>JAJOZX010000877.1:465000-1123200 GCA_023014485.1 Bathynomus jamesi | reverse complement strand
AATACCTGGACTTCAGTTTCCTGAATGAAGATTCTGATTAAAGAGTTAAAAACTGGTTCTGCCAATGATATGGGGAGTCTGCATCTGTCATTGCTTTTCTCAGCCATACTTGCTCATAGTTATATTTCTGCAGAGTTTATAAGGGTATATATCTTAACCCTTGTCAAAAATATATCTGGGGATATTCTATCCAACAATAATTACAGGTCTATTGCTGTCACCTTCTACTTCTCGGAACTAATAAAGAGACTTTTACTGGCCAATTATTGATGTTTTATATTACATGTTGGAATTAAACTAATTTTTTATTTGTTAAATTTTTCGAAACGAACGGTAAACTTTTCATAACTATTCTATGTATGTATGAAAGATAAGGATAAATATAACTGAAATATTTCTCTGTACGAATACTTACGAGCGCCACTGTAGGTGGGAAGAGAATTCAGTGTGACCAATACGAAGACGGGTAATAGCTACATCTATGGCTTTAATAGAATGCGGACGCATGGGGCAGGGGAGGAATCAGTCTTATTGTCCCCAGTTGTGTATGTGCTAAGGATAACCTAAGACCATTTGTCCAAAAATGGTGTATAATATTATGGCTAACTAACTGCAGTAGATTCACTGATCGCTAATGGGAGAAATGTCGTAATATTTAATATCCAGGCATTTTTAGCAGCTGTGTCAGCTATTTCATTGCCAGAGATTCCTGCATGGGAAGGAATCAACTGTAAGTCCATTTTCCAGTTAGGGTTGGAAGAAAAATAATAAACATGAGTGAATCTGAGAACAAAGAAGGCGTCTAGTACGACTCATCGCCGCCAACTCATCGCCGCCAACTCAACTCCGAATGCACCGTTGCCAAATAATGTTTTGTATAATTTATTAATCTTTCTTTAGTGCGATGATAGGTACTGAAGGAAATTAAAAACACTTGGAAGAACCATTGAAAACATAACTAATTATATTTATATAATATAACCTAACCTAACCTAACCCAACCTAACCTGACCTTCACCAATTAACATTATAGATGCCTTATACAAAATACAGAAGAGTCGAGATATGTATCTCGAACAACTTGTAGGTCATGCTCCACCTTCAAAGTTAAAAAAATATCGTGATGCTGATGACCGTATATTAAAACTAGTTTTAAGCTTTGAGCAACGATCACCATTAGAATATTTACGTGGGATTGCGTACAATTACCACTAATTAAAAGCTGAACCTTTTAATCTTTTTTTAACGTAGTAGAATAAAGAGTTTCTAACGATTTTTAATTTTTTAAAGCTCTAACCTTCAAAAATAAATTTAATTTATTTTTTGAAAAAATGGAGTTGAGTTGGCGGCGATGAGTTGGCTGGAATTGAGTCGGCGGAGTTGAGTTGGCGGTGATGGATCGTCCCATCCCGCAAAGGCGGTGAAATGAGGAAAAAGTATACCGAGACAGAAGTTTTAATGAGCTTAGTGAGCCAGTAAAGATGACTTCCAGCTCAATATACTGTAGAACCATCAAGATACATCCCTACGAAACAGTGCGACGACACATAAGTTAATGGTGTGGATTGTACGGTAATAAGTGGCATCATTTGAATTCTTTTCGTAGTGAGGCACACGAGTCTGCTCTTGGCAGCATTTACTGTGAGACACCAGCTGTCAGCCCATGCAATGAAGGAATTCACTGCTTCTTGTTAAAGCTGTTGTGCCTGCATAACAGTGGGGTAACAGCAGAAAATAGATACATCATCTGCACATGCAAATGTGGAACAATTTGGGTTCTGCGTATATATGGCATAAGAATGGAAAAGGAGTGGGCTCAGTACAGACCCTTGTGGTACTCCAGTAATGACTGGTAATGGGTCGGACAGTGTGTTATCAGCTGAAACTGAAAAGGTCCTGTCTTTAAGAAAATTTTGAAATGAAAGTAGTAGTAGTGTATCCTTCAATCCTAGTGCAGCAAGTTTGTAGAGAATACCTAACTGTGGGACACTATCAAAGGTACTTTTAATATTAAAGAAAACAACTAAGGCGACTTCTTTATGGTTGTATGCAAGCTGAACTTATGTTTCAGCTGTGGTAAGATGTCAACAGTGTTTCTGTTAGGTTGGAAGCCACGCTGGTAATCCGGAAGTAAAGCTTTAGTTTATTTCCACCACAATAATTTGGTATGTACCATTTTTTATCATCATTTTAGCGAGACATGAGATAAGGCTGATGGATCGATATGATGATGGAGTAGAAGGATCTTTTTCTGGTTTAGGTATAGGAATTATTGTACTGCATTTCCATGTTTGAGGCACTATTCCAGTTCTCCAGCTTTGGTTGAATATGTCGAATAATGTGAGTCTGAGAGAAGAGGGGAGGTGAAGGATAAACTCATTAAGCATAAAGTCTGATCCAGTTGCTTTCTGTAAACTGAGGGAGGAGATGGAAAGTTCGAGTTCCAAAAGGGAAAATCTGTCACAAACACCGACAGTAGATATAAATAATGCTGTTACACTAAATACAGATTGTAAAAGTTGTTCATTAGGAAAAGTAGGAAAGCTGCTTTGTGCGGTTGCATAATGTTATGCGTGCGAGGAAATTTGCTTTACTGAAGTCATCTAACAATACAGTGTTGGAATCTCTACCTTTCAATGTAAAAATGCAGAGTTAAGATCCACCCACAAGGAAATACATTTGGTGCGAGTGGGTGTGGAGAATAGAAAAATCACCTTGGTTTCGCTTCCACCCGAATTGTTCATTCTGACGAAGGTTAAGCTTGTTGCTCCACCTTAGACCTACAGCTTAACGTGGAATCCGAACCACGACCGACCACAGGCGGTCATAAATTACTAAGTCCTTGCCTGGACTCGATCTCACGCCCTCCCGATTAGCAGTTCAGCGTCTTAACCACTAGGCTACCCAGGGTACCCATTTATCTGCCAAACAATTTCCATTGTATAGAGAGATGAACAGCTGGGTTAGCTGCGCGACGCCTGCAGTCACCAGGAATCAAACCTGGTGCCGGTGGATTTGTAGTCAGCGATGCTAACCACTACACCACTGAGGCGCATAGAACCGAGGATAGGTTATTATAGTTAATATTTTCGAAGAAAAAAAAATTGGGGCCTTTTCACAAATTGGTTTGAGCTTTATCGCTTGCATAAACAAATTATTGTTCTATAAAGATTCAGGTCGGGGGTTCGACGCCCGATGGCTCATAAACGAATTATTGCACTATAAAGATGGTGCATAAACGAATGAGTATACTATAAAGATTGAGGTTCGGGGTTCGACTTCCGATGATGTAATATTATTGTTATGCCTAACAGATTTGAATAGTGGTCGTTAAAGTTCATATTATGACGTCAGACACACACATATACGCATATATATATATATATATATATATATATATATGAAGAGATTGTAGACACCATTCGACCAGGAAAGCACATAGGGGTGGAAATCAGGCAGAAGACAGGGAGTGCTAAAACTTCCATTTATTCTGTTACTGTCCTCTTTAGCTGATGATTTTCGGTGTTTCAGTTACCCTGTGAGCAGTCCAGCATGCTCTCAAACACACACTTCTTCCTCTATTCTTCACTACACAGTACACATGCATGCATTTTACACATGGCACCATCTTTTAAAAATTTGTAACAAAAAGAAATAAATAAAAAGGTGTCATAAATAAATAAATAAAATGGGCCTCATACACCTTGATTTTGGCTTTCGCCTTCTTATATAGGAAGGAACGTTTGTGCGGGCGCTCACCTTTTCCCCCTCCTTCCTACATAAAAAATATATATATTAGGGCCCTGTGAATCACAATTTTTTTTTAATCGAATCTCGAATCAAATCAACCCAAACAATTCAAATCAAATCGAATCTCGAATCAAATCAACTATATATATATAGATTAGTGTTTCTACACACAATTAGTAATAAGCATAAAATTAATTAAATCTTCTTGAGAACAAAGGACAAAGTACTGTAAATCCTTCTAAAAAACATGTATTAAGTATTTCATCATCAGGAGGAACAATGGTATTAAAGTATGGTAAAAGTGTTATTGCACAAGAGATTGGTCTCAGTATATGGATTGCATTATATATAATCTAAGTCAAAAGAAAAGTGTTTATTTACGAAAGTGTTATTCAAAACAACATCACTGATGTTGTTTATCGGACTTATGTAGATTCGAAAATATCGAATCGGAGCCCAAGCTAACGAATCATATCGAATCTTCTCTCCCGATTCAAAATCAAATCGAATTTCGAAGCTTGGCATGGCCCTAATATATATATATATATATATATATATATATATATATATATATATACACAAAATTTATTTTCCAGTTTAGGTTAGATTAGGTCACTATACTCTATTACTCCCCACATTAGATTAGGTTATATTAGCTTAGCTTAGGTTAGGTTGCTCTATATTGAATTTTCTACTCTTTTCGAGGTTAGCACTGTTCCCACTTCCCCACTACCCCGTATCCTTCATATTTTTTCTACTATACTACTACAATAATTAGCATAAGTACGTCGTTTACATTTGTTCTTGTGAGGCGTGAGGGGCTTCATTAGCGCATACACGTGATGCAGGTTAAAGGAATTGAGTTGATCAGATTGCAAGGTGAGAGCACGTTCTGGAGTTTATTTTTTGTGTTGAGTGGATTGTAGCCACATCCAGAAGGGCCCGGAGACACAGACCAGATCCGGGAATAACTCTTGTTTAATTTAATTATTTATCTTTATTAACATCATATAATTTATATTGTTTGGCGACGCACCAACCGCCAACAATTATATATATATTATATATAATATATATATATATATATATATATATATATATATATATATATAGTGGCACTCATAAGTATTCGTACAGAGAAATATTTGAGTTATCATGTACAGGGTGTCCATAAATTATTACCCTAATTAAAGCATGCTATAACTTTTAAATAAACACTCGTATTCAAACACAGTTTTAATCATAAGTAGATAAACATACAAAGTTTTGATACATAGTTAATGAACTTAATAAGCTTCCACATGTGCACCCCTAGTGGCACGTAAAATGTCTAAACGGTATTCACACTCACGCCACACATTTTCCAACATTTGTGGGTTAACTGTTGCAATTGCATCCGTAATGCGTTCTCGCAATGTCCTGATATCTGGAACAACTGTTGCATCAGCCAAATCTTTAACATGGCCCCAGAGAAAGAAATCCAGCGGGGTAATGTCTGGTGATCTTGGGGGCCATGGGATTGGCCCGTCCCTGCCAATCCATCGATTTGAAAATGTTGCGTCGAGAGTTTCACGAACAACATCCGCCCAATGAGGGGGTGCCCCATCTTGGAAGATGACAGTTGGCTGCCTGTCCTGCAGCTGGGGAATGGCGTAATTGGTGAGCATATCCAGGTACACAGTTGCGGAAACAGTGTTCTCAGCGAAGAAGAAAAGACCAATTATCTGGTCATGCATTAGTCCACACCAGACATTGATCTTCGGACTGCCCCGAATATGCTCCCTTACGGTACGCGGGTTTTCCGATCCCCAAATACGCACATTGTGTTTGTTGACTCTACCACTAAGATGAAACGTAGCCTCGTCTGAAAAACAGACACGTAACACGAAGTCATTATCCTCGTCAATGCTGTTCAAAATGTCAATAGCGAATTGTTCACGTTTTGAACGGTCATCAGGCTTCAGTTCTTGAACAATTTGTACCTTGTAGGCGTGTAACTTCAAACGTTTTTTGTAACACCTTGTGCACCGTAGACTTCGGTATCTTTAGTTGGCATGAAGCTTGTCTCACCGATTTCCTTGGTGACCGTGTGAAAGCAGTTTGAATGTTTTCCACCGTCCCATCGGAAACTGATAGTCTACCACTGCTCTTTCCCTTTTCCACGTTTCCAGTTTCCAAGAATTTTTTCATCCACGACTTAACTTCACATCAGGTGGATTCTTTCCATACTTTGTTCTGAACCTTCGCTGAACACTGACAGGAGATTTTGTTCCTGCAAGCCACACAACACATTATCCCTTCTCTGTCACAGACGCCATCTTAACTGAACAGCTACTACAGCGCTCCTAGCGGCGAATGCGGTAGACGAAACACACCAGCACAGAAACTCTATGCGTGTACGAGATCACCTGTAAAACGAAAACGGATGTAAGATTCGTCATTAAAACATGAGAGCATACTGTTTTCAGGGTAAATATTTATGGACACCCTGTATATTCGTCATTATCTTTTGTACCATGCATAGGATAGGTATGAAAAGTTTACCGTTCGTTTGGAAAAATTTAATAAATATAACAACTAGTTCAACTGCAACATACGAGTATAATGTAAACCATCAAAGAATTTGAGGAAAACTTTTGTTTTGGATCATTATCTTGTTGCAGTACCCAACTGCAACCCATTCGCAGCTCTCGAACTGAAGGCAATACATTTTCTTATAAAATTTCCTGATATTCCTTCGAATTCATGAGTCCATTGATGAGAACAAGCTTTCCTGTACTAGAAGCACAAAAGTATCCCCAAAGAAGCAAACTACCAGCATCATGTTTAACCGTAAGAAGGATGTTTTTTTTTCCTTGAATACACTATTTGGTTTTCGCCAAACATACCGTTGCTCGTTATTCCCAAATAATATAATTTTTTGTCTCGTTTGTCCAGAGAACTTTCTTCCAGAATCCAAATCCATCATTTTGATGATCCTTAGCGTATTTTAAACGAGCTTGTTTGTGCGCTTTTTGTAGCAGAGGTTTTCTTCGTGTAATTCTTCCATGTAGATCATCTCTCAATGTACGACGTAAAGTAGAGGGATGGACATCGATCTTAGACAGTCTTAATGTTTGGTAAATATCACCTGCAGTCACTTGTGGATTCGCAGCAGCCATTCTTCCAATCCGTCCAGCTGTACGTTCTTGCAAGGACGTTCATACCTTCCTGTTCACATCTTCCAATAACACTTTGCAGACTTGTGTGCAGCAATAACAGAAAAAATCTAGAATTTAGAATTGCCAACAGTCTCTAATCAAGAAACAGCCAACTGCTGACAAAATTTTAAATTCTTTAAGCCTAAGATCGCCACACAACGTATTAAATAATTTTGTAAGTAAATGTACGAAAACTTTTGCATTTTAACTTATTTTCCTCAAATTCTTTAATGTTTTGCTTTATATGTCGGAGTTGAACTAAATAGTATATTTATTATTTTTTCTAAAGTAACGGTAAACTTTTCATGACTATCCTATACATGGTACAAAAGATAAGAACGAATATATCTGGAATATTTCTCTGTACGAATACTTATGAGCGTCACTGTATACACTGATGTTTTAATTTAAGAATGTTTTAATTTTTTTTAAATAATTCTAAAAAGAAACAAGCTGAGCCTCCGGCTCCCTGACCTACCCTACGGGCGGGGCTTGTGCTTCGCAAACTCGCCTACGGCGAGGGCACCTTCGCAGTGTACGAGATGAAGACAAAAATATTATTTTACATTTTAAATAGAGCTTCACAAATTTTTAACCCACTAGCTCAGAATGCGAAGCTCAGAAGGTTAGGGTTATCCCTTTGTGGGAGGTCATTCTCCCTCTCCCCCCAAAACTCCCTCACTCCCTTTATGCAACGTGGGGGCTAACCCCCACCCCCTTGTTGCATACCCCCCTCGCCATTACCCCCCTCCCTCCCTTCTTGTTGCATACCCCCTCCCTCCCTTCTTGTTGCATACCCCCCTCCTCCTTGTTGCATAACCCCCTCCCCCATTACCCCTACCCCTCTTTTCTGTTAAAAATAGATGGAAGTTTGCGTAACACTGTTTTCATATTTTTTATACGAGTATTTTAAGTAAGGTTGAAAGGAAATGGATGCGGGTGTTTTTTTTTAATAGTTAAGGATTATGCATGTTGTAAAATTATATTATATTGTGGGATTTGTTGACAAAGAAAAAAAGTAATAGGAATAGAATGAAAATTGAGATTACGATCACAGAAACAGAGCTTCAGAGAATCTAAAAATCCGAAAGAATCCCTTTGTCGTTGAGGATTGATTTCGTTACTGAATTTCGAACTGACAGAAAATTTAAACTATCACGTTTTAAAACAAATAATGATTTTACGAGAAAGGCTTCACTCGCTATGCACGCTTCCAATTAATTTAATGGTTTAAGGTTGGAGTTGGAGAATTCAACTGACTTTAATAATAACACTGAAAAACAAGGTTTTTGATTCCTGAACCAAAATAGATGGTCCCTATGTACTCTATGTTTTTGCACTGAATTCGAATTTGTTTTTAGAATTCTTCTATCACGTATACATTTTGAGATATGACAGTTTCAGCTATACTGATTAACTGCAATTTCTATAAGCAAATTGCCGTTCATGAATTACTCTAGTTTAGCATTCCTATGACAACCTATGGATTCTATCTTGCGACTGATGGCATCTTTTCACTAATGAAGTGATGAATACTACTACCTACATACCGTAAGTTATATCAATGCCCATCAATATGTCGCAATGAAAGGGTATGGCAGATTGCCTTTGTGCAAAATATATACAAGCTCTTACATTTAGTGGTAGTAAAAATGATAATGAATTCATAAATAGTGAAAGTGATAGTGATAGAGAGTTTTCAATTGAAAATGCTGCTTTGAATGATTTTTTGAGGGGAAGAAAAGGTTAAATATATTTAAGAATTCTAAAAACAGATTCGGATTCAGTGCAAAAAATACATAGGAACCATTTATTTTGGTTCAGAAACCAAAAACCTTGTTTGGATGTATAATGTATACTCCAAATATTAAAACAAAAAAACTTGTTAGCAGATGTATAAATGGTTTAATGCATCTAAATATACATATATAATTTATATTTATATAGTTACTTTTTTATATACATATATGTGTATATATATATATGTAAAGAACGACGCTTGTATAGAAGAACGTTCCGCTCAAGATGAGGAGGGAGAACGAACAAATGAAAAATGAGGTAACCACCCGGGAATCGAACCCGGGATCTTCCGATTGCCGGTCAGCTATGCTATCCACTACACCATGGGCCTCGATTAATCAGAAGTCGCAATTCTCTTACATACGAGCAGAAACCAATGCCCTGAGGGGGCACCTCCCGCATCCTGCACATATATACATTTTAACTGCAAACAACGCACAGTATAATTAATGTAAAGAACGACGCTTGTATAGAAGAACGTTCCGCACAAGATGAAGAGGGAGAACGAACATCTTGAGCGGAACGTTCTTCTATACAAGCGTCGTTCTTTACATTAATTATACTGTGTGTTGTTTGCAGTTAAAATGTGTGTATATATATATATATATATATATATATATATATTATAATATATATATATATGACGTTTCTGAAGAAATGCAAAGAAAATATTGTCAAACCGCTATACTTACTAAGGAGGAAATCACTCGACAGACAAATTCCACTCCCTTAAAGAACATGACATGCCCTTCTTTTTAAAGTGGTAACAGAGTAATGGCCAGATTATAATTTGATTACTCGTCCAGTGGCTCTCACCTCACCCTCACAGTTTATAAAGTGTTTTGAACGTATAATTAGATGCAAAACTACATACTACCTACAAGAAAACGAGTTATACAACCCAAATCAACATGGCTTCAGGGCTGGAAGATCATGCCTATCACAGCTATTAGACCAGCAGGAGAAAATATTGGAAACATTGTGTCGAGGACAAAACATAGATGTAATATATACGAACTTTGCTAAAGTCTTCGATAAATGTGACCATGGAATCATAGCACACAAACTTAAGAATACAGGAATTACTGGAAAGGCAGGAAGATGGATATTTAATTTCTTGACGCAAAGAACACAAAGAGTGGTGGTAAACGGAGATAAATCGGAAGTCTCGGAAGTCGTGAGCTCTGTCCAACAAAGGACAGTATTAACTCCCTTGCTGTTCATAATAATGATTGCAGATATTGATGCAGATATTAAGGACAGTATTGTATCATGTTTCGCAGATTACACAAAGCTATGTAAGGAAATATTGAACGAAGATGACATAAGAAAATTACAAAACGACATTCAAACATTATTCCAGTGGGCAGAAGACAACAATATGAAGTTCAACGAAGAGAAATTCCAACTTCTAAGATATGGTAATAACAAGGAGCTACAGAAAAAAGGGTACAAAACTCTTCAAGCCAAACAGATAACACCAAATCCACAGGTCATGGATCCTGGAGTAATAATGTTGTCGGATGCAGAATTCAGAGACATCAAAATTACAACGGCTACAAAAATAATAGGAATCATCTGGAGGAGCTTCCGCAGCAGAAAAGCAAACATCATGCTCAAATTATGGAAGAGTCTAGTCCTGCCAATAATTGAGTATTGCTCAGTACTCACGAGCCCATATAAAAAACGAGACATTGCGAACATTGAAGCTATGCAAAGGACTTTTACGTCTAAGAGAGAGGAAACGGAAGGTGAAGACTACTGGTCTCGACTACAATCCCTGAAACTCTACTCTCTCGAAAGAAGGCGCGAGCGGTACACAATAATATACATATGGAAAATACTTGAGGGCTCTGTTCCTAACCTTAGAAATGAAATAGAGACAAATTGGAATGAGAGAAGAGGCAGATTTTGTACGGTCCCAGCTGCGGTGAGACAAGGGGCCATGAAAACGAGGTTGGAAAATACCCTCAGAATACGAGACCCAAAGCTTTTCAATGTCCACCAAAAGAAGTAAGGAATCTCCAGCACACCAACCTGAATAACTTCAAGAACCAGCTGGACAGATTCCTGTGCAAAGTCCCTGACCAGCCATGCGTGGCTGGCTACGAGGGCATGAGGAGATCAGAGAGCAATTCCCTCCTTAACCAAATCCCGCAAATGAGGCGGGATGCTGCAGAGGGGTCGACCGTAGGTCGAACCTGAACCGTCGTTCGAACTCGCCTAAAGTAACCTAAAGTAAGTAAGTAAGTAATGAGGTGTGTTCAAAAAGTTCCCGAACTGGTTGTGATGCATTTTGTTGTGTGACTCAGTCTGTGTCCGAAGACGGTTACCGCTTGTTTATATTACCGCTTGTTTTCTCTCGATATTTACTGTTAAGCTGGGCAAAACTCTTTCTGAAACCAATGCCATGCTGAACACAGCATTTAGCAATAACGCCTTAAGTCGGACAACCACTTTGGAGTAGCACAAGCGCTTTAAGGAAGGCCGAACGTCGACGGAGGACGATACGTCGTGGCCAATGTCGTAACACCGCTTCCCGGAGATCAACGAAGTTAAGTGACATTGGGTCTGGGTAGTAGTTGGATGGGAGACCGTCCACCGCGCCCAGATTATGTAGCGGAGGACATACGTAACGCTGTAGGTCCCCTCCGTCATATGACCTTAGATGTTGCGAAGGAGGTTAAACAACCCCAATAAATTAAAAATCTTTGGACACAGACTGAGTCACATTACAACATGCATCACATGACGCGCATGTGCGTCATATGATTCGCGCGCAGCATAACCAGCTCGAGAACTTTTTGAACACACCTTGTATTTAAATAGTTACCTTTTTCATCTAATTTTTATAGTTACCTTTAATTAATGTTACTTTCATTTTTTTACAGGTCATTGTGAAATAAATGCTTGGAATATTGACGGATTATTTAAAATAGTTAAAAAAAACCTGTGAAAAATATTAAATATGTCTCGTAGATTTGTTGATGATACCGTCAGTTTTTGCTACATTTGTGGAGAATTTACTGTTAAAAATCAGAAAAGGTGCTTTACTCCTCTTACAAAAAAAAGCTTATCATTTGTACTTCGGATGCAAGGTAGGAGATCAAGATAAACAATGGGCACCCCATATTTGAGGCATTTCATGTGCAAACCGTCTCCGACAGTGGATTAAAGGTACTCGTTCATCTACAGTATGTCTTTCGCAATACCAATGATTTGGAGAGAACAACAGGATCACTTAAATAACTGCTATTTCTGTATGACTAAAACATCAGGATTCTCTGCAAAAACCAAGAAATCCATTCTACAGTAAATCCTAATTTGGCATCGGCAATAAGACCTGTCGCTCATGATCTAGATCTTCCTATTCCAGTAGCACCAGAAACATATACCATAGAGGATGAAGATGATGATGAAGAGGTAAGTGCTGAAGGAAGTCCTACTAATGATCCAGATTTCAATCCTTCCACCCTAACTGAGCCACACATGATCCCTCAAGCGGAGCTCAATAATCTAGTTCGAGATCTAAACCTATCTAAAAATCAAGCTGAGCTACTTCGTTCAAGATTACAAGAATGGAATCTTTTGGAGAAAAACACAAACATAAGTCTGTTTCGTAACCGGGAAAAAGAATTTGTCCATTTTTTTTCGATGAAAAAAAATCTTTGCTATTGCAATGATGTTAATGCCCTGATTAGGGCATGGTTCCGATTAATCAGTTAATCAGTTCATCATTGTTTCAAACTTAATCATTAATAAATCAAAATATATTTTTAGAAAATTATGGGAAATGATTAATTTTCCTCATAATTTCAACATCATTTTACTTTAAATTTTGTAATGTATAATTTGAATTTGACACCGTTTTGCATGTATACCTGATTTCTTGAACTAAAGCAAACTAAATGTGTGAGCAAACTGTTTTCTTCGCTCTTATCTCACGCAACAGAAACAATAAAGCTCTTTCTTACTCTTTTCAGAAGTATTTATTTTTTAATAATTTTTAATCAGTTAATCATTGATTAATTAGAAAATTTCAACATTCATCACGTTTTCCTAAAAATGATTAATTAATCATGCCCTAGCCCTGATGGAAGCACTTGCACACGAACATAAAATTGAAGAATGGCGGTTGTTCATTGATTCATCAAAATTGCGTTTGAAAGCTGTTCTGCTACATAATGGGAATATTTTTCCATCAGTTCCCATTGCTCATTCATTTTATCTAAAAGAATCATATAAAAATATGAAATATCTTTTAAACAGCTTAGAATACAATAAGTATAACTGGAACATCTGTGGTGACCTCAAAGTTATAGCTCTTCTTTTGGGAATGTAGCTGGGGTATGCGAAATATTGCTGTTTCTTATGTGAATGGGACAGCCGTGCTAGGTCTAAAAATTACATTGTTAGCGACTGGCCAACTAGACAACAAGTAGAGGTAAAAAAAAACGTTTTGCCTAAAAGCCTTATTGAACCAAAAAATGTTTATCTATCACCTTTGCATATAAAGAAGTTAGAACGGATGAAAAATTTTGCGAAAGGTATAGATCGAAACAGCAGAGGATTTCAATACATTAAAGAAAATTCCCCAAAATTAGCGAAACGAAAATAAAAGAAGGAATATTTGTGGGACCCCAAATACGAGAATTGATGAATGATGATAAATTCGATGCAGTTTTAGAAGGAAAAGGAAAAATGCTTGGGAGTGTTTTAAATCCGTCGCGACCAATGTTTTAGGTAACAACAAAGCACTAAACTACAAAGATTTAGTTAAAAGAATGCTGGTAGCATACCATGAGATAGGGTGTAGCAATGTAGCATGTCCTTAAAGATTCACTTGTGATGAACATGGCGAGCGCTTCCATCAGGATATTTTAAAGTTGGAAAAACGGTACCAGGGCAGATGGAACCCTAAGATGTTAGCTGATTACTGTTGATCATTGTTAAGAGAAACTCCTCGTACATCATACAAGCGAAAATATTCTACTAATTCATTTCAGTAGCTTTCTATTTATGTTTATTTAGCTATATTTGTATTATAAAATGAATTGTTTATATTTGTATAAAACTGCACTTTTCTCAAAACCACTTGACGTGAAAAATCCATTTAGGATCAACTATGTTTATGCAGGAACCAGAAAAAAGTTTAGTTTTGTTAATCAGTGTAATTAATCAATCAGGAGGGCCAGAGACTGTCACAGCGCTCAGGCACAACCATGCGGCCCCTTGTTCTACCAGCATGATCGGGATTTGAACCCCCAACTTCAGTATCTTCATTTCTCTTACAGGAAAACAGTGTTACCCACTGAGTACGGACGCTGGCTTCAACTGGCCTTATTTTTATTCAGTAAAGTGAAATATATTATACTCGTACATACTGTATTCTGCTTCGGTTGCAGCGTATTCTCATTATTCCCACAGAAAGACATGATATATATCGTTTTGGGGGGGGTTCGTTTTGTGGGGAAAGCTTTTTTTTTTTTAATTAACCGCTCAATAACCAACTTTCTTTAAAATATTGCTGAAAATTATTCTTATTTGAAACAAACCTAAAAGTTGTCAAACAATGCCAAAAAATCTTCTTTTGCCAAAGCACCAACCTCAAAAGGACAATTATTACTTCAGAAAACCTCGTTTGACATAATTTAGTACCATATTAGCTACAGTACAGTTAATGTTGCTGATTAACAGTAATTTATTCGTCTAATTTATGACATTAATTACATATCAATAAGGATTTTAATATAGCATTCATGGGTGGTTAAGATTTTGAATATGGCTTACCATCTTGTCCCTGATTGATCCAAACTATTACAAATATATGAGAATTGAAAATATTTTCTTCCAGGACGGGGATCAGCAATAGGCGGGATTTGGTACGGATCCGGACTTTATACAGATTTCTGGGAATAAACCCCTACTCTGATTATAGAATTTGCTTTCAAATATAGTCACACGTTGACATTTTGAAATTATCAAAATGAAACTCTTTCTATTCGGTTTGTAAAATTTAAATTAAGTTTTCAGTCTGTAGATTAAAAAGGGTGATTTTAATTTAATGTCGATAAAATAATGTCGGCCACATTATGAAAATTCAAGCAGCAAAAAAGAAAAATACATAAATAAATGTGATTAGCGAACCTTGGTAAAGTTACAGAAACGATGCACAGCGTTTGCTCCAAAATTTATTTTTAGTGATTCACCGGAGCTCCGGCTCCGGCTCCGGTTGAGCAGGAGTTCCGGCCATTTTAGAAAACCTCCTGCTCCGGCCGCAGGTGCCAAGTACACCAAACTCAATTCTGACAACTTTTAGTTTTAATTCTATAAAACTATAAAACCTCATTTCTGCACATATCCGAATATTTCAGTTCTCAGTGACTGTAATAATTTATTTTATGAGTGATCAGTGATTGTATTAATATTTCAGTTCTCAGTGACTGTAATAATAATTTATTTTATGAGTGATCAGTGATTGTATTAATAATTGATTTGATATAGGCTACTTTACTCAGCATTCAGCAAGACATCATAAGTTTCATAACTTGAGAATATTCTGTTCAATGGGAATTTTTTAGAGAAATTAGCACACACAAAGCATAGAAAGTCGACTTTTATAAAGTTTAAGTTATTAAGACTTAATAATTTAAAATAGCAGGACTATAATATATAAACCCTAACTAGATGAGGCGATGGACCACACACACACACACACACACACACATGTAAAAATGAACAATGAATAATCAATATTCATTTTTACGTAAGAACCAAATCGCTTAACGCGAGTTTGGATAATAATTTTTACTTGTAGCTTCCTATTTTTGTTCGTGTCACAACCCTACGATCTACCATATCTATGATTTAGTCGTATCCATTTTCCATTTGTTATAGAAGTTATTATAATTAATTATGATTGTCGGCATCTCACCCTCGACCCTAGATTATGCATACACATTGCATATAACAGATTGAAACCCTAGTTGTACTTCTTAGTCATTAATACCCACTCTTTGTCTCTAATTCGTTCTTGTAAATCTTCCTAATAATGATTTATACTATACGTACAAATTCAATAACTATGACGTCACATTTTCCCCGTCATTAATTTCCCTTGATCATTATCCTATATAATTTTATTAAATATTCATTTTTACTCGTGTCAATCTATGAAACGCAAAACTTCATGCATTCGTTCGAAAACGCAGAAATACGTTCTCGTATTATTTTTTTCATTTTTATTTTTAATTATATCACCTCCCGCATTGAACTCGAAAATGCTTAGTTAAGTTATCAAATTTCGCTAACTGGCAAATCGAACGCTTCAAAGATAAAAAAATCTCCTTTCGCTCCGATTCGAATTTAAATATTATCATGCGTTATGTTATTTATGTGTGTCATGTCTCATGTACTTGTGTTGTACTAATAACCATATATTATAACCATATATTATAACCATATGTAAATATAAAACACTAAGAATTGTAAACGACGTAATGTACTTTAATGAAACTACTTTAATTAAACGATCATAATTAAATATAATGTAATGTACTTTAATGAAACTATACTTAATGATGTAATGTACTAAATGACGTAGTCAATGTACTTTAATGGAATTGTAGTTAACGATAATAAATGAATTGGTAATTATAATCATAGTTACAGTAGACCAAATTACAATATACTCAATGTCCGACCCGACATTATGTCGCCATAAGGAATGTAGAATCGGCGATACTGTTGTTATTTTTTTTAATTTATTTTTCCGTTGGAATAAATTTTGATGTGCTTTCTACTTTGCCAAATAATTGATGACCTGTTCTTTTTTTTAAAATCTCATAATCATTTTTAGATTTAGCTTAATAATGAATCCTGAGTAACTTTTGCCATGTCATGTTTTGTATACATTCTTTCTTCGTTATAAAAGATGAAGTCATGTCTTGCCTAAGCATTTAATTGTAAATGTTAAACCTTTAATTTTTACTCATATGCATATTTTAGTGTAAAGATGCATAGTTCAATTTCCACTTTTAGTGAACTTGGCAGATCATAACATCAGATCTGAAAATACGCAATTTAAGATAAAAATATGGCTTCATCTTCAAATATCTTGTTTATTCGTTTAAACCTTACCACAGCTAAAAGATTTACTTTATTTTCAAATATTGTGCAAAAAATGCAGCCTCTTCAACATTTAATAATGATGATGTTAATAGAATCGGGGTATATAAACCCCACAAATTTCTTCCATGTTTATTCTGATTCCAACTACGAGGCTGAGCATTACCTGTAACAGTTTAGGAGTAAAACACAGTAAGAAAAAGTCTTTATCTTCTCCTTCGAGCCGTGCTCTCTTCAGAAAAACTTAGTCATTAGAATCTCCCGATAAGTCACAAGAAGAATCGGGGAGAAACCTCAAAGAATTTAATAAGCCTCAGAATCCTCCGAGCCACTAAGAAGAACTCGGAGAGTAGTATAGAAGAAACTACTGCAAGTAACAGATCCGTTGCTGCCTCCTAACCAGAACCCCCGTCGACTTCGAACCAACCCAGGG
The DNA here is from genome assembly GCA_023014485.1 of Bathynomus jamesi. Taxonomy (NCBI): domain Eukaryota; kingdom Metazoa; phylum Arthropoda; class Malacostraca; order Isopoda; family Cirolanidae; genus Bathynomus; species Bathynomus jamesi. The sequence continues at coordinate 1,105,890 of JAJOZX010000877.1, read as the reverse complement.
CCATAGACGGAGGGGATAACAGACTGGCGACCCTGCCCCAGGATAAAAAGAAGATTTTAAGAAGAATATTTTAAGAAGAAGAATATTTTAAGAAGAGGATTCTAACAGTCTGGCGACCCTGCATCAGGATAAAAATGAAGACGACCCAAGCACATAGAAGATATTGGCATAACAGTCTGGCGAGTCTGTAGCCAAGAGTTTAACAAGTGGCGACCCACCATTTGACCGGCGTGTCACGACTTCCAGTTCGTAACATCCACCCTTGAACCGGTGTGTCACGACTCCAAGTTCTCCACGCCTAGTTTTCATCCAAGAAGAATTAGCCAGCAAGACGTATTCAGGACACGTCTCAAGGATTTCCCCGTAGAAATTTTGTTAAGTACATTTTGTTTTTTTAAGTAATTTATAAACACTTGAAAAGTCAGTATTATTAACAGTTAATATTTAGTATCAAGCCAGAATTAACACAAAACACAGTGAACATTTCAGACACCAGTGATACATTTTTTTTAGTGAAATTAATTGTCACAGAGTTAATTGTCACAGAGTTAATTGTCACAGAGTTAATTGTCACAGAATTATTTTCACTATTATAGTCAGTATAGAATAATTTTATTTTATGTACTAAACATAATAGTACAGTACCTTCGCGTACATTAGAGTGAAATATTGTTTATATTTTTTTATTTTTGTTTGCAAATTTTTTCAAATTATTGAATTGAATTGACTTGCAAATTAAGAAAGAGAGTTTACAGAGAGTTTATAGAGTTATAGAGATACTTGATAGAGTTCAAGTTAGTTTCAGAATACTTGATAGAGTTCAAGTTAGTTTCAGAATACTTGATAAGAGTTCAAGTTAGTTTCAAGAATACTTGATAGAGTTCAAGTTAGTTTCAAGAATACTTGATAGAGTTCAAGTTAGTTTCAAGAATACTTGATAGAGTTCAAGTTAGTTTCAAGAATACTTGATAGAGTTCAAGTTAGTTTCAAGAATACTTGATAGAGTTCAAGTTAGTTTCAAGAATACTTGATAGAGTTCAAGTTAGTTTCAAGAATACTTGATAGAGTTCAAGTTAGTTTCAAGAATACTTGATAGAGTTCAAGTTAGTTTCAAGAATACTTGATAGAGTTCAAGTTAGTTTCAAGAATACTTGATAGAGTTCAAGTTAGTTTCAAGAATACTTGAGAGAGTTTTATTCCAAGTCAGAGAGTTTTATTCCAAGTCAGAGAGTTTTATTCCAAGTCAGAGAGTTTTATTCCAAGTCAGAGAGTTTTATTCTAAGTCAGAGTTTAAGTCCCAAGTCAGAGTTTAAGTCCCAAGTCATTTCAATGCAGTCAATTGAATTCAACTTTTTCTTTGTAATTTAAGAGAATTTAATTTAAGAAAATGTAATTTAAGAATTTAATTCAACCTTTTTTTTGTTGTAAAAGAGAATTAAATTCAACCTAAATTGACCGGTTTGTGTCTTTAGTTTAACTTTCTTTTGTTTGTAAGAAGGAAATTGACCGATCTGTCTTTTCTTTTCATGCCATTGTTGCGTATATAAATATATAGTTATGTAATTTATTATTTGTAACAAAACCGTTTTTACAAAGGTTGTAACGATTTTGGTAATTATTGTAATGTATATGAGGAACATGCCGTCCCTCCGTTTGTTGAACTCTTTTAATTTTTAAGTAGTGTGACAAGCAATCTTTTTTTTATAGAGCAAAATGCTCACGAAAGACGTATTGTCAATTTCAGACTTATACCCCCCGCTTAGTCACTCAATTCCCCCGAATGTCGTACTCCAAACTTTGTCTTTTTATTTTATTTTATTTTAACACCCCCAACCCCAGTTGAACTGTGTCAACCAGAGAAATGGTTCAACCATACTTAATTCCTCTTTGATACTATGGAACATAACCTCAATTTAGGTTGTGTTTTTTTTATTTTTTAGAATATTATATGTTTAGTTCATTATAGATTATAATTGATTTCTATTTTCAAACTTTATATTTTTTATATTTTTTTATTCGATTAATAATGAGTAATTGTCGTAGTCGAATTTAATTAATTGTGTGTCAAAATTCAATTTTTAAAACCGTGAGATTTACTTTCATTAATTGTAAGGTCCTCTAAGTTCGTTTTTTTTATTACCTTAATATACGTGTAACTGATTAATTATGTAAAATCTATAATCCTAATTGAATTTTATTACTTTTGACACATATTCGAATTCATTTACGTTCCGTCCCTCCAGTCACTTTTGCATTAAAACCCGTATGCAAACATCATCATTATAATACATCATAATTATTGCTTACTACATATATATAAATTCTCGTTCATGCATTTATTAAGTGATTTTATCTGTTCCTTAAAGTATGTATATATATATATATATATATATATATATATATAATCCTAATCCACCAATGACCCCTAATGATCTAGTTCTTCACGGGAAGAACAAATTCCTCTCATATTCTACATACTATTGTACCGACTCACTCATCTACAGATGCTTCTTACCAATATTTATAGATACATCTGCACACTGACGTATAACTTCAACTATTCAACTATAAATCCCCTTTCTCCTTTTGAACGTATCACCAACCACTACAATCTGTACCCAATAAACATAAATACACATTTGACCACTGGTCTATACATCATCCACTACGTAATTCGATTTGTTCCTACAACAGTCAAGAAAAATGCATGTATGCACAGTATATATACAAACCTTATGCTAAAATCATTGGATATCACAATAAACTATTTCATTGCGCGTAAGTGCTAACTATGTAATTTAATCTTAATCATTTTTGCTTTCTAATATAACTTGCTCATGCATTTATTCAGTTAATTGAACAATCCTATCGGCTAATCTGTCCCTCGAAATTGTAAGATACACACTTTGTACCTAGTACACAAAAATACACACTAGACCACAGGTCTATACATCATCCATTACGTAATTCGATTTTTTACCTACAATAGTCAATAAAAAATTAGTTTATGAATTGTATTATCATGGTAACCTTGAAAAATCCATGAACTTTAAAATTTATATTTTTCCCTTTTACCTATTCATTATGAATGTAATTTTCCCCACAGAAAAATAAAATTTTGCTAAAAATTTAACAATATCATTCTTTGTATAACTTAATTTTGTCTAAATTAAAGTATTAATCTTTGAATTTTTTTATATTATATAACTCACTTGTTCTGTATAAAATTTGTAATGTAAAGAAAAATTCGTCATCTAACTTGAAGTAGTTAGGATGTTATTTTCTCATTTGTATTGTATTAATGGCACCCTATTAGATTATTGTATAAATATCATTTTTTAAAGGGGAGAGCAATGTAAAAAATGAACAATGAATAATCAATATTCATTTTTACATAAGAACCAAAATCGCTTAACGCGAGTTTGGATAATAATTTTACTTGTAGCTTCCTATTTTTGTTCGTGTCACAACCCTACGATCTACCATATCTATGATTTAGTCGTATCCATTTTCCATTTGTTATAGAAGTTATTATAATTAATTATGATTGTCTTGCATCTCACCCTCGACCCTAGATTACACTAGGCAACAAATTTCAACTTTTTTTTTGTTACAGACACGTGAACTACTGATTCCTACTAAAGCGCTGATGCTGATTTCAGATCTGATATCAAAATTTCTCTATCACGTCCAGATTTTGTGTAACCGAAAACCCCTATTTTTCATTTTTTTTCTCACCCGCTTCTATTACGAAAGCCGTCTAAGCTACTTTTCCGTGCCACGTTTTATGTTAAGCATACTTAAATAATTAGTGAACAGGGATGTCTTTCCTCCTTTATTCTGGCTTAAGACAGACAGCGGAATTCCGCTGGCGGAGTTACCACCCCTGCGCCAACCATCCACCCAAAGCGCGTTAGTATTTTGTTGTTACTACTGAAAGGCAAATTCCTGTTCTTAAGTGAAACTTTGGTGTGTCCTCTTCCTTTGTCGCTTGTAGGATGACGAGCTCTCCTTCTGCAGGAACCAACAATAATCTCCCATCATATTTGGGTTGAAATTACCTTGGTATCTGTTTTCCATAACTGAGATCTGTTGGTGGAAGCGCTCACCATGCTCGTCACTTACAGCCCCAAGGTTGGCTGGGAAGAAGTCAAGATGAGAATGTAAAAAATGAATTTTCAAGGACATTCTGCATCCCATTATTTCATAAGATTTAAGTATGTTTTCTACGAGTTTACGGTGGTTTTCAGCTTTGTGGTTTCCAAGAAAATTTTTGACAACTTCAACGAAAGATGTCCATGCTCCTAGTTCATTCTCATTTAGGTTAGATGGAAACGATGAGTCGTGGATGACACTGCGGATCTGTGGTCCAGTGAAAACTCCAGCTTCTAGCTTAGCATCTGTCAATATTCCTTTGAATTTATCCTTTAAATATTGGAAACCACTACCTTGATGATCCATACCCTTCACGAAATTTTTCATAAGGCCAAGTTTAATGTGAAGTGGTGGAAGATGTACTTTCTGAGGGTCAATAAGTGCTGGGTGTTTCACATTGTATTTACCAACAACATGTTCAGTTCTAGATGGCCAATCATGTTTTTTGTAGTGGTTCTTGTCATCTCTGCTGTTCCATAGACACAAAAAGCACATATGCTTTGTGTAGCCCAACTGTAACCCAAGAAGTAATGATACAACTTTAAGGTCGCCACAAATATTCCATGTGTGGTCCTTATATTTGATGAGTCTTAGCAGCAGTTTCATCGATTCATAAGTCTCATTAAGGCCAGTGGCATGTGCTACAGGTATTGAAGGTTTTTCATTGCCGTTGTGCAGTAATACAGCTTTAAGGCTAGCTTTACTAGTCAATGAACAGTCTCCATTCTTTTGGGATCATAGCGACAGCCAATCCCTTGCATCAGACCACTGATATCGTGGCAGAAACAAACGTTTTCTTCCTATAAGTAAAATGATGAAAACTGCAAATGGCGATGGCGGAAATGGGAAACTTTGGTGTTTGGTTGGAGAAGATTAAATTCTTGAAGTCTTGAACCAAGCAACTCTGCCTTTTCTTTTGGTAATTCCAAATCGCGCACTAAGTCATTTAACTCCGCTTGACTTAACAAATGTGGGGAAATATTTGCATCTGGAACATATATGCCATCTTTCCCTGTTTCTATATCACTAGCAGATCTTCAGATGAACTGCTGTCTGTTATCGTTGCTGGTGGAACTGGTGGTGGATTTGTTTCATCATGTGGTACTGGTTTCATTGCTGATTCGCAGTTTGGGTACGTGATCTTTGATTTGTTTTTCTTTGTGAAACCAGCAATCTTTGTCAAACAAAAATAACAATCATTGAAGTGATTTTTCGGCTCACGCCAAACCATGGGGACTGAGAACGGCATAGCTTTTCTTTTACCATTCATCCAAGCTATTAACATTGCATTGCACTGTGCACAGCAAATATGTGGTGCCCAGTCCCTCTGTTGGTCTCCTAACTTACAGTCAAAATAACACTTGTAGGCAAGTTTAATCTTTGTTGTTATGTTTCTACTTTGTGGCTTAGGTGTATATTGTCCACAGACAAAGCAGAAGTTGTCTGGGTGATTTACACAAGCACGTCTATTTGATGCCATTTTGAATTACCATACAATATCTGAAAAAACGTAGAAAGTAATTATTACGATGTGCAAAATAAAAAGAAATACACACCGTAGTACAAAACAAATGCTATAAAAACACACAAGTCACCACAACCTGTCACTTGCTCATCAGCAGAGAGCTTCAACAACCGTTCTGCTTGACTGTCACGTAGCGACTGACCGTTGGGCCGTTGCCCGTTACTATGCTCTTGACTCAGTGTTGCCAACTCGGGATAAATTTTATTTATCAAAATTGTTCGAATTTGTATATAGTTGGCAAAAAAATTGCTTTAACCTTGAAAAGCAAGTTTCATATTACTGGCATTAAGCCGATTAAAACCAAAATCTGGACGTGGTAGAAAATTTTACTAAAAGTGATTTGCATTTTACACAAAATCTAGACGTGATAGAAAAAATCTAATTATAGATTTGAAATCAGCATACCGAAATTAGCTAGGAGCACCTATTTGGTCTTCTGTAACAAAATCTTTGTTGCCTAGTGTTATGCATACACATTGCATATAACAGGATTGAAACCCGTAGTTGTACTTCTTAGTCATTAATACCCACTCTTTGTCTCTAATTCGTTCTTGTAAATCTTCCTAATAATGATTTGTACTAAACGTACAAATTCAATAACTTGACGTCACATTTTCCCGTCATTAATTTCCCTTGATCATTATCCTATATAAATTTTATTAAATATTCATTTTTACTCGTGTCAATCTATGAAACGCAAAACTTCATGCATTCGTTCGAAAACGCAGAAATACGTTCTCGTATTATTTTTTCATTTTTATTTTTAATTATATCACCTCCCGCATTGAACTCGAATATGCTTAGTTAAGTTATCAAATTTCGCTAACTGGCAAAATCGAACGCTTCAAAGATAAAAAAATCTCCTTTCGCTCCGATTCGAATTTATAATATTATCATGCGTTATGTTATATTATGTGTGTCATGTCTCATGTACTTGTGTTGTACTAATAACCATATATTATAACCATATATTATAACCATATATAAATATAAAAACACTAAGAATTGTAAACGACGTAATGTACTTTAATGAAACTACTTTAATTAAACTATCATAATTAAATATAATGTAATGTACTTTAATGAAACTATACTTAATGATGTAATGTACTAAATGACGTAGTCAATGTCCTTTAATGGAATTGTAGTTAACGATAATAAATGAATAATTATAATCATAGTTACAGTAGACCAAAATTACAATATACTCAATGTCCGACCCGACATTATGTCGCCATAAGGAATGTAGAATCGGCGATACTGTTGTTATTTTTTTTATTATTATTTTTCCGTTGGAATAAATTTTGATGTGCTTTCTACTTTGCCAAATAATTGATGACCTGTTCTTTTTTTAAAATCTCATAATCATTTTTAGATTTAGCTTAATAATGAATCCTGAGTAACTTTTGCCATGTCATGTTTTGTATACATTCTTTCTTCGTTATAAAAGATGAAGTCATGTCTTGCCTAAGCATTTAATTGTAAATGTTAAACCTTTAATTTTTACTCATATGCATATTTTAGTGTAAAGATGCATAGTTCAATTTCCACTTTTAGTGAACTTGGCAGATCATAACATCAGATCTGAAAATACGCAATTTAAGATAAAAATATGGCTTCATCTTCAAATATCTTGTTTATTTGTTTAAACCTTACCACAGCTAAAAGATTTACTTTATTTTCAAATATTGTGCAAAAATAATGCAGCCTCTTCAACATTTAATAATGATGATGTTAATAGAATCGGGGTATATAAACCCCACAAATTTCTTCCATGTTTATTCTGATTCCAACTACGAGGCTGAGCATTACCTGTAACAGTTTAGAAGTAAAACACAGTAAGAAAAAGTCTTTATCTTCTCCTTCGAGCCGTGCTCTCTTCAGAAAACTTAGTCATTAGAATCTCCCGATAAGTCACAAGAAGAATCGGGGAGAAACCTCAAAGAATTTAATAAGCCTCTCAGAATCCTCCGAGCCACTAAAGAAGAACTCGGAGAGTAGTATAGAAGAAACTACTGCAAGTAACAGATCCGTTGCTGCCTCCTAACCAGAACCCCCGTCGACTTCGAACCAACCCAGGGCCATAGACGGAGGGGTTAACATATATAAATACTGAAATAAATCAATTGGCCGGAACCTCCGGCCGGAGGAAAAAAACTAAGTCGGAGGTTCCGGCCTTCCGGTCTCCGGCCAAAATCTGCCTCCGGTGCATTACTATTTATTTTATCCTCCAAAATGTGTTCTTTTTCTGTCGTTTCGTTTGGGCCAAACCATATCTTTCAATGGCGGTAAGGTTTTTATTCTCCTCAAATCGAACTGAGAGTTCAACTAACTTAACCTAATCTTTACTAATATAGGAGTAAAAGAATGTTGGTTTCATTTGGTTCAAACGAAACGATATAAAACGAGCAAAATTTGGCTCATAAATTAAGTTTTGGTGCAAACGTTATTATAACTTAACGAAACACACATATGCTGACCGCAGAGAAAATTAATTGGTGGCCCTTGCTCTACGGCGGATGTCTAACATTCATTAATATAAAATCTATTTTATTTTTACACGTATCCTCGATATTTTTGTTTTTATAACATTTAGCAAGTATTTTATTGGATCTACTTGTCTATATTATTTTATTTGAAATAAAAAATCTGAAAAAAATTAACCCAATGTTGTAGCCTGTAGGTCTACGTTTAATTAATTGTGATTCGAAATAATGATCTGCACTGGTCTTATATAATTACACAGAAGTGGTAATAATAATAATAATAATAATAATAATAATTTAACCTCACTCGTAACCTCATTTAACCTCATTCGTAACCGCCACATTTGGAGGAGATTGTAGACACCAATCGACCAGGGAGGTACTCTGGGGTAGGGGAGAATGTTTAGCAGGAGACAAGGAGTGCTGGAATTCCCCTTTCTCCTGTCACTGAGCTGATCTTTTTCTGTCCCATCTACCCTGTGAGCAGTCCAGCATGCTCTCAAACACAACTTCTCCCTCTGTTCTTATACAACTTACACACTAAACAAATTTCCAAAATTTAAAAAAAAATTAAAAATAGTATTGTGAACATCGGAGACCTTGAGTTTAGCTCCCTTTCTTATAAAAGGGGGACTTTTGTGGGTACCCGCCCTTAGCGCCTCCTTTCTACATAAAAAACAATCTAAGGTCACGTGATGGAAGGGACTTACAGCTTTTTGCGGGATCCGAAGCCCTACACGTTCAAGGAAAACCTAGAGAAGCACCTTATTCACTGAAATCTCAAGTCCGATCCGAGACTCCAACATAGGACCTTCAACTTAACAGTCCTTAGCTCTATCACTAGAATACCCTTTGGGGTAGGCATATATTAAGAAAACCACCTAATCTGAAAATATTCATTGTTTTTACTTCTAGATTTGCATCTAAGGGGTCATTTTTTGTGTTTTTATATTTTATATCCCGCTTGCTATTCATAATATCTCTATAAGCGAATTAAAGGCACTGAGGTCTGGGATTCGACTCCCGATGCCGCTGGTAATGATAAGCGCAATGAATCGCATCAGTTGACCTGAGTACGTAACCGAAGTACTGTATAACCGAACTATGTAATGAAACGTGTCTTTCATGACAGTTCCTGAAAGAAAATGCATTTAGAGAATATTAAAGTACAGTATATTTATTCACTGGAAATAATAAATAATTTACGTTTAATTATGGTATTTATCCTCCGCAAATAATAAAATATTTAATGTTAATTATAGTATTTATTCCTGCAATTAATAAAAGCATTATAGTTAATTATAATGTTTATTTCCTGTAAATAATAAGTAACATAATTTACAAATGATTGTAAGAATCATTATAATTAATGGCTTTGTAAATATAGATGAAATATGGCATTTCAGAAATCATGGAATAGAAACGATGATAAAACCCATTTTTGTATCATTGATGAAGCAATTTACATAAGTGTAATGAACTGATTAAAAATTGGTGAAATCTTGTAATGGTTATTTCATGTTTTTATGAAGTGTAAAAATTAAAATAGTTTTTGCACAACATATTAAAAATGAAACTTCATTGTAAGATCTTAATTACCATGTATTTGTAAATATTAGTGACTGTAACAAATGCGCTACTTCGTGGCCAATGTCGTAACACACCGTAGTATGTGAGCATAGGCCTGTTCAAAAATCAACGTTTTCTTATTTTCATAGGTTTCTGTACATTTTCCCATGCTTTTTGACCTGAAAAAGCCGAAAATCACAACTATTTTGACCTAGGATATAGGGAAGCATTGCCGCATGGAGCTTTAAATTTTCTGCCTTGAAATCGGCCAAAGCGCCAATTCCGGGGTCCCTTGAATTATGTTTTGCACTTTAACTTTTGATCTAAACAAGATAGAGCAACAAATTAGGTATCAAATGAAAGAGCATAAAATTAATAAATAATAATAATAATAATATATAATAATAATAATAAATAAAATAATAATTAATAATAATAATAATAATAATAATAATTATCTATCATTTTTCAGGAAACAACAGAAACTCAAACAGAATCTAAAAAAACATCTACAAGTTACAACTTCACAATGGCATTAAGCAAGGAGCTGAGGGAGCTCCGTGGGCGCACAGTTGATATCTCAGAACCTCCACGTACTGTCCACAGGCAGGTGTCAACTGGGCCATCTACCAGATCTCTCACTGAAACTTTCCTGGTTGGATACCCTTCAGCTTTTATCAGTGGTTCCCAGCTTCCCACCAACAGACAGGCGTTCCAGTATTTCCTTAATCTTCAGAATTTACCGGAAAATGCAGGGAGGCCCATGGTTCAAGACCTTGCATATGAAACAGTTGAATCTATCATCCCATTCTGGCAGATGGCTAGGATCAAGACAATGACCAAGTACAACGCAATGAAGCTCTTCATGAAACTACATGAGAAACATCGTGCTCTGGTGAAAAGCAAAGGAAGAGCAAGTAACCCTGGAGGAAAAAGAGGAGCATTTGTGCTGGAATTAGACAGCCTGTTCGATATAGGAGCTCCAGATGCAATCCAGGAAATACAGAACAACAGACTGTTATCCAGAGAGAAGAAAGATGAGGATATCAGGTTCTACGAAGACCAAAAGACTGAGAGGAAAGGTCATATGTCTGGTCATGACAAGATTTTGAGAGAAGATCCCTGCAGCAAGCAGCGATGAATGAAAGACTGCAGCATAGACAAGAACAAGGTAAAACTAATTACTTTGAACGTTACAAAAAGTTTTAAGTTTTACTCCATTGCGATATTTAGCATGTACTTAACAATTACTGTCTTAACATGTTGTACTATTTTACAGCTGCAGCAGAACAAGAGGCAGTTGTTCATGTGGATGACATTACCTGGGGTGACTCAACTGACAACGACGCTAACACAGAGGACATGGATTACCACCAGCCTCGTCCTGGATGTTCTCACCATCAAGACACTGTGACTAGTGTGACTTTGACGTTTCCAAGGAAGGTCATGGAATGTGATGTCATCTGCAATACAGCTGATCGTCTTGGTTTATCAGACAATCAAGTTACTTCCATGGTTTCTGCCACCTTGAAAGCTGGAGGGGCTGATCTGGATAACTTCGTCATCTCAACCTCAACAACACGTCGCAACAGAATGCTGTCCAGGTATAATATCAGCCAGAGTCACATGTCCAAGTTTTGTGAAAAAAAACCACAGTACGCTGCCTTACACTGGGATGGAAAGTTGCTCAAAGATGTCTTGGGCAGTGAACCTGGAAGTACCTCAGAGACTTTAGCTGTGCTAGTGTCTGGTCCACCTTCATGCACTGAAGGAAAGTTATTGGGAGTACCTGTCATCGACAATTCTTCTGGCACAGCTCAGGCTGAGGCTTCAATGGATTTACTGGAGACATGGGAACTTACGGATAATGTTACTGCCCTTGTTTTTGACACTACATCCAGTAACAGTGGAGTTCACAGAGGAGCTGCCAAACTGCTAGAGAAAATGCTGAACAAAAAGGTGTTTTATCTGGCCTGTCGACATCACATCCTGGAAATCCTAGTAGGAGCAGTTTGGGAGAAGCTGTTTGGGAAGGTGAAGGGGCCAGATAATCCCTGGTTTGAGCATCTGAAGGATGTTTGGACGGACTTGTCCAAGGAAAACCGAAAGATGCTGGCTATCAACAGCAAATGACTGAAGGAAAAGAAGAAGAACAGTGAAGAAATACTCCAAGACATTCTAGCAGCAGAAAGGCTTCCAAGAGCTGACTACAGGAAATGGCTGTGTCTTGTTCTTGGAGGAACGCCTCCTCGAGGTATTCACTGGAGTCGACCTGGCGCCATTCATCAGGCCAGATGGATGGCAAGAAACCTGTACTCCATGAAAATGCTGATGTTTGCAGATCAACTTGAGTACGACGAAGACACTGTATCAAAGCTGGAAAGACTCAACACCTTCCTTGCGCTGTTCTACACTCCTGTATGGATGATGTCAATGTCTGCTGCAGATGCTCCCGTGAATGATCTAAGTCTAATCCAGGACATGTTGAAGTACAAGAAAACTGACCCAGAGCTTGCTGATGCAGTACTTAATAAGATGGAAAACCACAAATGGTACCTGACGCAGGAAGTCGTGCCATTTGCCCTGTTCAGCAGTAGATTGAGTGACACATTGAAGCACGACATTGCTGCCAGTTACATGCCACTGAGAAGCCAGACAGCTTCAGAACAGGAAAGCCTCTATTCCAGAGAGTCACAGCTAAGACCACCCTGGTTGATCTCATTGGCCCAGAATCACATTTCCTGCTGGACACACTGAACATTGGATCCGAGTGGCTTCTGGAACCTGTCACGTCTTGGCCACAGAATGAGGACTACAGAAAAGCGTTGGACTATGTTAAGAATCTGAAAGCGGTGAATGACATTGCTGAACGTGGTGTCAAGATGATGAGCGACTTTGCAAATGTCATAACAACAGATGCCAAGCAAAGGGACTATCTCCTTCAAGCTGTGGAGTTCAACAGACGCCGCTTTGACAGCTTCAAGAAACAAACTCTCAACAACTGACTGTGTAAATGTCATTATGAAATTAATCATCATGTAATGCTTTCACTTCTTGATCGATTAGACTTGTGACAAAATGTTAATCTCAAATTTGTGTCATGAATAAGGCGCCTTGTCTGCCTTGAGTGTGAGAAAACGAATTTTGTGATATTTCTGAAATCTTTGTATGTACCAATGTGCCATTTCTTGTTCCAAGACTATCATAATTGTATAAGTTAGAAAGAGGATTAAAAACACTTTAATTTGGTGCCTATTTTGTTGCTCTATCTTGTTTAGATAAAAAGTTATAGTGCAAAACATGATTCAAGGGACCCCGGAACTGGTGCTTTTGGCCGATTTCAAGGAAGAAAACTTAAAGCTCCATGCGGCAATGCTTCCCAACAACCTAGGTCAAAATGGTTGTGATTTTCGGCCTTTTCTGGTCAAAAAGCATTGGAAAAAGTACAGAAACCTATGAAAATAAGAAAAAGTTGATTTTTGAACAGGGCTAATGTGAGCATTTCGTTCGATGGGTGGGGGATGCCAGTACCAGTGCCAAATGGGGAGGAAGAGAGGGAAGAGGGAGAGTATAAAAGAAGAAAAAGAGAGTAAAAGAAGGGAACAGGGAGAAAAAAGCAAAATTTTAATCACAGCTATGTAAACAAGAGGTTTGACTATGTAAACAGTGGGTTTGATAAAGGGGAGTGGTGTAAGATAAGGGGGATAGTCATAAGGTGATAAATAAATAGAAATAAAAATAAAAGTGTGTGTGTGTGTGTGTGTATATATATATATGAATAGAAACGACATAAGTATTAAGGAACGTTTCTGCACACGAGGAGGAGAGATAACGAAATAATGAAAAATGAGGCGAACCGCCTGGGAATCGAACCCAGGGCCTTCCAATTGCCGGTCGGACGCTCTACGCAATTGGAAGGCCCTGGGTTCGATTCCCAGGCGTTCGCCTCATTTTTCATTATTTCGTTATCTCTCCTCCTCGTGTGCAGAAACGTTCCTTAATACTTATGTCGTTTTATTCATTTATATACTGCGCGGTCATTGCAGTTATTTGCGTATATTGTATATATATATATATATATATATATATATATATATATATATATATATATATATATATATGGAGCGTGGGGGGGAATAGAGGGTAAGATGAAGGGAATAAATAAAACTCCAAATAAAAGAATATATACGATGGTGGGAGAATTGGGGGTATGGGGATATAAAAACGGAGGGTGGAGATAAGGGGTAATGGGTGAGTGGAAGATAATGAGGGATGGGGGGCTGATAAAGAAAAATAAATAATATATATGCGGGTGGGTGAAAGGGGGAATGGATGAGTGGGGGGAAAAATAAGGGGATAGTGATAAGGGAATAAAACTAAATAATAAAAATGCATGTGTGTGATGTCATACTATGAATTTAGTGTTATCAAGCAAACAAACAAACAAACAAACACAGGTGTGCCTGGACGAAAATGAGAGGCTATCCTCTCCAATCAGCTGCCATAATTTGAGCGGAACCTAAATCACGCATTCCGAACAGTAACTAACCTAACCTACGTGACTAATGATGAGTCATACAAGTACCCTCTGAATGCACCCCTTCTTATTTCTTTTGTCAACCCTCTGTACAAACATAAGGCTTGCCCAGATATGAGTATATCGTATACACACACACACACACACACACACAGGGCGTATAGCCGATGAGTATACATGTGTGACGTCATACTATGACTTTTAACGCCCGCCATTTACTAGTTCAAAGTGTGCGTCGAAACCTTCTGCTTCACGTAAGCAATTCATTTAGTGTCGTTTACCATGATAAGGAGCCCAAAAACTCCATTGCTATTGCGCAGAAAAAATAAAAACTGTTGAATGATGCCAAGCGCTTCTTTGTACTCTTTATCATTGGACTGGAGTCACCTATTAAAACCATCTCATGAGGACGCATATATAGGGATAGTTTAAAGAAATAATACACCGAGTAATGTATGGGGGTAATCTATACAGTACATTTTCATTTTCAATATACAGGGTGTCCCAGGAGGAAATGTCAAGAATGCACCATTTGACTCTTTGGGTATTTCTAAGTAGAAAGTATTATCGACATGTGCCTGATTCCCAACCGTTACCGAGATACAGGCCTCTACATTTGGATAACTAAAACATAATAAAAAGCCGATCTTAGATAATATTCAATGACATTTAATGATACATTGGCAACTGTGCTGATCCTCACATTATTTATTTACATTATTTATTTAGGTACGTCTAAACACCTCCTCACTGAGTCACGTTTCTTTTCAAGGTGTGTTGTGTACTCTGCAAACGTGGAGGTGCAGTGCTCAAGCAACATTTCAAGCCATGCCGGCTGGATGCGTTCATAAACCTCAGAAATGAACTTCCGCGTTTTCCTTGGCAAGACTCGATGGATCGGAGGCTCGCCGCGTGCATTGAAGAAGGAGGGAGTCACTTTGAAACCATTCTGCAATAAGTGCAATAGTGTATTGTATGTTTGTACTTTTTGTAAACCACAAGTGTCATTAAATAGTAGCTAAGATCGCCTTTTTATTATGTTTTAATTACCCAAATGTAGAGGCCTGTATCTCGGTAACGGTTGGGAATCAGACCCATATCGATATAATACTTTCTACTTAGAAATACCCAGAGTGAAATGGTGCATTCTTGACATTTCCTTCTGGGACACCCTGTATATATATATATATATATATATATATATATATATATATATCAGGGGCGTATATTCAGGGTGTGCTAGGTGTGCGCCGCACACCCAATATATTTTCTGTAAATTAATATTTAATTAACCCTTTGTCTCCCTCTCTCTCAATTTTAGTCGAGACGAAAAAGATGCCCTAACCCTTAATTCCGAGCTCGACTGTTACACTAGTCGAGATGAGAAATGAGCTACTTCAATTCAGTTGTTCGGATTGTCTTCACAACCATTCGGTAAAATTTTGGTACTGATTGATAGAAGCGTTCCTGGAGCTTATTTGAGGTGTGAAATTTCAGTATTGCGGTGCGGCGATATATATATATATATATATATATATATATTCTTCTCCCCTACTATGGGAATATAAATTTATGTTTACCCATGCCAAATCAAATGGAAAACGGAGAGAGCGAGGGATGAGGGCGGAGAGTGTGCGGTCTGTGGACAGAACACCCTCCATATATGGTAAAGTGGGCGGGGCCTATGTTGCCATGGCCCGTCAGACGGCTTCTCAGCGAGCGAGTCAGTGACTGTCAGTTTCCAGTCAGAGCTCATGGCGAAAGTCTTTCTATCCAGTACTGACATTGCTTTTTTGTCCCTTCCATAACCATGCCAAACACTGTACAAAGTATATTAAGCACTCCTTTTTCAACACTTAGTTATGGGGACAAGTTGAAAGTGTTAGAGGAAGGCCATGTCCAGCACTCCCAAACTTGATTAGTCAACACAAAGATAAAAAGTCTGGCTATACAAGGCATTTTTCAGTTTCTCAGTATAAATCTGTTGAGTGGCTGACTGGTTGTGAAGAGCGTTCTAAACTTTTCTGTTGGCCATGTTTATTGTTCTCAAAAGAGAATAATATCTGGAGTAAACAGGGATATTCTGATCTCAATCATGTCTGCTGCTCAGCAGAAGCATGAGAGATCGCAAGGCCATGTTCAGTCTTTTCTTAGCCATAAAATGTTTGGCAAGCAAAGAATTGACACATTAATTGATAAGCAAAAGGCACATGAAGTAAGCAGACACAATGAATAAGTAAAGAAGAACAGAGAAATTCTAAAACGGCTTATTGATGCAATATGTTATCTTGCTAAGCAAGAACTTCCTCTGCAAGGTCATGATGAGGCTTCAACTTCAGTGAACAGAGGAAATTACAAAGAAATTCTAGAATTACTTCGGGAATATGATTCTTTTCTAGATAATCATTTAAATACATCCACTGTGTTTCAGGGAACTTCTCCTACTGTGCAAACTGACAATCAAAGCTATAGCCTCTGTAATGAAAGACAATATAAAAAAGGAAAGTGATTCAGCAAGATTTCTTTCTATAATGCTTGAGGAAACCTCAGATGTTACGTCAAAATTACAGCTCTCAACAGTTTTGCGTTTTGTTCATGAAGGTAAAGTATATGAAAGATTCATTGGATTTACTGATGTTAGTAGCGACAGAACCTCTGGTGGCCTGTTTAAGCATGTATTGAGCATAGTTGAAGAATATCAGATCGAAAGCAAGTTAATTGGCCAAACTTATGGCGGAGCATGTGTAATGGTGGACATGTAAATGGCTTGCAGAAAAAAGTCATTGAAGCTTATCCTCTTGCCATTTTCACGCACTGCTATGCTCATGTGCTGAATCTAGTTTTACAGCAAAGCCTTTCCAGTATCAAACAGTGAAAACACTTTTTCCAAATTCTGAGTGGAGCAGCTGCTTATTTTTCCAAGTCTTCTAAAAGAGTACATGCTTTAAATGAATTTGTTTCCAGAAGATTGCCCTCTGTTACTCCAACGAGATGGAACTTCACATCTCGTTTAGTAAGTACTGTAAAAAGTTAAAGAAGTAATCTTACTGATTTCTTCAAGGATGTAATCGAAAATTCTGCAGATTGGGACATGGATGCAGTAGTAAAAGCACGGGGATTCTTGTCATTCTTGGAAGATTTTCAAACAATATTGTTCCTTGAGATTTTTTCAAAAGTGTTTGGGTATAGGCCTACTGATGTTTTGTACAATATATTACAGAGTGAAACATTTGATGTGCTGTACTGTAGTAAGAAAATAAGTGACGTTACACAACAACTGAAATATGATAAGGATCACAGTTTTGAAGAGCTATGGCTTTCGGTTGTGTCTGAAAAAGATGAGCTCCATGATCCACAGCCTAAAAGATGCAGACGAGAGATAGAAAATGACGGAAAAGATGCTTATCACCAGATGTTTGCAAGATATGAATAGCATCATTGATCAGATTCACACTAGATATTCTTCTCTCTCTAAATTAGAGTTTTTTCACCTTCTTGCGCCTGAAAAATATGAAGAGTACAAGGTAAGCTTCCCAGATAACCTACTGAACAAAGTAAGAGACTTTTATGGAACACTGTTTGAGTATGTGCGTCTCAAGAATGAACTCATGGTACTCTATTCAAGTTCAGAGTTCTCGGGCAAACATGTTCATGAACTAATGAATATAATGACAGTGAATCAACTCAGCTGCGGATTCAAAGAAGTCTATAAACTAGCAGAATTGATCTTAACAATTCCAAGCACCACTGCTTCAGTAGAACGTTCTTTCTCGGCTCTAAAACGAATAAACACATGCTACCGTGGGACACAAGGGCAGGAAAGGCTATGTGGTCTTAGTTTGCTTTCGACAGAAAAACGGCTGTTAATAGACTTGAAGCAAAGAAGTTCCTTCTATGATGACGTTATTGCTTATTTTTCTTCTCAGAAAAGAAGACTTGAGTTTATGTATAAATAAAGTCGGTTGAAAGGATGCTGTAGGAAATTGGTGTTAGTTTTTTGTTTTTACTTTTGAAGTTAAGGTTTACCTATTTCTTCCAGTGCTTTGTTTATTCTTAAGAGTGTGGATTACTTATGTTCATATGCTTAACATATTACACTGCTTATGCATGTGAAGCAGAGAATTTCCTTATATGAAGACGTTATTGCTCACTATTTTTCTCCAAAAAGACTTGAGTTTATGTGTAAATAAGTTCGATGCTTAAAGGAGCCTGTAGGAAATTGATGTTAGATTTTTTACAGTTCACCTAAATTCTCCAAGTGTTTAGTGTAACATTGAGAAAGTGGATTGCGTATGCTTACCATATTACTATTAAGATTTATTAATAACTAAGTTAACATGAATTTCAGTTATTAATTTTACTCCACATGATATTCCGCACACACAATTCACAGTCACCATCCATCACTGATATATATATATATATATATATATATGGGAATTAACTCAGAATGGTCCCCTGAGTTTTTTATGATACACACAGACCGTGCATGGAACAAGGAACTCTTCTGGGATAATTAAATCCACTATAGTCCGAATAAGTAATGGTAAATGACAAATACCATAGTTTTTCTTTTTCATGATGCTAGCCCGACGCGGGCAACGGGTCACTCGCAAAGAGGTCCCATAAATATAGCTTCCCTCACCAGCTATCTGCAAAGCAGACAGGATCCAGCTTTGGGACATGGATCTAGGGTTTAAAGCAGCCTAGCCCTGCTACATTTAGAACCTCAGTATAAGCAAAAGACTCGCTGTCTTCACGTCAGATTGAATACATCAAAGAAAAAGGGGTAACTATTATATTTTAGCCCAAAACCAAAACTTATACCTCAACTGGCAGAATTGAGCGTCCACTTTTTAAGGCACATAACGTGTCCGTTTCAAGATGGGAATGAACTCAGAATGGTCCCCTGAGTTTTCTATGATACATACAGACCGTGCATGGAACAAGGAACTCTTCTGGGATAATTAAATCCACTATAGTTCGAATAAGTAATAGTAAATGACAAATACCATTGTTTTTCTTTTTCATGATGCTAGCCCGACGCGGGCAACGGGTCACTCGCAAAGAGGTCCCATAGATAGAGCTTCCCTCACCAGCTATCTGCAAAGCAGACAGGATCCAGGTTTGGGACATGGATCTAGGGTTTAAAGCAGCCTAGCCCTGCTACATTTAGAACCTCAATATAAGCAAAAGACTCGCTGTCTTCACGTCTGTGTGTATCATAAAAAACTCAGGGGACCATTCTGAGTTCATTCCCATCTTGAAACGGACATGTTATGTGCCTTGAAAAGTGGACGCTCAATTCTGCCAGTTGAGGTTTAAGTTTTGGTTTTTGGCTAAAATATAATAGTTACCCCTTTTTCTTTGATGTATTCAATCTGACGTGAAGACAGCGAGTCTTTTGCTTATATTGAGGTTCTAAATGTAACAGGGCAAGGCTGCTTTAAACCTAGATCCATGTCCCAAAGCTGGATCCTGTCTGCGTTGCAGATAGCTGGTGAGGGAAGCTATATTTATGGGACCTCTTTGCGAGTGACCCGTTGCCCGCGTCGGGCTAGCATCATGAAAAGAAAAACTATGGTATTTGTCATTTACCATTACTTATTCGGACTATAGTGGATTTAATTATCCCAGAAGAGTTCCTTGTTCCATGCACGGTCTGTGTGTATCATATATATACAGGGCGTCCCAACAAAATGTATACACACTTTAACAGCTGATAGCTCAATTGATGTTTCTTTCTTTCCAAGTTAAACCCATTAGAATTAATAATGGCACTCAGACTAAGCTTTGAACAAAGGAAATTCATTCTAAAATGCTACTGGAAGTGTGAAAACGCAGTTGAAGTGCAAAGACAGTTTAGGAGGGAGTTTCAAACAGACCACCAACGCGACTTACCATCACTCGAATTAGAGATAAGTTTGAAGCCGATGGAACTGTTCAGAATGTCCACAAGAAGCGTTCTGGAAGACCACGGACATCGACAACCCCCACAAAGCAAGAAAGAGTACTGGAAACGTATCACCAAAGTCCAAGAAAATCTGTGCGGCAAGCGAGTCGTGAGGTAGGAATTTCAGAATCGTCTGTCCAACGCATTTTGAAGCGCTGTCAATGGAAAAGTTACATTCCAAGATTAGTCCACGCTATTAATGAAGATGATCCGGACCGAAGAGTGGAGTATTGTGAGTGGTACTTGGCACGATGTGGATGTGGATTGGACGAAGGGGTTTCGTAGAATACCCTCCGCTTTCACCAGACCTCACACCACTAGACTTTTTTTTATGGGGATACTTAAAAGACAAAGTCTACGCTATAAAACCTGCAACAGTCGCTGAATTGAGAGCAGCCATTGAACGAGAATGCACACAAATACCAAACGAAATGTTTCGTGATGTTTGCGATTCCATTGCTTCGCGTTATCAGCAGTGCCTGGACCAGAACGGACGTCAGTTTGAAAACAGGCGTTGACAAAACAATTAAATAATGTCTGTAGATTCTATTACATTTTGAAAATGAAATGTATTTTAATAAACACTGCCTTTATAATTATTTAAAGTGTGTATACATTTTTTTGGGACGCCCTGTATATACGCACACACAGGTACACTCGCGACTACAAGAAGATTTAATAACCTTCTATTCTTCTATGTACTTAACCGATGAAACTGTGATTTTTTTTACAATCCTACAATTCACGTGGGACGTTGATTTCCAAGAATTCACATGACATTAGAATATTTGTTTAAACGGCAAAAGTTTATCGAGTGAATGCTTAACCGCGTGTGTGTATATATATATATATATATATATATATATATGAAAATGAAAATGAAAATGAAAAGGTTTATTGGCAGACTATAGTCCATATGACAAATATTATCAATACAATGAGAGTTCATACACTAATGATAGAAAATATACAATTGATTAGAAATAATACTGCACTGTCGAAGTTAAGTGGAGCTACAGACAGACGTTTTCGTACCAAGAAGTCGATAGCTTAGAGGATAAATGGCAGGACTCACGGATAGCTTGGATGATCGGGTTGGTTGATTTTTTAATTCTTTGCATTAGACTGTGTTGAGCACGTCTTGTTACCTCCGGGAAGCTCGGGACATTGCGAGTAGCAAACATTTGCGAAGCTGAGCATCTCGGGGGTAATTTATGTAAGAGTCTAAAAGACCTGTTATACAGCAAATTTAGGGTTCTGCCAGAACCTTTTTTATAATTCACCCAGAGTTGCTGACCATATATATTACTGCAGAAAGTACGAAAGAGTGTCTTTAGCTTCACTTGTACAGAAACGAAAGTTCCTTATGGTCATATTCGCTTTAGCACACAGGCTTCGAGATTGTTTTCTTATATCCGAGTCATCACTCAAGGAGCTGGTAATAGTTTGACCCAAATACTTAAACTCTTGTACTTCCTCAATTACTTCACCATTCATTTTAAACCTTATATCAGCTGGCTGATTACAGCTTTTCGGATGAAATTGCATAACCTTAGTTTTTGTAACATTAAAAAGAATATCATGTTTCTGCGAATACACTTCGCAGACATTTAGTAGCCGATCCAGACCTTTAACAGAAGGACTTATTAACACCATATCATCGGCATAAACTAAGTTATTTATCCTTGCGTTATCTATACAACATCCCACTGTTGCCTCATTAAGTGAAGCAATTAATCCGTCGATATACACATTAAACAGCATAGGGGAGAGCAAGGAACCTTGTCTCACCCCGCAAGAGGAGCCAAAACACTCGGAGAGTACATTGCCCCACCTAATAGTGAAAGATTGGTGGGAATACCAAAATTTCAATAAATTTATATGTACATGGGAACCTTCCTGTCTTCTAGTTTTGCAAATAAAATATTGTGGTTCAACCTATCATATGCCTTACTTATATCAAGGAAACAGCTATAAATGGTTGAATTACTGTCAATGTATTTAGATATTGTTTCTTTAAGTACATAGATACACAGGTCAGTTGAGTGGGACCTTTTAAAGCCAAACTGATTAGATGTCCATAGGAAATCATTTAATCGGAGTAACAAGAGTTTTTCTAGTAGTTTCGAGAAGCAGGAAGCGACAGCAATGGGCCTGTAATTATTGCTGGACAGAATGTCTCCGTACTTATTTTTGACCAAGGGCAAGATATATACCCTCATGAACTCTGCAGGGATATAGCTATGAGCAAGCATGGCTGATAGGAGCAATGATATATGCAGACATACTACGTCACTTGCATATTTTAAGTGCTCATTCGATAAGTCATCTACCCCTGACGCAGAACCAGTCTTTAACTCTTTAATTAACCTCTTTACTTCAGAAAATAATATCAAAATATTTTCCCTTGTCCCTCCCACAATCGTTTCGCTATAATCTATCTTAAGATTATCCCTACTCACACTATTAAGAATGTTAGAGTAGTGATTTTTCCACAGCTTTGCAATTTCATCCTCCCCCGACACCCCATCGATTGTCGGAGGGAGGACATTTTTGACACCCGTTTGATTCTTAACAAATTTCCAAAATTTGTTATTATCGTTATTTATGCGAGCTTCACAGGCTTTTGATGCTCGAATAGACTCTTCTTCCTGTTTATATCGCCTTATGGCCGCCTATATATTATAATATATATATATATATATATATATATATATATTAGTGATGTAGGTCACATCCGCATCCGCATCCGCATCCGCGGAACATCCGCACATTTTCTCGCATCCGCATCCGCGTCCGCATCCGCACTTTGGACTGCGGATGTCGTGCGGATGTGGACCGTTGAGATAGAACGTCATTAATAAGCGGAAATTATCAAATTCTACTATATTAATAGAACTAGTTCATTGTGCGCAAAAGTGATGCAAGCGACAAGACGAGAGGCTGTTCTTGTATGAGTTACTCTCTTGCAACCTACTTAGATCCACGTTACAAAGCTAAGTTATTTTCACCTAGTACATTAGAACGAGTTAAATCATCACTTGGCAAAGCAGTTGAAGAGCTTCAATCTCTTGAATCTGTCGCTTCGCCACCCACCAAAAGAATAAAAGTTTCAGTGACAGAACCAACACCTTCAACAAGCAAATCTATCACAGAATCTGTCTCTCAGTTTCTTGAGTCAAGCAGCAATGACGAGACCTACGCGATGTCAAAAGATGTAGTAAAAATGATCGAGAGCTATCACCAAGAAAAACGCCTGGCTGCATGTGACAATCCTATTAGTTGGTGGAAAAATACGCAGAATATCTATCCATACTTGAGTAAACTTGCAAGGAAACATTTAGCCTGTCCTCCAACAAACGTACCAAGCGAGAGATTATTTAGCAGTGCTGGATTAATATATGATGAAAAGAGAAACAGACTGGCAGCAGAAAAGGCAGAAAAATTAATGTTCCTTAAGCATAACCTTCCTATAATTAAGTTTGAACATTAAACGATGAACATCTTAGTTTACTTTATTTTAATTACTCATTTATAAATATGCCTAATAAACTTTAAACTTAATATAAATAGTTATCAAGCTAATTAAAGATCTCTTTCTATAAGGGTGGAGGTTGGGGAAAGAGGTCGGTGGGGTGCATTTGAGTTGGGTTCACGTCCCGCATCCTGGTAACACAATTATGGTTTCTAATTGTGGCTGAAACTCAACAAAATATAACGAATTTATTTGCAGACGAATTCACTAATTGATTTCTATATTAGTTAGATGCTTGATATTATTTATATGTTCAGAGAAAAGTACAGCAATTATTGTACAATTAATCAATTATATTACATTATAGCTACAGCTCTCTCTATATAATAACTTATTATATACGTTAAACACAACAAATCTCGAATATATCCAAAAAATAACGAAAATGTAGACATCCGCATCCGCATCCGCATCCGCGGATGTTGAAATCAAACATCCTCATCCGCATCCGCATCCGCGGATGTGAAAAAAATGACATCCGCTACATCACTAATATATATATATAAGGAGGATGTGCTATTTACACACGCGAAAGGCACATAGCAGAAATGGTTATAAGTACCTCAAACAACAACGCTTAGAATGTGTAGCAGCAAAATTGAAAATTAAATATGGTACTAATTGTAATGTACAGACCCCCAAACACGCCAACCTCAAAATTTTCAGATTCCATTGCAGACGTAAGAAACGTAATAAAAGATCTACACTCTCCAACCCCAAATATTTTTCTCTGTGGTGATTTTAATTTCCCATTCATGAAATATAAAAGGATAGGAAAAAATATATGTATCCACCAGGACAAGGCGGGCACACGAGAAGACCAGGAGCAGGTAAAAATGCTACTAGCTTTAGCTGATGAATTTATGTTAACGCAAGAAATAACAGAAAACACAAGAAAAACAACTGCCTAGATTTGGTATTCACAAACAACAGTAATCTAATTGATAATGTAGAAATCTCCCCAACTATGATATCAGACCACAATATCATTGAAATAACAACTAATATAAAGGCAACAGGAAAGGAAAGAACACGCACAACAGAACGAAGCAAATTCGAAATTTTAATTTTCACTCCAAAGCTATAAACTGGGAAGATGTGACATCCAGCATGGAAGTAATAGATTGGAAAACCATTTTCGAGGCCAAGACAACGGAAGAGATGCTAATGACGTTAGAGGAGAAGACGTTAGAAATTGTGGAAAAACATGTTTCAAAGATACAACAAAGAGGAAAGAGAAGCAGGTTCGAAAGACAAAAGAGGGCATTGTTCCGAAAGAGAAAAAGAGTGACTGCAAAATTAAGTAATTGTAAAGATAACAACATCAGAAAAATATTAAATGATAAACTACAAAGTGTCGATGTCGTCATACAGGAACAAATCGAGAAGCATACAGAAAAAGAAGAAGATGACGCTATAGAAGCGATAAAGGTTAACTCAAAGTACTTCTATAATTTCGCAAAAAGAAAGTCGAAAAACCAAGCGACTATCGGACCTTTAAAAAATGAGAACAGTGATTTATCTGATGATCTAACAGAAGTATCTGAAATATTAAAAGCTCAGTATGAATCATCTTTCAGTATCCAAAAACTGACAAATTGATTTGCGATAGAAACGCGTTCTTTGAAGAAGAACCACAAGGGGAAAGTATAACGGATTTCGACTTTACGACGGATGATATTACACAAGCCATAGGGAAACTAAAAACACACTCAGCGGCAGGACCGGATAAATGGAATGCCACACTGATCAAAAACTGCAAGAATGCAATCGCTGAGCCCCTATACTGGATATGGAGACGATCATTAGACACGGGAGAAATACCGGGCATCCTGAAGAGCGCGAACATAGTCCCAATATATAAAGGAGGAGATCGATCCCAGGCCAAAAACTATAGGCCAGTGTCGCTTACATCTCATCTCACTAAAATATTTGAAAGAATAGTTAGACAGAAAATCTATGACTTTTTGGAAACTCAGAAAAAATTCAATGATAACCAACACCGGTTTCGATCAGGCAGATCATGCCTATCACAACTAATGGAACACTACAACAACATTATTGATTCACTTGAAAGTAATGAAAACTATGATATACTGTACACAGACTTTGCTAAAGCGTTCGACAAGTGTGACCACGGAATCATAATACATAAACTGAAATATATGGGAATAACAGGAAAAGTAGGGAAATGGCTATATAATTTCCTTAGTGAGCGGAGGCAAGTCGTTACAGTACAAGGAGTATCTTCATCAGAATCAGAGGTCCTCAGCTCAGTACCACAAGGAAGAGTATTAGCTCCACTACTCTTCATAATCATGCTAACTGACATAGATGAGGACGTTACCAGAGACAGCACAGTAACATCCTTTGCGGATGACACAAAGATCAGTAGAAAAATAAGAAACCCAGAAGACATAGGATCTCTACAAACCGACATAAACAAAATCTACAAGTGGACTGAAGACAACAATATGAAGTTTAACACCGAGAAATTTCAGCTATTACGGTACGGGAAAAGAGAAGACCTAAAGTGCATGGAATATTATACCCCAAATGGACAGGAAATTCAGAGAAATTCCAGAGCAAAAGATTTAGGGGTTGTAATGACAGATGATGCGAAATTTGAAACACAAAATAAGATAGCAGTAAACAGAGCAAAGAGAATAACGGGTCAGATATTGAGAACCTTTAAACGAAGGGATAGGAATGTAATGATTCTCTACTGAAAACCCTGATCATACCCAAATTAGAATACTGCTCGGTCCTAACTTCCCCATATAAAAAAGAAGACATTAGACAGCTGGAGGGGATCCAAAGAAGCTTCACAGCCAAGATCAATGGGTGCAAAGAACTAAATTACTGGGAAAGGTTACGAGAACTAGACCTATATTCACTGGAAAGGAGAAGAGAGAGATACACCATTATTTACACTTGGAAAATAATGGAGAAACTAGTCCCTAATCTTACTCTGAATCCCATAACTCCCCAAACAACGATGGAAAGTAGAAGCGGTAGACTGTGTCGTATTCCCAAATTGAAGGCGAGACAGGGAACATCCTTAACCCTGAAAGAAAATAGTTTTGTAGTGAGAGGACCAAAACTGTTTAATCAGTTGCCCAAAGGCCTAAGAAACACGAAGGGAGTTGCAGTGGAAATCTTCAAAAGAAGACTAGACGCCTGGCTCAGAACAATCCCCGATGAGCCGGGCGTACCTGGCTATGTGAGGTGGAGAGCGCAAGAATCCAACTCACTACTTCACCAGGCCAACTCGAGAGGAGGGGCGACAAGCTTGACCTTCGCGAAATGAGAAATCATCGCGCGGAACCTTTGTAAGGTTGTAAGGTTATATATTAAACACAGACCGTGCATGGAACAAGTAACTCTTCTGGGAAAATTAAATACACTATAGTTCGAATAAGTAATGGTAAATGATAAATACTAAAGTTTTTCTTTTTCATGATGTTAGCCGGCGTGGGCAACGGGTCATTCGCAAAGAGGCCCCAAAATATAGCTTCTCTGCCAAGCAGATAGGATCCAGCTTTGGGACAGGATCTAGAGTTCACAGCTACACCTAGCCTACTATATTCAGAACCTCAATATACGCAAGAAACTCGTTGCATTTACGTCAGATTGAATACATCAAAGAAAAAGGGGTAAGTATTGTATTTTCAGCCAAAAACCAAAACTTAAACCTTATCTCGTAGAATTGAGCGTCCACTTTTTAAAGCCTTACCATGTCCGTTTCATGATGGGATTGAACTCAGAATGGTCCCCCGAGATCTTTTTGGGGCCTCTTTGCGAGTGACCCGTTGCCCATGTCGGGCTAACATCATGAAAAGGAAAAACTATAGTATTTGTCATTTACCATGACTTATTCGAATTATAGTGGATTTAATTTTCCCAGAAGAGTTCCTTGTTCCATACACGGTCTGTGTGTAACAAAAGATCTCAGGGAACCATTCTGAGTTCAATCCCATATATATATATATATATATATATACACACATCCCTGTCATTACATTCACTCATCCCAAGCGTTTTGGGGCACAATTTAAACCCAATATTTAGTCTTTACATACAAAAATAAATATTTGAAAGTTGTCCTTATGCGGGTCATTCTCCGTTTATTTCTTTGAACGGAGATATACAGATAAATGCTTATATATATTGAACGAAGGTGACATAGAAAGATTACAAAACGATATTGAAACATTATTCCAGTGGGCAGAAGACAACAATATGAAGTTCATCGAAGAAAAATTCCAACTTCTAAGATATGGTAATAACAAGGAGCTGCAGAATAAAAGGTACAAAACCCTGGAAGACAAAGAGCAACACCAAATCTACAAGTCAGGAATTTTGGGGTAATAATGTCGTCGGATGCAGAATTCAGAGAGCACTACAACATCAAAATTACAACGGCTAGAAAAATAATGGGAATCATTTGCAGGAACTTCTGCAGCAGAAAAGCAAACATCATGCTCAAATTATTCACTGGCCAACAAGTATTTTTCATCAGATATAATTATGGGTGGGCTAGATAGCTGTTGGGATGCTGATTCCAAATCTGTTTTCGGTTTTCCTCTAGCACGTCTAGTTTTCGAGATGAGACCGATCATAATATATATAATAAATATAATACATATATATATATATATATGATGAATAAAACCACGAAGGAAACACAGAATGGTGCTCAAGCGCTTTCGTCTAATGACATCCTCAGGAACACTGAAGTACATAAAGAATTACAGCCTATATATAGGTTACAGAAAAAAAAAAATATATATATATACAATAAACGGAGAAACAAACTTAAAGGATTGTGGGAGGGGCACACAGATTTATAAGGAAAAAATATCGATTTTTAGCACAAGATTAAATGAATTGTTTCCAACCAATGTTATAGAAAAAAAAAAAATATATACAAATTTATACTGGAAATCTGCCCGGGTTTTAGCACTCTGCTCTTTTTGTATATAAAAATTGAAAATTATCGATTTTAGCACAAGATAATTGAATTGTTTCCAACCAATGTTATAAAAAAAAAAAAAAAAAAATACAAATTTATACTGGAAATCTGCCCGGGTTTTAGCACTCTACCCTTTTTTGTATAAAAATTGAAAAATAAAAGTTATTAGGGTGGCATACAAGTTTACCAATGATTTAGCGTTCTACCTTTCTTATCTAAATCTGTTCTGAAGGCATTCAAAACAACAGGATCGAGTTGAAAAAGACCTTTGCTTATGTTGAAGTTATTTGTAAGTTGGATAATGGCTAGGCTGACCATACGTACCGTTTTGAACGGGACAGTACCGTTTTTTTAATATTTCCTGGCCGTCCCGTCGTTTTAATAAAAATGTCAATTTTGTCCCGTTTTTAATAAAAACTTTTTCATGAATAGAGAATATTATATAACCCCCGTCCCTTTTTTGCCATCCCAATGTCCCGTTTTTGTCTCAAGGAAATATGGTCAGCCTAATAATGGCAGACTCAAGAATATTTCTATTAACAATGTTGCTAGAGTGTTGCTGTGTTTCCTTTCCTTCGTGGTTTTATTCATCATAATTATTTTTCACGTGTTACGTTCGTGAAATAATTTTCATATATATATATATATATATATATATATATATATATATATATATATATATATATATATATATATAATACTATATATAATGGAACCCGGACAGAATCCCGAAAGTCAATCTAGAAAACCATAAGCCCGAAGGTCGTAATCCCGACAGGCCAAAATCCCGACAGGCCAAAATCCCAAACGTCGTAATCCTTACAGGCCAAAATCCCGATAGTTAAAAATCACGAACTAAGATGAGTGCGAGAACTCAGCAAGGGTGCGAGCGAATTGATCTGCTCCCACCTGGAAGCAAAGTTAAACTACCTCGAAGCAAAGGTAAAACCGCGAGTAAACTAAAAATTATCAGTGTAACTTCACCCCTAGAACGACATGGAAGAAATTTGTGAAATTGTTTCTTCTCAAAAAGGCAATAACAAAGTTAACGCACGCGGTTATTTAATGGTGAAGGATAAAAGTCGGGAAGACGATTATTACTGGTGCTGTGAAAAACGAAAATCACTTAATTGCAAAGGTAGAGCAATAACAAAACTTTTAAATGGACAACATCACCTTAAAAATTTTGTGGATCACAATCACGCTCCATATGCAAGTGCAGCTAGTTAGGTTAGGTTAGGTTAGGTTGCACTTTTTCTTTTAGTTTTTATTATTTTAAGCTATAAGTAAATATTAAATATAAACTATTAGCTTGTCGGGATTTCGACTTGTCGGGATTATCGCTTGTCGGGGTTTTGGCCTTCGGGATTTTGGCGCTCGGGCTTATGGCTTTCAGGATTATGGCAGTCGGGATTATGACACAGACCCTATATAATATATATAATATGCATATAACTATATATAATATAATATATAATACTATATACGTATACAATATATAATATGCGTCCTTTATACATGTAGAGGAGTTTTTTATCGTTGCAGGTTAAACGTAGGTTTTTGTTTTACTCTTTCTGTACTCTCATGTATGGCAGTTTGTCGTTTCAACGGAGGCTTTCCGCATGTTGTCTTGTGGTATTTTAGGTGATAGCAGTTGCTGGCCACAAATTTGCAAACATTGCACATGTACAGCCTTTTATTCTTTGGCGTAACAGTCACATGTCTAATTGTGTTGTGTTTTTTGTTTTGTGTCACCCACTTACACATTTATTTTTTTAGGTGATTTACATCAACCCACTCATCGATCATCATGCCTCGAAAGTGTAAAAATTACCCCGACAATTTCTGTCACATGTGCGGCTCGTTCGCGACTAAATCACATCGGCGTACACTCACGATGGATCTTCGGAAAACTTACCGGTTATACTTCGGCTGTTCACTAGGCGACCAAGATAAGGCGTGGGTGCCACACGTTATCTGTACCGCTTGTTCGAATGGATTACGTGATTGGTTGAACCAAAGGAGAAAGTCGATGCCGTTCGCTATACCCATGATATGGAGGGAGCCGAGAGACCATCATGACGATTGTTACTTTTGCAATGTTAACATAACTGGATTCTCCGTGAAGAACAAGCATAACATCGTTTATCCGAACGTAGACTCCGTGATCAGACCGATCCCTCACGATGACACGATGCCGATTCCGGTACCTCCACAGCATGGACTCGATTCTTTAGAAGACGAAAGGGAATCCGACGAAGGTGCGATTGGCGGAGATGGGGAACTTCGGCCGATCTTGACTACACACCTGACGAAGAGCAATCGGAGCCGGAGAGGCTTACCCAAAACGAGTTGAATGACCTCATTAGAGACCTAGCCCTCTCCAAAGAGAAATCAGAACTTCTCTCCTCGAGACTTAAGCAGAAACACTTACTTGAGAAGAACGTCCGAGTGTGTCACTATCGAAAACGAAACCATGATTTGGCGACATTCTTTACAGTAGACGGTCCGCTCTGCTATTGCTATGATATCAATGGACTTTTCGAGAACTTGTCACAGGTACACACACCATCTGAGTGGCGCCTCTTCATTGATTCCTCACAGCGAAGCTTGAAAGCGGTTCTCCTGCATAACGGGAACTTAAAGCCGTCCATCCCGATCGCCCACTCCGTTCATCTAAAGGAGACGTACGATAACATGAATATACTACTCGAAGGAATCCAATACAGCACTCATCAATAGAATATCTGTGGTGATCTCAAGTCATTGGTATGTTAATGGACATGCAAGGAGGGTTCACGAAATACTGTTGTTTCTTATGCATATGGGACAGCCGTTCTACCGCGGATCATTATATCGGACGTGACTGGCATCAAAGAAGCACATACGAGCCAGGAACGGGCAGTGTCCAGTGTGTTCTTTTAGTTGATCCAAAGAAGATTTTCCTGCCACCTCTCCACATTAAGCTCGGTTTAATGAAAAATTTGGTGAAAGCGATGGGTAAGGCGAATTCGAGAGAGTTTCGATACCTTGTTGAGAAATTTGTAAACATCAGTACCGCGAAATTGAAGGAGGGAATCTTTGTGGGGCCACAAATCAGGGAGGTTCTGCAGGATGAACTCTTTGAAGAAAGCCTCACTGCCTTAGAACTAAAAGCATGGCAGGCTTTCAAATGAATTTGTTGAAACTTCATGGGTAACCACAAGTCTCCCGCATACAAAGATGGAGTTCAGAAACTGCTCGATGCATATCAAGAAAATACATTTTTTTATATTCACATCTAGATTTCTTTCCCGAAAACCTTGGCGCGGTGAGTGACGAACAGGGGGAACGCTTCCATCAAGACATTCAGTCAATGAAAAATCGCTACCAAGGTTTCTGGAACGAAAGTATGCTGGCAGACTACTGCTTGATGCTCTACCGCGACGATCCGGTCAAGGTTTACAAAATCGTACTCGTAACGTTTTTAGGTTAGTGTACATTTCTTTTTATGAATTAAGTTGTACTTTTGCGATAAACTGTGCTGAAATTAACACCAGTCATATTTCAATAACTAGAGGTGCTAGAGGAAATGTGAAAACAGATTTGGAATCAGCGTACAAAACTGGTCGAGCAAAATGTGCATACATCTCTGATGAGAGAAAGAAGTTCGATTTTGTCGACCAGTGTTATGGAAGAGTCTAGTCCTACCAATAATTGAGTATTGCTCAGTACTCACAAGCCCATACAGAAAACGAGACATTGCGAACATTGAAGCTATACAAAGGACTTTTACGTTTAAGATAGAGGAAACGGAATGGTTGAATGTGGATGCTGAAATGTTGGTAAAGCAAAAGAGGGAAGTATATGCTTGTACTTGCGGAGCGGAAGTGTGGGTGATTGGGAAGTATAAGAGGAAGAGGCAAGAAGTAAAGAGAAAGGCGCGAGAGCTGAAAGAGAGAGCAAATGAGAGTTGGGGTATGAGAGTGTTAGAAAATTTCAGGGAGAACAAGATGTTTTGGAGAGAAGTGAATAATGTAACGAAAGTGAGAAGGCAGATGAGTATGACTATGAAAAGATTCGATGGGGAAGTGATGAGAGATAGAGAAGATGTGAAGACAAGGTGAAGTAAGTATTTTGAGGGACTATTGAACGTGTGGGAAGATAGGGAAGCAGATGTGGTATGTTTGTGCAGAGAGGGGGTTCAGAGTATGAGAGTTGTGGCGAATATGTTGGTCGGTAGAGAGGAGGTGGTGGAGGCCCTATGCAGGATGAAAGGTGAAAAAGCGTTGGGAGTGGATGGGATCGCTGTAGAGCTCTTAAAGGCGGTGAATGTAGTGTTGCTTGGTTAGTGCGTCTGTTTAATGTGTGTATGGACAGAGGCGAGGTGCCTCAGGACTGTAGGAGTGTATGTATCGTCCCTTGATGCTCGATTTGTAGAGGAATTAGTCTGTTGAATGTGCCAGGTAAGGTGTATGGGAGAGTGGTGATTGGAAGAGTGGTGGCATGCACGGAGCAACAAATTGGGGAGGAGCATGGGGTTTTTTGAAGAGGTAGAGGGTGTGTGGATCAGGTATTTGGGTTGAAGATATTGTGTGAGAAGTACTTGGAAAAAGAAAGGGATTTGTATGTGGCGTTCATGGATCTTGAAAAAGCGTATGATAGGGTTGACAGAAAGGTGTTGTGGCAAGTACTGCAGCTGTATGAGGTGCGTTGTTGAATGCGGTGAAACGTTTTTACTGAGAGAGTCCAGTGTTGTGTGCTGTCTCCATGGTTGTTTAATGTGTTTATAGACGGGGTGGTGAAAGAGGTGAATGCAAGGGTCATGGGGAGGGGAGCGGGGATGAAGCATGTTGCAGAGGGAGGTTCTTGGGAAGTGAATAAGTTATTGTCTGCTGACGATACGGTTGTGGTGGCGGACTCGAGAGAAAAGCTACAGAGACTGGTAACTAAGTTCGGGAGGGTGTGTGAAAGAAGGAAGGTAAGAGTAAATGTGAATAAGAGTAAGGTTGTGTGGTGCTGCAAACGGGAGGTTCGTGAGCGACTGATTGTAAGTTTGTATGGTGAGGAAATGTAAAAAGTGGCATGTTTCAGGTACTTACGGGTGGATGTGGCGAGGAATGGAACTATGGAGACGAAAGTGAGTCACAGGGTGGAATAAAGGGCAAAGGTACTGGGTGCCCTAAGAAGTGTTTGGAAGGAGAATCAGCGTCAAGGGGTGCGAAGATGGGTACGTATGAAGGTAGAGTAGTGCCATCAGTGTTGTATGGATGTGAGGCTTGGGTGGCGAATGCGAAGGAAAGAAAAAGTGTGGATGTACTGGAAATGAAATGCTTGAGGACGATCTGTGGGGTGCGGTGGATTGATCATGTGAGAAACACTGTTATCCGTGAGAGGTGTGGGAGTCGAAGGAGTCTTGTAGAGAGAGCAGATGAGAGGGTGTTAAAGTGGTTTGGGTATATGAAGAGGATGAGTGAGGAGAGGATGGTAAAGATTTACGTGTCGGAGGGGGAGGGGTAAATGGGGAGGGGTAGACCGAGAGAAGATGGAGGCATGGGTTAGTAAGCTTTGGGTCAGCGGGGCCTGGACGTCTAGGAAGATGAAAGATGCGTGCTGGATACGAAAAAAGTTTAACGATGTGGTATAGGTAGGGCAATGGGCTGGCAGTGTGCCGCCTTAGAGTGTATGAACGGTCTGGGTAAACCGTGGGGTAGTCTGCGGGGCTGGGCTGTGTAATTGTTGCCCTGAGGTAGATGCATTATTGTCATGTCAGCTGATGAGGTGAATCTCAACAATTGAGGCGTTTCCTGCCTGTTTCTGACGCGGCCTTACTGCGGTGGGAGAGGCATTTGGGTATAATATATATATAAATATAAAAAAATATTTGTCTGTGACGTCATACCATGAACTTTAGCGATTACCATTTCCGTTCTCCAGCGCTATCCCGAATTTGTAGGATTTGCTGGAGGAAGGGGATATATCGCCGTTCGACTCGTATCTACATATCATGATAGGCATCTGCGCCCAGACCCTAAATACATACATACATAAAATTTTAAAGCTTTTTAAATTTTTAAACATTTCCACTGTCCCAAATCTAGAGTCATGGACTTTACTCACTTTCAAATATCTGGTAATTGCCAATTCAGTTTACGAAAATGCGTTTTTTGGAATTTACTTTAGCTGCAATAAATATCTAACGTAACAGCTGAGTAAACACTGCATAATGTATGGAAATTAATTTTCACAAAAAATATTCAAGATTCATTTTGCCCATACTTTACAATTAAACGTAATATTTCGTATTTCTTGGATACAACAGTGATATTATTTTCATCAGATTTTGTTTTCCACCAATAAACTACCCAATTTCAATGTTTGGGAGTCGGTCAGCGATAACACACACACACACACACACACACACACTTTTCATTGAGGACAGTAACTCATACTAAATAAATTACGGTAAAATCCCGTTTTCCCGGAATACGCTTTTGACAGAAATGCCGTGTTTTGCAAAATGAAAGTGAGTAACTGGTAAAGAAGATTTGAATTTGGCACTCCGTAATTTCAAAATCGGCCGTTACCAACGCCCGGGCGGTGGCTACATCTATCAGGGCCTCAGCCACCTTTCCGCCAGTTTAACACGTGCTTTCAACACATCAGCATCTGTTGTGAACTACTCAAGTGTTTAATAATTTCACCAATTTAATACCTATGAATTCCAAAAAAGATCGTTCAATTCCATATCCTCACCATCAATGGTCACTGCGAAGAAAAAAACCGAGTTTCACTAACAATAGTAAGAAAGTTGAAATTTTACGGCGTCTCGACGCAGGTGAGACAGCAAACAAGCTCAACAGAGAATACGGCATCGGAACCACCACTTTACAGTTATGTCAAGCAAATCATTCAATGATGTAGGATTGTGACAGGTAACTTTTTCTTTGACGGTTCGCCAGCAGTTCTCTATCGGGTTTAAATCGGGCGAGTTTCCCGGCCAAGGTCCGATCAGCTGAAAACGCGAATTTCGGAACCAATCAGAACGGCTTTGGTGCCGTGACATGGCACTCTGTCTTGTTGGAAAAACGTTGTGTGGCGCATCTCCATAAACAGCGGCAACTTATGCAGGATATATAGGTGTTTTCCAACAAGACGGAACGCCATGTCACCGCACCAAAGCCGTGTCTGATTGGCTCCGAAATTCGGGTTTTCAGCTGATCGGGCCTTCGCCGGGAAACTCGCCTGATTTAAACCCGATAGAGAACTGCTGGCGAACCGTCATAGAAAAAAGTTACCTATCACAATCCTACATCATTGAATGATTTGCTTGAAGCCATGAAGAAGGTGTTGGCGCAGGAAATTACGCCGGAGTATTACGAAATACTGGTAAATTCCATGCCACGACGTATCGCCGAAGTACTGAAAAAAAAGGATAAATGTACGAAATACTGACCGCAATTCATTAGTATGTTTTGTATGCTTGAGTAGTTTCTAAATACATCTTTTCTACCATTTACAGTAGTTTTGGGATTTTACGTTTACGTTAAAACAATTTTTTTTAATTGATGGGGTGATGCGTGACTTATGGCCACCACTGTATATTACTTAAAGGCCAAGTAGTAGCAAATAATGAAGTTCTACAGTAAAACTGAGTCAAACAAAGGAGTCCTAAAAAGAAAATATGTGAGGAATTTGAAAATTCCAGAATTGGACAATGTAGTGTTCGAATGGTTTAGACAACAACGAAGCAAAGGTAAAGCTACTCTCTGGACCTCTGATAATGAAGAAGGCTAAGCAATTTTATGACCGGATGGAAATCGATGAGCTTTGTGACTTCTCCGTTGAGTGGCTAAATAGATTCAAGGATGTACACGGTATTCGGAAACTTTCAGTAACTGGGGAAAAGTGTTCTAGGGATGAAGAAAGCGCTAAAAAGTATGTAGAAATATTTGAAAAACTTGCTGAAGAACACAGCTTGACTGCAGGACAAATTTTTAACGTTGACGAGACTGGCCTCTTCTAGCGGTGCCTGCCACAAACTACGTTAGCGGCAGAATGTGAAAAACAGGCAGCAGGATTTAAGGAAGCCAAGGATCGCGTTAATGTGCTGTTGTGTGGAAATGCCGCAGGATTCAAATGCAAACCTTTCGTCGTGGGTAAAAGTGTCCATCCTCGTGCATTCAAAAAGGTTCGAGTCACACGGATTTGATCACTATATAGTCTCAGTTTTCTAAGGTATGAATACACACCTCATTGATAATAATAATAATAATAATAATAATAATAATAATAATAGTAATAATAATAATAATAAAGGAATGTAGCTGAAAAAAAGTTCATATTCTTTTTTAATTCAATTTTGCATTTACGTACATTTACTCGTATAACTTACATAGTTCACATTTTTTTTCACTTCATACACTGTTTTTCCCCTTCTTTCATTCACATCATAGTACTGATCACATTTCGTAGCGATGGGTGAGGAAATCTTCTAAGTCGTTATAGCAGTTAGCCTTGATGTATAGGAAAAGTTATTGAGGGTTGTACGGTGAATGCGGTGCAGGAGTTGTAGCGCTAGAGGCTGCGTTCCAAAGTGATTCGTACCTCACCGCGGATGTTGTTTTTAAATAATCTTTAGCTCTATAGCACGCCACGACGTCCCAAGCTCAGATACCGGTGTGAGGCGGGCTGTCTGCATCAGTTCGTGACGCAGAGGTGGTGGTGAGTCATGCGTCTTGGGATCGAAACGCCTCCTGTTGGTGGCTCGCTGACGCGGATGCGCTGAACGAATCATGTGAGGCTGTGCACCAACAAGAAAGCATAGTTTTGGGTGGGGAAAAAGTATATACGCAAAATTACTTAACACGTTAAATGATTCGAGAGTAAATCAGTTAAGAGTGAGTTGCCCTATTTGAGAAATAAGCGTGTCCGCACTGTTCCACTTTGGGGAACAAAAGGTATTCGTCGCCAAGTTCTATTAAAAAGTATACAACCCTTTAGCTATTATCTCACTTGACACCTCATCGTGGTAAATGTGGATGTAGTGGTAAAAATATTTTGAATAACCATATTTATATAGTATATATACGGATGAGGAGATTGTAGACACCAATCGACCAGGGAAGTACTCCGGGGAGAACGTTAGACAGGAGACAGGGAGTGCTCGAACTCCCGTTTTTCCTGTCACTGTCCTCTTTATATGATCTTTTTCTGTGTCTAATCTACCCTGTGAGTAGTCCAGCATGTTCTCAAACACACTTCTCCCTCTATTCTTCACTACACATACATGCATTTTGCACGCTACGCAGTTTTTTGAAAATTTAAAACAAGAACTGGCATTGTGAGTCTCAGACCTTGATTTCGGCTCCTTCTAATATAGAGGGGCATTTTTGCGGGCGCTCGCCCTTGGCATCTCCTTCCTACACAAAAAAAATGTAAACTAATAGCATGTGTGTACGCCTTTTTTCTTCAAATACACTGAAATGCTTCTAGGAACATTTTCAAATAACTGTTATAAACTCTTGTGGTATGGTGTTCCAAGCTTCTTCCAAGACCTTCCACAGACCGTCTAAGTTGCATAAATTCCTTTTTACTTTTTCTTTATCTAAATAGACCTATACAACTTCACTGATATTGAGATCTATCATTTGAGTAGGTCACACCATACTCTCTTCCTTTAAATACAGTGAAATGGTTCTGGGAACACTTACAAATAATTGTTATAAACCCATATTTTCATTTGCATTCTAACTCTTGACCTTAGCTAATATGAGAAAACTGACAGAAATGGTATACCAACCTGAAATGGTTTACAGTGGCTCCAAATCTCATGTTGTTCATGCCCATTTAGGCA
The DNA here is from genome assembly GCA_023014485.1 of Bathynomus jamesi. NCBI lineage: Eukaryota > Metazoa > Arthropoda > Malacostraca > Isopoda > Cirolanidae > Bathynomus > Bathynomus jamesi. The sequence continues at coordinate 1,067,320 of JAJOZX010000877.1, read as the reverse complement.
TGCTATTTATCTGAAGGGACCTGAACAAGCTTGAAACTACAAATTTATTTTGAAAGGTAACACATACATGTATCTCCCCTTCTCTACTAAACTTGTCAATTTGGGCTTCAACTTAGAATCCGTTTAGTTAGAGCTAATTTCCTCAAACATTGTCTATCCTTCCCCTGTGGGTCTAGTATTTATTTATTTAATTTTTGTACAACATTCATTGCCCATTTCAAGACTTAATTAGTTTGAGGCAATCATAACAGTCCACCAGACTTTACCACCGTCCCCACTTGAGATAAACCCCCTAGAAAACTTGAATTGAACCTACTCTATGCTTAACTGTTGGTTTCAAACGAGGTTCTTTATAGGTTTCAGATGTTCATTGTCTTACACACTATCTTCAATTACAACCAAATAATTGAAACTTTTTGTGACTCATCCTTCCAAAGCACCTTTGATCGCTGTTTCATAGTCCAATTTCTGTGTTCTACATATTTCAACTTTTTAACCTTGCTCCCCTTTTTAATAGAGGCTTTCTTACTGACCCATCTTTGAAATCCTGATTTCAAAAGTTCCCTTCGTACTGTTGATGAATGGACAACGACACCAAAGCCTTCTGCCAATTATGTTACCTATTCAACTTTTATTTCCTTTCTGTCCTCTAAAAATAATATCTTCATGCTTTGCTCATCTTTGTTAGACAGTTTTTGTGTCTTTCACTCCTGGGATTGTCAACTACAGATGTTCCTCTACTTGCTATTAGTTTATATCAATGTATATTCTGCATAAAAAGTATGGTTATTTAAAATATTTTTACTACTAAGAGGAAAGTTTTTGATGACTGAATTAAAGCATTTGTGGTGACGTTATATAAAAGTGATAGGAGAGAGTACAAAATTAATCGGTGTAGTTGTATACCGAGTGTACCGAGTAAGATGTATGGTTACTGTATGAGAGAGTAAAAAGAGTAACTGAGGGTATGATTGGTACTGAACAAGTAAGTTTCAGGAAAGACAGGGGATTATGAATGAACTGTTTACAGTACAACAGTTCATGGGGAAAGCATAAGGGCTAAAGATACTGTTTATAGATTTTGTGAAAGCACATGATGAGATAAATAGATGGCTTGTGGCAAGTGCCCGGTATAGTTGGTATTTTATTGAAGAGTGTAAAATTTATATAAGAGTCAGGTATTTGTAAGAGAGAATGGTACTTTGAGTGATTGGAATAAAATAGGTATAGGTGTTAGATGAGGATGTGTAATGTCTCCATGATGGTTAAACATTTTTGTGAAAACTGAATAATTGCAAATTACGTTTTGTAGCTTTAATAACATTCACTTTTAATGAATCAACGTTTAATCTATTTGAATGTAATTTACACCTTATGTACAGTTATAATAATAATAATGATAATAATAATAATAATAATAATAATAATAATAATCGATTGATATGATCATTCTTATTTAAATTTATTGTTCTCACTTACTTTATGTTACTCTATGTGAGTTTGAATGACGGTTCAGGATCGACCTGCGATCAACCCCTCTGCAACATCCCTCCTCACTTGCGGGATTTGGTGAAGGAGGGAATTGCTATCTAACCTTCTCCTGCCCTCGTAGTCAGCCACGCATGGCTGGTCACTAGTCAGGGACGTTGCATAGGAATTTGTCCAGCTGTTTCTTAAGTTATTCAGGTTGGTGTGCTGGAGGTTCCTCACTTCTTTTGGCAGGGCATTAAAAAGCTTTGGGCCTCGTATTCTGAGGGTATTTTCCATCCTCGTTTTCATGGCCCCCTGTCCCATCGCAGCTGGGACAGTACAAAATCTGCCTCTTCTCTTATTCCAGTTTTTTTCTATTTCATTTCTAAGGTTAGGAACAAAACTCTCAAGTATTTTCCATATATATATATATATATATATTATATATATATACGAGATATGGAATGCTAGCCCTCTTATCTTTATAACATTGGCGGGTATGGCAATTTCTATTAACACCTCGGTTACTTGTCGCAGTATAAAGTCAGTTCTCTACTTTTCAAAATGTTCTGAAAACTAATATAAATAAAAGGTATTTGAGGCAAAGTGAATTATTTCTTTGGCAGTGGAATGTATCTTTTAACCAATATACCAACCAGTAGATGACATGAGGATAAATAACTTTTGTATACTGATAATATGATATTAATAAGTCCCTCTGTTAAAGGTCTAGATTATCTTCTAAATATCTTCAAAGAAAGATGCTGGTAACTTAATGTGCACTGAAATGTTACACCATTACCATATTTGAGTAAGTACTGATGTTGGAGGTTCTACTCCTATTGATGCTGGTGATAAAATCCATGAGTTAGCACAATAGGCGGCATAAGTTGACTTGAGCGCGGTCACTTTGTAGCCTTCTTCATTGATTAATTAATTATTACGTGATTAACGAGTTTCTTCTTCGATTAAGAACAAGTTAAATTAACATCCCTATTATGTGTCAATGAAGAGAGAATCAGAGGTATGAAATCGCTTTTTGAGTTCTCTAGTTTCTTGTTAGGTTAATTGGTAACCATTAAGGATACTTAAAACAGAAGGTATCTTGGGGTTATGAAGCATTAAAAATTAATTTTCATGATACTTGAATTCGGTTTTGGTCGAATGACAGCAAGAGTGAAACAAACCCCGTCTGAATCTGTGGAAGGATTCGGTACATAACGCTCCTGCAGGAAACTTAAACGACAGTTCTTTGTGGTGTGCAGTAACTATTTGGATTAGTCGTTCAATCTCAATATATATTCTCAGGGTGTTTATATATATATATATATATTATATATATATATATATACATACTGTGTGTATATATATATATATACATAAACACTGTGTGTGTATATATGTATATATATATAATATATATACATACTGTGTGTGTGTATATATACCTTCACACATTGTTTTTGAACTTATTAAGCTTTGCATCAAAGACTGTAAATTCACTTTCAATAACGAGTATTATTTATCAACAAGTTTTTGGGATGGTCATGGGCAACCCCTTGTCGCCCCTCCTCTCCAATATTTATATGGAGTTTTTCGAAATTACTTACATTCCGAGAATCCTGGGGGTTGGCATCCCTTGGTTGCGGTACGTCGACGATATTTTGTGTATCTGGCCCATGAATCGTGACCTGGATAACTTCCTCCTTCAGTTAAATGATCAAGTCCCCTCCATTAAGTTTACTTTAGAAGTGGAACAAGACAACTCAATCTCGTTTTTGGATGTGCGTGTACATAGGGAAAGCCCAGGTTTTAAGTTTAGTATCTATCGGAAAAACAAACAATTTGTCCTACGTACACTTTTACTCGGGACATGACACCCCACTAAGAAGGCCATTTTTTCTTCAATGTTTCTCCGCGCCCTTAGGATCGCCAGTCCGGAATACATCGATGCCGAATTAGAAAAAATCAACGGTATTGGAAGTGATCTGTGTTATCCATCTGCGTTTATGGAATCTTGTCTCAACAAGGCAAAACGAACTTTCTATCGTGTGAATAATAACACTCGTACTTTGTCAAAAATATTTTAGTACTTCCATTTTTCCCGGGCTTTTTAGGCATTGCTAATATACTTAAACTTTTGGATATTAATGTAGTATTTTCATATAACAATATTGTGAAAAATATCATAGTAAAAAATAGCCCTACCAATAATTCAGGCATTATCTATAAAATTGGTTGTAAACAATGTAATTCCTTTTACATAGGTCAGACGGGAAAGGATTTGCACACACGTAGAAAACAGTATCAATATTCCGTTAGAACAGGACAGTCGTCCAGTGCCCTTTTTGTCCATTTGTCAGTTATCCCACTGTATTGATTGGAATAATGCTTCAGTTTTATTTCACTCTAGCAACATTGTTAATAGAAATATTCTTGAGTCTGCCATTATCCAACTTACAAATAACTTCAACATAAGCAAAGGTCTTTTTCAACTCGATCCTCTTGTTTTGAATTCGTTCAGAATGGATTTAGATAAGAAGGGTAGAACGCTAAAACTTTGGTAAACTTGTATGCTACTCTAATAACTTTTATTTTTCAATTTATTTTTATATACATCGAACTTAAACAAGAAGGGCAGAGTGCTAAAACCCGGGCAGACTTCCAGTATAAATTTGTATTTTTTTTTTAAATTATCTATAACATTGGTTGGAAACAATTCATTTGATCTTGTGCTAAAAATCGGTAGTTTTTCCTTACAAATTTGTATGCTCCTCCCACAATCCTTTAATGTTTAATTTTTAATTTTAATTTTTATTTCTCCGTTTTTTTTTTGTTTTTTTCTGTAACTATATATAGGTTGTAACTCTTTATGTACTTCAGTGTTCCTGAGGATGTCATTAGACGAAAGCGCCTGAGCACCATTCTGTGTTTCCTTTCCTTTGTAGTTTTATTCATCATATATATATATATATATATATATATATATATATATATATATATACTTTGGAGAAGAATGGCCTATCCTTAGTTGATCTTCCCTCACCCTCAAATACATCTCATAAAAGCGTTATTTTTCCAAGATTTCCTTAAATTTATAGCTCATAAACGATCGTGAGGATCTCTCGGGGAAATTCCCAAACTGATCCATTTCTGTCTACCTCGATGCATCACTATACCATTTTATTTTATCAAGATGGATATGATTGATTTAGTATGAGTTACTGTCCTTGGTGAAAAGCGCATGTGTGGGTGTGTGTGTGTGTGTGTGTGTGTGTGTGTGTGATCACCGATCGACTCCCAAACATTTAAACTGGGTAGTTTATTGGTGAAAAACAAAATCAGATGAAAATAATATCACTGTTGTATCTAAAAGATATGAAATATTACGTTCAGTTGTAAAGTATGGGCAGAATGAATCTTGAATGTTTTTAGTGAAAATTAGTTTCCACACAATACGTAATGTTAACTCAGCTGTTACGTTAGATATTTGTCCCAGCTAAAGTAAATTCTAAGAAACGCATTCATCGTAAACTGAATTGGCAATCACCAGATGTTTAAAAAATGAGTGAAGTCCATGACTCTAACTAGAGTTGGGACAGTAAAAATGTTTAAAAATTTTTAAAAAATCAGATTTTAGATATATTTTTATCAGGTTTATAATTTTATATATATTTTATTTTCATTAAAAGTATATTTGCATTAAATACACAGTGTGGTTTGTGAGTGAAGGTGCACCATCTTATCATTATATATATTATATATATATATATATATATATACGAGGAGTGATCAAAAAGTATCGATAATTTTATTGCTACGGCCAAATGAATGCACATAAGAAATAGCCGTTTACATATGTGAGTCTTTCTACACTCTGGCGTCTGCAGTCTGAAGCAAAATCTGCTACCATGAGTCAGTAGTTGGTTGGAGCGCTTAAAAGGAGGGTGTGTTTTTGCAGTACGTATCTGAAATGGAACAACGCGCGTTCGGAGACGAACGAAATGATTAAAACAGCTTTTGGAAATGGTGCTCTCAGTGTAGCTAACGTTTACAAATGGGATAAAAAGTTTAAAAATGGAGAAACATCGCTTGAAGACAAGGAACGCAGTGGCCGCCCTTCCACTTCTCGTACGGATGAAAATGTCCAACAGATTCGATTTCTGGTACGAGCAAATGTTTCTTCATTTTTAAACTTTTTGTGCCATTTGCAAACGTTAGTTACACTGAGAGAATCATTTCCAAAAGCTGTTTTAATCATTTCGTTTGTCTCCGAACGCTTGTTGTTCCATTTCAGATATCTATACGTACTGCAAAACACACCTTCCTTTTAAGCGCTCCAACCAACTACTGACTCATGATAGCAGATTTTGCTTCAGACTGCAGACGCCAGAGGGCAGGAAGACTCACATATGTAAACGATTATTTCTTATTTGCATTCATTTGGCCGTAGCAATAAAATTATCGATACTTTTTGATCACTCCTCGTATATATATATATATATATATATATATACACTTTGTGTGTATATATATATATATATATATATATATATATATATATATATATATATATATATATATATATATATATATATATATATATATATATATATATATATATATATATATATATATATATATATATATGTTGTCCACAAAAAACCCAAAACTGAACGATGATTGTGAGGGTAACTGAACGATGATTGTGAGGGTGCTATCATAGCTAGCGCTCTAATTCTCATCTACCCTGTAAGCGGTTCAGCATGCTTTCAGGAACACACTTCTCCCTCTGTTCTTCACTACACATACATGCATTTTACACACTACACAATCTTTTCAAAATAAAAAAAAATGGCATCGTGATCCTTGGAGACTTTGATTTCGGTTCTTTCCTTCTTATATAGGGGGGGGAGGGGAATTTTTACGTGGCCCGCCCTTGGCCCCTCCTTCCTGCATAAAAAAAAGAAATTGAAGGAAAGATAAAGGTGGTGGTGAACATTGAAATCACCTAAAATGGAGATTTCAGTGAAAGGGGAATGCGATAGAATGTGTTCTGCATGTGTCTACCTCACTTTGGAAGTGAGGTAGACAGAGAGTTCTGGAAAGTCAGTAGAATTAGGAGAAAGGTAGACAGCGCGGATGTATTTAGTTTGAGATTGGCAGAGGGTATAGCCAGAGGGTATAGATTTCGGAGGATTCAAGATCGAGAATATGAGAGCACATTAGATCGTTGCGTACATATACCCAACATCCATTTTTAGAATGAAATTGAGTATAACGTAGGAGGGTACAGAAAAGGGATTGCGGTCTTATACACCTGAGTTTCAGTTAGGACGTTTAGAGGAGCGATATTGTTCGACAGATTGAAAATTTACGAAAAGACCACGAATGTTGGAGAAGTTTATGAAAAGTGAATCAGACAGACGCCCAGGACATCTCGAACTGGTAGTAAACCAGCCCCGCTGCCTGACTCTGCGTTCCCAGTACCGACAGCGGGGAATCCAGAAGGGAGAGAAGCGGACTCCGAGGCTCTTAAAGACTGTCATTTTTTCTTCTGAAAACATTGTGTATTGTGTAACATGCATATATATATATATATATATATATATATATATAATGAGGAATAGAGGGAGAAATGTGTTTTTGAGAGCATGCTGGACTGCTCTCATGGTAGGTAAGACACGGAAAAAGTTCAGCTTAGGAGGACAGGGAGAGGAGAAGCGGGAGTTCCAACATTCGCTGTCTCTAGCCTAACGTTTCCTCCTGGAGTATTTTCCCAGTCAATTGGTCTCTAGTCTCCTTCTTGAATCGGGGAAATGAGAAGTAATTCATATGAGTGAGTGAGTTTTATGTCCATGATCCTCATAAAGAGATTTCACTTCATACCGAACCTACATAATGTCTGTCAGCAGGATTGTACTTCAGCTCTCGCATGAAAAGCTTATTTTCTGTCATTTCATCCACATTTGTAAGGCACATCAGCAATTCGTATTGTGTTCTGGTATTTTAGAAATGTTTTCCAAAGTCATCATTCAATGAAATGAAGCCTTTCATCCACACTTTTGTAATTCATCGTTTATTTATTTTTACCTTCGCAAAGAAAAATAAATATTTTGATTTTCTTTGAAGACCTCAAATTCTTTCTTTTATGTTTTATTGGGAGTATTTCAATTAATTTTTTTAAGTTCTCTTTAATGGGATCATTGTTTTGAGTATTTTATATTTTATATTTGAAGTATTTACGAATGTTTATTTTTGTAACCATTCTATCGAAACTGTTTACGTACTTCATTTCTGGAATTCGATTCTGTTTCATTATTATAATGTCTTTCAAATTAAACATATACATGTTTGATTACCTTAGAAAACCCCGATATTTTCACATTTTCAGTTGTGGATGGCGACATTTAAACAGATCTAAGAAACCTAATTAATAACCTAACTAAATCTAACCTAATCTAGCCTAACCTTCATTATATCCCCTTTTTTCATGATATTAAATGATTTTCATTAAAAAAATAAGTCTGAAACGACGGCGACACTGGTAATATCCCGATGGAGCTCTGAGTGTACCCTGAAGATTGTCGCGGTTCCGTAGGAACTATCTATCTATCTATCTATCTATCTATATATATATATAATATATATATATATATATAATAATATATATATATATATATATATATTAGGGCGGAGTGAAAATGATAATTTACAATGACACTAATATTTTATTGTAATTTTTGCTGAGAAAAAAAGGATATAATGATACAAATTGTTCCAGGTTTCTCTAACCGCCCCATTTTTGCAACATTACATCATATGAATAATCCCCAGTAATGTCATTATGAAACCACAATTATAAATTTTTATAACTTTAATATATTATTTTGCGTCATTCCTAGATTTAAATATTCCTACGAAGGTCGTACTGCATACTTGTATGCATCGTGTCTTCTGACTCCCCAGGCACCACAGGTCGCCTGACCGCCAGCTGCAGTAGTTGTCCCCCAGCTACAGAATCCAGAGGTAAGAAGCTAGTGAGTATGCTATAAGAAATTAGATAAAAAAATATTTTGTTACACTTGTTACAATGTACATTTGATTAACGTGACTAAACTCAGTAAATATTTGTTGTTTTTCCTTAACCAATTAAAATTCACTGAAATTTATTTGAGGTTTTGTCCTTATTTATCAGTTAATAATCCGCCTTAGAAGAGCAGACGTGGAATCATCATCCCACACACCAGTGTCTCCACAACTGAAACAACATCCTTCTTCACATCAAGCTAGCAACATCCCCTCTTGCAGCATCTCTTCACCAACAGCTTTCCATGCAGCAGCATCTACGTTTTCAAGTTCCCCATGCTATTCAGCAAGGAAAAAGTTTGTGAGCACAAGGCATTCTAAGCAACATTGTATGTTTGGAACTCCTGAGAAGTTACCCCATGATCTTTTGTCAACTAATTTCAACTAGTTCGGTACTTTCTCTATCTCAAAGAAAGGAAAAATGCCGTTAACAAGCCAATCATTAGGCAAATAACTCAGGAGGTACTAAAACTTTGGCAGCAAACATCAATCCCCACAGTTCAGGAAAAAGCTGTTTCAAATGGTAACAAGATTCACAGAAAGAACAGCAACGTTGAGTAGATCAAAAACATCAGTGAAACTAAAATAGGAATATAGTATATGAACAGTCTCAATAATTTTTTTAATATATGTGCCTGTAAATGTAATTTAAAATCTCATACAGACATAGGATGCAGTAATAATTGTGAAGAAATTCACACAGATTGCATATGTCGGAGTACCAAAAGAGGAATTATAGTTTCTACTTGATCAGAGGAGTGACCGTACAGTAGTGTAGATGTGCATGCTACACAATTTTTACAAAAGAGATACAAGAGGAAGCTCTCAGAACAAGTAAGTAAAGAAAAGAAAACCATCAATCGTTCCACTGAAGTTCAGCCTTTGAACTTGGAAGAAAATTCTTCATATGAAGACAGTGACAATGGGATAATGGAAACTGAAGATTGTGGTTTTGAAAATACTGGAAACCAAATGAGAATGTCTTTGCTGTATGTTGCAATGCAGGCATATAGATTTGGTGTATCAGATCGTGCTACTGCTGCTATTGCAAATGTAACTTTGACAGACGTTGGTATGATCACCAAAGAAGATAACCATCTCGTAATAGACAGAATTAAAGTGCCGAGAGAAAAGAAATACTTCAAAAAACTTGAAAAGTGATAAAGTGAATCCTATTACTTCCATATACTTCGATGGTCGATCAGCCTTTAAGTAACGTGAAAGTCAATGATAGGTGGTACAGTGAAAAGAAGAGTGAAGAACACTATGTAATGATTGCTGAACCAGGTGGGGAGTATATTACCCGTCAGACACCATCATCGAGCAAGGCTGCAGACATAACAAATTCAGTATTGTCAGTTATTAAAGAGAGACATCTACAAAATGATACAGCTGTAATAGGCTGTAATAGCACAAATGCCAACACTGGTTATAAAGGAGGTGTGATTCATGTTACGAAGAAAGCACTTGGTAGGCCATTTCAATGGTTCATTTGTATGCTTCATACAAATGAATTACCGCTAAGACATATTTTTGAAACATTGGATGGTACAACATCTGGGGCAAATACCTTTGTTGGTCCTATTGGGAAAGCCATTGAGTTTTGTGAAAAAAATTCAGTAGTACAATTCAAACCTATAACTAGTTGTAAAGAACTATTATATCTGCCACAACACATTGTTGATGGTGAGTGTGGTACTTATACCACATTATTTCAGCAATCAGAAATGGTACAGTTGATGAACACCTTGCTCATGTGAAGCCAGGTCCTCTTAGTCATGCTAGATGGTTAACTCTTGCTAATTGGGTTTGTAGGTGTTATGTTTCAACGGTGAAACCAAAAAAAAACTTTACATAATAACACACTTCATTGTAACAAATTATGGTCCTAATTGGTTTGACATTAAGTGCAGACCGAATTACATAGATGGTCCAAGGCATGTTTTTTTGCTATTAATAGGGTTAAGCATTTGCCTAGACAATAAGTAGAAATTGTTAAGATTGACGACGAATCTGCGAAACGACGAAATTCGAAACGAGACGAATTTTAAGGGATTCCTGTATCCCGAAATGCATACTTTGCTCACCCGGAAAATATTCTCCTGGCAATGTTGTGAGACTCAGCTTAGGAAAAACGTGAAAAAGCTGTTAGCAAAATCATGGACATACGAAATGAGACTGGCATGAAATAATTAATTGGAATGATACTAAACTAAGTGAGCCACCTCTTACAATGAAGCGAACAAAAGCAGACATTTTAGTTATCAAAGAAAACGCATTGAATATTCCAAATTATCCCAATCATACCCAGCCAATCATACCCAGAATGTGGAGCGTTGTGTTAAATTAGTGATGGATTCTTCAAGTTCGGTATTTGAGTTTGAAGCACGAGATGGTTTAATCAGAGCTAGAATGAGTTCACATAGTCTGATGCCAGACGTAGAAATCAAAAAGGATTTTGCTGAAAGTTAAGGTTGTTTTTTGCAGTTACCACTTCTGTTCTTATTTGCTGTGTTTCTATACTCTATATGTATTTAATAAAACAAATACCAAAAATGGTTATTTTACTTTCCTTGTTTCTTTATAATGATTGCAACAAAACACTAAATTCGAGAATATCATTAATCTAGAAAAGAAAAAGTAAATAGAAATTCATTAAATAACCTGAAAATTATTTGCAGAAGATATATTTTTAAGTTTTGTGTGGGTTATATCTATTTGTTTCTCCCACAACATAGCCAAGAATCAGTTATAAACCACGTAAACCCAGTACGACACCTATTTCATATTTTGGCAAAAATGGGGCAGTTCAAGATACTCTAGAATATTATTTCAGTTTTCTTTGTGTTTCCTAGTTAAAACCACAATATAATTTCAGTGTGCCTGAAGGGAAAGAAAACTTTTGTCTGGCTAGGCTTCATTCTTGGAAACTTCAAACGTATAATGAAAAGGAAGACCAAGGAAACAATACAGCGCATAACTTTACTATAAATCCGACGTTTCGAGGGATACAACCCACATCTTCAGGGTAAATTCTAAAATGATTAAAAGTTAAAGATAAGTAAAAATTTTAAAACAATTACAAAATAAAAAGTTATGAAATAAATCTTACATTAAGACATTCAAAGACATAGGAAAGTTATTATTTAAGGACGGTTTACGTTTAAAAATATAAATGGCTTCCAGTAATCTAAGATCACCAATGTTATCACTTACATTTAAAATCTTAAAATTATCTAGTGAAAATGGAGTGTCACATCGAACCGAATGTTCATGTATTATGGATTCCAGTGGGTTTACTGATGGGACGACCGGTGTGAGACGACCTACCCAAATGCTAGTCATTGCGGAACTGAAGTAACCGAATGGTACTTCCAATGTAAGACTTGCTCTTGCAGTGCGAGAAATCAAATTTATAGACGCATGACGAGCACAAAAGGGGAGGGAATCTATTTTTGAAACGAAAGTAAGATCCTATAGTGGAGAAATTTATAAAAACGAATTTAAAATTAATTTTTGGGAAAAATTTCTTCAGGGCTGCAGACAGGTCTTTCTCAATCTTGTCACTCACAAGGCTGAAGTAAGGGAAAGTAAGGTAACAATTGTCTTTGGGAACATTAAGAACAGGTGTCTTTGGTCTTAGGAAAACCATTAGATGTAAGAAGTGTAATTAAATATTCAAATTCATTATGAAAACCAATATAGAAAGAACATAAATGATAAAATCTATAAATAAGAGTCCGAAGGGAGTTAACTTTGAAAAAAAGAGGTGTGTAAGTAAAAAAACTCATACCCAGACCTGTAAAAGTTGATTTACGAAATACTGAAGTAGAAAAAGAACCATTCAGCTTTACAATAGACAAATCCAAAAAAGGGATAGGGAACCAAACAGACTAAAACTTTCACGTCACTGGGATCTTTACTGCTTACTATATATGTAAATTAATAAACAATGTGAAAGCGATGGAGCTGAAAGATTAAAACTCATTTTATGTAAATACTCTAAATAACAGTAAAAAGTAAAGGTTTTGAGGCATTTGTGCATTTTTTGTCAACGTTTGATTTGAATTCAAAATGAGGACGTCAGATGGAAGAATTCTCATCATATTTTCCGCAATTTTTAGCAAATAGAACAACCATTATAGTAAATACAAATAAACATACAATGCTCATATCACTGATAATATCTGAGGAACGGTGTCTCACACACACAACACACACACACACACACACACACACACATACTGTATATATATATATATATATATATATATAATAATATAGTGCCTTGTTGGCATTATAATAATGTTCATTAGTTTAAGTTATTAATGTTAATGATTATGATTGCTTGAGGCTTGGATCACCAGATCTTTTCAGATCAAACAATGTTATTAATTAGGAAATTAATAGTTTTCTTCCTTTATTAAAAAAAGTAAATGATATATAAGTGAGACAAATAAAAGTTGCAGTTGTTTGAATGCACGTTCAGTTGAGATGTATCAATGTGAACTTGAATAATGACTTCAATATTATATCAGGTCATCCCATAAGTAATGTCGTTTTTTACGATAGATTAAGTTTAAACTAGTCGTACTCGGTTTAAGCATAAATTTTCCGAAGGTTATATCTAAGAGGAGATCTATCGTGTTTCGCTACACACTTTACAGACCTTGACCAGTGAAGACGTGTGTTTTGCTTTATGTGAACCCCTCAAACATGGCGGTATCAGAAGAGCATATCAGGCATATAATGCTTTACGAGTTCAAAAAAGGGAATAGTGCTACTGAAGCAACGCGAAACATTCAGGACGTTTATGACAACGATATTCTGCATGTGAGGAAATGTCAAAGATGATTTCAAAAGTTTAGGAATGGTGACTGCTGTTTGACAGATGCAGCATACTCTGGACGCCCTGCTGAGTTTGATGATGACCTGCTGTTAGCCGCACTTGAAGAAGACTGTTCAACAACTGTCGAAGAATTGGCCCAGAAACTCAATTCATCCCCGTCCACCATCCATCGACATTTGCAACAACTCGGGAAAGTTCCTAAGTTAGGAAAATGGGTGCCACATGAATTGTCGGTCGACAATCTGAGGGTGCGGGTAAACATTAGCACAGCTCTTCATTCCCGTGAACTCCAAGATCCATTTTTGCACCGTTTAGTGACTGGTGATGAAAAGTGGATACTGTACCAGAAAGTTAAGCGCCGTCGACAGTGGGTTTGTGCCGGAGAACCAGCGACACCACAGCCAAAACCAAATCTTCACCCTCGGAAGGTGTTGCTTAGTGTTTGGTGGGATAAAGGTGGTGTAATACACTTTGAAACCTTACAACACAACCAAACAATCACCGCTCAAGTCTACTGTCAACAACTGGATCGATTGAACACTGCACTAAAAGAAAAGAGTCCTTTGGTTAATCGGAAAGGAATCGTGTTCCACCACGACAACACACGTCCTCATACCGCTCGGATCACTTCTGCAAAAATTGAGGAGCTTGGGTGGGAAACAGTATACTTCTTTAGATGACCTGCACACCAGTCTTTGTACGTTTTTTGCCTCAAAACCGCCTGAATTTTATAAACATGGCATTGAAAAGCTTATAGGATGTTAGCAGAGTGTCATTGATTCCGATGGAAAATATATACTAGATTAAAAAGTTTCAGTTGAGTTTTTTTTTTGTCCTTCAAATTCCGATCTAAAAAACGACATTACTTATGGGATGATCTGATAATAACGCGCGAGGAAATGAAAGTTTTATACAAAGTTAGGTGAATGACACCAGGCCAATGAGGCCTGTTACAAACGTTGTTACATGATGAGCTTTCACGTGCCACTGAGGTTTTTCTTCGAGGAGAGAGGTCGAGATGCGATTCAGGCGTCGTGCCCGGTAGTCCCTTTATTGTAGCAAATATATACTGTATGTGTATATATATATATATATATATACAGGGCGTCCCAAAAAAATGTATACACACTTTAAATAATTATAAAGGCAGTGTTTATTAAAATACATTTCATTTTCAAAATGTAATAGAATCTACAGACATTATTTAATTGTTTTGTCAACGCCTGTTTTCAAACTGACGTCCGTTCTGGTCCAGGCACTGCTGATAACGCGAAGCAATGGAATCGCAAACATCACGAAACATTTCGTTTGGTATTTGTGTGCATTCTCGTTCAATGGCTGCTCTCAATTCAGCGACTGTTGCAGGTTTTATAGCGTAGACTTTGTCTTTTAAGTAGCCCCATAAAAAAAGTCTAGTGGTGTGAGGTCTGGTGAACGCGGAGGGTATTCTACGAAACCCCTTCGTCCAGTCCACATCCACATCGTGCCAAGTACCACTCGCAATACTCCACTCTTCGGTCCGGATCATCTTCATTAATAGCATGGACTAATCTTGGAATGTAACTTTTCCATTGACAGCGCTTCAAAATGCGTTGGACAGACGATTCTGAAATTCCTACCTCACGACTCGCTTGCCGCACAGATTTTCTTGGACTTTGGTGATACGTTTCCAGTACTCTTTCTTGCTTTGTGGGGCTTGTCGATGTCCGTGGTCTTCCGGAACGCTTCTTGTGGACATTCTGAACAGTTCCATCGGCTTCAAACTTATCTCTAATTCGAGTGATGGTAAGTCGCGTTGTTGGATCTGTTTGAAACTCCCTCCTAAACTGTCTTTGCACTTCAACTGCGTTTTCACACTTCCAGTAGCATTTTAGAATGAATTTCCTTTGTTCAAAGCTTAGTCTGACTGCCATTATTAATTCTAATGGGTTTAACTTGGAAAGAAAGAAACATCAATTGAGCTATCAGCTGTTAAAGTGTGTATACATTTTTTTGGGACGCCCTGTATATATATATATATAGCGGCACTCTTCAAGCATTTTATCTCGGATCCACACTCAAGTCCATATGGAATGGCATTTTGGGAACATTTGCCTTACAAAAACGCCTTGTTTCAGGGACCATTTGTCACTGACCCTTGACACAGATTTCCTCCTCCTCCTGAGAGAGTTTCATACAGACGAATATCGACCAAGTTCCCACCCTTCAAGATTTACCATTTGAGTCAGTCGCAACCCATCCAAGATGTTGTTCTTAAGAACTGTCTTTCTGTGCTGACACCCTGCCTAAGCAAACTCCGTCTTTGTCTCTCATCTGGTATTTTTCCTTCCTGTTGGAAGTTTGCCTTCATTCAGCCTGTCCCAAAGAAGGGTGACCGGTCTCAACCATCCAACTATCGTCCAACTGCTTTGATTTCTTGCCTTTCTAAAGTTTTTCAATCTATCCTTACTAGGAAGATTCTTAAACACCTTTCTTCTCATAATCTTCCAAATCGTCAGTATGGATTCCGCATGGGACGCTATACTGGCGATCTTTTTGTATATCTCTCTAATTCTCCTTTCGGGATTTCGGTGAAACTTTTGCTATCCCGCCAGACATATCAAAAGCTTTTGATAGAGTCTGGCACAAATCTCTAATTTCCAAACTGCCCTCCTTCGGTTTCTATCCTTCTATCTGTGCCTTCCTCTCTAATTTCCTTTCTGGCCGATCTATAGCTGTAGTTGTAGATGCCCACTGTTCTTCTCCAAAAGCTACAGTATTAACAGTGGTGTTGCTCAGGGTTCTCTCCTGTTACCCACTCTTTTCCTTTTATTTTTTAATGATCTTTTAATTCGCACTTCCTCTCCTATTCACTCTTATATTATGCCGATGATTCCACTCTTCACTTCTCCACCCGCTTCCCAAAGCGTCTCTCTCAACAGTCACTCCATGATTCGCGTAGTACGGTTATGGGGTACCTGACCTCTGATCTTTCTACTATCTCTGATTGGGGCAGAGAAAAATTTGTGGCTTTCAATGCCTCAAAAACTCAGTTCCTCCATCTGTCTACTCGTTACAATCTTCCACACGACTATCCCCTTGCCTTCAACAACACACAACTCAATCCTTCCTCTTCTCTTAACATTCTTTACGTTTCCTTTTCTCGTGACCTTTCCTGGAAAGATAACATACTCTCTTTCTAAAACAGCTTCTAAGAGGTTAGATGTGCTGTACCGCCTCAGCGGTTTCTTTACCCCCACTCAGTTGCTGTCTCTGTACAGGGGTCTTGTTCGCCTCTGTATGGAGTTTGCTTCTCATGTGTGGGGTGGTTCAACCTACACAGCCGTACTTGACCGAGTGGAATCAAAGGCTTTTCGTCTCATCAATTCCCCGCCTCTTATTGATTGTCTTCAATCTCTCTCTCTTCGCAGCAATGTTGCCTTACTCTCTCTTTACTATCGCTATCATAACGGACATTGCTCTTCTGAACTCTCTAACTGCATGCCTCTTCCTTTAAGGAGAGCGCGCAGTACCACACTTTCTACATTTTCTCATTCCTTTTCTGTCCAACTATCTAATGCAAAGGTTAATCAGTATTTTCAGTCTTTCATCTACTCAAACGGTCAACTCTGGAACAACCTTCCTCACTTCATCTTTCCTCCTGTCTATGAACTCCTATCTTTCAAACGCAGATTGTCTAGGCATCTCGAAAACCCCGGACCTTGATTTTGGCTCTCTTCTTCTTCTTTGGGAAGGGTGCTTTTGCGGACATTTGCTTTGGCCCCTCCTTCCTGCAAAAAAAAAGTAACTACAATTCAACAGGCCTTCACTTAGGCCTACTTAATAGGCAGAACCATTTTCAGTTTTATGTTATTATCATAAAACTAAGATCATGCTCTTCCATCCCAAAAGCTCAAATCACTCAACTAATAGTTTCTAAATGGATCTGAACAAATAGAGTAGTACAAGAATTTAAGTATTTAGGTCAAGTATTGTAAATATTTAGGTCAAATTATCACCAGCTGATGATTCCTTTATTAAGAAACGATTATTTTCATTTTTTTTTCGTGGTCAACCTTTGTGTTGCAAACATTTGTAATTCTTCTTCGAAACCTTCGTGAGAAATATAGGGTGGACCATAAGTCGCTTTACCTTCGTATTATAATAAAACTCACTTCTGTAAAGCGAGTTATGGTCCACCCTGTATATTTAAATCGTCAAGTACGGTTTATACATATTGACTTCGGCCGGGTTTAAGTACGTGTATATTAGACTAAATTTAGATCTTTGAACTCGGAATTGGTTTACGCCTTCAATTAAATATATCGTAACTGGCATTTCTTTAAACCCGTTAACCAATAACTAAGACAGTATCTAGTTAAACTTCTTATTCATTATTTATTTGCTGGTCATATTTAACGTTAAGTTATACTACGGGATAAATTACCTTCGCCACAGTAAGTAATTAAACCTACGAACCCCACCAACTGTTGTTATTCAGTATTCCTGTATGTTTTATATTCATTTCTAGCTTAGGTTTGTTCTTTAGACGTTGTTTACGTTGGAATATTGCAAAGTCCTAGTAATATCGTGGATATTACTTTAGTTTATAATGGAGACATACGTAAATAGCGTTAGGTTTAACCTAAACCTTTACTTAGAAATAGTGAAAGTGGCAAGGGACAGTAATAGTGATAACAAATAACAATAATAATAATAATAATAATAATAATAATAATAATAAAGATCAAGTATAATATACCAAGTATAATAATACATTAAATTGAATACCCGGTTAGGTCAACTGTACGCCCTTGACGATTGGTTAGTTTAAGTCGCGATATTTTCGTTAGTTTTAACGAAGATATTATTTGGTAGTTGAGGCTGGGGGCCCTGATCTTCAGGTGATCCAATAATAATAATAATAATAATAATAATCTTTATTCAGAAAGAACACATTACATAAGATATACATTACATCCATATAGGTTTACACAATGTTAAGATTAACGTTTAATTTTTATAATTTAATTACAGTATTCTTATCTGAATATGTCGTTGGGAAGCATGACAGCTTTTCAGGCAAAAGTCTTTGCGATTCATTTTTATTTTTACAAAGGAAAATGTCAAATATAAATAGAATTTGTGGAAAATCATATAATGTTGCATTTAGTTAACTTTGTCATTACAAATGGAAATTGGAATAAGTTTTGAAATAATAAAAAATTATAATAGAAATAATAGAAAAGAAAAATGATGAACAATACAAATCATGATACAATCTTGAAGTTAGAAAGATACAAATGAGTGAGGCATATTATAACTATGGTGTAATATGTTAGAAATTTTTCACATTTAATTTATATGGTTTATGATTGCACCTATTTTAAGATTGTGGATTTTTCATATACGTATACAGTAATAGGTGATTTTCATTGTTTAGTAATATTTACAAATTGCAATATACATGCATACACACACACAAACATTAATAGAAGTAATGAAATGTTTCTTTAGCGAGTTGGGTATAGCGTTCCAGTTATCTGCCCCTTTGTTGGACAGAGTATTTCCTGCAATTTCAATGGAATAATTTGGTTTTTGTATGAAATCATTGGGAAGCTTGTATTATGATTATGGTTGATCTGATGGGAGGTAATCGCTCTGTAAATGAGGGAGGTATAATTTCTATTATTAGCAACTTTGTGCATACTGATACCAGCGTGCGAAATTTCCGCTGGCCCGTTAGCCTGAGACCAGTTGTTTTCACATCGGATCAGTAATTTATTGCCCCATAACATTCATTTTTTTGCATTTACATTGTGAGCAGAGCGGGCCAGTAGTTTTCTTTACGGACCTGTAGATTTTCGAGCTCACTGGGCCTGTAGGCCATCAGAAAATTTTGGTGAGTTTCGCACCCTGACTGATACCGATAGTAAGTTCACACAGGTCATTTAGTTTTAGAATATTTAAGTTTCTGAACATTGGAGAAGTATGAGAGCGTCTGTTATCATTGTCTGAGAGAGTTCGTAAACATTTTTTATGGATTACTTCTAGCGGGTATAGTATATAACTCTTTGTACTACCCCATGTTGTGATTCCATACTGCAAGTGTGGATGGATAAATGAGTAATACAGTGTGAGGAGGGCATTTAGGGGAAAAAAAAAAAAATTTAAGTTTAAACATTATGTAGAGAAAACTAAATATTTTTTATTTGGTATGTTGTGTGTGGCTTTTGAAATTTAATTTTTCATCGAACTTTATGCCAAAAACTTTAACTTCATTTACTTTTTCAAGAGGAGTGTTTCCAATTATTAATGGTGTGTGCACGATTGTGGTTTTTTTAATTATGATCATATATGATGATTTTGTCAAGTTTATTAAAAGCTTATTTGCACACATCCATCTGGCCCATGAATCGTGACCTGGCCCATGAATCGTGATCTGGATGACTTCCTTCTTCAGTTAAATTATCAAGTCCCCTCCATTAAGTTTACTAGCCCAGGTTTTAAGTTTAGTATCTATCGGATAAAACAAACAATTTGTTCTACGTACACTTTTACTCTGGACATGACACCCCCATTAAGAATGCCATATTTTCTTCAATGTTTCTCCGCGCTCTTAGGATCGCCAGTCCGGAATACATCAATGCCGAATTGGAAAAAATCAACGGTATTGGAAGTGATATGTGCTACTCTCCTGCGTTTATGGAATTTTGTCTTAACAAGGCAAAACGAACCTTCTATCGTGTGAATAATAACACTCGCATTTTGTCAAAGAATATTTAGTACTTCCATTTTTCCCAGGCTTTTTAGGCATTGCTAATGTACTTAAACTTTTGGATATTAATGTAGTATTTTCATATAACAATATTGTGAAAAATATCATAGTAAAAAAATAGCCCTACCAATAATTCAGGTATTATCTATAAAATTGGTTGTAAACAATGTGATTTCTTTTACATTGGTCAGACGGGAAAGGATTTGCACACACGTGTAAAACAGTATCAATATTCCGTCAGAACGGGACAGTCGTCCAGTGCCCTTTTTGTCCATTTGTCAGAGTTATCCCATTGTATTGATTCGAATAATGCTTCAGTTTGTTTCACTCTAGCAACATTGTTAATAGAAATATTCTTGAGTCTGCTATTATCCAACTTACAAATAACTTTAGTATGAGCAAAGGTCTTTTTCAACTCGATCCCGTTGTTTTGAATTCGTTCAGAACGGATTTAGACAAGAAGGGCAGAGTGCTAAAACTTTGGTAATTTTCCCTTATAAATTTGTATGCTCCTCTTACAAATTATATTTTTAAATTTATTTTATTTTATATATATATATATATATATATATATTTTTTTTTTTTTTGTGACCTATATATCATTCAGGCATTATCTATAAAATTGGTTGTAAACAATCCATTTGATCTTGTGATGAATTCGGGCAAAATGCTAAAATTGGTAGTTTTCGTTACAAATTTGTATGTTCCTCCCACAATTTATATATAATATATATATATATATATATATATATAGTCTTGAACTTTATTTACTTCAGTGTTCCTGAGGATGTCATTAGACGAAAGCGCTTGAGCACCACTCTGTGTTTCCTTTCCTTCGTGGTTTATTCATCATCCATTTATAAATATGATTTAATTGCTTGTTCACTTCGTGGTTTCTAGAAGCGAGTGTTTATCATCCGCATATTGAATACAGTCTAATGTTGTTGATCGATAAAAATCATTTACATGTATTAAGAAGAGTAAGGATCTAAGGATTGATCCTTGTGGAACCCCACTTCCCAATATAGCATACAGTATTCTGATGAAATGTCATTTACTTTAACATACTAGTGACGATTAGAGAGATATGACTTAAACCACTTTAGTATATTTCCCCTTATATCATATATGTTTAATTTGTCCAGTATGAGCAGTATCAAAGGCTTTCGACTGGTCAAGGAAAACTAAGATTATGTTTTTCCTACTTCAGGTTTTTATAGATATTTTCTAGTAGTATGTTAATGGCGTCTTCTGTGGTGTGGCCTTATCTAAACTCAAATTGTGTTTTTGTTAGGATGTCGTATTTAGTTAAGAATTTGATTAGTCTATTGCAGTGATTCCCAACGTGGGGCGCACGCCCCACAGGGGGGCAATTTGAATATTTTGGGGGGCAATTTGAAAACCAAGACTAAATACCCAAATTCAACTCGTTTGGTGAGAGAGCTACTGTTACCATTCCCATCTTCATATTTGGTGGATTGTGGTTTTAGTGCTGTAAGTGACTTACTACAGAAAAAAAGAAACCGACTGGATATCACAAAACGAGGAGACTTAAGACTGAAGCTAACTAAGTTAGTGCCTGAAATCAAAACCATTTGTAGTAAACATCAAGCTCAAGGATCTCACTAACTTGAGATTATCAAACTTTGAATTTGCTGTATTTTTACCTAATATTGTGAATTTAAAGTGGTATTATTGATTAAATTACTTTTTTGTGAATTTAAAATTGCAACTTTTCAACTGAGAAGTTTTATTTCAAGGAAATAATATAGTTAGCTTCAATCTCAAGTTTCTTGACTCATATTTAATGTAACTCATATTGAATGTACTCATATTATTGAAATTTAAAATTATAACTTTTCAACTGAGAAATTTTATTTCAAGGTAATAATTTAGTTAGCTTCAACCTCAAGTTTATTTACTCATACTGAATGTACGGTAACTCATATTAAATGTACTCATATTATTGTAAATTTTAAATAATACCTTTTCAACACCAAATTTGTTTTTATATTAATGGGGGGCATAAAATTTTTTGAGGTGTCGAGGTGGGGCATGGCGCAAAAAAGGTTGGGAACCACTGGTCTATTGTATACGATTCTTTCAAATACTTTACTCAGAAATGGTAAGACGGAGATTGGGCTGTAATTGGGTGAAGAATCAGGGCTGCCTGATTTGAATACTGGACAAACCGTGGCTATCTTCAGGTGATCAGGGAATACACCTTGTACTATTCATTCATTCATAAGTCTTGTGAGTGGGGTTTTTATATCATGTGATACTACTTTATATATTTTCACTGGAATTAAACTGATATCAGCGCTTTTATTTTTTAAGTGTTTTTAATGTAGCTGATGTTTTGTTTGGCAGAATTGGTTCAAAGAACAAAGTATTTGGTGTGGGTTGTGGTATATATTGTTGGTAGTTACTATCTGATTCTGGAATGGCAGCTGCCATATTACTTCCTATTTTCAAAAAGAAATTGTTGAATAAATTGGCCATGTCTTTGGGATCACTGTAGGAAATTCCATCCGGTGTTAACGACCTTTAAAGTATTCCATCATCCTTTAGGATTAGATTTTTGTTTGGTAATTTTAGAACAATAATGGTCTGCTTTTGTGGTTTTTATGAGCGAATTTAGACTTACAATAATTTTTGTATGTTTGTTCATTGATAATATCATTCTTCCATAGTTTATGTAGAGAATGTTTACGGTTTATGCTTACAATGAGGGCTGGAGTGATCCACTGATTGTTATAGTTCTTTTTTGACGAGTTTCGACTTTATAGGAAAATTAGTATTAAATATATCCATTAGTGTGTTTGAGAATGTTTAAAATTTTGCCTCTATTTAACAGTTACTTTCAGGTGTTCTCGACCAGTCAAAACTTGATATATCTCTGATAAATTTTAATTTATTATTATAGGTGTAGGGTCTATAGTCAAATTTTATTCTCTCCTGTATTTGTCAATGGCTAATTAGCACTGTATATGTGAGCAGATAGTCCGTAATGTGTAACAGGAATATACCTGACGTACAGTCAAGGGGAGATCGCACCCAGATTTGGTCTAATAAAGTGGAGTTTTCTAGGGTATTATGTAGTCTTGGTGGCTTAGCTCTAGTTAAATTAACGAGTGTGTAGAAGTAGTTAGCATTTTTTAGAGTTTATTTTAGCGAGATCGATGTTTAGATCTCCCGCAATGATGCAGGTATTGTTGATGTGATTAGACGTTAAAGTTTTATTTATGCTCGCAGTAAACGATGGCACGTTACCAGTTGGCGGTCGGTAGATGCCTAATAATGAATAGGAAATACTATTTATACACACCTCAACTGCTAGGGTTTCAGAATGATCATTTTTGACTGTCAATTGCTCAATATTTTTACTATTATGATTAGTGTCTATATAAATGCTTATTCTGCCGCCTGTTATTATTTCTACATATGTGGTGGTTCGTGTAGCCCGGTATATTAAAAAATGACTTATTATTATCATTTCACCAGGTCTCGGTCAATATAATACATGTGAATTTATATTGTAACAATTTTAGATTAGCTGTCAACTCATCAAAGTGATCTGGAAGGCTTCTGATATTTAAGTTCAAAATAGATATGTTTCCTTTACTGTGTCGCTTGTTTAAGAAGGTATCTACTGACACATTGACACATAGTTGCTATTTATTGTATTTTGAGACTCCATGATTTCATTCACAAATCTAAGAGTACGTAAAGTGTTAATCATAGAGTTAAGAAAAGAGATAAGAGATAAAAAATAAAAAATAATAATAAATACAATAATAATAAGTACAATATAAAGTTTACAAAATGTTAATTAATTTTAAATTAAATGACTTATTGTATATTTAGTAGAAAATAAATGATGTTTAATAACAAATATAAAGAAGAATAGATTACCTGATGAAAGGTGTTTAATGAAATTAACGTATTTTAAATTTTGATTACAAAAATGGGAACGTCATTACTGTGGTAAAAATGATAGTAGTGAACTTATACATCAGGAGGAGCTAATGAAGTGCTTTTTCAGTGATTTACAAAATACATTTAGTGATGGAGCCTGTCTAATATGCATGAAATTGCATTCCATACATCTCTTCCTTTGAAAGAGTGCATTTCCTGCAGTTTCTATTGTATAGTTAGGTTTGTGTATAAAATCCGTGGACAGTCTGGTGTTATAACGATGGTGTATTTAATGGGGGATGATTGCTCTTTGAATGAATAATGTAAGCACACCAGACAAAAAATTAGTCACCCCTAATAGCACCGATAGTAGGAAGTTCAAGGTCACACAGAGGGCGCTGATGTAGCATTGGTAAGTGACAAGTAGCGGTGACGTAGCATACAGGATCAGATCTGTTTCGTGAGGTGGTGAAGAACAAAGTGTGTGTTGGATATAGTCTGCAAAATGGGTCGTGAGGCAGACGTTACTCAGTGGCAAAAAGGAGCCATCGTGTTTGGCAGAGCCCACGAACACAAAATGTCTGAAGTAGCCCAATTTGTTGGTGTGTCAACGCGTACTGTCCAGCGAGTTTACAAAGAGTGGTGTAGTTCGCAATCAACTGACAATCGACGGCGTAACTGTGGCCGGAAAACAATTCTCGACAATAGGGGCCGCCGCCATGTTTCTCGTCTAGTAACTGCAAATCGTTTTCAAACCAGAGAACAATTGCTCCAAGAAACCAATGAGGTTCTCCAGCGACCAATTTCCGAACGGACATTGCGACGAGAACTGCATGCGATGGACATCTGGAGCAGGGTACCACGGAAGAGGCCGCTGTTAACAGCAAGTCACAAATTGGCACGTTATAAATGGGCTCAGAGGCACAAAAACTGGACTGCGGCAGATTAAAAACGTGTAATTTGGTCCGATGAGTCCCGTTTTTGTTTGTTCTCCAATGATGGGAGGCGACGAGTACATCGCAGGTCCAATGAAGCCTTTAATCCTGAATGCGTCGAAGGTGTTGTTCAGGCTGGAGGTGGTTCCGTGATGTTCTGGGGATGTTTTTCGTACCACGAAATGGGTCCTCTCGTTCCAGTGACGATGAATTTGAACCAGCAGGCGTACCTCCGCATACTAAACTCGCCGGATTCGTGCGGTTATCAAGGCCAGAGGCGCCGTCACACGTTATTAGGTACATTCTGAGAGGGGTGACTAATTTTTTGTCCGGTGTGCTTATGTTGATTTTTGTTGATAACTTTGAACATATTAGGCCCTCCGGACCACAAACTGCCAAGCACCAAAATTAAAAAATGGAGAAAAATGCAGTTAAAGTTTGTCACCTTGCCAAATGCTATAATTTTGAACCAATAATGATATTTGACTGACGTCGACCATACGTACAGGTCCACAATCTGCTCTCTGACTCACCCACGGGATAGAAGAAGGGTAGGGGAATATAGTGGTATAAATAACTCAATTCTGTCCCCACTGGCACTTGGCAGGTTGTGGTCCGGAGCGCCTCATATTAGCAGCAACATTGAATTTGTATAAGTCATTTAGTTTTAAAATATTTACCTCTTTAACCCTTTCGTGCCCGGGGGTCTTTTCTGAGACTGAAAAAATCGCCTGGTGTCAGCCAGAACAAAATCAGTAAAGTGATTATGAGCACTAAAGCGTTAAGTGACGCTTGCTTAACCCTTTCGCGCCCCGAGGTTAGGTTAGGTGGAGGTAGGTTAAATTAAGTTAGATTACATCAAATTATTTAGGTTAGATTAAAGTATACTGTGGATCATTTTGTTTCGTTGTCTTTGAAAATGCAGGTCCAAATATTTTTGTCGTGAAATCAGTAAAGTGACACGAGCCACTAAAGGGTTAAACATTGGCGAAATGTGACTTTGTTTGTTGTCATTATTCGAGAGAGTTCGCAGACATTTTTTTATGAATTACTTCAAAAGGATGTTTTATATTACTTTGAGATACCCCATGTTGTAATGGATAAAATAAATGGGGATGAATGAAGGAATAATATATGATAAAAAGTGTCTAATAAATTGGCTGTCTTTGTGGTCATTGTAAGAATTTCCGTCTTGCGTGAGGGAGGACAAGGGATCTGCTTTAACCTTCTTTGTATTAATTAACTCTTTCATAGAATTCCATATCATTTTTGGATTGGATTTTTGTTCATCATTTTTTTAACAATAATGATTTGCTTTTTCTTTTACAATTACTGCATTAAGTTTGTTACAGTATTTTTTGTATGTCTGTTCGGTAATAGTATCAGTTTTCCATAGTTTAAACTTTAAAGGGAATCTGCTTGCGTTTAATACTCACAATGAGTGTTGGTGTGATCCATTGGTTGTTGTATTTAGTTTTAGATATTACTGTTGATTTAAGAGGAAAGTTTATATTGAATATATCCATTAGTGTATTTGAGATGGTTACTTTTAGTATTCTAGTCCAGTCAAAAGCAGTTATTTCTCTCAGGAACTTTAATTTGTTATTATAGCTGTAAGATCTATAGTCAACTTTTATAGTTTCCTTTGCTGAGAAATAAGTGATTAGGATGGTGTACATAGGCAAGTGATCTGCTATGTTTAATCTAATTCTACCCCAGATGCATTCAAGCGAGGACCACACCCAAATCTGATCTAGCAGAGTCGAATTTCTAATGTCACTGTGAAGTTTAGTTGGCTTTGTAATAGCTGATTTGAAACCACTTGCAATCATGATGTTGTGAAGGAAACTTGCATTATTATCTGAATGTTCTTTTGTGAGATTAATATTTAAATTTCCTGCAATAATACAATTCTTTACCAATGTAATTGGAGGTTAGAATTCTATCGATATTTGTTATAAAAGTTAGTAAGTTACCAGTTGGTGGTCTGTAAATGTCCAAAATTGAATACTGGGTATTATGAATAACCATTTCAATTGCAAGTGTTTCTGAGGTATTGTTTATGCTTGTCAGTTCTTCGATACTTTTACTCTTGTAGATGGGACGGGGTGGGGGACAACATACCAATTGTCACCCCCACTTTTTCAGAGGTCTGTGTAAAAGAATGTCTCTAAGGTCTACACAGAATTCGAGGTCGAATTAATCCTACAGTAGGATTAATTCGGCCTCAAATTGAGAAGTGATCGATGCCCATGACTGTAAGTGATGGAACAAATGTAGCCATATTAAACGTAATAATTTTAATGTTCATAATAAGGAAATTTCCTGTTATTTCCTGTTATTGAATATTTATGAATAGGAATTTAGGAATTTTAGGAATTTCAGGAATATAGGATGAAATGGCGCACTAACATTAAGTAATAATTCATATTGAAGAATCCCTTAAGACATCCTGTTGACAGAATGTGAAGGTCCGAACCTGTCTTTAGGAAGTAGTAGAAAACAGCTTAGCTATTTTAAAATTAAAACCCATCCTGTTTATGCTTTCTACATGGTTTCGAACCTTGATCATTGCTTAATAATGATAATAATTTATATTTATATAATTTTAGGTAATCAAAACTTTTAATATACTCTTATCCTGTTTATAGAAGGCCTTCAATATATAATGCATTATATAATGCGTTATATAATGCGCTATATAATGCGTGGTCAATGTCGTAACACCGCTTCCCGTCGACCAGCGTAGTTAAACGACAATGGGTCTGGGTAATAGTTGGACGGGAGACCGTTCTCTGCGTCCAAATTATGTAGCGACCATTGGTTCAGCTTCCAAGTAAAGCTGTAGGTCTACTCCGTCATAAAACCTTAAATGTTGCGGAGGTTAAACAACCCCATCTATACTAAATCATCATCATTTAGGGAATGGGAATCGTGAATTTTTATGTAAAATGGGGTCATCACAAAAAGGTTGAGAAACACTGCTCTGGGGCCTACGCCTAACTTTAATAAATATAAAATCTTTTATAGTTTTTACACGCATACTAGATATTTTTCTTAATATTTATAACATTTTGTAATTAGTTTATTGAATATACAGTATATTTATCAATATTTTCAGTCTGAAATATAAAAGAAGCTAAAAATATTATCAGGCCTCCTTCCGGGATTTCGGTTAAACCTTTGCTATTGCGCGAGACATGTTAAAAGCTTCTGATAGAGTCTGACAAAAATCTTTAATTTCCAAACTGCCCTCCTTTTGCTTTTATCGTTCGATCTGCGCCTTCATCTACGATGTCCTTTTTAGCGGATGTATAGCTGTGGTTGTAGATGGTCACTGTTCTTCTCCTAAACCTATTAATAGTGGTGTTCTTCAGGCTCTGTCATGTCACCCATTCTCTTCCTTCTATTTATCAATAATGTTTTAAGTTGCACTTCCTGTCCTACCTACTCCTATGCTGGTGATTCCACCCTTCACTTCTCCACCCGCTTCATTTAAAAGTTACAAACATCTGAAATAAAATTACTTAACTTCTGTATCAACAAGACAGATCTATTTAAAACACTGAGTGGTACGCAAGACATTTTACCACACTTTCCCAAATGTGCAATAAAAAATCAGGGAAACGTTAGCAAGGACATGAGATCATACTTGCCGCCACAGAACGCAAGCTTTTGAATGGCAGACACGTGCCATTTGTCAAGGACGCTGACCATTCTTACTTCTTTCCGTGACGTTGGACAACACTAAATACTGTGAACATGAACATGTGCCAGCGTATCCGCCTTTGCTTCCAAGAGGGTGATGAACAATTACAGCATATGCTTTAAATCTTCGTTATCAAGGCTTTTCACTTAAGATGTATCCCTTTTAAATTCATTGAAAATCATTTCTTTACTCTTCATTGCCACAATGAACGTTCTCTCGACTACTGGCGTTTCCTAGACTTTTTTCTTGACCTGGTAATTATTTGCCATAATGAGAGAGATCTCAGTGTGGTGAAAACTCTTGTATGCCACTACGGGTTGTTATAGGCCTAATATTTAAGAAGTTACAAAATCTTTAGAAGTCTGTAAACTAAAGATAATCTATAACGCGGATCCATATAAGGTCTCCTTACAAATAAATGTCCTGAAAAAGCACTAAATGCACCGTCTTTCACACCGATAACAGAAGGCGTAAAATGTTCCATCAAACACGATTCCAGCAAGAACTGAAATTAGGTCTTTTGAGAAAAGTCTTTGGTGTCGCTATCAATAAATAGGATTTGCAATTTGGTCGATTCCATTGTACTTTCTGCAGGAGGTGTACGTGTCTCTTCTAGAAGTTCTGTCACATTTTCCGTATAAAAAGACTCATTCAGAAATCCATTTTTTTTAAGGCTTCTTTCATCTTACCGATTTAAAAATTATTATTTATATATATATAATATATATATATATATATATATATATATGAAAATTATTTCACGAAAGTAACACGTGAAAAATATTTATGATGAATAAAACCACGAAGGAAAGGAAACACAGAATGGTGCTCAAGCGCTTTCGTCTAATGACATCCTCAGGAACACTGAAGTACATAAAGGGTTACAGCCTATATATAGGTTAGAGAAAAAAAAAAAAAAAACTATACACACACATATATATATATATATATATATACAATAAACGGAGAGATAAAAAATTATTAAACATTAAAGGATTGTGGGAGGAGCATACAAATTTGTAAGAAAAAACTACCGATTTTTAGCAGAAGATTAGCACAAGATCAAATGAATTGTTTCCAACCAGTTATAGAAAAAAAAAATAATAATAAATGAAAAAAAATACAAATTTATACTGGAAATCTGCCCGGGTTTTAGCACTTTGCCCTTCTTGTTTAGGTTCGATATATATAAAAATAAATTTAAAAAAAACTACAAGTTATTTGAGTAGCATACAAGTTTACCAAAGATTTAGTGTTCTACCCTTCTTATCTAAATCTGTTCTGAAGGAATTCAAAACAACAGGATCGAGTTGAAAAAGACCTTTGCTTATGTTGAAGTTATTTGTAAGTTGGATAATGGCAGACTCAAGAATATTTCTATTAACAATGTTGCTAGAGTGAAATAAAACTGAAGCATTATTCCAATCAATACAGTGGGATAACTCTGACAAATGGACAAAAAGGGCACTGGACGACTGTCCTGTTCTAACGGAATATTGATGCTGTTTTATACGTGTGTGCAAATCCTTTCCCGTCTGACCTATGTAAAAGGAATCACATTGTTTACAACCAATTTTATAGATAATGCCTGAATTATTGGTAGGGCTATTTTTTACTATGATATTTTTCACAATATTGTTATATGAAAATACTACATTAATATCCAAAAGTTTAAGTACATTAGCAATGCCTAAAAAGCCCGGGAAAATGGAAGTACTAAAATATTTTTTTACAAAGTATGAGTGTTATTATTCACACGATAGAAAGTTCGTTTTGCCTTGTTGAGACAAGATTCCATAATCGCAGATGGATAACACAGATCACTTCCAATACCGTTGATTTTTTCCAATTCGGCATCGATGTATTCCGGACTGGCGATCCTAAGGGCGCGGAGAAACATTGAAGAAAAAATGGCCTTCTTAGTGGGGGTGTCATGTCCCGAGTAAAAATGTACGTAGGACAAATTGTTTGTTTTTTTCCCCGATAGATACTAAACTTAAAACCTGGGCTTTCCCTATGTACACGCACATCCAAAAATGGGATTGAGTTGTCTTGTTCCACTTCTAAAGTAAACTTAATCGAGGGGACTTGATCATTTAACTGAAGGAGGAAGTTATCCAGGTCACGATTCATGGGCCAGATACACAAAATATCGTCGACGTACCGCAACCAAGGGATGCCAACCCCCAGGATTCTCGGAATGTAAGTAATTTCGAAAAACTCCATATAAATATTGGAGAGGAGGGGCGACAAGGGGTTGCCCATGGCCATCCCAAAAACTTGTTGATAATACTCGTTATTGAAAGTGAATTTACAGTCTTTGATGCAAAGCTTAATAAGTTCCAAAACAATGTGTGAAGGTAGTGGCAGGTCATACTTATGTAATTCTCGGGAGAGAAAGTCAAGCATATCGTGAATCGGCACTTTTGTAAACAATGAGCAAACGTCAAAACTGATCAATCTATCGTTGGTTTCAGTACGTGCATTATTGAATTTTTCAGTAAGATCCATGGAATTTTTTACATGTGAATCAGAGATACTTCCGAGAATGGGGGACAGGACTTTCACAAGCCATTTGGAGAGTTTATAAGTAATAGAACCCACCGAGCTAATAATAGGGCGCATAGGGTTGCCAGTTTTGTGGATTTTAATAAGACCGTAAAGGTAGGGCAGAGAAGGTGAAGTGGACATGAAAAGCGGAATTAAGTCCTTGTGATCTTTGAGAATGCGTTTCAAGCCACTATTAAATGATTTGATGACGTCATCCTGCGGGTTCTTCCTAAGTTTGCTGTATGTGGCGGGGTCCTGGAGAAGCTCGTTCATCTTTCTAAACAAGAAGGGCAAAGTGCTAAAACCCGGGCAGATTTCCAGTATAAATTTGTATTTTTTTTATTTATTTATTTTATTTTTTATTTTTTTCTATAACATTGGTTGGAAACAATTCATTTGATCTTGTGCTAATCTTCTGCTAAAAATCGGTAGTTTTTCCTTACAAATTTGTATGCTCCTCCCACAATCCTTTAATGTTTAATAATTTTTTATCTCTCCGTTTATATATATATATATATATATATATATATATATATATGTGTGTATATATGTGTGTATAGTTTTTTTTTTGTCTGTAACCTATATATAGGCTGTAACCATTTATGTACTTCAGTGTTCCTGAGGATGTCATTAGACGAAAGCGCTTGAGCACCATTCTGTGTTTCCTTTCCTTCGTGGTTTTATTCATCATATATATATATATATATATATATATATATATATATATATATATATACAGGTAACCGGAAATGGAGCTTTCCTGGAGGACCAAAGGAATACAAGACACGCGACACTGAAGGAAATTGAACTTGGAATACTCGAAGGATAACGCAAAACAAAAAACATAAATACTCGTTTAGTTCTGGCAAATATCAAATATTCAAGGGCTAAGGCGAAACCGCACGATACACAAAGGATTTATGGAAGAAACAAGAGCTGACATCGCATGCCTCACAGAAACACATCTTAAAAACTGCCAAGGAGAATGTGAAAACTGCAAATACGGCATAGATACAAAAAATAATAATTGATTGTTACAAAATTCTACGAGCTAATAGAACAGAAAGACGAAAAGGTGGCTGTGCTGTATACATACGTGAGAGTCATATGACAGAAACAATAATAAGTAAATAAGAAAGCTATGTGGAGCGCTTAGCAGTAAAACTTGAAAACTTAACGTGATACTAATAGTTATCTATGTACCTCTGAACAATCAAACTGCAAATTTCTCTGAAGCCATTGCCGACATCAGAACCCTAACGAAGTCTTTGAACACCCATCTCTTGGAATGCAAAAAACCCCAGGTTTTTTTTATGGTTCATGTTTTATTTTTGCCAAAAAAAACGTTTTTTTATTTTTTTCCTGTTTTTTGTTTTAAATTTTGGCATTGTATCTTTTTTCCTAGTAAATGTTAACAATGATTGATTGATGTCGTTTCTATACATTAATATACTGCGTGGTCATTGCAGTTAAATGTACATATTCACGATTTGCGAGGGTGCCCTCTCAAGGCATTGGTTTCTGCCCTATGTAGGAGAATTACGACTTCTGACTGATCGAGGCCCGTGGTGTAGTGGTAGCATATCTGACCGGCAATCGGAAGATCCTGGGTTCGATTCCCGGGCGGTCACCTCATTTTTCATTTGTTCGTTATTTCTCTTCCTCGTGTGCAGAACACTCCTCTATACTTACGTCGTTTTCTATACATTAATATACTGCGTGGTCATTGCAGTTAAATGTACATATTCACGATTTGCGAGGGTGCCCTCTCAAGGCATTGGTTTCTGCCCTATGTAGGAGAATTACGACTTCTGACTGATCGAGGCCCGTGGTGTAGTGGTAGCATATCTGACCGGCAATCGGAAGATCCTGGGTTCGATTCCCGGGCGGTCACCTCATTTTTCATTTGTTCGTTATTTCTCTTCCTCGTGTGCAGAACACTCCTCTATACTTACGTCGTTTCTATACATTAATATACTGCGTGGTCATTGCAGTTAAATGTACATATTCACGATTTGCGAGGGTGCCCTCTCAAGGCATTGGTTTCTGCCCTATGTAGGAGAATTACGACTTCTGACTGATCGAGGCCCGTGGTGTAGTGGTAGCATATCTGACCGGCAATCGGAAGATCCTGGGTTCGATTCCCGGGCGGTCACCTCATTTTTCATTTGTTCGTTATTTCTCTTCCTCGTGTGCAGAACACTCCTCTATACTTACGTCGTTTCTATACATATATATATATATATATATATATATATATATATATATATATATATATATATTAAGTTTGGCTAAGTTAGGTTTCTCTCTATTCCGAGTTCCATTCGGGTATGGTAATGAAAAATGAGATTAGGTTAGGTTAGGCTATGTTGTAACGGCAAATTTGTATGCTTAAATCTCATACCAAAATAAGAATAAGAATTTTAGTTTTAAGACTTTTGTTGTTTAAATTTCTGAAGCAAATTGGTTTGGATCATTGTTATTGAATAGGGCGGATCGAAAATGAGGTTTTTAAACATTTTTTCGAAATTCAAATATGGCTAGTGCGGAAAATATGTGGGTGCTATAGATAATGACTGTGCATAAATATTAGTCCTGCAAAATTATATCTTCAGGTGCCACAAAGCCATCGAAAAAAGTGAAATATAATGATTTTCTTATATTCTGCATTAGTACAATAACTGAAACTTACTTGTTATTATTATATATTAAGTGTTCCAATTACCAAAATAGTTACTGAATTACGCAGCTCTTAGTTTATTTAGATCAATGTTCTTTTGATTAATGATCTAAATAATCCAGAACTCACCACGAGGAGGTGGCTGCGTGTCGAGCTCCACCCATGCCCTCCCAACCACCCATCCTTGCTCATGTTTTTTTCTATTAACGTTTTATTTAAACTTTATATTCAGCTTTACTTTCGAATGATGGCATTTTTTTACGTGACTGAAGTGTTGATCTTATGAAGCCATCTCGCGCGTTCAATCCAAATACTTTTGATGATGCTTCAGTCACTAATTTTACCATTCTTTCTACTACTTGTGTATGACAAGGGAATTTCTCGAATGGAGGGGTACTCTTGTTTTCTATGAATTCTTCAATCTCATTTTCTGTCAGGTGTCTTGTCACAGGTGGTTCAGTGACAATGCATTTTTGCCAATTAATTAAATCAGTATAATCAGTAGCTTCAAATTGAATAACAGGTACTGTGAAACGCCTCACAACTTTTTCCTTGTTTGTTTGCCTTGCTTTCTTTATTCGCCTCCACGCTAATTCTCTTATGGCGCTGCGGTCATCATGAATCATTTATGCTAGAATATTTTCTGGATTTGCAAAAAATGCATTTCTTTGTATGACAGGGTTTACAATATCCTTTACTTCGTCATTCAGTGTTCTTGTTAGTTCAATAGTTTGAAAACATGTTTTGAGCCATTGACAAAAGACGTACTTTGCTTAATAGAAAACCACATTGGGATGTAGACCTTCATTATAAAAGAAGCAATGTTCATGAGGTTCTCAGATGGACTTACAGTTGAAACGTATAGACGAAGCAAACGATTTGCTGTAGTCAGCCATCGTGAATGTGCCATTTTGCCTGGACTACGATGAGCAAGATCTGGAGAGCAATATCCCTTTGTTATGGCCTGATGAATATCAATTAGATATTTTTGGTCGGTGCTAAGATCTTCACAGTCTACAGTTGGTTCCTCAGCATCAATCCTTTCAAACTCGACAATAGGAAGACTCTCACAGTTCTCTAATTCCCTGCCAATAGGACCGGTGAATCCGCGGGGGCCAGATGTTTTTCCATCCAGCTTTGCAACTAAATGGTGTAATGGCAATTCATTGGCATGGAGCTGGCACACTAAATGTTGAACTGGCTTCTTCAGCTTCAATTCTAAAGCCTTATAACGCCTCCCTTTTCTCCAGTGTTGACTGCTGCACCATCGCATCCAATGGCAACAAGGTTTTCCAGGTTCATGTCATTATTTCCAATATACTCAAACATTCCTTTACATATTTCTTCAGCTGATCCAGAATTCACAGAATAATGGCCCAAATAATCTGAACCAGGTTCTCTCACTAAAGTGATATGTTCTTCTGTTACCTTCTTCTGATATACTTTGGACTCTTTTTTTTCTTGGAAGAGTGTAGAATCTTTTCGACGATCAAAATAGATTCCTCTGATTGGGACCTGATTTTGATCTTTCATATTTTCTGATCTCTTCTTTTGTCTTTCTCTTCTGATTTTACTCCTATCCACTACTTCAGATGTATTGTCAATAGAAACTTCTCCAATATCTTGCAATACTGCACTAACAATGAATGCTGCAGCTCGATCTGAAACTGCAGTCCTGTCACAAGCAGTAGCCACTGAAGGTAGATTTGTAGTTTTCCTTTTCTTGAATAATTGTTCTTCAGGTTGTTCGAGCTTTCTCTTCGAGCTAACTGGCTCTGGAAATGTATCGTCTGATATTTCGCCAGATTCACTTTCACTATTTGATGTCGATGATGATAATTCAACATTTGTATCCTGCAATTTCTCCTGTGTAGATTCTTTGGTGAGCCTCACAGCTTCTTTTTGCTTTCTTAGCAACGTAGATGCTTTTTTCTTTGAGAGTGTAATATCTACTCTATCAATAAACAGTTTTCTTTCACTCCTTTGATCTAAGAGGAACGTCACTTCTTCCTTTGGAACCGTTTTTTCTTTGGGACAAGAACATTGTGTTAGTACTTTGCACTTGCACGCTGCAATGTCAAAAAGTTTCGTGTGTGCTTCTTTTTTGAACATATCAATCTTTACTTTGTAAGCTTCAGAATTTTTTCTGCTTTGGTATGGCTTCATAATGACACGATACTTTTCGTGGTAGCTTCTGAACATTGTTTCAATTCGCCTGTCCGACAGAATTGGGACGGAAGCACTTTCCCAAATTGTTTTCAATTTATCAACAACTTGTTCTAATATTTGAGATATTGAAGGATCTTTATTAGTATTCTGTTTCAAATCGTTTCTTACAAACAAGTAATATTTAAAAACTCCTTCGTATGTAGGAAGATTCCTGTGCCACAAATCTTCCCCCATACCAAACATGGGGCACTCAGTTGAGGCCCTGGTTGATTTTGCACAAACTCGAGACATTTTGAAAGTATACAAATCTGAAAAAGAAAGAGCTAATATCAATTATACGACAACAGTATAGTACCACCCTTTGCTTTGTTGACGATACAAAGATCAGCATAAAAATCGGCAATACACAAGAGATGGAAGCCCTACAGACCGATGCAAACAGAACAAACAAATGCTCAGAAAACGGTAACATGAATTTTAACACCGAGAAATTTCAGTTCATGAGATATGGAAGAAATGGAGAACTTAAACGGGCAGCATACTATACCCCAGATATACAGGAAATTCAAAGAAGCACGAAATCAAAAGATTTAGAGGTAATAATGACCGATAGTACAAAATTTGAAACGCAGTATCAGGTATCGATAAACAAAGCAAAAAGAGATACGGAGAGCTACTGAGAACCTTGAAAAAGAAGGAACGAAAAGGTAATGACGCTCCTGCTGAAAAGTTTGGTCGTACCAAAACTTGAATATTGCCCAGTCTTGATGTCCGCATACAAAAAAGAAGAAATTAATAACAGAGAGGAATTTCAGAGCCAAGACTGATAGCTGCAAACAACTAAATTACTGGGAAAATCTGCGTAAATTAAATCCGTATTTGCTGGAAAGAAGAGAGAGATACACCATAAATTACATATGGAAAATGATCGAAAAATTAGTACTTAACCTTAAACTAAATCAATTAACATCCAAATAACACTGGAAAATAGGAAAGGTAGAATGTTTAGTGTTACCAAACTAAAGGCCCGACAAGGGACACCCGCAACACTGAAGGAAAATAGCTTGGTTGTCAGGAGGCCAAGACTTTTTAATCAGCTTCTAAGGACCTCAGAAACGTTACAGGGGTCAAAGTTGAAGTTTTCAAGAGAAGACTAGATGCCTGACTCAAGACAGTACCAGATGAGCCGGGTGTATCTGTCTATGTGCGGTGGAGAACGCAAGAGAGCAACTCGCTCCTCCATCAGGCCAGGCATGGAGGTAGGGTCACCAGGTTGGCCTTCGTGTAAACAGAGTCCAGCGCACGAAACTTTTATCAAATTTACTCGGTTTATATATATATATATATATATATATAAAACTTCCCGTTAGAGCAGCGAGGTTAAGCGACGTAGAGTCTGTTTGGTAGTGTAATGGGTGACCATCTTTTGCGTTCGAATGAGGTAGCAACCCTTGATTCGGATCCCAAGTAAAGCTGTAGATCCCCTCTGTCACAGGACCTTTGCCGTTATGAATGGCATTATTATTATTATTATTATTATTATTACTACTATAACTATTATTATTATTATTATTTCAAATTATTTTTGCTTCATTGTTAACTACACTGATTAACAAAACTAAACTTTTTTTTCTGGTTCCTGCATAAACATAGCTGATCCTAAATGAAGTTTTTACGCTAAGTTCAAATCTGTTTTCATAATTTTTCTATCACATAGAGGTTTTGAGAACAATGCAATTTTATACAAGTATAAATAATTCATTTTATTATACAAATACAGTTAAATAAACATAAATAGAAAGCTACTGAAATGATTTAGTGGAATATTTTCGCTTGTATGATGTACGAGGAGCTTCTCTTAACAATGACCAACAGTAATCAGCTAACATATTAGGGTTTTATCTGCCCTGGTACCGTTTTTCCAAC
This sequence comes from Bathynomus jamesi, assembly GCA_023014485.1. Lineage (NCBI taxonomy): Eukaryota > Metazoa > Arthropoda > Malacostraca > Isopoda > Cirolanidae > Bathynomus > Bathynomus jamesi. The sequence continues at coordinate 1,029,268 of JAJOZX010000877.1, read as the reverse complement.
TTTAAAATATCCTGATGGAAGTGCTCGCTTGGTTCATCACTCACAGCCCAATTCTCAGGGAAGAAGTCTAAATGGGAGAGGAGGAAATGAATCTTTAAGGACATGCTACATACACCCCATTTCATGGTATGCTACCAGCATTCTTTAACTAAATCTTTGAAGCTTAGTGCTTTGTTGTTACCTAAATTTGGTCGCGACAGATTTAAAACACTTCCCAAGCATTTTTTCTTTTCATTCTAAAAACTGCATCGAATTTATCATCATTCATCAATTCTGTATTTGGGTCCCACAGATATTCCTTCTTTTATTTTCGTTTCGCTGATTTTGGGGAATTTTTCTTTAATGTATTGAAATCTCTGCTGTTTCGATCCATACTTTTCCAAAAAAATTTCATCAGTCCTAACTTTATATGCAAAGGTGGTAGATAAAGATTTTTGGTTCAATATGCTTTTACGCAAAACGTTTTTTTGACCTTCTACTTGTTGTCTAGTTGGTCAATCGCTAACAATGTAATGTTTAGACTTAGCACGGTTGTCCCATTCACATAAGAAACAGCAATATTTTGTATACCCCAGCTGCATTTCCAAAAGAAGAGCTATAACTTTGAGGTCACCCAGATGTTCCGGTCATACTTATTGTATTCTCTGCTGTTTAAAAGCTATTCCATATTTTCATATGATTCTTTTAGGTGAAATGAATGAGGCAATGGAACTGATGAAAAAATATTTCCATTACGTAGCAGAACAGCTTTCAAACTCAATTTTGATGGATCATTGAACAAACGCCATTCGTCAATTTTGTGTTCGTGTGCAAGTGCTTCCATTGGAAAAAAATGGACACATTCTTTTTCCCAGTTATGAAACAGACTTATGTTTATGTTTTTCTCCAAAGATTCCATTCTTGTAATCTTGAACGAAGTAGCTCAGTTTGATTTTTCGATAGGTTTAGATCTCGAACTAGATCATTGAGCTCCGCTTGAGAGATCATGTGTGGCTCAGTTTGGGTGGAAGGATTGAAATCTGGATCATTAGTAGGACTTCCTTCAGCACTTACCTCTTCATCATCTTCATCCTGTATGGTATATGTTTCGGGTGGTACTGGAACAGGAAGATCTGGACCATGAGCGACAGGTCATATTGCCGTTACCAAATTATGATATAGAATGGATTTTCTTGTTCCGCAGAGAATCCTGATGTTTTAGTCATACAGAAATAGCAGTCATTTAAGTGATCCTGTTGTTCTCTCCAAATCATTGGTATTGCGAAAGACATAGATGAAGGAGCACTTAATCCACTGTCGGAGACGGTTTGCACATGAAATGCAACAAATATTGGGTACCCATTGTTTATCTGATCTTCTACCTTGCTTCCGAAGTACAAATGATAAGCTTTTTTTCTAATAGGAGTAAAGCACCTTTTCTGATATTTAACAGTAAATTCCCACAAATGTAGCAAAACCTGTCGGCATCATCACACATCTACGAGACATACTTAATAGTTTTCACAGGTTTTTTTTAACTATTTTAGGTAATCCGTCAATATTCCAAGCAGTTATTTACAACGACCTGTAAAAAAAATGAAACTAGCATAAATTAAAGGTAACTATATATATATATATATATATATATATAATATATATATATATATATATAATATATATAAGATAGATGCATTAAACCATTTATACATCTGCTAACAAGTTTTTCGTTTTAATATTTGGAGTATACATTATATATCCAAACAAGGTTTTTGGTTCTTGAACCAAAATAGATGGTCCCTATGTATTTTTTTGCACTGAATCCGAATCTCTTTTTAGAATTCTTAAATATATTTAACCTTTTTTCCCCTCAAAAATCATTCAAAGCAGCATTTTCAATTGAAAACTCTCTATCACTATCACTTCACTATTATCAATTCATTATCATTTTTACTACCATAAATGTAAGAGCTTGTATATATTTACACTAAGGCAATCTGCTTTACCCTCTCATTGTGACATATTAATGGGTACTGATATAACTTACGGTACGTAGGAAGTGGTATTCATCACTGCATTAGTGAAAAGATGCCATCAGTCGCATGATAGAATCTATAGATTGTCATAGGAATGCTAATTCATGAACGGTAATTTCTTTATAGAAATTGCAGTTAATCAATATAGCTGAAACTGTCATATCTCAAAATCTATACGTGGTAGAAGATTTCTAAAAACAAATTCGGATTCAATGCAAAAACATACATAGGCACCATCTACGAGTATTTTGGTGCAGGAAACAAAAACCTTGTTTTCAGTGTTATTAATAAGTAAAAATGGTAATAATGATTGATGATAATAATAGGATAAATATCTTAAATACACTTGTGAGATTCTAAAGCTCCATGAGTAGTTTTTATACTGTACTAACAGAAAACCCGCCATTCCTGCGGCAGCAAAAATATCGCGGCTACGGGCGGAATATTTTAGGTAGTTCCTGGGGGAGGCTGTTATTACCTTTCGGGTAAGACATAGTTACTGTACACTGTACAGTCAAAAATATTATATTATATTTTTTTATCTTTTTTTTTAAACGAACATATCACGACTTAACCAATCAATCGTCAAGATTAAATTTAAAATTTTAAATTGTTTTTCTTTAATGTACAGTAAATAATTATATATAGATTATATATTCTTCTTTAACATTAAAATTAACCATCAGTTAGGTTAACTGAATGCCCAGTTAGGTTAATTGAATGCCCGGTTAGATCAACTGAATGCACGGTTAGGTTAATTGAATGCCCGGTTAAATCAACTCGTACTTTCCTTCCTGTTGGAAGTTTGCTTTCATTCAGACTGTCCCAAAGAAGGCTGACCGCTGTCACCCTCCAACTATTGTCCAATTACTTTGTTTTTTTGCCTTTCTGAAGTTATTAAATCCATCCTTAATAGGAAGATTCTTAAACTACCTCTCTTCTCACAATCTTTCTTTCAGGTCATCAGTATGGTTTCCCCAAGAGACGCTCGACTGGCGATCTTCTTGCATATTTCTCTGACTCTTGGTCATCCTCCTTTCGGAATTTCGGTGAAACTTTTGCTATTCCGCTAGACATATCTAAAGCTTTTGATAGAGTCTGGCACAAATCTTTAATTTTCAAACTGCCCTCCTTTGGTTTCTCTCTATCTGTAACTTCAGCTCTAATTTCCTTTCTGGATAATCTATAGCTGCGGTTGTAGATGGCCGCTGTTCTTCTCATAAAGCTATCAACAGTAGTGTTCCTAAGGTTCTGTCCTGTCACCCACTCTTTTCCTTTTATTAGTAATGATCTTTTAATGCGCACTTTCTCTCCTATTCACTCTTATGCCGATGATTCCACTCTTCACTTCTCCACCCGCTTCTCAAGCGTCTCTCTCAACACTCACTCCATGATTCGCGTGGGACGGCTATGGGGCACCTGACCTTTGATCTTTCTACTACCTCTGATTGGGGCAGAGAAAACTTGTGGCTTTCAATGCCTCAAAAACTCACTTTCTCCATCTGTCTACTCGTCACAATCTTTCACATGACTATCCCTTACCTTCAACAACACACAACTCAATCCTTCCTCCTCTCTTAACATTCTTGGTATTTCCTTTTCTCGTGATCTTTCCTGGAAACATTACATATAGTCTCTTTCCTAAACAGCTTCTAAGAGGTTAGATGTGCTGTACCACCTCCGCAGTCTCTTCACCCCGCTCAATTGCTGTCTCTGTACAAGAATCTTTTCCGCCCCTGTATGGAGTATGCTTCTCATGTACGTGATGGCTCAACCCATACAGCCCTACTTGACCGAGTGGAATCAAAGGCTTTCCGTCTTTATCAGTTCCCCGCCCCTTACTCACTGTCTTCAATCCCTTTCTCTTCGCCGCAATGTTGCCTCACTCTTTCTTTACTATCGCTATTATAACGGACATTGCTCTTCTGAACTCTAACTACATGCCTCCTCCTTTAAGGAGAGCACGCAGCACCAGACTTTCAACACTTTCTCATTCCTTTTCTACCCAACTCTCTAACGCAAGGGTTAATCGGTATTTTCAATCTTTCATCTACTCAAATGGTCAACTCTGGAACAATCTTCCTCAATCCATCTTTCCCGTGTGACCTTTAATCTTTCAAACGCAGTGTCTAGGCATCTCTAAACCCCGGACCTTGATTTTGGCTCTCTTCTTCTTCTATGGGTTGGGGGCTTTTGCGGGCATTCGTCCTTGGCCCCTTCTTCCTGCATTAAAAATTGTACGACCTTGAAGATTAGTTTAGTTAAGTCGTGATATTTTCGTCAGTTTTAACGAAAACATCACACTTACCCTAACCAGTCGTCAAGGGCGGACAGTTGACTTAACCGAGCATTCAATAATTTCCCCGATTAATTTTAAGCAAATTTTACCTAATGATTTTACCCTCAAGGAGCAGTCTCCGTGTTTTAGGGTGGAACAAATATACAGACAGTCACACAGACAGAGAGACAGACAGAGAGACAGCATAATATAGATTTTTAAAAATTTAAATTTTTTCTAATTAAAAAAAAATATAATTTTGTTTGCCGAATCGTAAATGCATAGAGTGAAAAGCACGCGCTGGAGCTCCTCCCATTTTATGAAGTGTCTACTGTATGATGTCACTATCTTTCAACCAATCCGGAATACAGAGGGACGGACAGGACTGCCTTTTTATAGTATAGATAAGTGATATTTGGTAAGTGTTATTTTCATACTTATTGGAAGTTGGATATTCATACACCGTGGAAATGCCACTTCCGAGAAATCAAATCAACGGAAGATCAAAATGTACCCTTTAAACAATGTGCTTACGATTTTTATCGTGTTTATTTGTATATGATATTATTATAATGGGTTTATATGGTGTTGAAATCGTGAATGCGTGCTTATGACACTTTCATGTTCTACATTTTGATGCACATTAAGGCGGAAACGTTTTCATATGTGCAAAATATTTAAACATATGTACAGTTTCGGGAAAAAAATTCGTCAAGAAGCATACAATTCCTAAATATTATAAAAAAAAAAATACTAATCACTAAAGATTAGGTTTTGTTTTTCAATTTTTTCTAGTCATCAAAAACTAATAACATATCCATATAAAACAGAATATTACCAATTAGTAATTTTTCATGTTTTTTAGAAATCTCATGTTTGTAGGTGAACTTCTTTCCGAAACTGTACATGTAAAGTTTACAAATGCAGTTTAGATGAACATATTGCGATCTTACCCGTTCTCATACGAGGCTCATACGTGATCAGATGGCAAGCACACACATTCCCACAAACATTAAAGTTTTATTGTAATGAAGCACTTACAGAGATTCTTACAGAGATATTTACAGGGTATCCCAAATTCAGTGTAGAATTTGCATTTGTAAAGCCTGCACTGAATTATAGGACATTTGTTTGAATGTGGGAGTGTTACATTTGTTAATGTACACACATTACAGTGCATCTATTTAATCCTACAGTGAATTAAGGGACACTTCATAACACAAGAACTATGTCGGAACGATATCAATGTCCCCGCTTCTTTCTGACCTTGATTTCGTGCAAAAACCTGAGTCTTGCTCTCGATACATCGTTTTGTGATGTTCCATATGTGTGGTTTCAGTTTATATTGAGTAATTAAAAATTATGGCGTGAGGCTCCATTTGAGTTTGACCTTTATTTGTGACCTTGCCCTTTAACATAGGGACCTGATTCTTGCTCAAAACATATTGTCTTATGATCATCCATGTATGTTTGAAGTTTCATCAGTTTATGTTGAGTGGTTCAAAAGTTACGGCGTGGACCTTCATTTGACCTTTGACGTCTATTTGTGACCTTGACGATGAGCCATGTGTGTGTGAAGTTTCATTGTGGACAATCGGACGGACGAACGGATAAGGTGAAATGCAATATGTCCCCTCCAAATTTATTTGATGGGGACATAAAAAGTAATTATACCTATACCCGCTTTGAAAACTTACTTTATTGAGAATGATAATTAATAATAAATACTACCTTACGTACTTGATGGTTCTCAACTGAAAATCTTCCTAAAATGCAAGGTCTGGTCTCAAACACCTGCATAATTTTAACTCTTTAGTAGATAATGTGCCGCCTAGAGGAACTTACAATCATTCTAATTCTGTATTTTAATACTATGCAAATTATCCTGTAAAACTTCTATTAGGCGGTCTTCATTCATAATAAAATATAAACGGATCGAAATACTGCGAAGACTTAAGTCTATTTTCTAAAAATCAGGTTTGTGATGCCGCCTTGAATTTTACAGTAAGCCCTGAGTCTCCTCCATAGAAATTTATTACAATAAAGCCTTCACAGATGTGTCGAAACATAATAAAAACCTACACCCAAAGCTCGAATAAGGTATCGAAGAGACATTTAAGAGTAGACATTATACAACATTCAAAATGTTCTTATTTTTAGAGGGCTTCGTCGTAGCGAATGTCGTAACACCGCTTCCCGTCGCTCAGAGAAGTTAAGCGACATTGGGTCTAGGTAGTAGCTGGGTGGAAGACCGTCCTCCGCGTCCAGATTATATAGCGACCGGTGGTTCGGATCCCACATAAAACTGTTGGTTCCCTCCGTCATATGACCTTAACGCTTTAACTCCGGGGGGACGTATGTGATACGTTCCCCGGCTTTATGTCGGGACGTACCCGGGAGTTAAAGGGTTAAATGTTGCAAAAGAGGTTAAACAATCTTATCATTACTTTCTTATATTGAGATAATTTAGATGTCTAAACTACATATGACAAAATTTTACAAGTCTGGCATCGTTCCACAGCTAAAATTTTGCAGTCTAAAACCATGCGTTCCAATAATGACATTATTAGTTCAGTTACTTGTAATCTTATAACCATTCACCGAATGTCTGTCCGTCTGTCCGCAGAAAAAACTTTTACGTTTCTGAACCGATTTCGAACAAACTTCGTATGGTGGATGGGGGTGATGAATAATGAACAAAAATATATGTGTGACCAGCCCTCCCTCCAATTACTGGTCCCCAAGGCCCCAACACCGTAATGTAATAAAACTATAGAAAAGAACACAGCCATGAAAATCTTGAGCTTCACATTGTATCAAGATTTGTGAACCTTAAAATTTTCATGACTGTAGTTTTATTGACCAAATAATTGAACCCCCAGTAATTGGGGGGCCGCAAGCCCCGCAGTTACTGTCGGTTCAATTATTTGTTCAATAAAATAACTATAGAAAAGAACGCAGTCATGAATATCTTAAGCTTCACATTGCCGCCCGTAATAATAATAATAATAATAAAAAAAAAATTGTTGTTACAGTCTTTCATCAAAGTTAAGATAATGGAACGTAAAAGAAAGCAAGTTACATCAGTGTCACCAAAGAAGCTAACGCCCAGAGAAAAAGAAAAGCAACGAGATCCAGAATTCAGAAATCGGGAACGTGAGAGAGATACTCATGCACATAGATCACTGCCTGTGAGGATGATGATTATTGTGCACAAGAGCAACAGGCAAACACTCAGGCACATAGATCAATGCGTGAGGATGATGATTATTGGGCTCAAGAACGACAGAGAGATGGTGAAGCACACCATGTCTATCGGTTAGATCTGCTGAAACGCTCCTCAGCTAAAAAACAAAAGATTGGTGTATTTTTTGACAGTCTTTTTCAGAGAACATGAATATCCAGTAAAAGAAAAAGCTCTTGCAAAAAGCTCATGCAAAGTTCTGTGTTGGAAAGAAGAAAGACCTGGCTTCTGTTGTGAAAAGGGAAAGGTACTCATGGATCCTTTGAGGGAACACCCTGATGTTTTCAAACATATGTTTCAAGAGAAGCAATTCTTGGATAAGATTAGCCAGTACAACAATACCTTGACTATGGCCTCGACCGGAGTACAGTAGCATCAATACCAAGATTTAGTCCTATTTTCAATCTGAAAGGAAAAGTACACCATTTCATTGGATCTCCACTACCACCAAGTGATTCAGATGCTCCAAAGTTTGACACACAAAACACACTTTGTTTTGCAGGAATGGCTGCATGAAAATAATCCATACATAAAATCACTCAAAGCAGCACTTGAGCTATTCCAATCAGATGACGAGGTGAAAATGTTCTGGATGCCATGCACAGACCATCTGGAGAACACTCACGGAGGTACAATCTGCCATCAGCCAGCGAAGTTGCTGTAATCATGGCTGGTGATCATGAGAACAATCTTGATATGGTGCTCCATGAGAGAGATGGTGGTCTGCAAAGAATTAATAAACTCCACAGAAACTATGATCCCTTGCACTATGTAATTCACTTTCCTTTTGGGAAGGAAGGATACAAGATTAGCATTCCTCATGGCAAAGGACGAGGCAAGGTGTCTGCTTCTGAGTTTGCCCTCTTCCGACTGCAAATCAGGATCCAAATGAGTACTTGAACCAGTGGCCAAAGGTCAAAGACTTACTCAGCTGTATGAATGTGACCAGTATGCCAAATTAGGAAAATTGCAGTGGTCAAAAATATATCAAAAAGAAATTCGAGCTGAAAAATATTAAGGTTTACTGGATGCAATGGATCACAATGAAGAAATGTTGGCTGAAACAAAACTCATTCTGCCACCAACAATTTATGGCTCAGCAAGGTGGTATGCAGAGGCCTTTCAGGATGCCATGGCAATTATCAGGTCTTTGGAAAGCCAGCTCTCTTTGTTACATTTACCTACAACCCACGATGGCTAGAAATAGTTCAGTCACTCTTTCCTGGTGAGCAGCCCAGTGACAGGCCAGAAAAAACAGAACGAGTCTTTCACACCACGCTAAAGGAACTGCTGTTAGATTGGCAAAGTGAAAGGATATTGTGCAATGAAAGAGGACCAGAAGAGGTGCCTCCCACACTGGCACATTCTGCTAATACTAGCTGATGAGGATAAGCCACGAGAACCACAGGACATTGATCGCATTGTCTCAGCAGAAATACCTGATCAGTCAGTGAACCCCAAATTATACGAGATAGTAACAAGAAACAACATCCATGGACCTTGTGGAAGAATAAATCAGAACTCACCTGGCCTGTCAAGTCATGGTGCATCTCGATGTTGTGAGAAAGGTTTTCCAAAATTTTGCATGTAGCACACGGTTGTGACTGTGTAGTGCCTTGCACCACAAGAGTATTCTTTATTAGTGAAAACTGCCACAAATTGGCATGAGTGAAATATTTAAATCTAAAATAAATAAATAAATACAAGTTAAATATGTCCAGTGATCAAATTTAATTCTTAAGAATTCAGTGTGGTGTGACTAGACATGAATGGGCTTTTAAGGATTATTTGGCTGGTTGGTAAAATTATTAAGTAAAAACAAACTTGTGTGCAACGACAACACAAAGGACGCCAAAAAAAAACATTATTCGAAATCACCCCGCCAGCAAGCAAAGTTCCTTTTTGACAAGGTTGTCATTGTGGCTATTATCTTTTATTATTATTATCTTTTGTTATTATTATTTGTTTTATTATCTTTTAGTATTATTGTTATTATTGTTATTATTTATTATATTATTTATATTATTATTAGTATTATTGCATATTCCTTATTATAATCAGTATTATTTGCAGACTGTTATATATTAGCCAAACGGGCCATTATTTAATCTCACCATTATAAGTCCATCAAAGTTGTTACGGGTAAAAATCCCCTTTGCATATACTCATTAATTGTTGTCAATAAAATATAAAAATTCATATTGATTTAATAATCAGTCCTTCCCTTCTTTTATTAAAATTAACTTTGCGCCGCAGTGCCGGATGCCAATCTAGTACTTGGGCGCTGGTGACCCTGGCATATAGTTAATTATCTACGTAAACTTGTAAAGGTCTAAATAAATAAAACGGACTCTTACAATTGGTAACCTCCTGGAGTGACCAAACACCGTAATTTATGCAAAAAAAAATTTCTAAAAGTTTTTTCTCAATTTTTGTCAATATATTCAGTCTGCATCTATAATTTTATTAAATTCACTAGTACAAAGCACTCACCTGTACTGGAAGTGTATTCTATTGCAAAATATATTCCTTTTATTTTGCCTTTTTATAAATTCAGCATTTTCTAAAGTTTTTTTATGCAAATTTACTTATATTTTGCAAACAGCCTATACGCAGACTATTTTTCTGCTAATATTGGGCTACATCATAAAAAATTTTTTACTTATTTTGCAAACAGCCTATACGCAGACTATTTTTCTGCTAATATTGGGCTACATCATAAAAAAATTTTTTTACTTATATTTTGTAAACAGCCTATACGCAGACTATTTTTCTGCTAATATTGGGCTACATCATAAAAAAATTTTTTTACTTATTTGCAAATAGCCTATACGCAGACTATTTTTCTGCTAATATTGGGCTACATCATAAAAAAAAAAAAAAAAAAAAAAATTTTACGTAACTTTTTGTTATTGGCATTCATAACTCAAATTGAGTCTCATACTCAACCAAGCTTACTGAAGCCATTATTTACATTCAACAACATTTGTTGAAATCTTGTCAGTTTGTGACACATTTTAAATTTTTTTTAGTACCTTGTAACAAATAATAGCCACAATGACCACAACAACCTAGGGTCATCCAATGGTGGTACTCCAAATTCACCACCTATAACGGACTTTCTCACAATGTATCAGCCTACCACTCCACAATTCACCGCTGAAGAGCCTGGAATCTTTGTGAGTCAACTGCGGGATTATTTGAGATAAAAGGAGTTACGGACCCACGAACCAAGTTCCTTGTCACAAAGAACCTCCTGCCTACACAAGTATACAAAGTAGTGCGGGATGTAACTCTATTGCCTCCGTCTGACCAAGCTTTTGAGAGCCTCCTCAGCGAGTTAGTCAGGAGACTCGGCCAATCAGAAGAAGAGCGACTCAATGCTCTACTCAAGGACCAAGTTCTTGGGGATCAAACGCCAACAGCCTTCCTGAGACATCTGCAAGACCTGGCTGGACAGACCAATGAAGACGATAAAAACTCACCCTTAATGCGACGCCGCTTCCTCAATGGTCTCCCTACTGCCCTACGGCCAATGCTCCGTTGTATGCCAGATGATACAGACCTCCTCACAATGGCCAAAACAGCTGATAAGATGATGATTGAAATCCACCTTGGCCAAGTAGATAACCACACCCATCACCCCCAAATCTGTGCCACGCAGGATGACAATCTGAGTCCGGCTGCACAAGGTCTTAAAGTATCCAATGAAATTCTACGAACACTTAAAGAAGAATTTAAAGCTCTCCGAATAGAGCTAGCTAACAACAGGGAACGAGAGAGAAGTTCTTCAAGACAAGGACGACCCTCTGGTCCAATTAGAGCCTCCCAATATGAACCTGGACAACGCCTCGTTCTCCTACAACCACAGCCACCGCAAACAGGTCAGTTGGTTGCTCCTAATCCAAATCTATTAGCCTTACCTCATCCTCAATCCTCAATCCCCACTACTCAGCCCCATTCTCAACCTATTTCCTTACCACAGTCTACTGTTCATACCCCTCCTTGCTGGTATCATGAAAAGTTTAAAGATCGTGCAACGCGCTGTCTCACACCTTGCCCATGGACTCCTAACCCTCCTTTAAACTAACCAGGCTGGTGTCACAGGCGTCTGACGCTACAGCCTCTCAAGCCTCTCCTCCTATCCTTACTTCAACTAACCCTACCACTACCTCATTTAACACTGTCAAACCAACACCTACGTACGCAAGTAAAGTTAAAGAATCGCAACCTACTTATTCAACCACAGCTAATTTAATACCCCCAACTAATTCTCCAAATACAACACAAACTCCTTCCCACAGCAATACTAACCTTCTTCCACAAAAATTTAATGATTCAACTACTGCACCACCTGGTCCAACATTCACCTTGCATGATCCACTTTCAGGCTATGCATTCCTTATTGACACTGGAGCTCAATACAGTGTTATTCCTGCAACAGCCGCAGACCGTGCAAACGGACCTTCTCCTTTCATTTTACGTGCAGCTAATTCTTCATCTATTCACACTTATGGACATCGTTCTATTTCAGTTTCTCTTGGACTTAGACGTGTTTTCCGCTGGATATTTCTTGTCGCGGATGTATATACTCCAATGTTAGGCTCTGATTTTCTTTCTGCTAATGATTTATTAGTCGATGTTCGTAGAGCACAATTAATTGATAATGTCACATATCTTTCAGTAATTGGTTCTCCTACCGTGCACCCCTCTTCATTATTGGCAAGTTCTCTGCCACAGTGCTCACCTGCTATAGAGCAGCTCCTAAATGAATTTTCTTCACTTACTCAACCCTGTTCTAAGGATACCCCTATTAAACACTCTGTTGTCCACCGTATTGATACGGTAGGCTCACCTGTTTTCACCCGCCCACGTCGCTTAGCTCCAGATCGTCTTGCAATTGTGAGACGAGAGTTTGAACACATGCTTGAACTCGGTATTATACGGCCTTCAAGTAGCCCGTATGCCTCTGCTTTACACATGGTCCCAAAACCTACACCTGGAGACTGGCGTCCATGTGGAGATTATCGTGCTTTGAATGACAACACGATTCCAGATCGCTATCCCCTTCCTCACTTACACGATTTTACTTCTGCTCTCCATGGCACCACAGTATTTTCACGCCTTGACTTGGTGCGAGCCTTTCATCAAATTCCTGTACACCCTGATGATGTACATAAAACTGCTATAACAACCCCTTTTGGGTTATTTGAAATGACAAAAATGCCATACGGACTGCGTAATGCGGCCCAAACTTTTCAACGCTTCATTGATGAAGTGTTGAGAGGTCTCTCCTTCACTTTCACATATGTCGATGACATTCTCATCGCAAGTTCTTCTCCCTCAGAACATATTCAACATTTACGCTTAGTTTTTTCTCGGTTGGCAGAATATGGTGTATTGCTAAACCCTGAAAAATGTGTCTTTGCTGTAGATGAACTCACCTTCTTAGGACACAAAGTTACTTCGAAGGGCATTTCTCCTCTCGAAAATAAAGTATCTGTCATAAGGTCTTTCCCACAACCGCAAACTCAAAAGCAACTTCGCCGCTTTTTAGGGATGGTAAACTTCTACCATCGCTTCATTCCTCAGTGTGCAAACATTCTTGCACCCATAACCTCTCTTCTTCGCCAATCAAAAAGGGGCAGATCCACTGCAGTTCTGTGGAACCCCGAAGCTACCAACGCTTTTTCACAAGCAAAAGAGGCTATAGCACGAGCTACATGCCTTGTTCACCCTCAACCAGACGCTCCTCTGAACTTAGCCACTGATGCCTCTGACGTTGCCGTGTCAGGAGTGCTCCAGCAGCTTGTTTCAGGCGTTTGGGAACCTCTCGCATTCTTTTCACGCAAGCTCTCACCTTCACAAATGAGGTACAGCACTTTCGGTCGAGAGTTGCTGGCGATATACCTCTCCATCCGTCATTTCAGGTCATTCCTGGAAGGACGTGACTTTAGCATTTTTACGGATCATCGTCCGTTAATATTTGCTCTCCATTCTCAATCAGACTCTCATGCTCCTAATGAGCGAAGATACCTTGATTTTATTCTTCAATTTACTTCAGACATTCGACACATTTCAGGTTCTTTGAATGTTGTGCCGGATGCGCTGTCTCGCATCTCAGCAATTTCTGACCCTGGACACTCTCACATCAACCTTTCAGAGATGGCTAAGGCTCAGTCCACGGATACAGACCTCCAAACTCTTATTAATTCACCCACTTCATTGCAAGTCCGCTCTTTACCAGTTGAACCCAAGTCAGACTTACTAATTTTATGTGACGTCTCGACTGAGCATATTCGACCGTTGGTCCCACAAGGGCTGCGAAGAGCTGTTTTTGCTAAACTCCATTCCCTTTCTCACCCGGGAATTAAGGCCACCCAAAAATTAATTGCAGCTAGGTTTGTATGGCCAAGTATGCACAAAGATATCCGCAATTGGACTCGATCTTGCCTTCAATGTCAGCGTGCCAAAGTTCACCGACACACAAAGTCAGAAATTGGTACCTTGCCAAAGGCTCGTTTTGAGGCCATACACCTAGACATAGTCGGCCCCCTCTATTCTTCTCGAGGTTATACCTATCTTCTCACTGTCATTGATAGGTTCACAAGATGGCCAGAAGCTGTTCCTTTGACTTCTTGTACTGCTTCTGCAGTAGCTCACGCCTTTGTTTCATGTTGGGTTTCCCGTTTTGGAATACCTGCAACCATTTGCACAGACAGAGGTGCCCAGTTTGAATCGGCCTTATGGAAGGAACTCATGCTCCTTCTTGGGACTGAGCGCATCAGAACAACAAGCTATCACCCGCAATCCAATGGGGTGATAGAACGCTTCCATCGTCAACTTAAAAGCTCCTTGCGAGCCACTGATCCATCTACTACATGGGTGGACAGGCTACCCTAATCCTACTCGGAATTCGTACTGCTCTGAAGACTGATCTTGCATGCTCTGCAGCAGAATTAGTTTACGGTACCACACTCCGGTTACCCGGAGAATTTTTCACACCTACACCCATTAACCCCGCATGTGATCCTGCTTCGTATGTTAAGACATTACGCTCTGTTATGAAGCAAATTCGTCCCACAGCACCTAGAACTTCCACTTCACAAACTACCTTCGTTTCCCCTGATTTACAAACTTGCACACATGTTTTCTTGAGACATGATGCTCACCGCTACCCTCTTCACTGCCCCTATGATGGTCCCTTCCTTGTGCTAGACCGTAAACCCAAAACTTTCATCATTGACAAGGTGGGCAAGCGTGAAACTGTTTCTGTGGACCGCTTGAAACCAGCATACCTTGATTTTCTCCAACAAAAGATCCTATCCTCCTCAATCTTCTGTACCTCCACCTCAAATACAGGTACAGCAATCTATCCCTCCTCAAACTTCTGTACCTCCACCTCAAATACAGGTACAGCAACCTATCCCTCCTCAATCTTCTGTACCTTCATCTCATATACAGGTACAGCAATCTACCCTTCCTAAATCCTATGTACCACCACCTCATCCGAGGGTACAACAATCTATCATCCCTCTTCCAATTCTCCTTCATTATCGCAACCAACTGTCTTTGAACCAGCCAGTGGCTCCATCGCACAGGCACCAAGAATCCCCTTCCCCCAATGTCCCTACTGCACACCTGTAGCACCATCCATGCCTTCAGAACCAGTGCTGCAGGATATTGCCATCCAAAGCAAACAACGACTCGTTCTGGAAGAGTCATTCGTAAGCCAGTGCGTTTTGACATTTAAGTGTTTTTTTTTACCCCTGACAACCATGTTTTTGGGGGGCAGTACTTGTAGTGCCTTGCACCACAAGAGTATTCTTTATTAGTGAAAACTGCCACAAATTGGCATGAGTGAAATATTTAAATCTAAAATAAATAAATAAATACAAGTTAAATATGTCCAGTGATCAAATTTAATTCTTAAGAATTCAGTGTGGTGTGACTAGACATGAATGGGCTTTTAAGGATTATATTGGCTGGTTGGTAAAATTATTAAGTAAAAACAAACTTGTGTGCAACGACAACACAAAGGACGCCAAAAAAAAAACATTATTCGAAATCACCCCGCCAGCAAGCAAAGTTCCTTTTTGACAAGGTTGTCATTGTGGCTATTATCTTTGTTATTATTATCTTTGTTATTATTATCTTTTAGTTATTATTGTTATTATTGCTATTATTGCTATTAGTATTATTGCTATTATTATTATTAGTATTATTGCATATTCCTTATTATAATCAGTATTATTTGCAGACTGTTATATATTAGCCAAACAGGCCATTATTTAATCTCGCCATTATAAGTCCATCAAAGTTGTTACGGGTAAAAATCCCCTTTGCATATACTTATTAATTGTTGTCAATAAAATATAAAAATTCATATTGATTTAATAATCAGTCCTTCCCTTCTTTTATTAAAATTAACTTTGCGCCGCAGTGCCGGATGCCAATCTAGTACTTGGGCGCTGGTGACCCTGGCATTTAGTTAACTATCTACGTAAACTTGTAAAGGTCTAAATAAATAAAACCGGACTCTTACAACTGGCTCAACATATCCAGAGTACCGAAGGCGATCCAAAGAACAAGGAGGACGAACACATGTGATGAAAGTACGGGGTCAAGAGTTTGAAGTTGACAACTCCTAGGTTGTACCATATAACCCATACCTATCCCTGAAATATGACAGTCACATAAATGTCACATAAATGTCAAATGGCGAAGAAAGCGACAACCAATGACGAGATTGAAAGGTTTGTGGATGCTCGATACATCAGTGCTTCCGAGGCTTACTGGAGAATCTATGAGTTCCCAAGCCAAGTGAAGTACTCTCCAGTGTCAAAGCTTCCGCTACACCTGGAAGATGAACAAGTTGTCCTTTTCGATCCTCAAGATGCCCAGAACATTGTGAACAGTGGTCCACCAATGACAAAACTGACTGCGTTCCTTGATTCGTTCTTTGATTCGTCAGCAAGACTCCTTACTGGATTCGTCAGCCAGACTCCTAACTGAGTGGACGCATTCCCTGGGCTCTCTGATATTGTTTCGACTTTTGGATATTGCTGATAAATTTACTTTTGGAAAGTTCTGAATTTAATATGCTTGCGTTTATATTTAACTTGTTATAGTTAAGTAACTGAATATTAGTGGTTTTTAGCGATTTAGAAGTTTTTATAGCGTGCCGGCTTTATTTAACTTAACCCTCTATGGACAGAATTTTCTGTAGGGTTAAGTTATAAATGCGTGTATATGAAAGGTTAGAAATTTGTAACAGTTGTCCATATAGGGTTAAACTTGTGACTGTTATAAACGTTAACAACCTTAACTTACGCGATGCCGTCACAGAAAGCGTCGTGTGCTAGGTGTGGGGTTAATCGGTGGTATACAGATTTTAAAGATTACAACGGCGGTCCTATGGCGATTACCGAGAGATCGATTTGTTTCTTTTGTGAGTTAAGGGAGGAGATAGTTGATATAAAACGTAGTGTACGCGAGGTGACGGAAAGACTTGCAACACTTGATGAGGGCAGGGGTAGGCTTACAGTTGATGAAGACCGAACATATTCTAACGTTGAAGACGTTAGTAATTTGAAGGGTGAGGTCAGGAACTTAGTTTCTAGTATAGGTAGCTTATCGGGAAGGTTAGACAAAGTTGAGGAAGGGGTTAAGGTTGGTCCGAGATTAGTAGACGTGGAGGGATTTAGAGTAGTTGGGGGTAGAGCTAGGCCACGTACGTTAGGTGATAGGAATCCCCCCCCTATTGAGGTTTTGAACCTTTTAGCCCAGTTGGATAGGGATGTGAACGAGGGGGAAACTATTTTAATTGTGGACTCCTTAGTACGTCATATGGATAAGAAGTTCGTTGAACGGAATCCAACCAAGAGGAGGAGGGTCTGTCTACCAGGGACCAGGGTTGACAGAATTAGAGCCGAAGTAGGTAGGATTGATGTTGCCTCCCGTTACTCGATGTTGGTGACGATGGTAGGGAGCAACGACTCGTATAGGCCCGATACGAGAGTACCTGACCTTTTGGAGAAATACAGGGGGTTAATTAGGTTCCTGAAGGTAAGGTCAGATAGGTCTTTAGTTCTAGGTATTACCCCTCGGCACGGTTTGGGTATTAGGATTACGTCTAAAACAATATTTTTGAATACTAAACTAGAAGAGATTTGCGCTCGGGAAAATGCACCCTTCGTAAAGCTGTGGTCAGAATTCAGCGATCCTAACCTTTTTATAAAAGATAGGGTGCATTTCAATGAAATAGGGAATGCTAGGCTAGGTAGGTTAATCGATGAGAACGTTCGAAAGCTGTATAGGTCGAAGCCTTCTTTAAACGTTGTGGGTCCGAGAAACGCCGGCCAGACGTGAAAAATAGTTTGAAACGCCGATCCGTGGTAAAAAATAAATTAAACGTCTTTTATTGTAACGCGCGTAGTATTAGAAATAAATTGAACGAATTTAAGGCGATAATTTATTCCGGCAAGTACGATATAGTTGCTATAACCGAAACGTGGTTAAATACCGTAACTCGGGACTTGTTGCGGGAACTTGATATAGCGGGTTTTAAACTTTTACTAATGATAGGTTACATAGGATTGGTGGTGGCGTTTTGGTGTACATTCGTAATTCCCTTAGGGCTATCGAGGTTAAGATAGATTTTCCGGCAGCAATTAATGCGATATGCGTTGAAGTTAGAGGGCGTAGTATTAGCTTTAATTTCGTTGTTGTTTACAGACCTCCTGTTCAACCCCTCGATACCGATACTAGATTTTACACACTTCTTGGTAACTTTATTAGTAAACGGGATAGTATAATTGTCAGAAACTTTAACTGCACTAATGTTAATTGCGAGACTTTTACTGGTAATGAGGAGGATTTGAGACTGATTGAGTTCATGGAAGATAATTTTTTATGACAGATGGTTACCGAACCAACGCGCGGTGACAATATTTTAGAAGTGGTGATGACGAACGACGAAAAATAGTCGAATGTTTAGAAGTAGGTGAGAGTTTGGGATGTAGTGATCACCAAATTACTAGGTTTAAGCTATTGATAGAAAGCAATAAGGATAGTAACGTAATAGAAGTCCCTGATCTTCGTAGGGCTAATTTTGATAGTTTTGGCGACAGGATGAGAGTAGTGGACTGGGATAATTTTATGGGTAGTGACGCAAAATTTTCATTGGGAGGCGTTTAAAGAAAGTTTTTTTGAATATCGAAAGGGAGTTTATTCTTCGTAGGCCCAAGCGCGCGAGAAATCATGGTAGGGCCAAGTGGTGGACTAGGGAAATAGGTGAGTTCATAAACGAATGTAACAAAGCGTATAGACTTAATAAGCGCAATGGCACGGTAGCTAACTTTAATAGATATATCAAGCTTAGACGTCAGATTAAAAGATCTGTAAGGAATGCTAAGCGTAATTTAGAGATACTTATAGCTGCGGATAGTAAACATAATCCAAAAAAGTTTTTTGACTACGTCAATAATCATAAGCCGATAAAAGGTAACATAGAGTGACATTGCGCATTATATGGATAAGTTAAAAGTTAGCAAGGCTCCAAGCCCTGACGCGCTTTATCCTAGACATTTGAAAGATTTGAAAGACGTTATCGTAGACCCCTTACAAAAAATTTTTAGTAAGTCACTGGAAGCGGGGATTATTCCTGAAGACTTCAAATTAGCTAACGTTGCGCCCATTTCTGAAAAAGGCGACCGCACAGTAGCTAGCAATTATAGGCCTATTAGCTTAACGTCAATTGTCGGTAAACTTTTGGAATCCGTAGTTACGGATCGTATCGTCGATCACTTGGAAAGTCGCGATTTGATCAATAGTAGCCAGCATGGGTTTCGACGCCATAGATTTTGTTTAACTAATTTGTTAGAGTTTTATAACGAAATAGTGCGCGAATACGATAGGCATAGAGCGGCTGACGTTATTTATTTAGACTTTAAAAAAGCGTCCGATACAGTTCCGCATAGAAGGCTAATTGCGAAGGTTAAAGCGCACGGTATACGCGGTCAGGTAGCTGACTGGTTAGAGGAATGGCTTCGTGCCAGGAAACAGAGGGTCGTTGTTAATGGTAAGGAATCAGGGTGGTTGGATGTAGGTAGCGGTGTCCCTCAGGGTTCAGTGTTAGGTCCATTGCTATTCGTAAGCTACATTAACTACAGTAACGTGTGAAAATTCGCGGACGATACTAAAATAGGCGGTAAAGTTAGTAACGTGGACGATAGAAATAGGCTCCAGGACGATGTAAATAGGATTATGGAGTGGAGGATAAGTGGCAGATGCAATTTAACGGAGACAAATGTAAAGTTTTGCATATAAGTTCTCGTAACAACAATTACACGCACACGATGGATGATAGACAGTTAGCGAGCGTTGACGAGGAAGTAGACTTAGACGTACGCGTATCTAAGGATTTAAAAGTTAGGAACCAGTGCCTGGAGTCTTCCGCAACAGCTAATAGGATGTTAGGCTTCAGAGCGCATAATTTCGAATTTAAATCGAAGAATATTATATTGCTCCTTTACAAGTCCCTAGTCAGGCCTCATTTACAATATGCCGTTCAATTTTGGTGCCCGTATTTGCGTGAGGATATTGATAGGTTGGAAAGGGTTCAGCGACGCACTATGAAACTAATTCCGTCACTACGCAACAAATCTTACGAAGATACAATTAAAGAGTTAGACTTGCATTCACTCGAAACTTGGAGATTAAGGGGGGAGCTTATTGAAGTTTTCAAAATCGTTAATAAAATCGATAACGTAAATTTTGACAAACTGTTCACTTTCGATAATAGCAATACTCGTAATAACGGATTTAAATTACTTGGCAGACGTTTCATTACTAACATCGCTAAAAACTTTTTACGTTTAAAGTAATTGGTAAATAGAATAATCTTCCCGCGCCCGTCGTGAACTCTACCAGCGTTAATATGTTTAAAAACCGTTTAGATAGGCATTTTAAAAATATTAATGTTGTTTAAAATAATAAAACAATTAGCAACAAGAGCTCTGGGAGTAATGGTCGAGGATGAGTCTGTTGACGATTAATGCCAGTTTGTAATACGCCAGCGTGTGATATTACCAGCAATAAAAAAAAAATTAGACTAACACGAACTTAGATGTAGCTCGTAGCGTAAACTCACCCACTTTTTGTTACTCTTTATACTTTTTTCTTTTCTTATCTTTTTACTTGCATGTCTGTAGTTTACATGGTATGACAATGTTTGAGTTGAGACTGTGTTTGTATGGTTTGTAAGCGTTCTTATTTTACTTCTTTTCATCTTTCACCTCTTTCCTATTCTCTTCGACTATTTTTCCGACTTGTCGGCAGTGGCCGGCGGATGATGATGGTGAGTCTCTCTCTCTCTTTTTCTGAATGAATGTTAACCCACGAATGATAGGTTTTGCTACTTACGTAACCCCTTATTCTCTTCTTTTAACCCCCTGCTCTCTTCTTTCTCTCGGGCTAACCTTAGAGTGGATCTTAGGGTCTTTGTTAGCCTTAACTTCTGTAGATCTGTAGAACTGAATCAGCATGATGAAGAAGCAAAAGATATTTTGTATCCTGATTTGTTAAGCACTACCGGTGGTATATCAACGAATAGAAGAATGGAAGAAACGCTCTTCCTGCATTCAACAGATCATTCGTAAAAATTCGGAGGATGGAGCCAAATCTGACATGACTGGTAGAATTCCTGTGATCAACCTGATCGCACGACAAACTAAACTGTTCTACCTTCGTATGTTGCTCCATCATGTTCCAGGGCCAAAATCTTTTAAAGATTTAAGGACAATCGATGGTACTCTGCATCCAACCTACCAAGCAGCTTGCTAAGCACTAGGACTCTTAGAGGATGAAACAGAAGTTGACAAAGTGATGGAAGAAGCAGCTTCTACCAGATTTGACCCATCTTCGTGAAAAGTTTTTTGCTCTCATTCTCATTTCCATACGACCGACTGAGCCTTTGAAGTTCTGGGAGCAGCACAAACGAGTACTCACTGAGGATCTGATGCATCAGTACGGAGTAGAGCCTACGGCAGATATCATCAACGAAGTGCCCCTACATATCCAGTCCATCTATCATCAGCATGACTTTAATTTGGCCAAAGATTTCAAGCTGACCAATCCAGATCCTGCTCTTGTCCATCCATCCAATCAACCAAGAACCAAGGAAAACTTACTAACAGCGCAAACACATTCAAAGAGGCTAATTCTAAAAGAAGACTAAGATTTTATTTCTTTATTTAACAACTTAAATTGGAATATTACAGTTTATAAGATTATTTGAATAAAAATACTCCATTAAATAAATGAAAGATTTATATTTATTCACACTACAAACACAGTAAACGTCCATCTAAACACGGGAGATAATTTACGACTGCTATTCTCTGTTGCGTGTACGAAGATCAGGAGCACTCTAGCATGTGTAAATTCTTCCCAAGAAGATTTCTGTATTTGATTTTAGACATATTTCTAGTGTAAATTAAAGGAAGAAGAAATAGAAGAAACAGAGTCTATATTAGAGCAATTTACCAGACAGGCGGGCTATACATTTTCAGAACTAAATGCAAAATACTTCACTTTTCTACGTGAAGGTCAAAATATGATAGAGTGGGTTTTTATTATCATATTTTTAGAACTCCAACAAAGAGAGCAACACAAAATTGCAGACGAAGGACAAGCACAAAATAACAAAATGTTATTTTAATAGATTCAGTGATAACTGAATCTACACACAATAAAACCAAAAGTTAGCAGCTGACGAGGAAGCTTCTAGCAGTGCCTGTATCCTCCAGCGCGGGACACGTCAGCGCGTCAACGTCAACGAAAAAACGTGGAACGTCAACTCGAAGAAGAAGCGACGTGAAACCGAAACATCAACGCATTGGTGGCCAAACTTCCTCAAATCTCCGTGAAGCGGGTTGTCTACGGTTGGCCAGATTGGCAGTGGACGGCCTGTTGCATGGCACGGTCAGAGTGCCGATCGGCTCCCGGTGCCGGACCTATACCAGCGTGTTACTTCTTCATTTACGGGGAGCAATTGCGTGCCGGACGTGCTCCCCGGACTACTCTTACTCTCCGGCGACATTAAGACTAATCCAGGCCCAACTACAACTTAAACGTGTCGCCATACAAAGACATAAACACAAAAGGACCATGAGACACATACAAAAGCATAATATTAACATATTACAGTACAATGTAGATGGCCTCACAAACAAAATCATGCAGCTTAGGGAATTCGTACACGAACAAAACATTCTCATAGCACTTATACAAGAAACAAAACTAAAACGCACACACAAAACACCCACCATCCCTGACTTCACGACGATCGGTGAAGATCGTACTGGGGGTCACGGGGGTGGACTCATCACTTACATACGTAAAAGCATTAGCTACACTGATGCCACCCAAAACACTACAAACACAATCCAAGCAGATAACGCAATAGAAATACAGGCAGTTAACATTAAAACACACGCAAAACAACACCACGCTCATCAACATTTACATCCCACAAGATAGTTCACCTCAGGTGCCAGCCAATTACAATCCACAGTTACACAATGTGGCCTCTCTCACTAATGTTATCTTAGGAGGAGACTTCAACGCTAAAGACACTAGTTGGTACCTGCAAAACCAAAGTAACACCAGAGGTGCCAACATAGCGACAAAACCAAACAGCCTCTTCATTCTTAACAAAAAAAAAAGATCATACACACATACCACATCAAGCAGGATACTCAAACTCCTCTCCAGACATAACGTTCTGTTCCCCCTCACTAGCAACACATACACACTGGAGAACAGAAAAAGAACTGTCATCAGACCACCTGCCCATCATCATTACAACACGTTCTACACTCTGCCCCAACAGCCTTAGGCACACTTACAGAAATTACAAGAAAGCTGATTGGGAACAGTTCAAAATACAGACTGAGGAACAATTCACCACATTAAACAGCACACCAATCATAAACATCAATACAACACTCAAGACATTTAATCAGATCATCAATAATGCAAACAAATACATACCCAAGGGCAACATTAGGAAATACAACCCAAATTACACTAGAGAAATAGCCCAACTCATAAGGCAACGTAACAACTTCAAATATAACTCACAAACACCACACACAGAAGCCATAAAACAGCAGATACAACAGCTCAACACAGAAATAAACAACAAACTCAAAGAAAAACAAACAGAAACATTCAGGGAATTCATAACAACACTAAACCACTCCACAGATACATCCAGGCTATACAAGACTATAAACAGCATTACCCACTCTAACAGCGGCATTCACACCTCACACGCGGCTATCTGTCGCAGCCAAAATAATATCCCAACATACACACAACAAGCTAACATTCTAGTTAATCACTACGCAAAGATAAGTCACTTAAACAGAGACAACAACCAGAAACACGCAGACAGACAAACAGCCAGACACAAGAAAACCTACAGACTTGACACGACCATTACACCCTTCAATACAGACCAGATCACCAACAACATCAAAAACATTAAGAATTCGAAGGCTACTGAACCAGACAACATATCCAACATACACCTTAAACACTCGGGCCCACAAGGAATACTAGCTCTCACAAATATCAGCACATATTCATATGAACACTGTATTATTCCTGACATATGGAAACAAGGTAAAATTATTACACTACTCAAACCAAACAAAAATCCAACAGAACCAGCTTCCTATAGACCCATTACTTTACTATGCACACCTTCCAAAGTAACAGAAAGACTAATCTTACAAATCACCAACCCACACATTCCACTATCGCCTACTCAACATGGATTCAGACCTCACCACTCAACCACATTACTCACTAACCTCACGCAGCACATCATGGATGGCATGAACTCCAGGCGACCAGCTCAACGTACACTATTAGCAACAATAGACATTAATAAAGCATTTGATGCTATCCCACGTTTCCCTCTCATAAACAAAATACTCAACACAAACATGCACAGTAACACCAAAAGGTGGCTGAGCAACTATCTTTCAGGAAGATACTCACATGTCACATTTAATGGCAAGTCATCCAAAAACAAGCTTTTTCCGAACGGGGTCCCTCAAGGCTCTGTTCTCTCACCAACACTCTTCAACTTATACATGCATGACATTCCAACACCCATAGATAACAAGCTTACCTTATCATCATATGCAGATGACATCACTCTAACATCCACCCACAACAACATCGACACCGCTACAAATAACCTACAAACATACATAAACAGTATACAAGACTGGCTCACACACAATAGACTCAAAGTAGCGCGCACAAAATCAACCATCACCTTGCTTACAAGTAACACAAAAGAACACCAGGTAATTCCACAGCTTACACTAAACAACATCAACATTCAACACACTCACAGGACCAAAATACTTGGGGTCACATACAACACATCATTATCTTTTGCAAACCACATTCAGGACATTAAAAACAAATGTACGTCAAGACTTAACACGCTTAGGATACTAACAGGCACAAACTTTGGACACCAGCAGGAAACAACATCACTCATATACAAACAATATATTCGCTCAGTTATAGACTATGCTAGCCCATGCTGGGCACCCATTATCTCAAACACACACATAAACACCTTACAGACAATACAAAACAAAGCACTTCGTATCATTACAGGATGCACCCAAACAACACCAATGGAACACCTGCACACAGAAACAAAAATACTGAAAGTTAGGGAACATTTAGACATGAAGGGAACACAATTCATGGCAGCAACGACAACCCACAACACACTTGCCACTACATGTACAATCAACCGACACCTCGCACCATTAAGGTAACACCAGCGAGACATTATAACCAAATACTCCATTCCATACCACGCTCCACAGACATCACACAGTACAGAAAACACACACACACACCCAACCCACAAAGCACTGACACGACTCGGTTCGAATGCGGTCCTAGGTGCGAAGCCGCCACCCATTAACAGTCCGAGATCAACCTGAGCCGATCGGATCGAGTTAACTTATCACGATTCCGATGTGGACATCACCCCAACTTACGGACATATAAACACAGACTAGACAACTCCACAGACGACACGTACCACCTGTGCCAGTTCATACCACAAGCAGTTGAACACGTTGTGACAGACTGTACCGCTCTAGCACAATAACGAGCACAACACAACATCACTAGTGCGCTGAACCTCTGGTCCACTTCGGAGAGGGCGATCGGTTACCTGCATGCCGCCGGCTTGCTCGATCAGGATGGGCTGATCGGCTAACCAACAACAACAACAACCAAGAACAATAGGAGATGAATCCTCATACAACATTGGCAACCTAAAAAGCTTCCTATCTGAGAATCTGTCGAAGATGAACAAGGCGCAGTCTGTTGTTTATGAAGCCATGATCAATTTAGTCCATGATGAAAGTGGCATGCTCTTTGCCTTCGATGCACTACGAGGAACAGGTAAAACCTTTCTTCTCTCCCTTTTGTTGGCTCATGTTCTGTCATAGAAAATGATTGCCTTAGCAACAGCAACCAGTGGCATTGCAGCAACTTTGCTATCCAATGGTTGAACACTCCACTCAAGATGCAAGGTTCCATTGACAATTAAGGGAGACTCTCTATGCAGCATGACAAAGAGATGGCAAGCTGGCAAGCACTGACAAGCACTGACAAGCTAATTCGAAAATGTCGGCTCATGATAATAGACGAGGTTTCAATATGTGAAAGTCGAATTTTTTAAACCATTGATCGCACCTTCAGGGATCTCCGAGACATGGATAAACCCTTTGGAGGCATCACCATGGTGCTTGCTGTGACTGTCGTCAAATTCTACCAGTTGTCAGGAGAGGAGGCAGAGGAGACATTGTCAATGCTTGCCTCAAGAGTTCTAAATTGTGGAGGGATGTCAAGGTGTAGCTGACAACAAACATGAGGGTCTAACTAAATGGGCCCGTAGGACCCTGTTTAGCTAGTATTATTAAATAACCTGTTATTTTATTTATAGTATTTAGGAAGGTGACGGACGACGGTGTTATGTTCTTACAGAGTTTCGAAATGATTCTGAAACCTTAAGATTTACTTGCATGCTACTACTTGGAATTAAATTAAAGTGTCACAACATCTGCAGTTTAAAATTTGTAAAATAATAGTAATAATAGTAATAATAATAATAATATAATAATAATAATAACTTAGAAGCTAAATTTACAGTAAGAAGCGTTACATGCAGTTTTAGTTAGTGAAATTTTATTAATTTTAAGATTAGTACCATCTTTAATTGAAGTAATTTTTTTAAAGTGCCAAATTCCGCTAATTCCTTGAACACTATTTTTATCATTAATTTGATTATTTATTCTCCTTTTACAATTTTTAAATTCAGTATAATCTTAATAGTTTTAGGTTTCTTTATTGATTGTAACTTTAGTGTAACCTACTTTTAGGTTTTGCATTCTTTCTATCTGGAATTTCTTTTTAGGAAGAGAACAAATACATGTTTTTTTACAAGAATAATCAAAACAGTTTCTCTTTGAAGTCAAACTTTAGAATTAGATGCCTTTCTTCTTTGGGACTTTTTTTTTTACTTTGAATTTACTAATGCAAAGTTTGTGTTCCATAGTTAAACATTATAATGAGTGAGATGCGTCACATGTTCTTCTAACACTACGTTACTCAAACGCGTCAAAGACTTTAACTGACTAAAATAAAGATGCAATTCATGCGCTTGAGGATTAAACACAAATGCACACAGATAATCGAAATTAGTATTTTATTTCATTTACCGATGAAGCAATTCCTAAAACCTGAACGTGAGAAAACATTACGTCCCATCAATTTTGTGATGTTATAATTTTGTGTCGAAAGTTTTCTTCATTTTTATATAATATATATATATATATATATATATATATATATGAAAATTATTTCACAAAAGTAACGTGAAAAATATTTATGATGAATAAAACCACGAAGGAAAGGAAACACAAAATGGTGCTCAAGCGCTTTCGTCTAATGACATCCTCAGGAACACTGAAGTACATAAAAGGGTTACAGCCTATATATAGGTTACAGAAAGAAAAAAAAAGAAAAATAAATAACATACATACATATATATATATATATATATATGCAGAAAGCAACAGACAAGGAAAGAAACATCCATCAAGTTGGAAAGGGACTATATTTTGTATATTGCAACGTTTCAAGCACAAACTATGCTCATCCTCAGGCAAAAATTCTAAAAAGTTAAAAACATATTAAAAACCATAATGACATTAACAAATTAAAATAGGGAAAAAATCCACAAGCATTAAAAACAAAGTCACACTAAAAAATTCTAAAAAGTTACAATTAAAAACCATAATGACTATTATGAAACAAAAGCGAACAATTAACAAGCTTTAAAACAATAAAAGTGACACTAAAAACGAACAATGAATAACAGCTATAAAATACAAAATGTAAAACTCAAAAAACTAAAAATTCACAGGCTATCTTTTAAAACACTAAAAAATTAAAAACCCACACTAAAAGGAACACACCTTAAGTCTAAGCAGCACAGATTCCGAGGCAAAACTAAAAAAACAGAAGCATCTAAAACCAAGTAAAGGTTGGTTGTTCAAGATGTTCAGTTTAGACGGAGGGGAACGGATGAAATATCAGAGTTAAGCGAAGGGGAGAGTTTTTTAATATACAGGGATTCTAGAAGTCTTAACGTTTGCTCACACGGAGCGGAATCTAAAATGTTAAAATTAGCTAAAGTTATATCGACTTTGCATAGAACAACATGGCTGCGTATAGCTGAAGCTTCTTTAGTTTTCAAAGGTTTGTCAGTTCTATGGCTTATGCCCATATGGGCACAGAAACGCGACTCGAGGCTCCGCACAGTGCTACCAATATAGCTCCGATCACATCGGGGACACTTGAATTCATAAACGACAGCACTGCGCAGAGCATCCAATACACGGTCTTTAACATTAAAATATGAGCCAATAGAACGACGGTTGACAAATACTAGTTTAAAATCTATTTGACAATAAAATTTACTAAGAAGTGGCAGAAGGTTATTACGGCAATAGGAATTCAGATATCCCATTTCTGGGAGCACAAGATAATATACATTTTTAGGAACGTTAAAATTATACTTTTTAGGTTTGTAAATGTTAGCTAGAAATCTATTGATAGCTAGAATCCCTGTATATTAAAAAACTCTCCCCTTCGCTTAACTCTGATATTTCATCCGTTCCCCTCCGTCTAAACTGAACATCTTGAACAACCAACCTTTACTTGGTTTTAGATGCTTCTGTTTTTTTAGTTTTGCCTCGGAATCTGTGCTGCTTAGACTTAAGGTGTGTTCCTTTTAGTGTGGGTTTTTAATTTTTTAGTGTTTTAAAAGATAGCCTGTGAATTTTTAGTTTTTTGAGTTTTACATTTTGTATTTTATAGCTGTTATTCATTGTTCGTTTTTAGTGTCACTTTTATTGTTTTAAAGCTTGTTAATTGTTCGCTTTTGTTTCATAATAGTCATTATGGTTTTTAATTGTAACTTTTTAGAATTTTTTAGTGTGACTTTGTTTTAATGCTTGTGGATTTTTTCCCTATTTAATTTGTTAATGTCATTATGGTTTTTAATATTATGTTTTTAACTTTTTAGAATTTTTGCCTGAGGATGAGCATAGTTTGTGCTTGAAACGTTGCAATATACAAAATATAGTCCCTTTCCAACTTGATGGATGTTTCTTTCCTTGTCTGTTGCTTTCTGCTTAAATTGAAAATGAAGCTTGCCAGAAGCGGCCTTCACCAATATAATATTATATATATATATATATATATATATATATCTCCAATAAACGGAGAAGTAAAAATAAAAATTAAAAATTAAAGGATTATCAGATCTGTAAGGAAAAATATCGATTTTTAGCACAAGATCAAATTAATTATAAAAATACAAATACAAATTTATACTGGAAATCTGCCAGGGTTTTAACACTTTGCCTTTTATGATCAAGTTTCGATATATATAAAAATAAAATGAAAATTAAAAGTTAATAAAGTAGCATACAAGTTTACCAAAGATTTAGCGTTCTACCCTTCTTATCTAAATCTGTTTTGAAGGAATTCAAAACAACAGGATCGAGTTGAAAAAGACCTTTGCTTATGTTGAAGTTATTTGAAAGTTGGATAATGGCAGACTCAAGAATATTTCTATTAACAATGTTGCTAGAGTGGAATAAAACTGAAGCATTATTCCAATCAATACAGTGGGATAACTGACAAATGGACAAAAAGGGCACTGGACAACTGTCCTGTTCTAACGGAATATTGATGCTGTTTTATACGTGTCTGCAAATCCTTTCCCGTCTGACCTATGTAAAAGGAATCACATTGTTTACAACCAATTTTATAGATAATGCCTGAATTATTGGTAGGGCTATTTTTTACTATGATATTTTTCACAATATTGTTATATACTACATTATTGTTATACTACATTAATATCCAAAAGTTTAAGTACATTAGCAATGCCTAAAAGCCCGGGAAAAATGGAAGTACTAAAATATTTTTTGACAAAGTACGAGTGTTATTATTGACACGATAGAAAGTTCGTTTTGCCTTGTTGAGACAAGATTCCATAAACGCAGATGGATAACACAGATCACTTCCAATACCGTTGATTTTTTCCAATTCGGCATCGATGTATTCCGGACTGGCGATCCTAAGGGCGCGGAGAAACATTGATGAAAAAATGGCCTTCTTAGTGGGGGTGTCATGTCCCGAGTAAAGGTGTACGTAGGACAAATTGTTTGTTGTTTTCCGATAGATACTAAACTTAAAACCTGGGCTTTCCCTATGTACCGGCACATCCAAAAATGGGATTGAATTGTCTTGTTCCACTACCACTACCTGCCACTACCTTCACACATTGTTTTGGAACTTATTAAGTTTTGCATCAAAGACTGCAAATTCACTTTCAATAACGAGTATTATCAACAAGTTTTTGGGATGGCCATGGGCAACCCCTTATCGCCCCTCCTCTCCAATATTTATATGGAGTTTTTCGAAATTACTTACATTCCGAGAATCCTGGGGGTTGGCATCCCTTGGTTGCGGTACGTCGACGATATTTTGTGTATCTGGCCCATGAATCGTGACCTGGATAACTTCCTCCTTCAGTTAAATGATCAAGTCCCCTCCAGTAAGTTTACTTTAGAAGTGGAACAAGACAATTCAATCCTATTTTTGGATGTGCGGGTACATAGGGAAAGCCCAGGTTTTAAGTTTAGTATCTATCGGAAAACAACAAACAATTTGTCCTACGTACCCTTTTACTCGGGACATGACACCCCCACTAAGAAGGCCATTTTTTCATCAATGTTTCTCCGCGCCCTTAGGATCGCCAGTCCGGAATACATCGATGCCGAATTGGAAAAAATCAACGGTATTGGAAGTGATCTGTGTTATCCATCTGCGTTTATGGAATCTTGTCTCAACAAGGCAAAACGAACTTTCTATCGTGTCAATAATAACACTCGTACTTTGTCAAAAAATATTTTAGTACTTCCATTTTTCCCGGGCTTTTTAGGCATTGCTAATGTACTTAAACTTTTGGATATTAATGTAGTATTTTCATATAACAATATTGTGAAAAATATAGTAAAAAATAGCCCTACCAATAATTCAGGCATTATCTATAAAATTGGTTGTAAACAATGTGATTCCTTTTACATAGGTCAGACGGGAAAGGATTTGCACACACGTATAAAACAGCATCAATACTCCGTTAGAACAGGACAGTTGTCCAGTGCCCTTTTTGTCCATTTGTCAGAGTTATCCCACTGTATTGATTGGAATAATGCTTCAGTTTTATTCCACTCTAGCAACATTGTTAATAGAAATATTCTTGAGTCTGCCATTATCCAACTTTCAAATAACTTCAACATAAGCAAAGGTCTTTTTCAACTCGATCCTGTTGTTTTGAATTCCTTCAAAACAGATTTAGATAAGAAGGGTAGAACGCTAAATCTTTGGTAAACTTGTATGCTACTTTATTAACTTTTAATTTTCATTTTATTTTTATATATATCGAAACTTGACCATAAAAGGCAAAGTGTTAAAACCCGGGCAGATTTCCAGTATAAATTTGTATTTGTATTTTTATAATTAATTTGATCTTGTGCTAAAAATCGATATTTTTCCTTACAGATCTGATAATCCTTTAATTTTTAATTTTTATTTTTACTTCTCCGTTTATTGCATATATATATATATATATATTATATATATTATATAATATGTATGTATTAGTGATGGATCGAGTGGTCGGTTTTTCACAACCGCGGTTGCGGTTGTGTTTGCGGTTGTCGAATTTTTTCCAACCGCGGTTGCGGTTGCGGTTATCATATACTAGGAAAAATGCGTAATTATTAACTGGATTTAGCCACTATAGTGCGATTTAGCCACACTTGGTACATAATATATACTAAATTAACTCTTTCAAATTTGCTGTTTATGCCGTGGCCCGTTAGTGACATCAAAGATACACCAGCAGAAGTATCTGACCAAGCATCAGTAGTAAATGACAGTTTGCTATCTTTCATGTCTTTCAGTATGTCATTCACTTTATCCACAGCCAAAGGGTACATTTTGTTATAGACAAGGTTTTCGTAAAAATGTCTGTTTTATTTTATACTGTGGACTAGTTTCACGTAACAGCCTCATGAAACCTATATCCTCAATATGACTGAAAGGCAAATCGTCCATTGCAATCATTTCGGCGATCTTTTGATCCAGAGATCTTGATTTGTGGTTATTTATATCCCAAACTTTAGTTTTTGAAAAGAACTGATCTATTGTCTCATTTCGTTGCTTTGTTTCTTTTTTCATTTGTTCAAGTGCGGTTTCCTTTGATTTCTTTCTCGATAATTCGTTTTGTTCATTAGTTAATTGTTCATATTCTTCTTTGTGCATTGACTTCATATGATTTTTAAGATTAGTTATACTACGTCCCTTGCGAGAATATAGTTTATTACAAAGATCACATTTTGCAGTATCAGTGGATTCCTTACTAAAAATATTTCCACCACACACTGGTCTCCATTTCTGTTAATATAATGTTTCAAATCTTAATTTAAAATCTGTGAACACGAAAAATAAAAAAATAAGTACTTATCAGTTATCACTGTCAGTAATTACAATACACTAACAGTTAAGAGCAATAATGCAATCACAGTTGTATCGTTATTCAATAAACTAAACATTACACAATATGAAAAACCGTTGTAGATATGAAGAGCTCATAACATTACACCGATAACAATCAAAGCAGAACGAGGACTGATGTTGTCAACTAGCAGCGAGTTGAGACTGCGCAGGTCCGTTTTAACACAGACCACTTCTTTACCCCCTTTTGGGGGGAGTCATGTTCGAGAAACCACCCCTTTGGCCAACCAAGGCCATTGACCAAGTTACACGAACCCGAGAGGTCCGTCGAGCAGGAATAAGCTTTATTGACTATTGTACTAAAGGCGATTTTAGTTTGAAGAAAATTAAATAAAAATAAATGTTACTTCATGGAGCTCACAGAGTAATAACTTAGAGCGCAGTTTAAACAAATTTTACTACGGCAGCCGTATAACGTCACGTTTAAGCACGCATAAGGAGACCCATCATTTTCTTTTTAAAAAAAGAAATATTTCTAATTAACCTAAAATTAAAATTAACTAAGCTTTTACAACCGCAACCGCACTTATGGAACGGCGGTTGCGGTTACGGTTGCGGTTGTGAATTTTTGTGCGGTTGTAGTGCGGTTGCGGTTGCGGTTATTCGATCCATCACTAGTATGTATGTATGTTATTTATTTATTTATTTTTTTTTTCTGTAACCTATATATAGGCTGTAACCCTTTTATGTACTTCAGTGTTCCTGAGGATGTCATTAGACATTAGCTTTGTGGTTGCGGTTGCGGTTATGTACCCTATAACATCATAATATTACCTAAGAATAAACAACACAATAAAATATCGCGTTTCAGCCACACTTTTCACTGTCTACAATATAATGACTATAATCTAAACTGTAAAAAGTGTTTCCAGGATGCGGGACGAGGACCCAACGCGTTTTGCATCCCACCAATCACTTTCTCCAACCACCGTTCATTCAAAAGTGGTGTATATAATTATAATATATACACACACACACACACACTATTTAATCCTTATATTTAAATTAAATTGCTGGGAGACTGTATTTCAAAAATAAAAGTTTTTCAGCTTTGTCCCTCTTCAGCCTCTTCCTTTTTCATCGTAGATGATCTCTGGTACACTAAATAATTGTTCACTAGGAACACTTGAGGGAGGACATCCAAGGTATGTCCGAGCCAGTTTGCTAAAATTTTTGTATTTCTTTTGATTTGACCTCCAAAAAGCCAAAGTATCATCTTCTTGTCCAATCCTTTTCTCTTTGTGATATTTCTCGATCATTTTTTGCGAGTCTCTGCTTGACTCAATTTCGGTCTCGTCATCACTACTGGAAGCCAATAGAGCACTCACTGAGTCCATTATTGTTTTAATTTACTCGTAGAAGCTGATGCCTCGCCTAAATCAATCAGTGGTTTCTTTGCCGGTGGTCCACTGGCTGGCTGTTAGTGAGTTGTTGCATTTTGGAGTTAGCAGCGCTATATAGAATCAGTGCTTCCTTCAACTTCATTGTTCTCTGCATCATGTGATAAGTGCTGTTCCACCGTGTGGCGACATCATGAATGACTGTAAGTTCAGGTTGATTTAAGCGTTTCTGAATTTTTTTTAACTCATCCTGTGCCATCGTAGAATAGTTGAAATGAGTAGCGATGGATCGAAGTTTAGTTAACAAGTCACTGAGAGATTTTTGTGAGGACAATCCACTTTTGATTACAAGTTGCAGTTTATGAACAGTGTAATCAATATTATGAACGCCAGTGAGAAACAAAGCTTTTATCATGTTTGCTTCTGAGTCGCGCATTACACAATGGATGGATGAATGGGCATTGGGCAATATCCCACTTCTGATGCATCTGCTCAAATTTTTCTGACAAGTATTCTCCAGTGTGGCGATCTTCAAGTTGCATTACGCTGAGCACCAAATTGGTTCTCTGGAAGTCTTCATTCACTTCATGGTATGTCAAAGAGAGTAAAGACTCCAGCAGACTGTCTGATCAAGCATCCGTTATCAATAATACTTTCCAATCTTTTAGAGGCTCAAGAATTTTGAACACTTTTTTGAAATAAAGTCATAGATATCGTTGCACACAAGATCAGTGTAGAACTGACGCTGTTTCACTTTATACTGTGGAGCTGTTTCAGCCATGAGTCTCATGAAACCTAAGTCCTCAACGTGGCTGAATGGCAAGTCATCCATTATTATCATTTCGGCTATGCGATAGTAAGGTGATTTTGATTTGGAATGATTCGCATCCCAAATTTTGACTTTTTCGAAGCAACTTTCAATTGTCTGATTCTCTTCTTTCACTGCACACTTCATTTCCTGTAGGGGTGTAAGAGACACTTTTGATTCCTTTTTCTTCTTTGACTGTTCATTAGCTTCATTTTCATTATATTCCTTCTTGTGCATTAAACGCAGACGTTTTTTTTTAAGTTAGTGGTACTCCTTCCCTTTCGTGAATAGTTCTTATTACATATGACACACTTCCCTACATCATTTGACACACTCGAGAAGTACTTCCACGGTGCAGTCGTCTAACACTTTACTAATGGGTTGAAGCACGTAACGTTACAAAGGTAGCGATGGAGAGCTAGCGCAATGCAACCACCCTCACTCGTGTCTAAACAGATACTGAAGCTGGTGCTTTAATTTAGTTTGTAACTTGGTGTGAAGGTTGCCTAATTTCTAATAACAAAAAAAATTGAGTGTTTTTTATCTTTTTCTTATCAACAGTAATTATACATCATCATTGCTTTGTTAAATATAATTAAAATAATGCTTTTCTAGCCACTAGATGTAAGTTATTACATAATGCATCTATCCATCCGGTCCAAGTAGCAATTCTAGACATGTCGCAATTAGGGCGTAGCAAACTTTTACTTTTTTGCACCCTTGAGTGAAGGCATGAGGCATGACAGGAACAGCATTTGGCGACGTTTATAGCATTTATAGCCATTGCACTAGCATTTATAGCATTTGGTTGCCCTAGTAAGAAGATACCCTCAAACAACCGCAATAACCGCACTGATAAATACGGTTGCGGTTGCGGACCTGAGAATATGTGCGGTTGCGGACAACCGTTACATCACTAAATATATATATATATATACATATATATATATACATACTATATATCGTTAAATACTCAGTGTTTCAGTTTTCTCTGAATTAACTCATGCGAAGTTAATGCATGCAGAATATAATACAAAACGTCCTTTGTATGACAGTTTGTGTTATTATACATGCATTAATTGAATTAAGGAAATTAAATGTTTATAATTGTATTTTTGTTAATTTTTTAAAGATTCAGTTATGTAACAATTTTTTTTATGTAGAAAGGAGAGGCCAGGGCGGGAAGGAGGGGCCAGGGGTCCTATATTCTATAATTACTTAAATCTCTAATAGTAAACTTACGATAACCTACGACTATGGGCGATCTCAGAAAACTTATAACAAAGGAATATAAAGGAATATAAAGGACGCCAAACAGCAACAGACCGGTTGGTCCCTACGAAGCTTTCTGTTTAAGAAGGAAGGTTAAAAGATGTAAGAAAATTTAAAGACAAGTGAAAGTTTTAAAGCAAAGCAAACAAGATAGGTTGAAAGGAAGGGAAGAAAGTTAAAGTTAAAGTGAAAATTTTAAAGTACAGAGGAGGGAATCTGAGTGAAAATTTTACAATACTTCTACGTGCTAACAAATGCTGACATTATCAAAACTTTTAATCATCTAAAACATCTGAATTAAATCTCCTCGAATTCGCCGTTTTACAAGTGAGAATAAATTTAATGTTTCTCAACGGGCAGCGTATGATTTGTTTCTAAGTCTAAGAATCATCTTAGTAGCCCGTCACTGCACTCCCTCCATTCTGCCTATGTTCTGTCGTAAATATGGGGACCAGAACTGAACGCAGTATTCCAGGTGGGCGCGTACTAAGGAATTATCATATATAATGTTAGCATTGTTTTCTCCTTTTTAAATTAAAATGATCTACCAATAAAGGCTAAGATTGATTTGCTTTTCTGACCGTTTCGATACATTGCTTACTCGGTTTAAGAGTGTCTGCAACAATAATACTTAAAATGTTCTCTTCCGTAACACGCGTTAACATTGTTTCTACCGATATGCAACGTTTAACATTCATCTATATAAAAGTTAATTTGCCAAATTTCCGCCCACTCGAGTAATTTATTAATGTCTTCTTAAATCTGTAAACGTTCTGCCGCTGATTTTGTTCGTTCCCTTTGTTTGGTATCATCCGCAAATTTTGAAATTATACTCTTAATTCGGATGTCGATGTCAGTGACATAAATACAAAAAAGAACTGGTCCCAGAACTGATCCCTAAGGCATGTCGCTAGTCACACTTTTCCAGTTAGAAGCTTTACCATTAATGACCACTATTTACGTCCACTAAGCCAATTTTTAATCCACTTCAGAACATTACCATCAATTCCGTAGGAATGAAGTTCAGCTAATAATCTCCTATGTGGCACTTTATAAACGTCTTTTTAAAAAACGAAATATATAATATCTACTGTTTTACTCTCGTCATATACTGTATACTGTATTTACATCATCATTAAAGAAATCGAGTAGATTAATAGGACAATAACGATTACGTCGAAATCCGTGTTGAGAATCTGATTAGTTTATTCATTTCTAAGTGATTAACTACCTTGTCCCAAACGATCGGCAATGTGAAACTCAAGATTTTTATGACTACGTTCTTTTCTATAGTTTTATCGACCAAATAATTGAACCGACAGTAACTGGGGACTCTGCGGTCCCCCAATTACTGGGGATTCAATTATTTGGTCAATAAAACTAGTCATGAAAATCTTAAGCTTCACAAATCTTGACACAATGTGAAGCTAAAGATTTTCATGGCTGCGTTCTTTTCTATAGTTTTATCGCGGTGTTGGGGTTTTCGGGCCCAATAACTGGTTGGGGGGTAGATGGTCACACATATATTTTCGTCCATTACTCATCACCCCCATCCACTATACGAAGTTTGGTCGAAATTGGTTCAGAAACGTAAAATTTTCTGCGGACAGACAGACAGACAGACATATTTTCGATGAATTATAGTAGGAAATAGCATAACCGCCCGTCTTACAGACGGTTGTTTTTTAGGTAAATATGTCGATGCGTAGAATTATAATCTGTTACATAGCATACCCGCTAGATCGCGGTGATGGGTCTTTTCATGACTGCGTTCTTTTCTATAGTTTTATTGACCAAATAATTAAACTGAGAGTAATTGGAGTACCTGCGGGCCCCCCAATTACTGGGGGTTCAATTATTTGGTCAATAAAACTGTAGTCATGAAAATCTTAAGCTTCACAAATCTTGACACAATGTGAAGCTCAATATTTTCGTGGCTGCGTTCTTTTCTATAGTTTTATTGCGGTGTTGGGACCTTCGGGCCAAGTAATTGGTTGGGGGGAAGGGGATGATCACACATATATTTTCGTTCATTACTCATC
This sequence comes from Bathynomus jamesi, assembly GCA_023014485.1. Lineage (NCBI taxonomy): Eukaryota > Metazoa > Arthropoda > Malacostraca > Isopoda > Cirolanidae > Bathynomus > Bathynomus jamesi. The sequence continues at coordinate 991,000 of JAJOZX010000877.1, read as the reverse complement.
ACCCACATCCACCATGCGAAGTTTAGTCGAAATCGCTTCAGAAACGTGAAAGTTTTTTCTGCGGACAGACGGACAGACGGACAGACAGACAGACAGACAGACAGACACATTTTCGGTGAATTATAGTAGGAAATAGCATAACCGCCCGTCTTACAGACGGTTGTTTTTTAGGTAAATATGTCGATGCGTAGAATTATAATCTGTTACATAGCATACCCGCTAGATCGCGGTGATGGGGTCTTTGAAAACTGTAGCAACAAATTTTCTTTTTTATTATTATTATTCCGGGCTCAATGTGAAGCTCAAGATTTTCATGACTGCGTTCTTTTCTATAGTTTTATTGACCAAATAATTAAACTGAGAGTAATTGGAGTACCTGCGGCCCCGCCAATTACTGGGGTTCAATTATTTGGTCAATAAAACTGTAGTCATGAAAATCTTAAGCTTCACAAATCTTGACACAATGTGAAGCTCAATATTTTCGTGGCTGCGTTCTTTTCTATAGTTTTATTGCGGTGTTGGGACCTTCGGGCCAAGTAATTGGTTGGGGGGAAGGGGATGATCACACATATATTTTCGTTCATTACTCATCACCCACATCCACCATGCGAAATTTAGTCGAAATCGCTTCAGAAACGTAAAAGTTTTTTCTGCGGACAGACGGACAGACAGACAGACACATTTTCGGTGAATTATAGTAGTAATTATTATTTTTATATTATTATTATTACTAGTACAGTTCCCGTCGCTTCGCTGACGGTTAGACAGGCTAAACTACAGAAAAGAACGCAGCCGTGAAAATTTTGAGCTTCACATTGTGTCAACATTTCTGAATCTGGTATCTCCCAAAACCTCCTCACCCCCATTCATGCAACTTGGGGGCTAACCCCTCCCCCATTACCCCCACCCCTCCCCATTACCCCACCCATCCCCCATTACCCCCACCCCCACCCTTCCCCCATTACTGCCTGGGATAAATTTCACAAACAGACAAACAGACAGGCTAAACTACAGAAAAGAACACCGTCATGAAAATTTTGAGCTTCACATTGCCGCCCGTAATACAATTTCTGAATTTTTTTCCCACAATTTTTTCTCACAATTTCTGAAAGTGTGACGGACGGACGGACGAACGGACGGACGGACGGACGGACAGACGGACAGCTCTCTTATTATAATATAGAATTATTATTATTATTATTATTATCATCATCATTATTATTGTTGTTGCTGTTGTTGTTGTTGGTTAGCCAATCAGCCCACCCTGATCGAGCAAGCCGGCGGCACGCAGATAACCGATCGCCCGCTGCGGAGTGGACCAGAGGTTCAGCGCACTAGTGATGTTGTGTTGTGTCCGTTTTTGTGCTAGAGCGGTACAGTCTGTCATAATGTGTTCAACTGTTTGTGGTGTGTCCTGGCCAACGGGGTCCCTCAATGCTCTGTTCTCTCACCAACACTCTTCAACTTATACATGCATGACATTCCAACACCCATAGCTTACCTTATCATCATATGCAGATGACATCACTAACATCCACCCACAACAACATCGACACTGCTACAAATAACCTACAAACATACATAAACAGTAGACAAGACTGGCTCACACACAATAGACTCAAAGTAGCGCCCACAAAATCAACCACCACCTTGTTTACAAGCAACACAAAAGAACACCAGACAACTCCGCAGCTTACACTAAACAACACCAACATTCCAAACACTCACAGGAATAAAATACTTGCGATCACATACAACACATCATTATCTTTTGTAAACCACATTCAGGACACTAAAAACAAATGTACTTCAAGACTTAATACGCTTAGGATACTAACAGGCACAAACTTTGGACACCAACAGGAAACAGCATCACTCATATACAAACAATATATTCGCTCAGTTATGGACCGTGCTAGCCCATGCTGGGCACCTATTACCTCAAAACACACAAACACCTTACAGACAATACAAAACAACGCACTTCGTATTATTACAGGATGCACTCAAACAACACCAATAAAACACCTGCACACAGAAACAAACATACTGAAAGTTAGGGAACATTTAGACATGAGGGGAACACAATTCATGGCAACAGCGACAACTAAACAACAACACCCTTTCCACTACAGGTACAATCATGCACCAACACCTCGCACCATTAAAGTAACACCAGCGAGACATTATAACCAAATACTCCATTCCATACAATGCCACCCATTAACAGTCAGAGATGAGCCTGAGCCGATCGGATCGAGTTAACTTAGCACGTTTCCGATGTGGACATCACCCCAACTTACAGACATATAAACACAGACTAGACAACTCCACAGACGACACGTGCCACCTGTGCCAGGACACACCACAAACAATTGAACACATTATGACAGACTGTACCGCTCTAGCACAACAACGAACACAACACAACATCACTAGTGCGCTGAACCTCTGGTCCACTCCGCAGCGGGCGATCGGTTACCTGCGTGCCGCCGGCTTGCTCGATCAGGGTGGGCTGATCGGCTAAACAACAACAACAACAACAATAATAATACATTAAAGATTTAATACATTTTGTTCAATGTATAGAGTTCATAGTTGTTCTTACTTTTCCTAATATTTTTTTTGCTTCACCTTCTCGATAGCTTGTAAGTACTTTCATCGGACAAATTATTTGATTCTTTAAATTTGAAATAAGCGTTCCTTCTTAACGTTAAGTTACTTTTAATTTCAGCATTCCACCATTTAAGTTTAACAGACTTCGCTAGCCTCTTTTTACGTAATGGGATATTACTTGATTCATAGTAGACTCAAAGTACCGCCCACAAAATCAACCACCACCTTGCTAACAAGCAACAATAAAGAACACCAGATAACTCCACAGCTTACACTAAAGAACACCAGATAACTCCACAGCTTACACTAAACAACACCAACATTCCAAACACTCACAGGACCAAAATACTTGCGATCACATACAACACATCATTATCTTTTGCAAACCACATTCAGGACATTAAAAACAAATGTACGTCAAGACTTAACACGCTTAGGGTACTAACGGGCGCAAACTTTGGACACCAGCAGGAAACAACATCACTCAAATACAAACAATATATTCGCTCAGTTATGGACTATGCTAGCCCATGCTGGGCACCCGTTATCTCAAACACGCACATATAAACACCTTACAGACAATACAGTACAAAACAACGCACTTCGTATCATTACAGGATGCACTCAAACAACACCAATAGAACACCTGCACACAGAAACAAAAATACTGAAAGTTAGGGAACATTTAGACATGAGGGGAACACAATTCATGGCAGCAGCGACAACTAACCCACAACACCCTTGCCACTACATGCAGAATCATGCACCGACACCTCGCACCATTAAGGTAACACCAGAGAAACATTATAATCAAATACTCCATTCCATACCACGCCCCACAGACATGACACAGTACAGAAAATACATACACACACACCTAACCCACGAAGCACTGACACGACTCGGTCCGAATGCAGTCCTAGGTGCGAAGCCGCCACCCACTGACAGGTTAGAGACCAGCCTGAGCAGATCGGATCGAGTTAACTTAGCACGATTCCGATGTGGACATCACCCCAACTTACAGACATATAAACACAGACTAGACAACTCCACAGACGACACGTGCCACCTGTGCCAAGACACACCACAAACAATTGAACACATTATGACAGACTGTACCGCTCTAGCACAACAACGAACACAACACAACATCACTAATCCGCTGAACCTCTGGTCCCCTCCGGAGAGGGCGATCGGTTACCTGCGTGCCACCGGCTTGCTCGATCAGGGTGGGCTGATGGGCTAACCAACAACAACAACAACTTGATTCTAAACTTTTAAAATAATTTAAAAAAAGAGAAGTCCATGTACCATCAATATTATTGCGCGATAGAGCCTCATCCCAATTATGGGTCGAAAGTTAACGTTTTATGTCACGAAATTTAGCTCCTTTAAAATCCAAAACATATTCCAGATTCTCCGAGTTATGAACATTAACTTTAATAAATGCTATTTGCTTATGATCACTGGTGGAGAAGTAGTCTCCTACATAGATATCAATTAAGTCGAGGTCTGTACTTAAAACTAATCTAGAATATTGCGTTCTCTAAGTGGGTTCCTTGACCATTTGAAAAAGTGAACTTTCGACGACCAGAATTAGACTGTAAAGGACCACCCCCCAATAACTCATGTGTGCTTAACGTCTCTCTCTCTCTCTCTCTCTCTCTCTCTCTCTCTCTCTCTCTCTCTCTCTCTGACAGAGAAAGCTCCGATGTTTTCCGGGTGCCACAAGCCAGATAATTAATAGGGAATTAGGCAAAATTAATATCAAATAAGAGTTGCCCTATCATTGTCCATGTTGGTGGCAATGACGTTTTTATGGGAGGGACAGGAGGGCAGACAGAGCCCATTATAAAGAATTTAAGAACCTAACTGACAAGGTTAGGGATAGGACAGACATGGGTATGGTCGTAGGAATTCTCCCTCGAATGCGTGCTAGTGACTATACTCTAAGTAAAGCCATTAGCATAAATAAAAGAGTTAAACGCATGTGTGATGAAAAAGGCCTAAAGTTTGTCGATTTTTGGCCTACATTCTACGGAAATGGGGAATACTTTGGTTCGGACGGGATACATTTTAACCAGAAGGGGAAAAAGAAGTATGGTGATTTACTGAACATTAATTTGTATAATCTTTTTAAACTAAGACCCCCCAAACCAGCAATTGATCCTGCTCCCCAAACAGTTAAACCTACTCCCCCAGCAGTTAGTCCCCCTCCCCCAGCAGTTAGTCCCCCCCCAGCAGTTAGTCCCCCCCCCAGCAGTAGTCCCCCCCCCAGCAGTAGTCCCCCCCCCCAGCAGTAGTCCCCTCCCCCAGCAGTAGTCCCCCTCCCCCAGCAGTAGTCCCCCTCCCCCAGCAGTAGTCCCCTCCCCCAGAGTAGTCCCCTCCCCCAGTAGTTAGTCCCCCTCCCCAGCAGGTATGACTCTCCTTCCACGTTGGAGCTAGCTCCTGCGGAGTTGTCCCCTCGCAGTGAGGGGCTCTTCACTCCCGACAGCCCTGGCTGTTCGGGAAACGGGTCGTGCTAGGGGGCGGTCAGAATAGGGAAGGCTCCCTCCGTGCAATGCTTTTTAATGCTAGGTCATCAGGAACAAGTTTGCGAGCTACGGGCGCTCTTAGCATCAGAATACCAGGATATCGTTGCTATCACCGAGTCCTGGATTCATACTGATCGTAGGGACTACGTTGGGGAGTTCGAAATTCCCGGGTATAGAATGTTTCGCAAAGACCGCACCCGTGGGGAGGGGGGTGGGGTACTAATATACGTCAGAGACACGTTGAGTCCGGTTGACTGCCAGTTCCGGTCGGAACGGGAGCTGCTTGGCGTCGATCTGAACGTGGGAGGGACGAACTATAGGTTAATCTTGGTGTACAGACCTCCGCATCTCCTCCTCGAGGAGGATACAGCCCTGTACACCGAACTCAGTAGCCTGCTAGGGGATAGGGTGTGTGTAGTTTTAGGAGACTTCAACTGTCGCGGCATAAAGTGGGAAAACAGGACTGCCGATGCTGAAGGGAGGAGGCTAGTTGACTTTGCTGATGAGAACTTCCTCACTCAGTGGGTCAACGAGCCTACACGAGGCGAAAGCGTTCTAGACTTAGTATTCACGACCGAAGACAACCTCGTCACTGGCCTCACCGTTGACGAATCATTGGGCGGGAGTGATCACGGTCTTATTAGGTTCCGTGTGTGCGTCCCTCGGGTGAAGCGTAGTAACTCGAGAGGCAGTAAGCTCGATCTCCGGCGGGCGAACTTTGTTAGCCTCAGGGATAGCGTAGGAGAGATGGGGTTAGAGGTTGGCGGCGATGTTGAGGGAGTGTGGAGTGCATTCCGGGACGAGTTTATGGTGCTGCAGTCTGCTGCCATACCCTCAAAACCGGTCACCCCTGCTTCAACGCAGCCTAAGTGGTTCAATCGTGACATCGCTTCGGCTATCCGAAATAGGAAAGTAGCGTATAGGAGGGCGAAGGCCAATCGTTCCCACGAGAACACTGAAGCGTATGTCCGCCTGTGTAGGGAAGTGAAGGCGAAGGTTAGGCTAGCGAAACGTAACGAAGAACTACGGGTGGCAAGCCTCTGCAAGGGAACCCTAAGGAGTTCTTCAGTTATGTTAATAGTAGAAAGCCCATTAGAAGCATGATAGGTCCTTTAAAGGACGGAAGCGGCGTTCTGCGGACCTCCGACGCGGACATCGCTAATGTGCTTAATGAGTACTTTGCGGGAGTGTTCACCAGGGAGGATACCCGCGTCATCCCCGAGCCAGCGTGAGGCACGAAGGTGCTGGCCTGGATAGTGTTAGATGTACCGCGACAGTCGTTGCCATAGAATAGACAAACTGAGCGCGTTTAAGGCTCCTGGGCCAGACCAGTTTCTCCCCAGTGTTTTGCGAGAAGTGCGCGACCAGGTGGCTCCCCACCTGGCTACAGTCTTCAACAAATCGTTGGAGATGGGCCAGGTGCCTGGTGACTGGAGGGAGCCAACGTGACCCCTATCTTTAAGAAAGGGGATCACGAAAGTCCAGGGAACTATCGTCCTATTAGTCTCACTTCAGTTGTAGGTAAATTATTAGAAAGGATAATAGCTGATAGAATCGTTGACCATTTGGATTCCTACAAGCTGCTTGGGGACTCCCAACATGGGTTTAGACGGCATAGGTCGTGTCTCACCAACTTGCTCGAGTTTTTCCACGTCATGTTGAGTGAGTACGATAAGAGTAGGGCGATTGATATACTTTATCTCGACTTTCAGAAAGCCTTTGATAAGGTACCTCACCGCCGGCTAATGGCGAAAGTGCGCGCGCTGGGTATCGGTGGGGAAATAGGTAGGTGGATTGAAAACTGGCTGAGGAATAGGCGGCAGAGGGTGGTAATTAAAGGGGCTAGTTCGGGTTGGGCCTCGGTCACTAGTGGGGTTCCTCAGGGTTCCGTTTTGGGGCCTGTTGTTTACATTTACATAAATGATATCGACGGTGGCATCGTCAGTCGGATCGCCAAATTCGCTGATGACACCAAGCTTGGGGCCAATGTTGGGACGCCCGAAGCGATCGAGGAACTGCGTGCGGACCTAGGTAGGATAGGAGAGTGGTCCGAAAAATGGCAAATGCCGTTTAACTTGGGTAAATGCAAAGTGATGCACATTGGCTACGCCAATCCCAAGTCGGACTACTCGATGTTGGGCAGTAATATCGAGGTGACTGATTTAGAAAAGGACTTGGGTGTGCTAATTAGCAGCGACCTTAAGTTTACGAAACAGTGTGTAGAGGTGGAAAAGAAAGCCCAGAAACTATTGGGTTATATCAGGAGGCAATTTCAGTTTCGGAACAAGGAGATTGTGCTCTCACTGTACAATTCCCTTGTTCGGCCGTACCTGGAGTATGCTGTGCAGTTCTGGTCGCCCACCCTCAGGAAAGATATTGAGAGGCTGGAGCGAGTGCAGGCGAGGGCCACAAAGTTAATCCCTTCCGTTAGGCATATGGGCTACAATCGACGGTTACGCGCCCTGAACTTGTTTTCGCTTGAAACTCGGAGGCTGCGCGGTCAACTGATCGAGGTTTTCAAGCTCTTACGAGGGTTCAACGATGTCGATTTTAGAAGTATGTTTAGTTTAAATGATAACCCAACTCGCAACAATGGTTGGAAGTTGGATTTGAAACGGTTTAGGACTAGTGTGTGTGGGAATTACTTACGTATAAGATCTGTGACACATGGAACAGGTTACCTTCGGAAGTTGTGAACAGTTCCTCTGTGGATCAGTTCAAGAAAAGGTAGACGAAATCTTGCACACTATTTGAGTGTGTAAAGACATTTAGGACCTCAGTCTGCGGAAATTTCTTTTCCTATAAAATAGTTATATCTGGAACCAACTTCCCTCAGAGGTGTTTCCAGTCAAAGTGTAAATCTGTTTAAAAATAGGCTAGACAAAGTACTGAACACTCTCATAGTTTAAGATTAAAACAGAAAAAACTCTGCAGGAGTTCGCTTGCTCGGTGTCTCTGTGAGCAAGCTAAATATAGAGCTATTTATATATTCTCCACTTTCCTGTAAAATTTCCTTGGCTACTTTTCCAGGGTCAAGGTATTTTCTTCAACCTTTTTCCGTACCTGCCTCTGGCAGGGAGGGAGCGGAGGGTGGGGAGAGAGCCTTCTACTTTTCTATCCAGTTTTCTACTACTGCTAGCATAGTTGAAAGAAAAATAAACTTTTCAAAATTTTCCCTGGCACCCGTTGCCATTGGTACCTCCTCGGTATGGGCCGCAAGGCCTTTTGAGGTACTTCTTTTCCTTGTAACTCCTTGTAACTCTCTCTCTCTCTCTCTCTCTCTCTCTCTATATATATATATATATATATATATATATATACATACAGGATGTTTCAGGAGGAAAGGTTAATACTTCGGGAGGTGATAGTATCGGGCATTGTGAGAAAAAAAGTTCATATGAACATGTGTCTAATTCTGAATGGTTACGGAGATAGAGCTGTTTGAATCTACAAATACAAAAGCATTGTTAATGGTAATCAAGAAAGAGAAACCAATTACTGTTTCTAACATTTAATGTTTAAACATTGGCATTTTGAATGGTATCAGATACAGAAATGACAAATTTGTTACAGTTTACAATACGTTTTCGAAAATCGCACCGTCAACCTCAATGCACTTTGCAACTTGCGTGCAAAGATCGCCTGTTGTTCGTCTGAGTTGATCTTGACGTTCCTTTATGCGGGCAGTAGTATCCAAATGCGCGCGAGCAATTCGTCTCGTGTATCCACCTTTCTTTTGTAAACTTGACTTTTCATCCACCCCCACAAACAATAAATCTAACGGAGAGAGGCCTGGAGACCTTGGTGGCCATTGAATAGGACCACCGCGGCCCATCCATCGACCAGGGAAAGTTTGATTTAGGTATTGCTTCACCAGACGGGTAGAATGTGGAGGAGCTCCGTCATGCTGAAAGTACGTACCAGCGCGTGTAGCCAAAGGAACATCCTCCAATAGTCCTGGCAATTCATTTTGCAGAAATTCTAGGTAACTTTGTCCTGTAAGACGATTCTCTAAACTGTAACAGGGCCAATCAGCTGATCATCGATGATACCGCACCACACGTTGGCAGAGAAGCGATGTTGAAAATTGTTTCCACAGTGGCATTTGGATTGTCGTCTGACCACCAATGAGAGTTACGAGTGTTGTTGATACCGTCACGGGTGAAAGTAGCTTCATCGGTGAACAGTATTACTCGAAGCATCGGCGATTAGCATTTACCCAATGACAAAATTCCAGTCGCATGGCAGCGTCTCCTGGTTGAAGGTGTTGTACACGCTGTACATGGTATGGATGCAAGCCTTCCTCACGTAATGTTCGCCATACTCTTGTGTGTGGTACACCGAGACGTGTAGAAATTCTTCTTGAGCTAGTAGTAGGATTACGCTCTACCAACTGAAGAATGTTTTCCACTTCATCCACATCTTGTTGACCTTCACGTTCAGATGAAACATGAGCGCTGGGAAGTGTACCAACCTCACGCAATGTGTTGAAAAACCCTGGTAAACACTCTTCGATCCGGAATTCTGCGGTTCGGAAACCGTCGACGGTATTCTGCAACAGCAGCTGTTGCACTTCCATCGCAAAAACCGTTGACATACGCCATATCTGCATATTCGGCATGTGTGAAGGTGTGTGGCATTCTTAACACTGCTGCAAACACCAAACAGTGTCACTCACAACAGTCAGCTGTCGATTGGCTTATGTTACATGCTTACATTACAGCTTACATGGTTCAGTGTTATAGGGGAGGAAGGAGGAGGAAGAGCTGCGCGCGCATCAAATTCAAACGGCTCTATCTCCGTAACCATTCAGAATTAGACACATAATCATATGAACTTTTTTTCTCACAATGACCGATACTATCACCTCCCGAAGTATTGACCTTTCCTCCTGAAACACCCTGTATATGGAGAGAGAGAGAGAAAGAGAGAGAGAGAGAGAGAGAGAGAGAGAGAGTGTGTGTGTGTGTGTGTGTGTGTGTTTGCAAGGAAGTGAGGGAACCACAACAGCTTTATAGCCGACTCGAGGCGACACCCGTAGATTTCGTTCGGATGCACCACTCACAGAGAGAAGAATTAAGAGAGAAAAGCAAGAATGCTCTCCCCTTCCTTATCATTCCCCCCTCCTTCCGGTACGGTGGACAGGTTTGGAAATAAGAAAGAAGAAAACACTCAAGCAATTTACAAGGCGGAAAAAATAACCCAGAAATTTTATAGGACAAGTTGGAACTGGAAATACACACGAACATCATTCACACATTTGAATATCGATTTATTCAAGGAGATCGTCTAATACAAAGTCAAGAATGCTTTTGAATGCACTGACAGTAGAGCTGGGAACGACTTCAAGAGGAATCCTATTCCAGTAATTAACAATCTTGTACTTGATTGTACCGTGACTTCGAGTCAGGTACATGTTTGGTGCAAAAAGTTTAGAATAGTCAACATTCTCGATCCTATTCAGAAGTTTAAAAACTTGGATTAGTTCACCTCTGAAGAGACGCTTTTCTTGGGAATATAAATTAAGATCAGCGAGTCTACGATCGTATGATTTCTGACGGACGGCTGGGATTAGTTTCGTACAGTATCTCTGGTTTGAACATTCACAAGATTTTGTATTTCTTTTCTCAAAGATGGCGACCAGAATTGCACAGCGTACTCGAGGTGGGTCCAAACCAACACTTTGTAGATAGCATGAATAACATCTTTACTTCGGTATGAGAACTGCCTCTTAATATAACCAAGTATTTTATTGCATTTATTTTCAACTTCGACGCAGTGTTTGGGAAACTTGAGATCACTGCTTATAAACACCCTTAAGTCTTTTTCTAAAAGAGAGAGAGAGAGAGAGAGAGAGAGAGAGAGAGAGAGAGAGAGAGAGAGAGAGGCTAACAAAAACCCAAAGATCCCAAAGAAAAATAGGAAAAGCAAATGAAAATAAACAATACTGAAAACTTATACCATGCTTACGCTTATAAACGTATAAAGCTTTCAAAAGGAATAGTAATAATAAGAAAGTATAGAACAGACAATGATCTCCCTCTTCCGCCAGCCACTGCTGATAGAAAATAGTTGTGAAAAAATATTTATAGGAAAGTAGGAAAAAGTACAATGAAAATAATAGCTTCAGAGTTCATTCACACCATGCGCACAGTTACCTCTTGTACCTAATTACGCTTTAGAGGACAGTGGAAAATAAACGATAACATGAACACTAAATTACTTAATCTAATCTACACATGTATTTTTTTAAAGAAATTCTTATTTATTATATACAAAAAGTCATCATTTCATCGTTGCATCATTTCTTCGTTGAGTACCGACCGAAACCACACTCTAAATCGTATAAGACGTTTTGTTATATATATATATATATATATATGAAACGTGTATTCGACATTTCATAATGAACTTAACTTTCTGAAGTGAATACTAGCAATTTTGAAATGTTAACTAGATATTTCAAATATCTGAAAATGGTGTTTAAATGTTTCAGATATATAAAGACGTAGAAATTAAGCATTTCGTTTGTATAATAAGTTAGTTTTCTATTTTTTGCTCTCAGATTCATGCGGATTGTGGTTAAAAATATTTTGAAACTGTGACAGTTTATTTAGTGTTCGTATTTACTGTATAGGCTATCTCGAAAACAGGGAAAGCAATTATATATTTGTGCACTTATTCCATGTAGGCTTACGTTTTTTTAATGTATTTCATGCTTTTATTAATTTTATTTATTTGGCTAAACCTTATCAAATAAATTCTTTCAAGATTAAGAACCACCCATGCGACTCTGAGCCTAGCCTTAGACCTAGGCATCTTGATATACAGTAGGGCTACTCTAGATTCAATCCTAAGTTATACAGCCTATACTTGAGAAAAGACACAAAGAAGTTGAAAAGGGTTTGGGGCTAGAGCAACCAAAATGAATCCAGAACTGAGGAGTTAAATACTTAGAGAAAAATTAGCTGAACTAGATATGTATTCATCTGAAAAGCATCGATCTATAGAAGAATTAATTTAAGCATTTAAAGCTGATAAATGGCTTTGTAATGTAAATTACAGGAAGTTATTTGACAAGGATACAGAGTCAATTACAAGTAGAAATGGTTATCAATTGATAGTGAAAAATTTTAAAAGTAATGCTGTGGAGCAATTGTTTTCATACTTAAACTTAAATACCTTAAGCTTTCATGCATTAGACATTTCGTTATTAGACAATTCATTAAACATTCGTTATACATTTCAGCTTAGTCTTTTCAATTGTTTAAAAAATTGAGGCAACTTAGGCATTACAATTGACTTACTGAAATGTCTAACGAAATGTTTAATTAATGTGAAATGTTTAATGCATTAGGCATTTCAAAATTCATAAAATTAGGACAATGAAACGTCTAACAAAATGTCTACTTCTGTTTAGAGTGCACTCTGCCAAAAGACTTGCTTTTAAAAATTTACTATTTACAGTATAGTGCCACCTTTTACTGTGGAATTCCTTAGCTAAGGGACCACTGATCCAGAGGCATCTTCAGCTGGTCAGCACCCCTGATTTAAGAATCCTCCCGACAGTGTACATATGCAATTTTTTTTTTTTTTTTACGAAATTCTATTAGGCACTATTTAAAACTAAAATTCTACATTGACTAAGTAGCTTATCTGAAGATGAATACGTCTGTTTCGGAGGTTTTGACTCCCGAGAGTTCTCTTCAAACTTCCCATCATCTGAGAACTCCCAATGCTCTGAAACCAGACCAGACAAGCGCCTCATACTAAATTTATTGCAAAAGGGCACATCACTACTTTTATATAAACTAAAAATTTCTCTAGCTAGCTAAGTTAAATATATTGCGATATTCCTAAAAGTACCAACAATCCTATACTGTATACCCAAGTAGCATCCCTGAAATTGCGGACGTCTATTCGGAGTTTTGGCTCCCGAGGAACCCCATCAAGTTTCCCTTCTCTACCAATAGGATATCTATCATCTGTGAAATCCCATTGCTCTGAAACCAGACCAGACAAACGTCTCCTACTACATTTATTGGTAAAGTGAACATTAATACTACTCTATTCTGACTAGCTCTCCGTCAAGTAGCTCCCTTTTGATAATGAAAAATAAAAGGAAGAAGCAAAGGAAAGAAAGAAATGGGAAGAGGAGTAGCTTCCCAAAATAATTTAATATAGCTAATCTGAGATTTTGACTATAAAGAATTCCATCTATTAGAAACAAGTAAATAAAATTTTTTGAAACCTTAAGAAAGGTTATCATTTGAGAACTCCCAATGCTCTGATACCAGATCTGACTGGCGCCTCCTACTACATTTACGATCAAAAGGGGACATCACCATCCCCAACTCCACCCCAACCAATTTCCCTTATGATTCTCTTTCGTAGGCTAATTCTGAGGTTCTGATACCCGAGCGTTCTCATAATGACAACACCCAGCATTCTGTAACCAGACCAGACCAGCGCCTCCAACTGCATTTACATCTAAAGGAATAAATAACTAGTATGTACCTAAAGAGTAGCCAACTTTTATTTTTAATTAGCTATTCGGAGGTTTTGACTGCCGAGAATTCCCTTCAGCTCCTCGTCTCTCCCCATTTATCATCTGAGCACATCCAGTGCTCTGCAACCAGGCCCGATAAGCACATCCTACTGCATTTAAAACAATAAGGAAAATCGGGCTACTCCCTATATTAACTAAAATAACACCCCAATTTACCCACCCTTTAATGCAAATTTATGCTAATGAAATACCTATCCAGCCTTTTCTTAAACATATTAACTGGAGTGTTCGCCACGACCCCCGCGAGCAAACTATTCTATCTCTCGACTATTTTATAAGTGAAAAGAAACCTTTAAACGTTTATCTCAAAACTTTTGCCCCTATCGCCGAGGACAAAAAAGTTTTGTTGCGCGGCACTGGACCCTTTCTACCATTTCTATATCCTTACTCATATAGGACGACCAAATTTGTACAGCATATTTTAAATGAGGCCTAACAAGCGACTTATACAATGGTAAAACAATATCTTTAGATTTATATTAAAAATTACGAGGAATAAAATCCAATACTTTACTGCTTGCGACTGAACATTGTTTTGAGAACTTTAAATCCTTAGTAACAATGACACACAAATCCTTTTCCTCAGAGGCTTCTTTTAAAACACTTTTTCCCATAGTTTACTTAAATTTACTGTTGTCATAACCTACATGCATGACTATATTTACCTACGTTACATTTCATTTCACAATTATTAGACCACTCTTAGTGCATGTTCAATTATGTAGTTGCACAAGAAGTTAGTCAATGCTGCTTTATTCGATGAGAGAGCCATGAACTTCTGCCATGGCGGAAGTGGGCGTCCGGACATCACCTGATATTGCTTGGCTCCACCTGCAGTTGCTAGCCTTCTGCTCCGTTCTTCAACTTTGATTGAGTCTTTATAGTCATACTCATCGAACACATCTATTATAGTGTTGGCTTTATGCGTACAAGTCAACAGCCGAGTCATGTATCTGTTGGCAAGCTCGCCAAATGTAGATGTGTTGCTGCTGCCTGTCATTGATTGTAGTTCAGCCATGGCATCGCTGATGTAGAAACAGGTTGCACTATCAGTAGCTGTTGGAATAGGACCAACCTCTACCTTGTTCTCCAATATGTGTTCTTCTCATTGCACCATCTTCATGAACCAAGCATGTTGGAATGGATATGACTGGCTGCCTCAATACTTGGATCATTGTTATGTCTGGTCGTGCCTGTGAGATTTTAAGTGCTCTACGAAACACCATTTCAGCATTGATATTAACCAGCTTTTTCTTGCCTTAGATCAATACATGTGTAGTTTTAGTCATGTCAGTGAAGATCTTATTTTTGGATCTAGTCAGAGGACTGTAGAAGCTACGATTACCTCCAGTGGACAAGGTACTCCCAATAAATTCGTACATTTCCTTCTCACCAGCATCGATGGCAGATAATAGCGACTTCTGTACATCTTGGTCAGCAATGACTCCACTGGAAATGTTCAACAGTTTCCCATCTGGGTGAACATCTGGCTGAAATGGATCAGTCGTATTGTTTTCAAGATGGTTGATCATGTTTTTTACATCATCATCATCTCACTTGAGAGCAGAGGGTTTTGCTTGCTCATGTATAGAACATTCTTCAGCAGCTATTCCAGTACGTTGTTTCTTACTCTGGGCATATTCTCCTAGTGACGTTCTAGTGAGCATCCAGCGAAGAATGGCTGGTTCCTTTCGGGTGAGCCCAACAACACCCCCCCACCATTACTCTTGGCATCTCGTATCACAGTTGATTCAGTACCCATGTCACTCCAAATACCGTTGAAATGACCTGGTCTCAGACGAACTGCAAACTCACCATCATTAAATGCTTGAGAGACATCTTCAGGAAGTTCCATCATATCAAGGAGATAAAGGGATACCCATCGCACATAATTAGTACGGTTTGCAGCGAAGAAGTATGGCGTCATTGCAAGTTGTGAGAACAAATGTAATGACCTTCACGTTCACTGCGTATGTAGTTCAATAGTATTTGAACTGCATCCAGCAACATTGACCAATATTTAAATGTGGGTGAGTCTGCACTACGTTCTTGTTTGAATTCACTTAGTAGTGGAAGGACATCATGAGTAAGTCGATCCTTCAGTCCACTTGCTACATCTGCAGATTCTTGATCACCGCCATTCTGAACGCTTCATAGGTATCCTCAATCTGTTGCCACACCTCATCTGGGATTGTCTTTGTTGATCGGCATCACACCACTTCACAAATTCTGTTAAGAACAGCTGCATCAGTGCCTCATATGAAAGGGTTAGACCACGGACAGATCTGTGAAACTGCTTCCCAGCAAGCATCTATGTCAGCTGTGTTTGGGGCATAGGTCCCACTATCCACAAGTAGATTTCTCAGTCCACCACTTCCCCATAGTTTTCCAATGGCAGCAATGAAGCAGCATGCACTATGGAATCCACCAAGGCCAATTACATGATTGGGAAAGTCGTCTGGTTTGCTCCATTTCACCTGTTGGGCCACTGCATAGAGCTGTTGGTCCATACTGTACTGAGTTGTCCCATTGCTTTTGTCATTTCTTGACTTCTGATCATTGTTGTGTAGACAGTTGATGGATCGGCAGGCTTTGCATCTATAACTGGAGCATAAGTGGCAACTGTGCGAGTGAGTTGCATTTTTCTCATTGATGCATTGTATCCAGTCCAGAAGGGAACTTTTTCATGAAGGAACAGAAAGGTTACACACGGAATCGCTCCAGAAACATCCAAGCAAGATCCGTTACCTGCATGTCTGATCCAGCAATATATAGTGATTTCACCTTGAACTTCGCATTATCACGGCGAGGTGGCTCTGGTCGTTTCCTGGGCTTTTCATAATGCAGTACCTTCTCAAATGCCTTGGCATCATTACAGTCGAGAGACAATGACTACTCTTGGCCAATCTTCACTCTGTCGACCAGGCCAGTCTCAAATGTATCAGTAGCCTGTTCCTGAAATACAACACGGGCCATGGAATGAAATGTTCCTTTTCCATCAATGGTTGCACAGTTGATATCAATATTATTTCCTCCATGTTGTCGTGAGACTAAGTCATGTGGTATGTATATGCGATCTTGCATTCTTTTAAGCTAATCTTTTCCTAGGGCAGTTAAAAAACGTCGAAGATGATCATAGCTTATGGTGAAACTATGGACATGGCGAGTGTCTATTATATCTCGTTTTCCATGATCATGATGGAGTTGCGCTGCAAGTCCTAGATGAAGTGAGGTTATAATATTGCTGTCATTGCTATGAATAACACTTTCTGCAAGAGCTAAGACTCTACTTTGTAATTTTTCTGCTGGCTGGTAATTTGAATCACATTATTGAAATGCCTCTTTGCTCAGCAACGAGAGAAACGCCTTCTGTAAAAGTGTTGGAACAAATTCTTCAGATGTTTTCAGTCCGATTTCAGCAGCTGTGTAGTACTCAGTTGGCTTTTCAATTTGTGCTATTTCTTGTCTAAGCATACCAATGGCAGAATGAAGTAAGCTTTCTGAATTCACTGGAACATTTGATTGTTCTTCAGCAGAACCAAGTGTCATATTATTAGAGTTGAAATCTTCCTTCAGTTGAGCAAAGGCTCTGACAGCATCTCCTAAGCTGACACTGCTACTGACAACAAAGCTTTACTTGGACTGTCCTCACTGGGCATGAATAACAATGTTATCACCATAATGCTTCATGAGACGGCGCTGAAGTTTTTCTGCACGGTATGCTTGGGTATCAATGTGGTTAGGTAACAGCTGTTGGAATTTATCTAGCAGGGTTTTCAACTTATAAGCTTTTCCTTGTTGTAAATTAACATCTATTTCTCCTACTAGTGCTATAAATGCCTTCTCGTATATGTTCTCTCCTTTCATTTTCCTTGAAGCACTGATGTTATGCTTGCTTGTATAGCTTGCCATGCAGGATTTGTGGTAAACAGCATCAGCTGCAATGAGGTCTTCTCCTTCAATTTTGGCAAGCATAGAAATGTCCTTCCGAGCTTGTGCTGCTTAATTGAGATTAATCTGCGACGCAGTTGTTTGTACCTTATGTATGCTGTTGTATGCGTTGCATACTAAACACATTGAAAAATCTGTAAGCTTGGATGTTTGAGCTCGTGTGCGAACACTTTGTTCTTCAGTACCATGTGATGCAGAATCATGCGTGCTACATTTTGTACTAACATGAGAAATGTTTTTCTTACATGTAAATGATTGATAACAGCTACGATGATATGTAACAGACATACTATGTAAGTAATTTTGTAAGGTCATCAAACTCAGATTCAAATCTTTGTAAAAGGTCATCCTGCCGTAACAATGATGTTGACAATAATGTTTCATTACCCACTTTTGTGGGTACGACCAGTTTTTCTTTGCGACTCTGCTGACATATAACGCATTTCGCCCAATTTGTTGACAGCCTCTGTTTCTTCGTCTGTACAAATTTTAATGGACTTGAGTCAGGTTCTGCCATGCTTGATATAGATGATCGTCTGAAATAAAAATAACAATAATTAAACTGTGGTTTTCAACAATACCACACATTTGCACAATATTTGTCTAATATTGTGATAATAAAAGGAGGAAGTAAATTTAAAACTGGGCTTAACCTATAACAATACATGATTGTATTACGTTTTACTATAATGTGATAATTCACTTGTGTATATAGATAGTAAACACTTATAACAAACAGTATAGGTTGATTAGTTAACAGTATTTTAGTCCAAACTAAAAAAAATTATCATCTGGATAAAGTTTTAGGTATTTTCTTGGTGTTTGTTTATATTGACATTTCCATGGCAACCGCACATCAAAAACTGAGGACAACACTTAAAAATGTGTTCACTGAACTCTAAGGACTAATAAAAAACATATTACAACTTTCTGTACAAGGGGGGAATCAAAATTGTTTAAATCGGGGTCTGGCGCTCGTCTACTATTCTTGGTCCATTACTACAGTATTTCTAATTCACATCAACGATTTTCATTTCTAAACTACATTAAATTGTATAACATATGCAAATGCTACCACACTTGCTTCTTCCCATCATAACTCAGACTTTCTGATTAATGAAATGAACATGCAATTTGAAAATGTGTACGAATGGATGAGTACTAATAAACTTTTACTGAACCTGACAAAGTCACCTTATACGATTATTACCACAAAACATATTAATAGAAACTGTCAAATAAAAATTGGGAAAACTATTCTTGCAAGAGTGAATGAGGTTAAAGTATTGTCATTAATTTAGATGAACACTAAATTTCAAATGTCATGTGCAACATACTGTATCAACTCCAAAATATCAAGATTTCTCTTCATATTATTTAAACTAAAAGAACCTTTCCTGAAAACGCACTCCTTACCCTATATTATTCCTTCATTCATCCACCTTTATTATATTGCATTGCAACATGAGGTAGCACAAAGAAATATATAAATTATCCTAAAGTAATTCATAAAAAATGTCTGCGAACTCTCGAATAATGACAACAGACAAAATCACACTTCCCCACTTCCCCACTACCCCGCTCCCCATTTCCTCAATCTGACTAACGCCAGACGATTTTATTCAACCTCGGAAAAGACCTCCGGCGCGAAAGGATTAAAGAGCTAAATATTTTAAAACTAAATGTTATATATTTCCCTCCCTTTCGAGTTCACGAGGAACTCATTATTTCATTTAAACCAAACAACGCTCTATATTATATAATTCAAATTCAAGTCCAAATTCACAGGGAACTTATCATTCTGTTTATATCGAGCCATGACCCATTAGTATAAAGGGTTTATTTAATTTCATATAATTGTCGTACTTTGAATACCTAGATATTAATTTAATAATTATATTATTCATCCAGTATTTCCTTCCAAACGGAAGTCACACGCTAGGTGGCCTAAGCACTTCGCGTTGGTGAATCACTTCTACCAAATGAAAGTCATGCGGTAGTGACGTACAACAAAGAGCAATGACGCGGTTGGACTTCCGCTCCTTCTAATATATAAGGAGGGACTCCACACCAAAAAAGTTCAGATTCCGATACGCGACGGTTAATTTCGGACCTCCGGGTTGTGGTTGGAAGGCCCAATCCGTATAGAGGAGAAGCGAATAGACGATATTAGAATAAGCAACGTTGGTTACGAGCCTCCGAATTACGTAGAGAATTAATCCGTACAGGGCTCAAGTCGTGTTAAGAAGTCTTGAGATAAATTAGGTAACGGTAGAGAGAATCCGTGTCTATCGACTCAGAGATTTAATATAATTTAGAAGTAAGGTAACTTTGATTTAAAGTCGATCCAATAACGACTTGACATTCGATTAAATTAATTTCAACTCTAAAAGCACTCTTAATTCAAGTAAAAGAAAAATTTCGCCAACGAGTTTTCCCTGCCCCTGGCGATCCCTTAAATATCGCACTCTAATTTTCTGAGCCTGGAGAAGCCAGACATAGAGACGACGTCTTCAGGTCATCATCATCATAGAGAGTACTTTCTGTTATACGAAACCAAACCAAGAACAGAATATAATATGAATGACTTATACAAATTCAATGTTGTCGTTAGTATGTTCAAAGTTATCAATAAAATCAACATACATCATCAATTTATCAAATACACCCCACAAAATACACCACTGTTATAACACCAGACTGCCCACGGATTGTATACACAAACGTAACTGTACAATAGAAACTGCAGGAAATGCACTCTCTTTCAAAGGAGCAGATGTATAGAATGCAATTCCCATGCATATCAGGCAGGCTTCATTATTAATACAGTATATTTCGCAAATCACTAAAAAAAACACTATTAGCTCCTACTGACGTATAAGTTCATTACTGCAATTTTTACCATAGTAACGAAGTTCCAATTTTATAATCAACTTTTTAAAGTATACTAATTTCGTTAAATACTTTTAATTTCGTAATTTATTCTTTTTTAAACTTTTTTATTAAGCATCATTTGTTTTCACCTGAATATACAATAAATCATTTAATTTAAAATTACGTAACATTTTGTAAACGTTATTTTGTATTTATTATTATTATTATTGCTATTATTATTATTATTATTACTTGTTATTACTACCACTATCACTTGCCACTTTCATTTTTTTACGTAATAAATAAACTAAATGGCATTAATTTTGCCTAAAAATCCTTCATGCTGCGAAGGGCATATTCAAGAAGAATATTGTGACTATTAATGTCATATCAAATATTTAAAAATTGTGAAATTCTCTCACTCGTATTCTTTCCTGAATAAAGATTTTGAATATGAATTTGAATATGAAACAGTAGAACAACAACTAGACTACAGTTTTACTCGAACTGTAAAGCTGTATTTTCTTGGCGTTTAATCTGTCTTTCAAATTTTTAGTTGTGGTCTTTGTAAGGATGGTGGAGCTTTTTGAAAGACAAAACTTTTTACCGATTTTTGGAATCGTCGAGAAATTGCTCTCGAATGAAAAAATTTCGCGACAAAAATATTTGGAACTTCATTTAGAAAGACAAAAAAAAAAATGATCCACAACATCTTCGAATCTAACCTAAGCAAATTTTATCTAATCTAACCTAATTTAACCTAACTTCGCCTAACCTAACCTAGCGTAACTTAACTTTAATCCAACCCAGCTATACTGAACCTACATTTACAAACACTAGTATAAGAAATTTGCAAAACAAAACAAACTCCAAGGAAATATTTCTCTACAACATTTAAGAAAAATTCTATTCTAGTTTTTGGTCTACCGTTTAAAGTGTAATACGCCTTTTGCAGGTGCTCGGATACAAATCAATGATTTTGTCAGTAGTTCAATTTTTGTTTCGAGAATTTGTTCCGTCGGTCAAAATGTTATAATATATATATATATATATATATTATATATATATATATATATATATATACACACACACACTCGTATATATTATACTTTTGCCGAGGTTAGGAGCATTTAATACTAATACCCTGTTAGGCGTACGCTAGATTGGTTTGGTTAGACTTATTCTCGTTTTTGTTTCGTCTTCGAAAATACAATACTTTACATTTCAAAAGAAAAAAATCAATTCTAGTTTGTGTTTCGTGCAAAAAAAGTAGTTCGCATCGAAAAATGTTTTCGTTTTTTAAAATATATTTAGCTGTCTTTGGAAATGCAGGTCCAAATATTTTTGTCAAGAAATATTTCATTCCAGAATTTGGCTCGTCGGTCAAAAATTTTTTGTCTTTCAAAACCGTAACGCCCTTTTGTCACGCACTGATAATTTATTTTTTTCATAATCAACTCTTTTCTTGGAATTTGATTACTTAAGGATACAATTTTATTTTTGGGTCAATCCCAGAATAGGCACCTGATGTACCTCAATCCCAGATGAAGCACCTGCGTTCAACCTCAATCCCAGAATAGGCACCTTGCAAGGAATTAAATAAAAAAAACCTGATGATTACAAAATTTATTGTTTATACAAAGTTTATTGCAAATGTAATAAAGGCAAAGTTATAAAAGGTTTAAAGTGGTTTAATGAATAAAGAAAAATTTTAGATATTATAAATTCCTGCAATATGAGCCCGAATGTTTCTGAATCCATCTGAAGCAAATCTATCTTGCCACATAAATTGGTATAGATATAGGTTAGGTTAGGTTAGGTTAGATTTTTTCAAATATTGATAAAAACAATGAAATTATATCTCTAAACACTGTTTATATTTTTTTCTCCTCAATCCCAGATAAAGCACCTGTGTTTTGCCTCAATCCCAGATTAAGCACCTAAAAATGATTTCAGGTGCCTATTCTGGGATTGAGCCTTATTTTTTACAGTATTAGTGTCCTTTTTCATAAACTTTCATCATCTTGGTAACGTTGGTTTTGCTTTCGACAGAATTGTTCATTCTGACAAAGGTCAAGCTTGTTGCTCCCAAAATTAATGAAATTAATGGTGTCAAAAGTTATATATACATATATGATGCGCCTCGGTGGTATAGTGGTTAGCGTTGCTGACTACGAATCCATCGGCCTCGGGATCGAGACCCGGTGACGGCAGAAGGCGGGCAGTAAAACTCAGCTGTTTATCCTTCCCTACAATAAAAATTGGTTGGTAGATAAATGGGTACCCTGGGTAGCCTAGTGTTAAACTGTAAGTCTAAAGTGGAGTGACAAGCTTGCCCTTCGTAAGAATGAACAATTTGGGCGGAAGCAAAACCAAGGTTAACTAAGGTGTGTGTGTGTGTGTGTATACTGTATATGTAAATTATAGGTGACATTAACTACCAGAATTTTTTTTTCTACAGTGATTTGCTGGAAGTTGCCATATTTGTTTACACTGCAGAAGTCTTAACCTAATTTAATCTTACCTTTACCAATGAGGGCCAGCGTCCGTATGTCAGTGAGTAACACCGTTTTTCTATAAGTGAAGTGAAGACACCGAGGGTGGTGGTTCCAGTCCCGATAATAATAATAATAATAATGCAGGAGTTTAAGGAATGGGCTGCATTTGTTGGCCTGAGCGTTGTGTCAGTTTCTGGTCCTCTTCAATGATTATTATTATTTACCAATGAGGAATTACTAATACGAAATAGGTTAAAATTCGTTTAATATTTTAAACAAAATTCGGAACGTATAAAAGGTGTGAGAAACAAAATAATGATCTTTTCAACTTCCACTTACACACAAACTTCACTCGACTGCTCATTAAATTAATAGAAGTATTATTTTATGACTTCAAAGACTCTCCGAAAGTTGTCAACAAGTTCAAATGAATGTCTTTTGTTTAAACTTATGAATATTTGTCCGATACTCCTCTTTAAATGCTAGAAAATTGCAATCTTATTAATTTAAAGTGTCTCGTCGCAATTAACTTATCTCATCATTAAGTAGGTAACATTCTCTTAAAATTATAATATCAGTTCCAATTAATGTCATACACACACGTACATTAACAAAGTCTTGTTTCCCAATGGACTGTGGAGAGAAGGGGGAAATAGCTCGTATGCGAAAGACAGAAGGTAGTGAAGAAGACCCCTCTCTTCCACATGGTTAAATTCCACACCTAAACAGCCTTTCATACCGCATGCGTAGTGACGCTTCCAGGTTATGTCAAGAGTTATACTCGCATAATATATATATATATATATACATATATATATATATATATATATATATATGTACTAGAAATTTCGGATCACCTGAAGATCAGGGCCCCCGGCCTTCTTTAGTTAGCCTTATAAGGCTAACTAACAAAAATATTATGACCTAACCTAACCACTCGTTAGGTTAACTGTACGCCCTTGACGATTGGTTAGGTTAGGTCGTGATATTTTCGTTAGTTAGCCTTATAAAGCTAACTAAAGAAGGCTGGGGGCCCTGATCTTCAGGTGATCCGAAATTTCAGTATAATATGCTGGAATTATAATTATATAATGATTCTATATAATAACTGTATATCAAAACACAACAATAATATATATATATATACAGTATATGGGATGAATTTCGAGGTGTATTGCTGAATATACGAAAGACTTTGGAATAATTTTTTCTTTTTCCTTGTGGGTTTGCATATATATATATAACCTTTGATTAGCTTCCGCCCGAATTGTTCATTCTGACGAAGGTCAAGCTTTTCACTCCATCTTTAGACCTACAGTTTAACGTGGAATCCGAACCACGCCCCATCAGCAGCCCAGCGTCTTAACCACTAGGCCACCTAGGGTACCCATTTATCTACCAACCACTTTCTTTGTGTGGAAGGATGAACAGCTGGGTTTTGCTGCGCGCCGGCTGCCATCGGGTCTCGAACCCGGGCCGATGGATTGGTAGTCAGCGACGCTAACCACTACACCACCGAGGCGCTATTATATATATATATATATATATATATATATAACTGCAAACACGCAGTATAATTAACGTAAAGAACGACGCTTGTATAGGAGATATTCCGCGCAAGACGAGAGAGAGAGAACGAAACAAATGAAAAAATGAGGTAACCACCTGGGAATCGAACCCGGGTTCGATTCCCAGGTGGTTACCTCATTTTTTCATTTGTTTCGTTCTCTCTCTCTCGTCTTGCGCGGAATATCTCCTATACAAGCGTCGTTCTTTACGTTAATTATACTGCGTGTTTGCAGTTAAATGTATATAATGTTACGGCATGCGGGAGGTGCCCCCTTGGGGCATTGGTTTCTGCGAGTATGTAGAAGAATTACGGCATTTGGAAGAGTGAGGCCCATTGTGTAATGGTTATCGCATCTGACCGGCAATCGGAAGATCCGGGTTCGATTCCCAGGTGGTTACCTCATTTTTTCATTTGTTTCGTTCTCTCTCTCTCGTCTTGCGCGGAATATCTCCTATACAAGCGTCGTTCTTTACATATATATATATATATATATATATAACTTATATACAGTATATATATTTTCGTAGAACAAAAAAGTATTCTTAAGTGATATGAAAACAAATCCTTCAAATTTAATAACAATTTATTTGCATTATTAAAACTTTCAGTAATAATTTAATAGTTTAATAAATAAATACGAGTCAATGTAGTTTGGAAATTGTAATATTTCTTTAGTTTTCAGTTGTTTTTCGTTATAGAGACGGTGTCAGAATAGAGAATCGATTTGTATTCAACGAAGTGAATGTGTGTCGGAATAACTTTTGTATGCATAGTTTTATTAGATACATGCAGCAATTCATCACATACCCACAAATTACTTAAATATTGGATACATATAAATCATGTATTTCCAATTTGGTTTTTCTTATATTCAACGAAACTATGAAAAGTTAATGAAAAAAATATAGTTTTCTCTTTCAAATAACTTATACACTGTATACCTTCTTCTCAAATGAAAACATTTTCACGCGTGTAGACGTGCTCTAATTTTCTATTCATGGAAGTAATACAAACCAACAATTTTTTTTTTTTTTTTAGACAAGTTTATTATTTATTTATAGGAATGATTCACGTAAGATACGATATACAAAATAACATTTATTTCTATATTAAAATTTTATATGTAGGAAAGCCTTGTTATAAATATTAAATAGCAGTTAATTTAGTAATTAAAGCCCTCCGCGTCTCGGTAAGGGGCGCCGTTTGTACAAATTAAAACGTCTCTCGCTGCAATCCACTCGAATTTATGGTCGTCTCAAAGGGAATTATTAATGAACGAATTACATTCTTTTTAGTGATTCAGGATAATTTTCTTAAATCACTGAAACGAGATTGGAAAATCTTTTCCTTTAACCGAACACTATTTCTACTCTACCCGCATGCTAACGTATTAATATATATATATTATATATATATGAAAACCCACACGCGAATTAAATAAAAATTATTTTTACCTGACTAAGAAAAAAACGTCAATTTGAAATTATGCCAAATTTATTTAAAAAATTGACCCTTAAAGTCTCTCGCAATTATTAAAATAATAATAATAAAATTATGCAAATCTACAGCTAACCTAACATATAACCTACATTACTCTGTCCATATTTTCGTTATAATTAATGTATTAATAATATTTAAAAAAACATTAGCTGAAAGAACTATCATAAACATGAGAGAAATAAATATAAAAATGTCACTTACTGTAGTTCCATAATTCCTTCCATGGAGTAACAAAGAGAAAAGGTTGTACAGTATAGCAATTCATTTTCACAGGTAAAATGATTCATAGAGGAAGAGAAAAACATTCGCAGTAAGAATAAATGAGAGAAATGTTGTGGTGAATAGGAATAACTGTAGCACAATTAATACAAAAGGAAAATTGAAACTTGCTCTACTGACTAATATTATAATTAATGAAGTCGTCCGAATTTGGAACTTTTTTCGCGTAGACTGTTTCGGTTCTGCATTCATTGAGTAATTTGAAATTATATAAATGTTCGATTAAATGATCAAGCTGTCTGATATTTTAATCAAAAGGACTATATACTAACTTGGATTTAAGCAAACTTATATATATTGCAATAAAAACGATGATCCTAAAGCTATATGAATTTTAACCTATTCAGAGGCAATTTTTATGTAACATATTCCTCTCGGGCCATTTTTACTCATCGAAGTTGTCATATGGTCCTTCTACTCAAGTGAGTTACTAATCAGAGCTTACTTAACCCCAAAGAGGGGTAGAAAATTACCAAATTTTAATCATAATTAATGAACATTATTTGAAAAAGTATTTTCAGTAAAAAAAATGCGATACAAATTTTAGCGATACTGTTAAAGAATCAGCATGTAGCAATGACACTTAAAAATGTTTTATTCAATTCAATTCAGAAAATGGAAATGCAAGGAAGATTTCAAAATACACTTTCCCTTTCTTTCCATTATGTTGGAAAGAAAGGAAACTGTATCAGAGTAGAAAATTGGGAACCAATGGGACTCGAACCCGCGTCGAGTGGTTTCAGATCTACGCCATCCAAATCACGAGAAAGATTCGTTCAAGCGGGGACAACATTTACGAGGTTTTATTTGTACTATGCTCTTTTCTACTTCCTCGCTCTTATAACGTTTTAAGTGCAATAACCGTTCTACCAAAAATGGAAAGAAAGGAGAAGACAATTCAGTCGGCTCTGAAAATACACAAAACTGTTATGGCTCTCAATCTCTCACTGAAATTTCTTTTCCTTTCTTTCGATTTTATACTCGTAAATCGCATTAAAATCACATCAAGCATTTGTACCTTGGAAGATTTTATCTTTCTTCTCTTCTTAAACTCAAAGTAGAATTTTTAAAGGTAAATTTGGTTACTCTATTCTCATGTTCACATTTACAAAAATCTACATATTTTTGATAATTTTAATCGAGGTGAACATGCTTTAAATTATATAAGTATGAGAGAGAGAGAGAGAGAGAGAGAGAGAGAGAGAATTACAAGGACAAGAAGAAGCCTCAAAAACCTTTCGGTCCACTCGGAGAGGTTCCTGTTATTAAACTGGCTCATGTTTTAACTATTCTAACAGTTATAAAAATGGATAGAAAAGCATACGGTTCTCTCCCCACCCTCCGCAACCTCCTCGCCAGAGGCAGGTACGGAAATAGGTTGAAAACTTAGCCTAGAAAATTTTACAGGAAAGAGGAGAATATATAAGCGAGCTCTACAATTACGATATGCACACATAGAAATCGTACACTACAGGGCACCGCTGTATAAACTAACCAATAATATAGGTCCCGACTTGTGCCGATCGCACCTCAACCACTTGGTATCATCACAAAAACCTCGAATATATGGTTTTGAGTTAATATAAAATATTTACAGCTCTATTTACCCGGGTATTGGCCCAACAAAGCCCTCATAACCCACTTCAGGCTAGCCTCAAAAGGATTAACAGACTGGTAAAGGTTAAACTCTCCATGTTTTTACCCATTTACGCGCAAAGCCATCACGCCGGCAAAGTGATGAAATGCTCCTAAAAGAAAGGGGTGGAAACAGGAATTATGAATAGAAATCGGTTTTTCCACACCATGCCCTCACCCGTCACGTGCATCCAGCCACCCAAGAAGAAAAGAAAAAAGAAATCGTGATGGCAGAAACGCAACTCCACCTCACCAAATTCATGCCATACATTTTTATAAGAGAGAGAGAGAGAGAGAGAGGAGAGAGAGAGAGAGACTTACAAGGAAAAGTAGTACCTCAAAAGGCCTTGCAGCCCATACCGAGGAGGTACCAATGGCAACGGGTGCCAGGGAAAAATTCTGTCACCCTCAAATAGTGTGCAAGATTTGGTCTAACCTTTTCTTGAAATCATCCACAGAGGAACTGTTCACAACTTCTGAAGGCAACCTGCTCCACGTGTCACAGATCTTATACGTAAAGTAATTCCCACACACACTAGTCCTAAACCGTTTCAAATCCAACTTCCAACCATTGTTGCGAGTTGGATTATCATTTAAACTAAACATGCTTCTAAAATCGACATCGTTGAACCCGCGTAAGACCTTGAAAACCTCGATGAGGGTGCGTAAGCGTCGATTGTAGCCCATTTGCCAAACGGAAGGGATTAACTTTGTGGCCCTCGCCTGCACTCGCTCCAGCCTCTCAATATCTTTCCTGAGGGTGGGCGACCAGAACTGCACAGCATACTCCAGGTGCGGCCGAACCAGGGAATTGTACAGAGAGAGCACAATCTCCTTGTTCCGAAACTGAAATTGCCTCCTGATATAACCCAACAGCTTCTGGGCTTTCTTTTCCACCTCTACGCACTGTTTCGTAAACTTAAGGTCGCTGCTAATTAGCACACCCGAGTCCTTTTCCAAATGAGTCGCCTCGATATTACTCCCCAACATCGAGTAGTCCGACTTGGGATTGGCGTAGCCAATGTGCATCACTTTGCATTTACCCAAGTTAAATGGCATTTGCCATTTTTCGGACCACTCTCCTATCCTACCAAGGTCCGCCCGCAGTTCCTCGATCGCTTCGGGCGTCCCAACATTGGCCCCAAGCTTGGTGTCATCAGTGAATTTGGCGATCCGACTGACGATGCCACCTTCGATATCATTTATGTAAATGATAAACAACAGTGGCCCCCAAAACGGAACCCTGAGGAACCCCACTAGTGACCGAGGCCCAACCCGAACTAACCCCTTTAATTACAACCCTCTGCCGCCTATTCTTCAGCCAGTTTTCAATCCACCTACCTACTTCCCCACCGGTACCTAGTGCGAGGACTTTCGCCATTAACAGGTACCTTATCAAAGGTTTTCTGAAAGTCGAGATAAAGTATATCAATCGCCCTACTCTTATCATACTCACTCAACATGACGTGGCAAAACTCGAGCAAATTGGTGAGACACGACCTATGCCGTTTAACCCAATGTTGGGAGTTCCCAAGAAACTTGTAGGAATCCAAATGGCCAACGATCCTATCCGCTATTATCCCCTCTAATAATTTACCTACAACTGAAGTGAGACTAATGGGACGATAGTTCCCTGGACTTTCGTGATCCCCTTTCTTAAAGGTAGGGGTCAAGTTGGCTTCCCTCCAGTCACCAGGCACCTGGCCCGTCTACAACGATTTGTTGAAGACTGTAGCCAGGTGGGGAGCCACCTGGTCGCGCACCTCCCGCAACACTCTGGGGAGAAACTGGTCTGGCCCAGGAGCCTTAAACGCGCTCAGTTTGTCATTTCTATCGGCAACGACTGTCGCGGTACATCGAACACTATCCAGGCCAGCACCTTCGTACCTGACGCCTGGCTCGGGGATGACGCGGGTGTCTTCCCTGGTGAACACTCCCGCAAAGTACTCATTAAGCACATTAGCGATGTCCGCGTCGGAGGTCCGCAGAACGCTTCTAATGGGCTTTCTACTATTAACATAACTGAAGAACTCCTTCGGGTTCCCCTTGCAGAGACCCGTAGTTCTTCGTTACGTTTCGCTAGCCTAACCTTCGCCTTCACTTCCCTACACAGGCGGACATACGCTTCAGTGTTCTCATGGGAACGATTGGCCTTCACCCTCCTATACGCTACTTTCCTATTTCGGATAGCCGAAGCGATTTCACGACTGAACCACTTAGGCTGCGTTGAAGCAGGGGTGACCGGTTTTGAGGGTATGGCAGCAGACTGCAGCACAATAAACTCGTACCGGAATGCACTCCACACTCCTTCAACATCGCCGCCGACTTCTAACCCCATCTCACCTACGCTATCCCGGAGGCTAACAAAATCCGCCTGCCGTAGATCGAGCTTACTGCCTCTCGAGTTGCTACGCTTCACCCGAGGGACGCAGACACGGAACCTAATCAGACCGTGATCACTCCCGCCCAACGATTCGTCAACCGTGAGGCCAGTGACGAGGTTGTCTTCGGTCGTGAATACTAAGTCTAGAACGGTTTCGCCTCGTGTAGGCTCATTGACCCACTGAGTGAGGAAGTTCTCATCAGCAAAGTCAACTAGCCTCCTCCCTTTAGCATCAGCAGTCCTGTCTTCCCACTTTATGCCGCGACAGTTGAAGTCTCATAAAACTACACACACCCTATCCCCTAGCAGGCTACGGAGTTCGGTGTACAGGGCTGTATCCTCCTCGAGGAGGAGATGCGGAGGTCTGTACACCAAGATTAACCTAGAGAGAGAGAGAGAGAGAGAGAGAGAGTTAAACAAATACAAGGAAATTAAATTCTGCTCTGACCACTGTACGACGAAGGTAAATTCAGTTATAGTATAACTGTAAAGAGGACATGAATATAAGAGATATAAAAAATGAGCAATGAAACAGCAGAGAAACGGACAAGGACATAAAAGAAGAAAAAACAAAATTAACAAACAAAGAAAATGAACAAAAAAAAAATCATTTGAGACACGAATACCGGAAAGGAAAGTGATACCAGCGAAACGAAAACACTAATAAGAAAGCAGATTCCATGAAATGAATAAATGAAATTGTATGCAGACATTTTGCAAAAGGAAGCTGTAGATACAGAAGCGGACGATTTATCTATTCTCATCTAACTCTGTCCAAATTCCATTATGAATTTGGTTACTGTAATCCTGGAGAAAAAATGTAAATTTCATTATCTCACCATCTGCCAATCTTACGCTAGTTATATGGGAGTTTCATATATATATATACATATGCGAAAAATGGTTCTTCCATCACCCAACAGTAAGAACACCGAATGACAATGAAGTATAAAAAACTTGAAAAGATCAGAAATTCGAACTTAAGAAGATATTTTCGATATTTTGAAACTATTAAACAGATGAAAAATCATTCACTATGTACCAAACACAAATATGGGTTAATTTTCATTCCAAACCCGTTTTATATCTCCAAGAAGAAATTAGAATAACCGATACATTCTTAACTGAAAAGAGTGTAAAAGAAACTTTCGCGGACGACCCAAAAGTATAACGAAACATATTTGACTAAAAGACGATGAATCGAACTCTCAGAAAACGAAAAGTCAAAGGTAAAGGCGAAGATGTTACTAGAGTATGAGAAATATAGAAAGAGAAAGGCAGTTTGAGTATGTTGTATGCTTGTAACAGAAACTTCCATCCTTCCAAAATAATTGTGCCAAGTTTCATGAACGTATACGTTTTCCTCGTCTATATCTGTTCACAAAAATACAAATACAAATACAAAAATATTCACATGCATAATTCTTTTCGTAAAATTATTAGTGTTTTTTTTAGACACTTATTGCCTCTTATCCTCCATGTCAGTGGTTTCCAAGTTCTCTGCCTTCGCGAACGAGTGAACTTAGTGAGTATTTGCTAATATATATATATATATAGTATATAACATGGTCTTGAAATCATTATACTGTATAAAGCTCATGACTTATGTCGCCTGCTGCATGTACTGTAGAGAATAACAGAATAATAAATGACAAACAATTATTTCTGTACAACAAATTTCACTTAGAAATAAAACATTTAAAAATATTTACTCACTAGTTCGTAGGGATAATGTTTCAGATTTAATAAAAATCCTTCACTGATATATATATATATATATATATGATACAAATCCACAAGGAAAAAGAAAAATGATTCCAAGGCCTTTCGTGTATTCAGAAGTACACCTCGTCATTCCCTGACAAGGTGTACTTCTGAATACATGAAAGACCTTAGAATCATTTTTTTTTTCCTTGTGGATTTAAGTAGCATGGGCGCAAAAGAAGAGAATGCAATTGCAAATGTTGCATAAGTTATACAACAAAGGGTGAGCAGATGTTGCAAAATGTTATGCAACAAAGGGGGAGGGGGAATGTTGCAAGAGCAACAAGGGTTATGCCTCTTGGAGGCGGAGTTATCCCCTAAGAGAAAGTGAGAGGAGAAGGAGAGAGAGGAAGAGAGGTGTTCGCCTGGCAGGAGCCAAGCGCATATTAAGACTTCAACCGAGCGGCCGTTGTCTTAATATGTTCCTAATCAGCCAGCTGGCTTATCTGGCTGAGCTGCCAGATTGCGCCATTTATTAAATTAATCCACCAGTTGGTTTAACCAGCCAGTTGACTTAGAAGGCGTAAATGGCTTGTTCAGGTGTACATTATTGAGTTGCCAGATTGCGTTTATTTATTTAATTAAAGCATATATTCTGGCTTAACCAGCCAGTTGACTTAGAAGGCGTAAATGGCTTGTTCAGCTGTACATTATTAGGGTTGCCAGATTGTGCTATCCAGATATTTTTGACAGTTGGCTTAGAAATCCGTCATCCGTTATAGAAGGCAGCCATTTGATGTAATTAAATGTTGTGTACAACCAAAAGAATTTAAAAAAACACCATTACATCATTCTGTTTATTTAAACGAATTAATTAATGGATGCAATTTCACGAAATATATAGAAAATAAATATACTGTACAATGGAATGTATATGATCAAAAATAATAATAGCATAAGAAATACGAACGAGGAATATATATAATAAAAAATATACAAAACGTTGTAGTATAACCAACAATATATTAGTACAGGAAAAGAAAATATATATATATACACAGTTATATTAAATAAGTAAATATATTGAAAATAATAATACACAAAACGGAGTATAATCAGTTGCATATTAGTAAATGAAAAAAAAAAAAAAAATATATATATATATATATGTATATATACAATTAAATAATTAAGTATATTGAAAATAAATATACAACAAAATACTTTCGGAAAATACGTCCAACCATTACTTCACCGCTCAAGTTATACAGATACCTATACTCGATATAAATGGCTTTCATATCGTTCAATACTATTTTTGGGCCCACTTTACATTCGGCTGGCAAGTTATCTTTAAACACGGATAGAATACAATCAAAAGCACGCGCAAAGAGGTCATCGTTAACTACAACATCATTATTAAATACAAGTTTATAAACACTCCTTTCCAATCGAGGGTTTCTTCTTAACGTCCCGAGCTTTTCAATCGTGAACTCTTCTTCACTCTGCATAGCGGCAATTGAAGTAATCTTCAAAGTCGTAACGACAGCTACTCATTATATAGAGATACAGCTCTTCAGGGTGAACAATATAGGCAAGCTCTGCCTGTACCGCTCAAGTGCTTTGTACCAAAGTTCGGGATATTTCGAAAAGTCTAAACCTTTTAAATATGCATCCAGCTCTAGACCATTCTCACCTTGTTCATTCCTACATTCGATAAATCCATCGAGCAGAGCGGTGTATGCGTATTCAAGAACTTTGTCAAAATAAATCATATCCGTAACACGAGCGTCTAATATAGGTTTTAGCTTGCGGAATCCGACGATTTCAAACATTTTGTCGAGGACAAGAACGTTATTATCAGATACATTCTTCCACACCAGTCGTATATCAATGCATGGCTGATCGTTATTTATACACAACGTTCAAACAACGGCATATGAGGGAGCATCACTAATTTGTTCTCTTCTTGTACCTACACCTGCAGGTATTTTATAACGGTCCTCAACCGACTTCTCAACTATCACGAAGACTCTATTCATCTCCTCAACACTTAAATAAATAACATTACGTTTGCTTGCTTGCCTGCAAATCGTTTCAAGTACATAGTTAATGGTGCCGGTTTCACGAACTGAACACGCGCAATGACTTCGTCACGGAGACATCGTACGAGGCGTTGAGAATACTTCTCAAAGGAAGTTCCATCGTATTCGCACGTCCACTCGGTTCAAGCTCTGAGATGACTATGAGCCACAGGTGAGCGGATTGGCTCGACGGGCGGAGTGAGTCACACCGATGAAACGTGTACGGGTTTGTTCGAACTCGTGTGTTTCGGAGGGGTGAGGTACACGGGTGGGCGGCTCGATGGGGGGAGCGAGTCACACCATAAACTGCTGAAGCGTGTACGGGCTTGTTCGAATCCTTGTGCTCATTATACTGGGCAAATAGAATTTTCCGATACATGAAGCAATACCGGTTTTAATGTTTTATCACTCACCAGACGTTCATTTCCACAAACTAAACATCTTCAAAATCCGGTGCACTATTTGAGAGAACATATGCCCATATTCATCCTTTTTGTTTAACAAGTGATACTCGTCTCTAAAGTCTGTTAAAAACTCACACAGGCCATTAGCCACAACCTCACTACAAACCTCGTCATGATATATATTAATATAGTGGTAAAAATACTTAAGATTCTCCATGATGACAAGATTTACATTCTCAACCGTAGGGTACGAGTAGTCGGTATGATGTAACATGACATAATATCGCTTGTCATACCACTCATCAACAAGACTCACTATCCATAACCGTTGCTTATCTTCTGAACGTGTTGCTTTTCTACTTCGCGGTATATGTGAGCTTTTATAAAGGTTAGGTCTACAACATACTTCAATACATCGTTTGTACAACGAAATCCTACAATGCCCTCGCCAGAATACCCGTAGAGTATTTGAACATGTTGGTCCTACGCACGGCTCAATGTAGCCTTAAAAGTATCAAAGGAGGGTGGAATAGGGAGTCCTTCAGTATCCACCACATCTTGGCACTTTGCCGAATACCTCTTCATAAACGTTGAACACACAATATTAAAGGTAGCCATTACTATTTTTCGTCTAGGCGGGAGAATACACGTCTGAGCTCAAGGGTATGCAGAGGTCAACTGATCACGCAGGTAGTGGCAGGAGTCACGTGACCGATCTTACAGTGGGCGGAGCTTAGCTTTTTACTGTACACACACACGCACGCACGCAAAGGAGAAAATGAAACCTTAATTGAAGCAAATATACGTGATAAATAAACATATCGTTAACAATATACATATATATAAATACAATCAAGGATTAAGGTAGCCAAAGGGTACGTAGCCTTCACGATATACTTCATATCATCCCCCAACCTCACCCGTACCCCATAGGTTTTTGGCCCTGTTTATACAAACGAGTCTGCGTATGCACCATCACCATACTCGTCCTTGATCTCGTCAGTTAGCTCTCCGAGGAATTCCGCAATAGCAGGCATGTATTCACCCTCCCTCGCTGTGAATATCACGCTATCTGTGTCAGCGTACAGCACCCTCCGTCCAAGAGAGTGCAGCAGACCCCAAAGTTTGATGCGGGCGTAAGCCGTTATGAAGCTGGTTACAGGTATGTTTGTAACCTGTGAGGTATCTGTGGCCAGTTCAGTGATGTACTTTATTATGTAAGTATTACCTACATTCACGATCTCCATAACCTCTTTATCGGGAGCGTTGGCATAATCCCAGACTTCACTATAACTTTGTGCCAAATGAACGTTCCCTTTGCCAGTATTCTGTGCAAATTTCCCCACTAAGACTGTTTAGACACAACTTTGCACTAAAGCGCTTGCCAGGATTCTTAACAATGTGGGAGCGGTCAAGCTGTA
The DNA here is from genome assembly GCA_023014485.1 of Bathynomus jamesi. Classification (NCBI taxonomy): domain Eukaryota; kingdom Metazoa; phylum Arthropoda; class Malacostraca; order Isopoda; family Cirolanidae; genus Bathynomus; species Bathynomus jamesi. Next base: position 954,978 of record JAJOZX010000877.1, on the reverse strand, counting down.
TACCTTCATGGGCACGGTAACGCTGAATATATTCCGTTTTTTCATCTTCGGTATCAACCCCTCGCGGATATCCTGATGCTTCTACTTTATTCTTCAAAAAAGTGTTTATATATGGTGTGAAAAGGTTGGGTAGCTTCTGAAACTTCCACACCTCATGTATCTTCAATATTCTGTACCCATGGCGAATGGCTAGGGCCAGCGCAGTGCTTGTATATACACCTCTGATCTTACGCTGGTGGGTTGTATGGTTACAAATCACCGTTGTTCTCCTCTGCGCACTTCACGCACAGGGGAAACATGAGCTTGTGATCTATAACGACGGGTAAGATCGGCATCCATAAATCGCGAGGGGGGAGCACGTCTACGAAAGAGAGTCCAAAGTAGCGCTCATTCAAGTTAGCTGAAAACTCCTCGATGGTTGGTATGGTGGGACCCACCATTTTTTCAGGCGCACCTACGGGGTACGGATTGTTCTTCATCACGTAGGGGTATAAAGAGCAGAAGTCGTAGTAGTGGAGTTTCACGCCCTCCGTAGGCGGAAAGTATAGCTTGAATGGGTTTGTACGCCCTCCAAACAAGCTGTCACCGCATTTGAGGGGGTCCAACACCATTGAACGTTTGATGGCCCTTATTTCTTCACGGTACTGGGCATCTGTTTCCATCCGTGCATCATACTCATGCTCCCACACGATTTTGTGAGTGAACTGGGAGCCTATAAGTTGATCACGGTTACGGGTCCATGCGAGGCGTCGGGGGGATCTTCCATAAAGGTCCCCTGTGACGGCACATTCAGCGCGCGGGCATCCATGCCACCAGCAGCCGTTAAAGGAATACACAGTCTTCTCACCAGTGGCTGGATCCTCACTTAGGCCGTCAACCCAAAAACACGACCATTGACCTTAACGGGTACTTCACCCGTGTTGCGGGCATGTTTTATGTATACCCGGTCTGTTGCTGTAGGTGTATGAGCCAGTAAATAGCCTTGTGCCCATAACTGGGGGTTGTTTCTGTGAATGACTGCTAAGGTGTCTTTAGGCATGAAGTTATTCTTGAACACTGTAAAACATAATGAGGCGATCGTGGTCGCGACTTGCAGCGGATCGCATTTGAAACGGGTTATGTACATCCTTCTAAAGGCTTGAAAGCATACTCTAAGTACACGTACGTCATTCACGCAATAACGTTCACATTCATCGGCTATATTGTATGGACTAGCTTCATTAAAACTGTTGTAGTAGCGGTCAAAATCTTCACGCTCACTATCACTCATGTTGGTGTAGTTAAAGTAATGTTTGGGTGGAGGTAGTCCTACGTAATTCAAAGTTTCGTTAGTGAGGAATGTGTAAGGGAAATACCCTTTTGAAACTTCAGCGGCTACGCCCATGACCTTGGGTAGCTTTGCTAATTTACAAGGTGTGAACAGCAGGGTGTCTTTAAACTGTACATTACCTCTTATCTGCATCTGTATTAGTTTGTTGCCTCTTTTCAAGGGATCACCTGTAAATATCGCAGACGACTCGTGTTCAAGCAATCCTTATAAAGGAACTGTGTGTCAAATTTCGCCCCGTTATGGGCAAGAATATACACAGTCATTTTTTTAACTTGTCCGCTAATTTGACAATATAGGATACAAAGAGTTTCACAGGGCTGCTGTGCATCGTTTTAAAAAGTTTGTCCGTTTTCCACATTTGTGGCACTCGCACACTCGATCTCCATGCACTCATCACAGATAGTCTGACTTACGAGTAAATGTGGAATAACCTCTTTGGTTTCAGCGTTCGTGTAAGTTTCTATATCGTAGTACACGGTTATACAAGGGCTATTTTTAGGCTTAGCATCTTTCATATAACATACATGCTTCACTCCATCCGCCTTATATTTTTCATGACATGTAGAACAGTGAATTTCATCGCATTTATGTTTGAAATTCCCCCAATTATCCATCATGTGAAACATACCGCACTTACAAATCCTCATTTTCCTGCAAGTGCCATTGATTTATGGAGTTCAAAGCATTTATTATTGAAAAATGTACGTCTACACACATTACATTCCCTCTTCTCGGTTTCATACACGACTTTCACATTTGGGGCTTTTACACTGCTCACATACCATGTAGCAATCCTTACAATGTTTCACCATATCATCAGCAAACTCGAGACATCCCTTACACAAATCATGATGCCTTCCATATTTTCGACTTTTATCATAACTGGCGTAGAGAGCCCTTATGTTACGGATGGGGAGATACGATGTTCCTGACAATCCTAAAATAAGTAGAGGTCTTGTACGATCTCTCACGCTGCTTTTAAAATACACAGTCCTACGACGATCATCCATTCCAAATACGACTATACGTGCATTCATTTCCTGCTCGGCCCTTCTCAGTTCTTCAGGACCCATATTACACTCAAACTCAAGCTTACAATCTGAAGCCAGTTTACGGGCACGCTGCACAACCGTGGCAGCCAAATTTTTTGCGTCCAAGTATTTAGCACAGTGAACATATGAGCTAAATTATTGCTATAAAACCACAACCACGATCGACGTTTAAATGCTTTCTGTAAATAACCGGAGAATTGAAATTAAGAGTATAAGGTGTGGCACTATGACCCGCAACCCGGAATACTCTGTCAATATCTACCATGAAGTTGTCCATATTGAAGGATGTACCACTTTGAGAGGCTTGCATTATACGGCCCAAGATATATTCTATGTCTACAGCCGCCAAACGTCTGAACGGTATTACTACCCAAAAATCGTCCCTCATCTGACCCGAACCTGAAGGATAACCTCGTCCGGACTTCACGTTCGTCGCGGTTCTGAAGGGCAAACTCCACAATACGTTCAACTACGCGCCGCAGTCCGTTGGTATACAGGGATCCAGGGTCAACCCTGACCACGTACCGATTTCTAGTCAGGGCAGGGGGGGGTAGCGGTGCGCACCAACTCGAATGTTATACCATCCTCCACAGTATGAGAAGCTGCTGTGGAGGAAGTACCCGGAACTGAACAATGGGGCATATTTGAGGAAGGTACTATTGTGGGGTTGTGTCGTAAGACGTAGAGGGTTGGGGCTCTATTACTGGGGTCTAACAACCGGCGCAATCCTGGCACGCTTTATACCTGACGTGGAGGGCTCTTCATCATGCCGCTTTGAACTGTCGCATGCTACAGGTGTCGCTGGTGAGGGTTCGTCAGCGGGGAAGGGTTCTGTAGCTGCACGGTCATCGGGTTCGTCTGTGATATCGATGATGGGGGCTGTACATCGTCGTCATTCACGGTTCTGTGGAAGAAGAAAAACAAAATATAAGGAACAGCACTCAAAATTTGTAATATTTTGTAAATGACCCACTTAGGGGTGTGACGTGTTAGAGATGGAATCTGTAGAAAAATTCAGGTTCACAAGCCCCTCCACATGTATTATATCTGGCCCTATGTGGAAAAACTGTATTTATGCTTAAAATCATTAAAGATAAGGGGGATGTTCTCAAAATTTGTGCATAAAGTAATATGGTGCTATTCGACGTATCAGTCAGTGTTCAACGAGTACCAAGATGAAATTTTGTTCCACAAGGGTATATGACGTTAATTCGTTAAAAGGTAATGAGCATACAGTTATTGTAATTGACGATCTCATGTTGGAAATGGATAAAACGTTTGCCGAGACATTTACAGTGTTCTCCCACCATCTTAACATAAGCGTATTCTTCATCAACCAGAATCTATTTTTCAAAAATAGATACATGCGCGATGTGTCGCTAAATACACAATATCTAGTCTTATTCGCACAACGTAGAGATGTGTCACAAATTGTGGTATTAGCCAAATCAAATGTAAGGAGTTTTTGGAGGTTTATAAAGAAGCCACAAGTCAGCGTTATGGATATTTGCTTTGTGACCTTCACCCGCGAAACACGTTTAGGGTGCTTCTAAGAACGAATATATTCCCAAACGAACCTGAAACGGTGTATATTCCAGAATGACAAATAGGCTGAAGAAATATCGTGAATTAATAAAAATCTATCAACGATTGCCCCGGGCACTGCAACAGATGTTTGTTAAAAATATCGACTCCGACTTTTTAAAATGCATCTGTGAAATCTGTCTTAATGTTATAAAATGTAATGTGCCAATGAAACCCCTCAGAAGGCTCGCTTACGTCGTTACAAGAACATAATACGAGCGCTCGCTCATAAAAGTCAAACTGTGGGTAAGAAAAAGCGAATTATTGTACAAAGAGGGGATCATTCCTACCCATCTTATTTCAGTTTTGGGTCCTTTACTGACTAGATTAATATAATGAAGAAGGTGGTAGTGATTCCGCACGAGGTGTATGCTTCATTGCAAAGTTCAAAGATTCCAGACACGGCTCTAGAACCCCGTAAAAGTAGGCTTAAAAGAATGGAAAGCGAGTTGCTAGCCCTATTAAACAGTGAAAAGTCACCTGATGAGAAAAGGATCTTGTACCAAGAGGCTTTGCAGAAATTTCTTCATGAGTACGAAGATTATAAGAATCCACAGAGCTCCCCGTGGTTATTAGGCACAGCGCGATAGCGCTGAGCATGGCGACACAGGACCTGGCCCGACGTTAGAGATGACCAACCAAAGAAACGGAACACAACACATCGAACATGTGTTAAAAACAGTCTCCCACATACATTGAGGAATAAAGGCTTAAGTCTTTATAATCTATTGAGTGAGGACCCCATCATACAGTGGGCCGATACAGGCGAGGTCATTGTTGAAGGAACAAGGGTACAAGGATCCAACATCGTTGATTGTTCATGATCTGGTGAGAAAGTGGGACAGGCCCTCACCAACAGGATGGAAGCATATTAAAGCAAGACTACAACAAATAAATGTCCCCAAAACATTGATAGGTAATCTGAATAGGTTAAAAGACCTGGATCAAGTCTCGCATGTGTCACAACTGAGTACGCCATCGCCCCCAGCAGCAGCGTCTCTGAAGAGAGAAAGAAGAGAACAAACGGCCAACCTTATCCACGTGTCTCTAAAATACGCAAATGGCTAACATATTAAGTAAACGCTATTATGACATTTCTAACCCCGCCTCCTATGGTGGCGTTAATAGACTGTACAGAGGTGTTTACGGAGTAGGGAAAAAAGATGTTGAGGTTTTTGGGAACAGGATGCTTATACACTTCATAAACCGGTGAGAAAAAGGTTTAAAACGGCCAAGACAACCGGCTTCGATTGACTCTATTTGGCAAGCGGATTTAACAGACATGCAAAGATATTCAGTGTATAATGACGGATACCGCTACATCCTATTCATAATAGATGTATTCTCTAGATATCTGTGGCTAATTCCACTGAAAAATAAATCGCCTGAAACAGTTGCTAAAGCGACCAAAACGTTGATGTTAAAAGAAGAAGGGTTCCTGGCTATTTTTGTACGGATATGGGGAAAGAATTTATAGGTCGCGCTTTTCAGAACATGCTGACAGAGTTTAATATCAGTTACTACACTAGCAGTTCTATACATAAGGCCTCTTTAGCTGAAAGAGTTCAACGTACCATAAAGGAACGCATGCATCGCTATTTTACACATAAAAACACATACAGATATATAAACGTTCTCGGTCATTGGCATCATCATACAACCGTTCACACCACCGTACGATTGGCACAACACCTAACGAAGTTTTAGAAAGAGGTACGCCTCCAGAGGTGAGAAGAGAGGAGACACCGCCAACACACTCTATACATTTCAAAATCAATGATTATGTAAGGCCATCCCGTTCGGGAAATAAATTCGCCAAGGGATTTGAGCAAGGATAGACCCGTGAGATTTTTAAACTTAGTGCTATGAGACCTAAAGGTGAGATAATGATGTATTACGTTGAATATATGAATGGGGAAGAGATCGCTGGTGGCTTTTACCGCGAGGAGTTGCAGAAAGTGACATTTAAATTAGGAAAAAGTGTGTTTAAAATTTTAAAAATTTTAGGCAGCAAAGGTTCAGGAAAGAGAGAAATGTACCTGGTGAAATGGCTGGTTTACCCAGAAAGCTTCAACACCTATATAAAAGCTGCCGCAAGAATGAAGCTTAAATAGTATGCAGCATGGCGCCTAGCCACTTCTATGTCACACTCCCTTCCTCTTCTTCTCTCTCTGTACATCCTAACAACACCCTTGCCAACTTTGTGACTCCACGGACCCATTGAATTGGAGCGTGATTCGTATGAGGGGGATTTATGTGAACTCCAGTTAGTCTCAAAATTTTTAACTCTTGAAAATGAGCAAATCATATTTCTGATCCTTAGAAGAATCGGTGAGTGCGAAAAATTAGACATCACCTTAGACAATACTATGCGATCAGTCCTGTTGGGTGAGGTGCAGTACTATAGCACAAATGTATAGCTCGGAATCGGCCATTATGATACAGCCATGGACATTGTGACGGGATTAAATAAGAGTCTTGAAAAGTCGTACCTGACAAACGATTTACTTTTTGAAGTCGTAAACATAGACATGCCTGCATGCACATTGAAGTTAATTAAAATCAACGCTTAGTAGAAATATTAAAGATAAAGAGCTGTTCACAATTGTGGCTGAGGACCGATATAGCGCAGATCTCCAAAGAGATACTTTTCGCGACGCACAGCATGACTTGTCCAGCCTAATGTATCAGTTGAAGATGGAGAAATTGGGTGAAAGCTCTCCATCTCCAGACATGTGCTATATTTACAGCAATATCGTAGAGCATCAATTTGTTGGGGACACCCAGGCGCGCCTGCTGCGCATTGCACACATCCCCAACCATAGAGGGAAAAGTTTGAGCATTACATATGACAAGCCCCATTATGTGAATATTGCGACTAATCTATTAATCAACATCTCGATATATATAAGAACGATTGAGAGAAAAAATTTCCCATTCGGTGATGGGAGCTTAACAGTAAAACTACACTTTCGTCGTTTATAATGACCCGAAGGCCATTCACACTCTATCGAGGGGTGAGATATCAGCGTGGGAGAGGGGTGCTAGATACCTAGGGAGGAAGGCGTTACAAACAGGCTTTAACGCGGCAGAAGACATAATGGGTGGAACTAAGCCTACAGAAGCTCTAAAAAAACATTTAAAACGTACACGGGACGAAATCATCAAAGATGCAACGAGAAAAATGCGTCGTGACGGAAAGAAGAGAGCTGCCAGGAAGAAGGGGTTACCATCACGTGGCGCTAAACGTTAAAGGAAATCAAAAAAGAAGTGCTCTAAGCATATGAAGCCTATGGCTGATCATTTTTTAACTGATATGAGCTGAGGACACTACTCTCACGAACCATAGGCTAATTACCAGTTGTCGAGAGAGGTGGCACTATTTCTGACTCGTCATGGCGCGCTTCATCCATCCGTGTAGTTCACAATGCTGTAAATCGGAACTGTCCCTCTTTGATATGCCCCCTACTCAGGTCTCTATTGAGCATAGCGACTTTATTACAATTAACCCATTGAACACAATTAGTTCGCCGAGTAAACCTATAGAATTCGTGATATACCCAGCTCAGGCCCTTACTTTTTTGACCCGAGCAGCATGCACATGTACGCTAAACTGCGTATAGCCCATTCAGATGGAACAGACTTCGATGATAGTTACTCTGCATACCCTGAAACCAACTTTTTACACTCCATATTCAGCCAGTGTGAGGTGCATTTAAATCAGGTTAACATCTCGGCAGGAACGGGTTATTATCACCTATGAGCCTAACTGAAAAATAACCTCAACTTTTCAAAGGAAGCGAAGGACACCTTTTTAACTGCCGAGGGCTATTATCAGACTAAAGATGAACGTAGTATAAAGGATAAATTTAAAAATTCTAAAAAAAAGATATACGAATGTTTTGGGCGTCTTCATACAGATTTCACATTCCAGGAGAAACTGCTTATGAACGGCATCGACATGAAACTAAAGCTCAACCGTACGAGTCCTGAGATCTGCATAAATCTGGGGTCTGATCAAGAAGAGGGCGCGAAATTCGTTGTGAGTCACATCATGGAGATGTATTTGCGTGTACGCAGAGTGATATTAAGTTCGCCAAAACAAATAGAAATTGAGATAGACTTAATACACGCCACAGTAAAATACACAATTAACAGGGTACAGATCAAACTATACACGGTGCCCGCTGGGTTGGCCTCGAAGCAGCTTCAAAACGTGGCCCTTGGAGTCCTACCTAAAAGGATATTAATTGGGATGCAGGATCACGCCTCGACGAATGGAAAATATAAAAAGAGTGCCCTTAAATTCGAGAATTTCGGCCTTAAAAATATAACTATACGTAAATGGCATCGCTTTGGGAGGGACTATGATTACGGACTACTCATCAGACGCTGTGTTCTCGCTCTGCGCGAGAGCTTATAGTAGTCTGGCTCATAATGCAGGTGCATGTGATGAACTTGGGTTTGGCGTAACGCAGAAAGAGTTTGTCCAAGAATTTAACATTTGATATTACGCCTGAATTGTCTGCTGGCGTAAATACACACTTAAGTCCACAACAAAGTGGGAATATCTCAGTCAGGTTGGAATTTGCCAAGCCTATAGACGCGCCTATTAGTGTACTCGTGTACCTCGAATCACAAGCTGTGGTAGAAGTTGACCGTTTCAGGAACGTGGTGACAGACTTTTAAAATGGACGGGAATACACTCCAGAGAGTAATGAAAAGTGATCGAATCACATGCTCAAAATTTATTGGTGTGTTTGCGAAGAATGAAATATTGAAATTGCCAACTACGAGAAACTGGTACGGGATTATCGTGAACACCGACATTGTCGGGGGTGAGGGGATTCAATGGTTTGCAATCTATTTTAAAAATAACGAAAGAATGTAGTATTTTGATTCACTTGGCACTCAGGCATGGAATGATCCTGTGGTTGTACAATTTATCGAGCAGATACATGTACCAGAGATTGTATGGAACCCGTACCGCTTTCAAGGATATTATAGTAACACGTGCGGCATGTACACCCTCTCATTTCTCATGCACATGTCACGCTGGAAGGGATGTATAAATTTTTTTAAATTATTCGATTTGTGCGATACTGAAATGAATGGCGAGTTGGTATGCAGACAGATAAAAAAAGGTTCCCATATGTTAGCACTCGCTGTTTTGTGTAAAGGTGTAAGTCTATATTGTGTAAAGGCCTATTTGTCGCCATTAAGACTTGTTTAATGGACACTGGTTCCGCTTTGTACATGTTTTCTACCATTTAATAAATTAAATGAAAATACAATGTGCTTTGTTCTTAACCCCAAGAAATACTTACATTACTTCCTCGACGACCTGGCATTCGTTGGACCGGATGTGAGCCAATACCTCAACCTCTGTATTCAGTTCGCTGGGTTGGTTGTGCGGTAAAGCGTCCATATCATTTTTTCCCCTTTCATCAAAACGAAAAGTAGCTATAACATGTTCAAGTTCCGTTTCGTCCCTTTAATGAGAAGTTAACATGATTATTTCATACTGAATGAAATAAAGTTAAGTAAAATTAATACTTAATTATGCCGGGGTATGCTACGCTAGGTTAGGTTATATTAAGAGATAAGTGGAAAAGCTGGGTTATGGGATCACCGTTAAACCGTAGGGCTATGGTGGGGTGAAAATTTTGACCTGTGCTAGGTTAGGCTAGGTTATATTATACCCGGATAGGTTCAATTGTGTTAGGTTGGATTAGGTTCAGTTGTGTTAGGTTAAGTTAGGTTATATTATTATAAACGAGAAAGAGCCCTGGGCCAATATAGATATAGGCTAGGTTAGTTTAGGATATGTTATTATAAACGATATATATATATAGGCTAGGTTAGGCTAGGATATATTACGTCCCGGTTAGGTTCAATTGTGTTAGGTTAGGTTAGGTTCAATTGTGTTAGGTTAGGTTAGGTTATATTATTATAAACGAAAAAGAATCCTAGGAATAATTTTAGTTGTAGAAAAACTCAGAATAATGCTAGGGTAGGTTAGGTTATATTATATCCCGATTAGGTTAGGTTCAGTTGTGTTAGGTTAGGTTATGTTATTATAAACGAGAAAGAGTCCTGGGCTGATATATATTGGCTAGGTTAGGTTAGGCTATATTATGTCCCGGTTAGGCTACGCTAGGGTAAGTTATATTACGACCGATATGATATATATATATATATATATATGTGTGTGTGTGTATATATATCTGCTACGGTCCTGGAGCCTTACCTTGCCAGGACAAGAAACTACGTAAACTTGTCGAGGTGTAGCAGCTTAAACCACCTGGAATGTCTGCCTGGAAATCTGGAAGGAGATTTCTGTAACTTGCGGGGTGCAATAGGCATCCGGAAGGTACTAATTAGTAGTTTCGAACAAGCCAGGAAAGGCCTAGCAAGCCTCTGGTGGTTTTCTTTTGCTCAAGTACAACGAATTATTCAACTGACAGACCGCTTTAAGGTCCACCAGGCGCCTAGTAAGAATATATATATATATATATATATATATATATATATGGGAGAGTTGCAATAAGAGAAATCACCCGCAAATTATGATCGCAAATCAGATATCCTTTCACTTCGCTTTATCATGAATTTTAAAAATTATTTATCACTGAATGAAACGATGAATATAATCACTTACATTTCAAATGAGTTGTCCGTTGGATCTTGCAATGCATCGCAACTTTCTGCAACAGTCTGCGTTGAAAGTAGAGTGTTCCCATCCACAGCATTGAATAGGGTAGATAAATTGCAGAGAGCGATGGGACGTCTTGATCTTCAAACAATTCGGGGGAGTTGTAGAGCGATTCTTGGCTCATGGTGGGTATTTCAAAAGCACTAAGCGAAAAAAACTACTGAAATGAGGTCCTGAGATGAAAGTGGCCCCTTTTGTAAACGGGATCGTGATCAACCTACAATACACGAATCGCGAGCTTCCTATTGGCTATCGGTGAATTTTGGGCGGCCTTGACGCGTAGGCCCGCATAGCAGCCAAACATAGGTTCTGAGCTCCGCCCACAGGGTTGTGATTGGCTGCCCCGTGAAATCTGGGGCGTGTCAGATATTCGCATTCGTAGAGAGAGAAATGCGTTGTTTTTTATCTTGTATTCTGCCCCGAGAAAGAGAGAGCGCGAGCGAGAGCGCGAGAGAGAGGGAGACGAGGAACTTAACGAGGTTGGTTTGTGAATAGGTTTATTGTACCCCATCTAAAATAGGTTCGGAAAAATTTATTTCCTCTGAAATATAAAACGTCTCAAACTGGAAGGTGAAATTCAACAGTGCGCGAAGCTTGCTCTCCCATCTGTAAAAGTTTATTGGGGGTCCCCAGATTTCGCGAACGATACAATAAATAAATTTTAAAAAAATAACAGAGATGTGTGATGGATGCGGATCATTAAGCGCCAAAGTTTATTTCGATATCATAAACTTCTGCGCCAAACACAATTTCAGAACGGTGTTTAATATAATGCTTGCTTGAATTTTTAATTTTCATTTATTTGAACCGTCCTATATATATATATATTATATATATATATATATATATATATATAATATATATATATTAGGACGGTTCAAATAAATGAAAATTAAAAATTCAAGCAAGCATGTACTTTTTTTTATTAGACCTAAGAACATAAAACTCTGAGACGAATTTGAGTGGAATCCGAGAGTATTTACTCGGTCCTCAAGCATTAGAATATGTACAGTGGGTGAATTGGATAAATAACATTTAGATAACCAATGAATTCGCACAATATAACCTTTCAGTGATAGCACAAATGCACTGATATCACCTTAATATCATACATGAAATCTAATCGCCTGAACATTTACCGGTGGCCAATGTCGACTTATTCTGGTCAGGAAATTAGTGCCGGTGCATTTCCACTACGTGTAAGAGGAACTGCTTTTGAATCTCGGCTTTGGTAATGGTTGCATTGAAATTCTTTATCATGGCCACGCCCTTTTCAGCACTGTCATTGATAACACTGAATCTTTACATGGATAGGAGGGATCGTCTTGGTGATTTTTCCACTCATCAGATGTCCTAAGAACCCTCAGCTGATCTTGAAAGTATCAAATAACTTGAATGACGCTGAATCGACAAAGTCTGAGAGATCCATCCTCTCTACTGAAATGTTTCCTTTGTATTTTCTCCGATCTTTCGTTAGTGTTCCTCTCTGTAATAAATTTGCTGCCTCAACCATTTTCATCTTTGTTTTCCGAAAAGGTTTCAAACGAAACAAAGCCAAACCAGGAGGAGATTGTAGACACCAATCGACCAGGGAAGCACTCCGGGGGGGGGGACGTTAGGTAGGAGACAGGGAATGCTGGAACTCCCGTTTCTCCTGTCACTGTCCTCCTTAGCCGATCTTTCCGGTGTCTCATCTGCTTGAGCACCCACTAAAAGTTTGGCTACCACGTAGAAATTTGCCATGGAGGCTTTTGTAAACAAGTAGAATTAAAAAATCCACATGCTCAGTGACTTACCTGCAATAAAATTTTTCACCCCTATTACATGAACCGCCTTAATATATATATATATATATATATATATATATACACAAACTCAGAATGGTCCCCTGAGAAACTTATATGTTAAACAGAGACCGTGCATGGAACAAGGAACTCTTCTGGGAAAATTAAATCCACTATAGTCCGAATAAGTAATGGTAAATGACAAATACCATAGTTTTTCTTTTTCATGATGCAAGCCCGACGTGGGCAACGGGTCTCTCGCAAAGAGGTCCCATAAATATAGCTTCCCTCACCAGCTATCTTTGCGAGAGACCCGTTGCCCACGTCGGGCTTGCATCATGAAAAAGAAAAACTATGGTATTTGTCATTTACCATTACTTATTCGGACTATAGTGGATTTAATTTTCCCAGAAGAGTTCCTTGTTCCATGCACGGTCTGTGTTTAACATATATATATATATATATATATATACAGGATGTCCGAGAATTATCGTGTAGAAATTCCAGTGTTGTCCCATTTTACAGAGAAACTCATTAAGTTTTTTCTGATAACAAGTTTTGACAAGTTTTTTCTTTTTCAGATATTCATACACACCCCTCATCCTTAATGAATTCACAGGAGAAAGCACAGTGTGTTGAATGGTTTATCGAAACAAAATCAGATACACAAGTTCAACGAAGGTTTAGAACTAATTACAACAGAAACCCTCCATCAAGAGTAACCATACGAGCTTGGTATAAAAGGTTTAAGGAAACTGGAAGTGTAGAGCATAAGAAAGGAGCAGGGCGGCCTCGAACGTCTTTTGAAAATGTCGAGCGCATTCGAGAGGCTTTTGTTCGCAGACCACGCAAGTCGACAAGAATTGCATCACGAGAGTTACAGATACCTCGTTCGACAGTGTATGATGTCTTGCGTAAACGTTTGAAGTTGCATCCTTACAAGTTGCAAATCTTGCAACAGATTATGCAAGAAGATAAGGTCTCCCGTAAGGAATTTGCAATGACTTTGCTTGAGAGAGTCGACCAGGACAATGCGTTCTTCGAAAGAATCATGTTTTCGGACGAGGCAACTTTTCATGTTTCAGGCAAGGTAAACAAACAAAATGTGCGCATATGGGGGTCACAAAATCCACATTGCATAGAAGAGCACATCAGAGACAGTCCTAAAGTTAATGTGTGGTGTGGCCTGTTACATGATCGCGTGATTGGACCATTTTTCTTCGGTGAATCAACAGTGACCTCCAATACCTACCTGGACATGTTGCAACACTTTGTCTATCCGCAATTGGAAGCACTGCATTCACGCATCATTTTTCAGCAAGATGGCGCACCGCCACATTGGGCCTTGATCGTCCGTATGTCCCTGAATGAGACATTCCCAAACAGGTGGATTGGCCGTGGAGGTGCAATTCATTGGCCGGCTAGATCTCCGGACATCACACCCTGTGATTTCTTTCTTTGGGGGATTCGTCAAAGATCTTGTGTACAATACGCGGGTGACAGACATTGATGATTTAAAAGCAAGAATCACAGCTGCTATTGAGCGAATTGATGTGGATATGCTGCAGCGTACATGGCAACATTTGGATTATCGATTGGATGTTTTGCGAATCACTGATGGTGCACATATCGAATGTTTTTTACAACGTTACTTTAATAAAAGAAACTTTTGAAAATACAGATTCTAAATAATCTTGTTTAAGAATTTTACGTGTGTTATCAAGAATTTTATTAAAAGATGAAATTGTACAGATAATTTTCGGACACACTGGAATTTCTAAAAAACTTGTCAAAACTTGGTATCAGAAAAAACTTAATGAGATTCTCTGTAAAATGGGACAACACTGGAATTTCTACACTTCATGGTTGACTTTTAATAACAGCCAAAAATTGTACAGATAATTCTCGGACCCCCTCTCTCTCTCTCTCTCTCTCTCTCTCTCTCTATATATATATTATATATATATATATATATATTCCATAAATATTTGTGTCCTTCTATTGTTCATGCCTCGAGACAATAAAACTGCCAACCGTGGTAGGATGTTTACACTCCAACTTAGAGCGAGAGAGGGAGAGAGAGAGTGAGAGGGAAAGAGAGAGCGAGAGAGAGAGAGCGAGAGGGAAAGAGGGAGAGAGAGAGAGAGAGAGAGAGAGAGAGAGAGAGAGAGAGAGAGAGAGAGAGAATTGTACATATATATGACAACCTTTGCTTTCGAGGGATTCGGCCCGAATTGTTCATTCTGGCGAAGGCCAAACTTTTCATCCCGCCCTAGACCTATTTTTTAACGGGGTGTGTATATAAGAGAGAGAGAGAGAGGGAGAGAGCGCGCGAGAGGGATCCCTGCTAGGGCACCCTGGTTACCCATTTATCTACCAATCGTGAAAGGGTGTTTACACTCCACCTTAGACCTACAGTTTAACACGGATCATTAGGTTACCCTGGTTCCCATTTATCTACCAACCGTGAAAGGACGCGCCGCCACTGGGTCTCGAACCCGGCGCATATAATCGTGTGTGCGTAATATTTTATGGGCGTAAAGGCGGGTGTGTACGTGCCAAAACGAAGTATACACTGTGCCAGCTGGCTGATAAGGCCTGGAGGCACTAGCTGATTAGGAACATATTAAGACAACGGGCGCTCAGCTGAAGTCTTAATATGCGCGTGGCTCCTGCCAGGCGAACACCTCTCTTCCTCTCTCTCCTTCTCCTCTCTCTTTCTCTTGGCGGATAACTCCGCCTCCCCCTTTGGGGGGGTGCCTTGCAACAAGGGGTTGGCACTGGCACTGGTGCTGGCACTCTTGCAACCTTGCGCAACATTTGCAATTGCATTGCACTCTCTCATTTTGCGCCCATACTACTGCTTGTATCATTCATTCATTTCAGGTGTTTAAGTGTGAAATTCATCCCATATATATATATATATATATATATATATATATATATACACGTGGAGTACCTTCTATTTTCTACAGTACAAAGCTCAACATTAAACCGGTGATCTTCAAGAGAAAGATTAACTGAACTACTCATAATGTACAATAATGAATATGTATCGTTGTATACTATGAAATTAAAGTACAAAATCGTCTAGTATTGATCGTTTAACGACATAACATTTCCAACTCAACACTAAAACTCGGTGCTTGGCAGTAATATTCCTTTTCAAAGTATTTTGAAAGCTCTTGTATCGTCTTTAATAGATGCTTCCTTACCGTACATATATCGTGTCGTAGCTTTTCTTTTGATTTTCCAGTTATGATGTGGCATTTTCAGTCTGAAACGCACTGGTTTGTTTTCGTTTAATTCCGTTTCATACTTTCCTTTGAACTCACTTTAAATTGGTTGGGCGAGACTAGTCTGAAGAGATTACTTTCTAAAGTGTGTGTATATATATATATTATACACAGTATATATATATATATATATATATATATATATATATATATATAATATATATATATATATATATATATATATATATATATATATTTAAACTTTCAAAAGGGAACTGAACAAATTGTCCTTCGTTCGGAAAAATCGAAAAACGACCTTTTGTTTTTCAAAGTGCAGTATATGGTGCTAGATGAAAGTGTCATTTCATGGAGAGGAGATTTCAATGGAGTTGAGTTTAGTTTTAGCAGTAATAATAAGCGGGCAAATTACCGTTTGCTTGTACTGACAATAAACAACAAAACTCTGATATTTAAGAAAACGTGTGCTTTGCATTACTCGAATTCTTCCCAGGCATTTCTAAGTTATTAGAATTTAGGAGACAAGTGTTTACGAAGAGAATCAATCTTTGAAAAAAATGTTTATATTTGGGAAAGAAGTTGCCATCTCGTATGTTAGTTAATCTCAAAATTTTTAAAGCACAATTATAAATTATTGTACAGGGTGGCACGTAAGTCCTAATCGGTTATAATTAAAGTGAAAATACAAAAACTCAAACGAAGTAAAAAGTTTATAATAAGTTTAGAAATATTTATTGAATATTCGAAGTGCAAAATATAGCCATGTCGATAAATATTCTTTCCTTTTTTAAAATCTGCAAGATGGATTTTCGATTTAGGCCCTAATTATAACCGATTGGGACTTATGGGCCACTCTGTACAAAACATAAAAAGTACGATATTATATTAAGTTAGTACAATAAATTATACTGTTCTTACGTTTGTACTCTACGTTGTTTCATAATTTGCGGGTAACTATTTAACTATTATTAATATAAGAAGGAACAAAGTATTATTTGGTGTTTATGTAATCATGGCGTGGTATGAATGATGCACACATAGGTAAGTGGTACTTCAGTCATATAATACTGTAAAGAACGAAAAAAAAAACCTTGATTTTAATACTTTAACATATACTGCAATGTCTTTTAAGTTTATAAGCAACATTTACTTCATAATCCTAAGAATTCTCTGCATTTTTCATATTCTCAATAAAGGACAGAACTTTCGAAGGACATACTTAGAAAATCCTTTCTTCTGAAACGTTTCATAATAATAATGATAATAATAATAATAATAATAATAATAATAATAATAATTTTATTGTTCTTTGCTACATTTTTAAGCATACAAGAGGTATACAGAGAGTGACATATAATAACACACATCTATATATATACGCATATAATAGGGCGACAGTTAATGCATTCCTAAGCATATGTATGGACAATATAATACAATAGACAGTATAAAACAATATTAACAGCGACACAACACTAATAATATCAATATTACAATTTATTGTTATTCGAGTTGATAAGCCCATCAATTGCTAGAGGAAGCATACGTACATATATACAGTATATACTTACTTACTTTGTGTTATTTTGTGTGAGTTCGAACGACGGTTCAGGATCGACCTGCGGTCGACCCCTCTGAAGCATCCCGCCTCATTTGCGGGATATATACTGTATATGTAGAGACCGACCAGAAATTCCTTTTCTCACGTCCGCAAACATCCGGGAATCATCAGTAACCGAAAACCACACGTGATTTTCAAGGAGAGAGAAACAAGGATGTTTGTCTTCTCCCAAAAGGCCCGCGAAAAGTTAGTGTCTTCCGAGCCTATATAAGCCATAGTTCACTAAACTCGCTCTCACTTTGCCCGTTACTCCTCCTCGTGAATCGCCTCTTTCACGTAGCGCCGTTCGACCTCAGCCGGCCTCAGTCCGTCAAGCAGCACCTCAACAATACACGAAGCGAATCAACACTTGAGGCGACCTATAATTTCATCCCGCTGGAAGCAAACATCACTCTGCCGGAGTCATCCTTCTGGCCCTGGCTCCACTCATCCTTCACCACAATTCGATCGGCGCCCGTTCAACAAGTATCTCAACAGGGCCTTAGCACATCCTCCTGCCGGTAGGCCAACACGTCTTTAGAGTTATCTACGGTGAAACGCAGGACGGTAAACCTTCACGTAGGCTTTTTTAGCCTTCATAGTTATCTCCGTCGAAATCGCAGGTTGGTAAGCCTCTCGTAGGCCCTCACTCGGCCAACAGTGTTTTATTAAGTCGTGCTAGACTATTCACGATTTAGAGCTGAAAAGTCCACAAACTCAGCCTAATCGCGTAGGCCCTAAAAAGTGGCTTGAATACCATTCAAAATAACTCTCCGTTAAGACCGCAGTAGGCCTATTCAAGTGTTGTACGGATACTGTAGTTTTGTATCACCTTGTTATTGTATTCATTCATATAACTTACTTATTTTGCATCCGATTGTTTATGTGTTCTTTTATGCATTTCATTTTTATCGACCTAATCTATTTATTGTACGATACCGTACTCTCATTATTTCAGTTATTATTGGCTTAATTACTTATTCTGTGTTCACCTCTGCATATCTCATTAGCCTACCTGAATTAGTGTATTTACTTAACAATTAGACTGTATAACCATTTCTTATTGCTATTAATCAGTCATCTTTAACATAGTATAAATACTGTTATAGAATTGTTAATCACTATAAATACCTTTTTAGAATTGTTAATCACTGTGAACAAATAATTGATTTATTTTCCTAATTAAACACAAAACAACAAAGTAATTTCTCTCTCCTTATTAAATATTGTTTGTTTGGGCTGTAATCCCCAAGCTGGTGACCCCTACTGTAATTATTCAATTCAATTTAATTCATAAATTATAGTAAGCCTACCTTCTTGGCCACATCAAATTGGTGATCCGTAGGCCCCTATATATATATATATATATATATATATATATATATATATATATATATATATATATGCACACACATAGACAGACATAACTCCATATGTCCATACATACACACATAGACAGACATAACTCCATATGTCCATACATACACACATAGACAGACATAACTCCATATGTCCAAGTCCATACATACACACATATACATACATAAAGACGCACTCACTTCTCATTATACATTCGGAGAAATAGGATGGTAATGCCTTCACATATTTACATAGCAAAGAACTGTCATTAACAAGCAAATTTTATGTTTTATTGGTAGAATGAAGTTGTATAGTAAATCTTTATAAATAAGGTAGCGTAGCGAAGTTACATTAGCTTTAAAGATATAAAGGCAAAGAGAGAGAGAAGTACATGGACAATGTCTGTTGTAAGCTACAAACATATGTTCAGAAATACATACAGTTAAGATATTCAGCTAAGATTACACATTCAATAACTACACATTCACATAACTACAGGTATTCAGCTAAGCATATACCTTCGTATTTATTTGGATATTAGACGCTGAAATAACTTATAATTAACTATAATTAGTATAAGTAATATAATTAAATATATATTAATATTGTTAATATTATCAGCAGCGATAATTAAATACCTTGCTTATTGAGCATCTTAACCTCAGATACCTTGACCTTGCTCATATTTCGTTTTGTTTTGCCGGTTATTATTATTTTTGTTCCGCTATATAGAAATATGGAAATAAATATGGAAAGAAGAGTATGTAGTTTAATTTGTTATTGAAATAAGACAGGGGATACAGAGTTATGGCTTGTATGAGTTGATGAATTTGTCTTTCAGTTTCCTTTGGAAGATTTTTAATGTCCTACATTGTTTTATCTCTTGATCAAGTGAATTCCAAAGGTTTGGACCAGTTGAGGATAAGATCGAGTCGCACATTCTAGAATATAGTTCGGTTTTCCGATGTACGTTTCTTATTTTCTTGTGTTAAAGCGGTGATGTATTTGGGAAGTAAATATTTTGTTTTGGGTGATTTTTGGTGTAGAATGAATGACTTGATACATATATAAGGCAATATTTAGTTCGTAGATTTCTCCTAGTTTGAGTATTTTTAACTCATGGAACATTTGATCTGTACTTTCATTATACTTGTTCGATTTATGGATTTTCCTAATTAATCTTTTTTGCATTACCACCAATGGCTGTAGCAAATAATGATATGTGCTTCCGTAAGCACTAATGCAGTATTGTTGGTGTGGGTGCACCATGGTGAAGTATGTGGATCGAAGAACCTGTTTTGGGAGTGCCGCACCTACTTTCTTAATTATGAATGAGACTTTGGCTAATTTGTTGCACAGAACTTCAGTATGCTTTTTGAATTAGAGGTGTGAATCGATGGTAATTCCCAATAGTTTGGCCGAGTGTACTCGCTGAACAAAGATTGAATTTATATATCGGTTTAAAGGGGGCAACGATTGCTTTTTTGTGAAGAATATATAAACTGTTTTTTAAATTTTTAAGGAAGGTTTATTGGTATTAAGCCATTCACAAACACTTTGGAGTTCATTGTTGTTGGTCGTTTGGAGTGGTAGTGTCTTTATGAGGTTATGATTGAAGCTTTATCGGCATACTGATAGCAGGAAGAGTTATTTATTGACTTGTGAAAGTCGTCTATGTAAAGGAAAAACAAGACAGATGCCAGAATGCTCTCGTGGGAGATGGGTCTTGTCTGTGAGGGAAAAGAGTCCTGTGCTATAAATTGCATCCTGTTAGCCAAGTATGAGTTGAACCATCTCAAGGGTAGTTCCCTGAAGTAGTAGTATTCGAGTTTTTATAAGAGTATGTCATAAGGTACTGGGTCAAAAGGTATTAGCTAGCTCAAGTAGGATAATTATTAAAGTTTATTTGTTGTTGAGATTGCTATAAAGTTCCTCTAATGGGGCAGGATTCATTATAAGCATGCTGAAGGGATTTCTGAAACTTTTCAAATTTGGTGTTTATATCTCTATGCGGATTGTCAATGAAGTCAAAATTTGCTTCTAGTAGACATGCTAAGTGACTTTCCACTTCAAATCATGATGCAAAGGTCCCCTTTGGTATGGAAGTTCATTAGGGCCATAGGAAAAAATTTATCGAAAGACACAAGTTGTATCTTAAATCCAAGATGGTCGCCGTCAGCCATATTGGAAAACATGGCCGACTCAGAGCCAAGGAACCGTTTGTCATAGAAACTATTATGATATATGTTTTCCACCTAATTTGAGGTCGCTGAACTCATGTCTGGCATCAATTTTACATTTGGAATGCATTTAAAGGTCAAATCCGGGAAATGATACACAAAGTTGACATTTTGACAAAGTTTATGAAAACAGAATTTAGAGGCATGGAAGCAAGAATTGCAAATTGAATGATAAACTTACAAGTTCTGTGGTATCTAAATAGTATAACTGATACATAGTATACTCGACCAATAACTAGTCGACTCAAATATATCATCACACAATGTTGTGACAATGTAAGGACATTCATGACATTCCTTCTTTCAGCACTAACCTGATTCCTCATCTCTCTGTACCTCACTCATCTTACCAGTGTGGGAGCACGAACTTTTACATCTACAGAGATACATGCAGGGCTGCCTCTGCACGTAACACTTACAAGGAGCCGTACAGTCTGTCTTACACTGGCAAATGACAATCTCTGGTATGTCCCGTGAAATGGTGGGAGTTGTAGTGTAGACTGGAGTTGGCGCAGAGTCTGGGGATTCTTGCTGCCATCCCCAAGAGGATGACTGTTGGTCTTCAGGGCAGGAACGTGCAGCACCTCATCGTTTGGCAGCGAGACATCCGGATCCATGGTCGTGTAGATAGCTGGCAAGGACCTCACAGCCTTCTTCCCCATCTCAGCTGGATTGAGGATGTCGGCGAGATTCTTGACTTGTTGGCTGTAGGAAGAGAAGTGCTGCTGAATGCTGATGCACGTTCCATGGAGGGCTGATTTTGCCGTCGTAGAGGAAGGGTTGTGGTCGATGTTGTCAAAACCGCCTGTGGTGAACACGCCCTTGACAGTCTGAGGTGGCACTACCACACCGACCTGCTCCCAGTGACCGATGACTGAATTCGCGATGTCTGTGCTCAACACTCTCAAACGGTCGTACGAGACGCACAGTCCTCGTTGATGCATAGCATCGGTTAGAGATTCACTGCCAGTTTGAAGATGTAGTTTCATAGACAGATACAGCGATGCTGGTATTTCCCTCTTCTTGATGTGAAGAGGAACACTCCCAGGTTTCTTGGATCTGCGTCCAACAGAGTTGAAGATGATCTGCTGCCCGATGGATGTTGCAACCTTGGACTTCTCAGAATCAGGAGCCGGCTCATCGATACCTGGTCCATCAAGAAGCATGTGCAAGAATGATCTCAACGTGGGCGGGTGGATTCAGCTTCACATGAGGTTGAGAAGGAGCCTGTGAAAGCCTGCTTCATGTGGAGATAATCTCGCCGGAGGATCTTGGCTGCTTTGTGGAGGATGGAGACTTCAGTTGATGTATTGTTTTCCATATCAACTACAGCTTTGCTTAGGTCGTCGTCGAAAACAAGAGACCAGCAACGATTCATTGGTATCGCTTTGATGTCAGGAATCATGAGCTCAATATCCTCTCGAAGGCGTGTTGTATTGCATTTGATGTAGGGAAAACCGAGAGTGGCGAGGCGCTTGTCATAGAGGGCCGTTGAGTCAGCCATTGCCAGTGACGTCCCTGAAACACGATTATCTTCAATAAAGTCAAGTAACTCGTTGAGAACATGTGCTGGGATCACCCGAGTCGCATGACTCTCAGTCGTGTCACATCCAACCGTCGCCGCTTTCCTGTAGAGCCGAGTCAGGCACGCACGATGAGAGACGGCATTAATAGCGAACATGTCAAGGGCAGAAAGTTTAGCCAACAGACGTCTGTCACCTAACACTCGAGCGCAATCATTGACTTTCTTATCCATGCCAAGAGTGGAGGCCTTCCTCAGCTCTTTCTTGTTGCCCACTTCGTCATAGAAGAGGCATGGAGTGTCGACTGGTTCGCTCGAAGATGTAGAGGGTGAGGGTGAGGCCTGTGTGATGGACTTGGCACCACTGTTCATACGGCGAGTTTACACCGGGCTAACTGACTCTTGCCCGTGATGCTTTTTCCTTGCTCTCTGCACTTTTTGATTGTCGACAGCATTCCTGCAACTTTTGAGCCACACTACTTGATTAGACATCATCAGATGCACTACATTCTGAGCACCGCCACCAGCACCGCCACCAATGTCATCTACGACTACAAAGTTAGGCAACTGCCCTAATTCCTTGAGCTCCTGGATGTTGTCCGTAACTTCTTTATAAGAGGCTGAAAGTCTTTCAGGTTTGTTTTTCAATTTCACAGATGATGAAGGATTCTTAGTCGGTTCATAGCTTTTGTCTGACTGACATATGAAGTATAAGCTCCAGTCGCGAGTGTCCTTGATGGTAGGCGTGCTTTTAGAGTCACTCATTTCGGATTAATCATTGTGAATCTGAAACATGAAATTAAATTTCTATACGTCACAGAACTTAGAAACGTGTGTGATGACTCGTTTTCAGGTAAATTCAGCATGAAAAAGCCATTTCTGAGGTTATTTTGGGGTTTTAGGTTATTTTGGGGTGTCTCACTCAGTCAGTTTGGAAACTGCGGAAAATCTCCAATTTCAACATGGCGGCCAGCGACCATATTTGATTTTGGGGGTCAAAATGACCCCCAAACCCCATAATAACCTCAGAAATGGATTTCTTATGCTGAATTTAGCTGAAAACGAGTCATCACACACGTTTCTAAGTTAAATGGTTCAAAAGTTAGAAATACGGTCATTAGCATAATTTATGCTGATTAAGCATAAAATTAAGCATGTCTATGCATAGATACAACTTGTGTCTTTGGATAAATTCTTTCCTATGGCCCTAAGGAACTTCCATACCAAAGGAGACCCTTGCATCATGATTTGAAGTGGACACACTATTTTGTGCACTTAACATGTCTACTATTCCCCTAATTTCATTTTGAATTTATTGAGCTGATTATGCCTTGTTTTCCTGAATTTAATAGTGGTGTACTTTAGGGTGTTTACTGTTGTTTTGACTGCCACTTAATTTGGGAGGTGATTATTATGCCTGCAATGCAAGGAGCATCCCTGTGTCTTGTATGTACTGTGGGTCTATATCTGACTATACTCGTATGTAGTCGATAAGAGAAGATTTGGTAAGGTCAGTATGGGGGCATGTTGGCCTTGTTACGTAGGTCTTATATCCTTGGCTGATCATTTTATTCCATAACGATTTGGCAATGCAGTTTGTCCCTATTTTCATTAAGTCTATATTAAAGTTCCCGACGATGAAAGAACGTGAGTTCTTTAGGGACTGATGTTCAATTTGATCCTGTAAGGTATTAATGAAGTTATTTGCACTACCGTTAGGTGGTCTTATGTTGCCAGTATGTTGAGAGAGGTTTACTGTACATGTTTCAATGTGGGGTTCTACTGTACAGAGTGGGTGAATTTTTTGCATTTTATGGTATTTTTTATGTAAATACGAATGCCGCCGCCTCTTCTTTCTGTGCGGAAAGCATGAAAAAATGTATAGCTCTCTATAGGAAAAAGATGTTTAGGGTTCTTTCATGAAGGTTTCCGTGAGTGTAATTATATGGAAATCTTTTTTAATTAAAGATTGTACTCCTTCAATAGAACTTCAAAATTTACTTGACAATGAACCGAAAACTAAAAATGCAATTGCAATCTTCGGTTTCTGTGCAGATAATGGAAGAACATTTTTTTAAGTATATATATATATATATATATATATATATATATATATATATATACATTTCAGGTGTTCCGTGCGATGATTTCTCATTTCAAGGAGGTCAGGCTTGTTGCCTCCTCTTCTTGAGTTGGCCTGGTGAAGTAAAGAGTTGGTTCTTGCGCTATCCACTTCACATAGCCAGGTGTGGAATTGTTTTGAACAATGCTTTTCGTCTTCTTCTCAAGATATCCACCGCTACACCATTCGTATTCTTTAGTTCCTTGGGCAGCTGGTTGAACAGTCTTTGTCCTCTCACAACAAAACTATTTTCCTTCAGGGTTGAGGATGTTTCCTGTCTAGCCTTTAGTTTGGAAACACTACACATTCTTTCTTTCCTACTTTCCACTGTTGTTTGAGTGGATATAGGGTTTAAAATAAGATTAGGGACTAGTTCCTCTATTATTTTCCAAGTGTAAATAATGGTATACCTCAATCTTCTTCTTATATATATATATATATATATATATATATATATATATATATACACATTCAACTGCAAAGAACACGCAGTATAAATAACGTAAAAGAACGACGCTTGTATAGGAGATATTCCGCGCAAGACGAGAGAGAGAGAACGAAACAAATGAAACCGGGTGGTTACCTCATTTTTTCATTTGTTTCGTTCTCTCTCTCTCGTCTTGCGCGGAATATCTCCTATACAAGCGTCGTTCTTTACGATATATATATATATATATATATATATATATGGTTAGCTTCCGCCAGAATTGTTCATTCTGACGAAGGTCAAGCTTTTCACTCCACCTTAGACCTACAGTTTAACGTGGAATCCGAACCACGCCCCACCAGCAGCCCAGCGTCTTAGCCACTAGGCCACCCAGGATACCCATTTATCTACCAACCACTTTCTTTATTGTGTGGAAGGATGAACAGCTGGGTTTTGCTGCGCGCCGGCTGCCGTCACCGGGTCTCGAACCATGGGCTGATGGATTCGTAGTCAGCGACGCTAACCACTACACTACCGAGGCGCATATATATATATATATATTATATATATATATATATATATATATAGTGAACAACTAAAAAATATGCACTGCAAAGTTATAACAAACTTTGCACAGTATACATTTTTAAGCTGATCACCCTGTATATATATTTACATGAGTAATTAAACACTTTACACCAGATTTAAGGTGCTTATGAGACCACAGGGATTCAAAGCGTTTATCTTTCCCAATTTCTTTTGTTTCATTTTATGTCTTTTCACTATTGTTGGGCGACGTTCGTGTCAGATCCTCGTTTGTTTACATCCCTCATTTTTCCTCTTTCCCCCTTCAATTTGGATATACTCAATTTCTTACCTTTCATAATGCAACCTTTATAGTATAGTATAACCTCTATGAAGGTTATGCGAATATAACTGTTTCTTTTATTTAGGCACTAATCTATATTTTTTCTCACACTGTTCACCTGCAATAAACTTTTAATCGTATTCATCTTTGGCTTACATTAGTGTTTCCGTTTATATTTATCATAATAATAATAATAATAATAATAATAATGTACCTAATCACGTAGAAAATTAAGAATACTTTGCGAAAAAGATAGCTCATGTAATGTTCCAGCTGGGCGCCCGGCAGCTCAGTGGTTACGGTGCCGGACTCTGAGCGGTGAGGCTCTGGCTTGCTCCCGCCTGTTGGCTCCTGGGTTGGATTGAGTTGGCCGCTTATCCTTTCATTGTTCAGGCTAAAAGTGACCCTTGGAGAACACTCACCCCGATGTCGGGATGAGTGTTCTCCAAGCTTCTTCGCTGTGCAGCTCTCGATTCTGGAATCACTTTCAACTGAGGAGTATCCCAGTATCCTGGAGAACAAATTTTGTTCATTATGATAAACTGACTTCTTTTACAAAAGTATATCTTCAGTTCCATTTTATGAGTACGTGTTCGTTCTCATTTTACTATGACGTGCATTCCCCCGAAAATATTATACGTTACTTTTTAGTTTTAGTTTTTAGTTTATTTTAAGATATTTGTTCTAAATTAATGTCAGCCCACAGAATTTTTTATTTTTTTTAAATTTTGTGAGAATCAGCACGAAAACTGTTTGTCTTTCAGTATCTATCAAAATTAACATCTTAAATTACTTAAAAAATTACATACATTCCGAAGGAGCTTGTATTTCTTGGCTATACAGGTTGAAAGTAGTTCCAAAGAGACATTCCTTCCTCAGTTTCCGCTCTTCGCCATTCCAATTTCATTCTTCAACCAAATATATGGAATCCGAAAGTGGGAATCTTATCGATCAATTCCCATTCCCAACATAGGATTTCTCACGTTAACTCGTAATTTTTCATTAAAAATACTGATCGAGTCCGCAATTATGTCACATTCTCTTTATGCGTCTTCCTAATCAGTGAACGCTTTTCCAAATTTGGAATTCTCACTTAGATCATGGCATAACTCTTTATTGTAACTCTTTATTTATAATTTATAAAATAAATATAATTTTACAATTTTACAATTTTTGTTGTTAAAATACTTTTAACATAAAGTAAATAATTGTGAAATTGGACTATTTAATTTGTTCCTTCCGCTTTACGTTTTACAGAACTCTTAATTAAAGATAAAACAAATAGTTATGATTAATAATATATAAATCATGAATAAGAATTTTTCATTAACTTCAAATCCATAAATGAACTAATAGTTAAAAATTAGACAATGAATTTAAATGATTGTAAAGTCATTAAGTAATTGTGAAGATATTTATTTTTATTTATTTACATTTAGAAATTTATTTATAAAATAAATATTATAATCTCACAATTTCTGTTATGTTTCTGTTATTCTCACTTGCAAACCGCGAATGACTAGAAAGTATTCCTTTAACCATCAGATTAAACTCTTGAAAGGGTAAATGAGGTCTTTATAATGCATGTGAATTCAAGAGAAATGTATTGAAGATAAGGGCATACAGTATATATAACCCAAATACAAAAACCGTGCCCACTGTATATACCCATTTCACATTTTAGATACGCCAGAGCTTGAAATGTTATTTCAGAATTAAAGATATCGTACATACGAAATTATTATGTAGATTACAGCTTATATTATATAGAGGACGCGGAAGGAGACAGAACGTAATTAAATCCAATCTTGAATCGTTTAACTGGAATAATATTGAATCTGAGTTAATTCCGGATCGATCCAATTCACGTACGTCATTATGATATAGGAATTCTATTTTATGTTAGCCTAAAATATCCTTCCGATCTCCTGGATCTTACATCTTTACTTTCCGAAATCTATGCCTATTTAAAAGTTTGTACTAGAAATAAGACACAAATTTAATGCCTGTACAGGGTGTCCCAAAAGTCCCTATCTATTTTGTTGAAATAGGCTGAATTTCAAATAAATGTCACACTGACCTGAATACAGATGTATTTCTATACAAATTACAAGTATTACACCATTAAAATCTTTAATTAGTAGTTTCCACATGTGCTCCATCTGTATCTCTGCAAATCTCAAAGCGGTCAGTTGCATTGCGGAACACATTTCCGAGCATTTCAGGGGTTATTTTTTCAACTGCTTGCCTAATGCGATCTCGCAGATCTGGTAAATCTCGAATATTTTTGCGATAGACCTCTGATTTAATGAAACCCCAAGCAAAGAAATCCAATGGGGTCAAATTCGGAGATCGCGCTGCCCAGGGTCTATTTCCCCCACGTCCAATCCAACGATTTGGAAAACGCTCGTTTAGGTATGTCTGAACAATTCTGGCATAATGACATGGTGCCCCATCCTGCTGAAAGACTACATTGTCGAGAATGCCATCTTCAAGAAGTTGAGGTTCTAGAAAATTTTGAAGCATATCAAAGTAAACAGGCCCTGTCGCTGTAGCCTCTGCAAAGAAAAAGGGCCCGTAAATCTTAGACTTCGTCATTCCAAGCCACACGTTGATTTTAGGTGAGTTTCTTTCCCATTCAGTGAACTCAATTGGCTTTTCATTAGCCCAGATGCGACAATTATGTCGATTGATTTTACCACAGGTGTGAAAAGTCGCCTCATCGCTAAACAAAATGTGGTCCATTAAATTGTTATTTTGGATTTGTTCGACCAGTTCCGCACGCATTGCTGCTCTTTTTTGAAAATCTTCCTCGTGTAAGCTGTGTAACAGCTGAATGTAATAACACTACTTCTTCAGCGTCGAACGCAAGATTCTATGAACAGTTGTTTTGGGTATGGTCAATCTGTGGGATGCTTGGCGAACTGACATTCTTTGATCGTCTTCGAACATTATGCGAACAGATTCAATGTTTTGTTGTACTGTTCTTGGGCGTCCACTTCTTCTTTCATTATGCACAGATCCAGTCCTTTTGAATTTGTTCACCAATTCACGAATTGCTTTATCTGTCGGTCCAGGCTTATGAAACCTTCTTGAGAATCGGTCTCTAATTTCACAACATTTCATTCCTCTGATGCGACATGTTACTATCATAACGCGTTCATGCACATCCATCACCAATGATATGGATCTGAAAAAATTAATTAAAAATTTCAAAATAATTAAAATAGAAATCTAATGCATGTATTTGTCTAGATAGGTGCATGCAATCATGTCATTAAAACATTCATTTGAAATTCAGCCTATTTCAACAAAATAGATAGGGACTTTTGGGACACCCTGTATAATGGCATTAATACTTTCATTATTATATAAATTTAATTAATGTGACCTACACATGCGCACTACCACTATAATATGTGTGTGACCTTGAAATGATTTTGTGTACTTGGATCAAGTAAAGATAAGCACCCCCAGCCTTCTTTAATTAGCCTTATAAGGCTAACTAACGAAAATATCACTACCTAACCTAACCAATCGTCAAGGGCGTACAGTTGACTTAACGATTGGTTAGGTTAGGTCGTGATATTTTCGTTAGTTAGCCTTATAAGGCTAATTAAAGAAGGCTGGGGGTGCTTATCTTTACTTGATCCGTGTACTTTTTCATAAAGTGTAGATACTTTCTCCAGATTTTATGTACAGAGAGAACAGATGGTATCTTTTCCAAAATGTTTTACCATATTCCAAATGACAGCGAACGTGTATCACGCCATCGGTGAGTAATCTTGAAAATGTAAAACGACATTGTACACCGGCTTTCCGCGGGCATAATGTGTAATTAAATTAGTGTAATTTAATTGCCCGCGGACATTTTCATTATTTAAAGTCATACAGTATTTACATCTTAATTATGTCCCAAACTATTTTTAAAGCTGCAATTTTCCCGGTGGAGGTTATTTTAGTTGAAATTTT
The DNA here is from genome assembly GCA_023014485.1 of Bathynomus jamesi. Classification (NCBI taxonomy): domain Eukaryota; kingdom Metazoa; phylum Arthropoda; class Malacostraca; order Isopoda; family Cirolanidae; genus Bathynomus; species Bathynomus jamesi. The sequence goes on along the minus strand of JAJOZX010000877.1, from coordinate 925,149 downwards.
CCCGCCACACAATAAAGGTTCCTCACCCCTGTTGTATATAATACCTTGCATAGAATGCATAATAAAGCAGAATTTACGGTAGAAACATAAATATTCTGACAATTGAGTCCTATGCTGAAATTCCTCCTGAGAGTATACTGCAAGAAAAATTATACAGGGTGGGCCAAAAGTCAGGAAACATAGGAACTACGCTTTTCAAATGCAAATATACAGTATATACTTGCACTGAAGAGCATAGTTCCTATATTTCCTGACTTTTGGCCAGCCCTGTATAACGTTTACTAAGTCATTTGAATGACAGAGAGTTGATGACGTAAAAGGTAAGTTTCTGATGATTCTTACGTATGAAAGCATTCAGTCTATCAGCATTCGCGATCAAGCATGAAGAGAGAACGTACTCGACATCCAACAACGCAAAGTATGCGAGGAGGCATCATAGGAATGATTGAAGCTGGATCATCCATGCAGGATGTAGCGGAACGGGTGTAAAGTATAGGGTATGCAAAACGTCTGGGCACCCCCCTCAAGATATTTACATATGAGCGGTTTAAGGATACTACAAATATACACAGATAAGAAATGGATTTATATTCCATTACGTTTCGGTACAAAGCCTTGCTCACACAGAATGACGACATGAGTTAAGCACACAATATTGGGTGATTCATAAGTCTGTTACCACTGTAATGGTGAAATATTTTCTGTGTTTCAGATTGTTGATTTGTGAAAATATGGGGTATAGTCAAGGATAGGGTATATGCAACAAAACCTCGTAATGTCAGTGATTTAAAAGAAAGAATTTCCACTCTTAATTTCCAGTGTGTAATTGTGTAAAAATAACTTCAAATAAAAAAACATCACAGGTTACTGTGGTTTGTAGTTATTTTTTATTCACCATTACGTGTTAACAGACTTGTGAATCACCCTGTATTCAAAAGCAGACGATCTTTTCCAAACCTACTGGACGAACACTCGACGCTTCACCTAACTGGCTGGTTACCTTTGATGCTCCTTGGCCCCGCCCCTTTCTGCTAACTTCACCATGATTTTTCCCGTTATTTTGGCTAAACACATAAATCCCTCGCTATGGTTTACCACTTTTCCTGACGTTATATAAGCAGCTTTAATTGCTTTCCTCATCCCTTTTTACCACCCTTAAACCGCTCATTTGTCATTTTTCATTTACATATCTAATTTTTACGTGAAAGCGGGTGCCCAGACTCTTTACCCACCCTATACATAAGAAAATCGTTCAGCGTTGGATCACGCGGTACAATATTGAAGAAAGTATAGCTACAAGGCCAAAATCCGGTCGTCCGCTTAAAACAAACGAAGACCAGGACCAACTTTGATATATTTTGTATTATTTTGTATATTATTTTGTATTATTTTGTATTATTTTGTATTATGTTATTTGTCATAATTCATACATATGCAATTACAATATAACTTTGCACTATAAAATCATAGCCTTTTAATATATTGCAGACCTAGTTCGCATGAATCCTTTTACCAATGCGAAGGATGATGTTCAGTAATTGGATTTGCTTTGCTGTAGTAGTACGGTCATTCGCCGTCTGGAGCAAAACCATATTGAACACCAAATTCCAAAAGCCTTTCTTAACGAGACCGGGTGAAGATCTTACGATTAGATTTTGCTCGACGATATATTAAATCGTGGAAATCAATTATGGGGCAGAGTGGTATTTTGAGATGAAAAAACTTTCTCTACTGAGTACCATGAATCTTATCATTGTTATCGTATACGCAGTACCCGGTATGATCTATGATGGAACAAACATTCAAACAATTGAAAAGAACAGAAGAATTAAGCTTGGTGTGTGGGGATGGATGTCTGCATTTGGAGTCCGGCAAACTATTCCAGCTATTTACTATTCTATGCGTAAAAATGTTTTTGGCAACTGCCGCCTCGAACCTTCTACTTGTCAGCTTACACCCGTTATTTCTAGTTCTACTATATTGGCTATTTTGAAAAAGCTATCTCTATTTACGTTATCGAACCCATTCATAATTTTAAAAACTGGATTAGATCACCCCTTCGCCTTCTAGTCTCGAGTGTAGTCAATTTTAACTCCTTAAGCCTATCTTCGTACGACTTTGACCTAAGCGACGGAATCATCTTAGTTACTCGTCTTTGAACTCTTTCGATTTTGTATATATATCCTTGTGCATATGCGGATTTCAAAATTGGATCGCGTATTCCAAATGGGGTCTAACTAATGCTTTATAAAGAGGAACAATAATATTGCGCGATTTCTATTCAAAATTCCTAGTTATAAAATCTAGCACTTTGTTCGCTTGGATCACTTTAACATATTGCTTCACAAAGCATTCGGGAAGCAATATGTTAAAGTGATCCCTCCTGGGAAGCAATATGTTAAAAAGAGAAAGGTTGGTTGGTTAGAGAGAGGTTGGTAATTTAGGAGATAACCTACCGACCGTAAACATAGTTATAAATGCCCTAACCGAGCATTCTTTATATACTTAATGTAGGTTAACTGAATGCCCGGTTAGGTCAACTGTACGTCCTTGATGATTGGTTAGGTTAAATCGTGATATTTTCGTTAGTTTTAACGAAAATATCACAACTTAACCTAACCAATCGTCAAAGGCGTACAGTTGACCTAACCTGGCATTCAGTTGACCTAACCAGACATTCAGTTAACCTATATTAAATATATAAAGAAAATGGAATCATGCAAAATGGAGCTACTCAACTCGTACTTGTGGCAATTGATGTGGCGTGACCGATTCTTCCGAAATCCATTTTTTACTTTGTGTGACCATATAGCGCAACAATTCTAATAAATTTACTTTCAATCTAATATTTTAACATGTTATGATTTACTTTTTATGCCTTTACTTTATTAAAGCGAACATTTTTTATCGTACTCCTCATCCTAAATATTGGGAAGCAATATGTTAAAGTGATTAACACTGGGAAGCAATATGTTAAAGTGATATACACTGGGAAGCAATATGTTAAAGAGAGGTTCCTGGGAAACAATATGTTAAAGTGATCCGTTCGCTTTATTGACCGTTGCTGTACTTTGTTTTGTTACTTTTAAATCATCAGTGATTATAACTCCTAAATCGTTTTCCTGATCTACGCTTGCCAACTCCTTCCCTGACATACTATACGCAAAATTACAGTTACGCGAACCTATATGTAAAATTTTGCACTTATCGACGTTAAATCTCATTTGCCATGTGACCGACCAATCTACGATTTTATTCAGATCTTCCTGTATTTTACCTCTATCTTCGTCATTTATCGCACTACCACCCACCTTCGTGTCATCCGCAAACTCTAAAACTGTACTGACTAGGTCGACGTTTAAATCGTTAATATACAGGGTGTTTCAGGTCGACCCTAGAAATATGGAAATTGGCGGAATTTGTAGTTTGCCATAGTAATTCCGTAACTAATATAAAGAAACACTTCATATTAGTTACAAAATTACTATGACAAACTTCAAATACTAAATATCAAATACAAACTACAAATTCCGCCAATTTCCATATTTCTAGGGTCGACCTGAAAACCCTGTATATAAGAAAAAACAAGGGGCCCAATACAGAACCCTGAGGAACGCCGCTCGCTACATTAGCCCAGGAAGACTCCGCTCCATCAACGACCACCCTCTGTTTCCTACCTCGCAACCACTCTTCTATCCAATTTATTACTACACCCCTGATTCCCTGAGCCTCAGTTTTTTCAACGAGTCTTTTGTGCAATACGGTGTCAAACGTTTTTTGAAAATCTAAATATACTGCATCTACCTCCGATGACTATCGTAAACTTCAATCACGCTTTGGAAAAATTCTAAAAGATTAATTAAGCAAGATTTGTTTCGCCTAAAACCGTGCTGCGTATTTCTAATTAAGTTATGCAATTCTAAGTGTTCGACTATACGACCCCTAATTATCGACTCCAGTAGCTTACCTACAACCGATGTTCAACTGATTGGCCTATAATTTCCCACCACACCTTTATCTCCTTTCTTAAAAATAGGTGTTACATTTGCTAATTTGAAATTATCTGGTACGTTCCCCTCAGAAATAGATGCATTAAAAAACTTTGTTAGGGGCACAACAATGTTTTCTTTCAATTCTTTTAGTTGTATGAGATATATGGAATCTGGCCCCGGTGATTTAAGTATTTTCATTTTACAAATATAGTGCAGTACCTCCCTTTCACTCACAACAATATTATCTAAAGTATTACCATTATCGAAAGGCATTATGTCTATGATCGTAGGGATATTCGTTACATCTTCGATTGTAAAAACTGACGAAAAATATTCTTTCAACATAGAAGCCATTTGCTTGTTCGCAGAAACTAGCTCACCGTCAAAATATTTCAATGGTCCTAACACGATTTTCACCGAGTTCCTCATGTTGACGTATTGGAAAAATCGCTTGGTTTTTTTTTTGCCATCACGAGCTATGAAAATTTCAAAATCGCGCTTGGACTTTTTTATTACGCTTTTCGCTTTACGCCTAAACGATATATAGTTGCTTCGTAACCACAAATTATCTTTATCTTCATCGCCTATAAGCCCTATCTCTACTCTCAATAATACCCCCTCTACTCTTTATATCATCCCCAAAAGCATTTTCATTTTGGAAAAGATATCCTTTATTTTTTATACAAAAAATCTGGAGAAATACCATCTACATTATTACATTTTAATATCTAATATCTACATTTTATGAAAAGGTATATCAAAACATTTCGAGGTCACACCCATATTATAGTAGTAGTACGCATGCGTAGGTCACTTTAATTAAATTTATGTGATAATGAAAGTATTAATGGCGTTATACAGACACTAAGTCTCATTTCTAGTACAAACCTTTAAACAAACATAAATTTCGGAAGGTAAAGATGTAAGGTCTGGGAGATCGGAAGAATATTTTAGGCGAACATAAAATAAAGTTCCTATATCATAATGACGTACAGTTGCCTGCATATGTAATGTTCCTCGAATCACAGGCGACTCCGTACATGTGGAGAAGGTGGGGTGGAGGGGGGACAACAGAGTCCAACAACATATAACACAGACATATATATCTAAAGGACAATTGAATGTGCCGTCATTGATATACAGTTAATTATAATGTAATGTCTGTGTTCATAAAGATAAACAATATGATCGTGAACAGCGTTGAACTCCATGTAGTTTACTAGTCTTATACACTAACAAGATTCCATTATGATTACTGCAAATTTATACGAACAGCTACTACAATAGAACTTTTTATATACTAGTGAATGCCAAATGTTCGCTTGCAGGAAATTTTCGCGTTTTTCGCATAGGCAAAAGTTTATGCGAAAATATCCAGCAGGCGAAAATTTGACAGTTTAAACTAATTTTTGGAAGATAGTAAGAAAATAAAACTAAGATCATTAAAATACTTTATTTGTAAAGTAAATTCAGTATATTGTAATAAAATATTGTAAAGTAAAAGCAGTAAAAACATTTTAAATTTACTGTATTATTACTGTATGAAAAGAATGTCATGAATGCTGCTAATTTTCCAACCCTTCCGAATGGTCTTCCTCATTTTGTGTAGTTTATCCCATGCAGAGACAATCCAAACGCATAAATAGGTTTCAGTGTGGAGAGCTTCATATATATCTTACCGAGAGATTCATTTACGTTGAGTGCTCCTAAAATTTTATCCGTATACCAAGAGGTAAAACTTGCCTTGATATACGACCTCAACCTCGACCAATCACAGTCCAGAATAAATGTCGTCATTCATGACGTAATTTTAATCTGTAAGATTATAACTAGCAACTGTTGACCGCGAAATTATGATGCCGCGAACTCGTCTGAGAATATGAAAGAGCGAAAATTTGCTGCCGCGAAATTGACCTGGTTTACAGTATATATACTTATAAACTCATACAATATTATACTAATGTTTGTGAAATGACGTTGATTGGCCAAACGGAGGTGTTGATATGGTTACTGGCATGATCTATGTTCATACCATATTTCTACGCCGTATGATGAACACCGACTCTGAAAATGAATCCAGCTCATGATAAAATTGCACAGCGAGGCCGGATAATTGGTATGCGAGAAGCAGACCTCTCTGTAGCTGACATAGCCATGGAACTGGGAATTTCGAAGTCTACTGTTTGATGCTGGGTGCAGAGGTAGCAGGAAACTGGGTATCTGCTAGATCGTCCTGTGTGGGACATCAAGAAAGACCACTCCAGAAGAAGACCGGAGAATAATCAACGAAGTGCAGAACGATCCTATCAAAAACGAAGTCGCAATCCGGGAGACTACATATGGGCGTATCAGTGGACACCGTTGCATGAAGCAGGATAACACCACCGTATTCGTGCCAAAAAAGAGAGGATCGAGGAACGACATCGTCAGACCAGGCTCTCGTTTGATCGCCACCATATAAATGATGATCTCGTATAGTGGAGCAGAGTTATCTTCTCTGACGAGAAGACGTTTGCGTCTACAACTCACGGCCGTTTTCGGTGTTGGCGACAGACCCAAGAGATATACGCCAAAATACTTCCGAAGTGGCACGGAGTGGACGCGTGACGGCGAATGTGAGGGGATGGATGCACCTGCAAGGACTAGGAGAGCTGATTGATATCCATCGGAGGTTTACGGCAGATCAATACATAGAGATCATGGAGGAGGTGATGATGTCATCTGTACGCGCGTATGCCTTGCCCTATCCTGAGCAGATTATCTTTAGGCAGTTATGTTGTATTTATGTGTTATAGAATATTATACTATTACTAGAGTAAGATTTATGTATTACATGCATTTGTATGTCCGGTTTCCACATTTACATGGGACGAATAATGGTCATAAAATTGTTCTTTAACTAGTTCAATATTATGACAACACTACGATTTTATTCTGGATAACAGCAGACTGTCTTATTTGTATAATGTCGCACAATTACATTTGGCAGAGAGAAACCTCTAATATATAGGGGTTAAAACCTACCTCGAATAGTGGGTTACTGATGAAGCGTATGGATGAGATATAATTCTACTTTTAATATTTAAAAACCATTTGCAGGACAACTCTCCCATCCACACCACCAAGATTGTTAGAAGGTGGTTCGAAGAGCAGCGAAATCTAGAGCAACTGGACTGGCCTAGGAAGGGGTGTGACCTCAACCTCATTGGGAACATGTGGCGGAATGTGGTGAACTCATGGGAGCCTGGACAGGAGTGGATCAGCCGCCAGCTGCTGGATCACACTATGGCTGAGTGGGAGATGTTCCGAAGGAACCCACACATCATACATAACCATGTTGCATCTCTGTAACACAGATTACAAGATGTAATAGACAATAATGGGGGATGGACCAAATACTAACTACGAACCGGATATAGATGTGCCATTTATGTTAGTCTATTGCAAATTGTGGGCATTTTGTATGATAATCTATTTAGTGAAACATTCTCAACCATTGCATATTTGTTTAATAAATAATTGGTGTTTTATTGTATGTATATATATATATATATATATTCCTTGTTAAGATCTAATATCTCCACATTGATAATGCAAAAGGAAATCTGGAAAACATTAATGAGTTTATCTGTCCATCGTGATTAAATCATTATGTCTCCACATTGATAATTAGAAATACAATCTGGAAAAGACTATTAATATAATAGGCGTCGCCACGAACCGGTGGTGATATCCTGCTTCATGCAACCGTCCCGTTACGATTTCCACTGACACACCCATCTGTAGCCCTCCTGTAGAGTTGCTCGTATATGTAATGTTCCTCGCCTCACAGGCGACTCTGTACAGGTGGCAACGCGGCAGCGATAGTCAAGGTATTCCAACTGGGGGAAGGTGGGGTAGAGGTGGTACAACTGAGTCCAACAACATAATGGACTTCACACCTCATTCACATTCACACCTCACACGCGGCTATCTGTCGCAGCCAAAATAATATCCCAACATACACACAACAAGCTAACATTCTAGTTAATCACTACGCAAAGATAAGTCACTTAAACAGAGACAACAACCAGAAACACGCAGACAAACAAACAGCCCGACACAAGAAAACCTACAGACTCGACACGACCATTATACCCTTCAATACAGATCAGACCACCAAGATCATCAAAAACATTAAAAATTCGAAGGCTACTGGACCAGACAACATATCTAACATACACCTTAAACACTTGGGCCCACAAGGAATAGTAGCTCTCACAAATATCAGCACATATTCATACCAACACTGTATTATTCCTGACATATGGAAACAAGGTAAAATTATTACACTACTCAAACCAAACAAAAATCCAACAGAACCAGTTTCCTATAGACCCATTACTTTACTATGCACACCTTCCAAAGTAACAGAAAGACTAATCTTACAAATCACCAACCCACACATACCACTATCGCCTACTCAACATGGATTCAGACCTCACCACTCAACCACGACATTACTCACTAACCTGACGCAGCACATCATGGATGGCATCAACTCTAGAAGACCAGCTCAACGTACACTATTAGCAACAATAGACATTAGTAAAGCATTTGATGCTATCCCACGCTTCCCTCTCATAAACAAAATACTCAACACAAACATGCACAATAACACCAAAAGGTGGCTGAGCAACTATCTCTCAGGAAGATACTCACATGTCACATTTAATGGCAAGTCATCCAAAAACAAGCTTTTTCCGAACGGGGTCCCTCAAGGCTCTGTTCTCTCACCAACACTCTTCAACTTATACATGCATGACATTCCAACACCCATAGATAACAAGCTTACCTTATCATCATATGCAGATGATATCACTCTAACATCCACCCACAACAACATCGACACCGCTACAAATAACCTGCAAACATACATAAACAGTATACAAGACTGGCTCACACACAATAGACTCAAAGTAGCGCCACAAAATCAACCATCACCTTGCTTACAAGCAACACAAAAGAACACCAGGTAATTCCACAACTTACACTAAACAACATCAACATTCCACACACTCACAGAACCAAAATACTAGGTGTCACATACAACACATCATTATCTTTTGCAAACCACATTCAGGACATTAAAAACAAATGTACGTCAAGACTTAACACGCTTAGGGTACTAACAGGCACAAACTTTGGACACCAGCAGGAAACAACATCACTCATCTACAAACAATATATTCGCTCAGTTATGGACTATGCTAGCCCATGCTGGGCACCCATTATCTCAAACACACACATAAACACCTTACAAACAATACAAAACAACGCACTTCGTATCATTACAGGATGCACTCAAACAACACCAATAGAACACCTGCACACAGAAACAAAAATACTAAAAGTTAGGGAACATTTAGACATGAGGGGAACACAATTCATGGCAGCAGCGACAACTAACCCACAACACCCTTGCCACTACATATACAATCATGCACCAACACCTCGCACCATTAAGGTAACACCAGAGAGACATTATAACCAAATACTCCATCCCATACCACGCCCCACAGACATCACACAGTACAGAAAACACATACACACACACCTAACCCACAAAGCACTGACACGACTCGGTCCGAATGCGGTCCTAGGTGCGAAGCCGCCGCCCATTAACAGGTCAGAGATCAGCCTGAGCAGATCGGATCGAGTTAACTTACCACAATTCCGATGTGGACATCACCCCAACTTATGGACATATAAACACAGACTAGACAACTCCATAGACGACACCTGCCACCTGTGCCAAGACACACCACAAACAATTGAACACATTATGACGGACTGTACCGCTCTAGCACAACAACGAACACAACACAACATCACGAGTGCGCTGAACCTCTGGTCCACTCCGGAGGGCGCGATCGGTTACCTGCGTGCCGCCGGCTTGCTCGATCAGGGTGGGCTGATCGGCTAAACAACAACAACAACAACAACATAATGGACTAAAACCTGACCCCTCCCCCCTCTGTAACGTTCCGTAAAGTGTGCGGTGTGGGGTGGGAGAAGTGTTACTTAACATCTTAGGGGTTGCCTGGTCTAGTGTTACAGAACGTTCCTGGGGGATCTGGGGTGTCAAGGTTTAGCAAAAAATAGCTTTACATAATTTTTTGAACTGCCCGTAATTATAATGTAATGTCGGAGTTGAACGCTGTTCACTATCATATTAATCGTTTATCTTCATGAACACAATGTTTACTAGTCTTATACAGTAATAAGGTGCCATTATGATTAATGCAAGTCTATATGAACAGATATCACAATACAACTTTTTATATACTAGTGAATTTGAACCAAAAACAGACATTACCCAGACTCTGTACTAGGTCAGTCAGACTGTCCTGAACGGACGCATTTCCTGAGCTCTCTGATATTGCATCTACTTTTGCATATTGTTAATAATTTTACTTTTGGAAAATTTTGAATTTTATATACTTGTGTTTATATTCACATTGTTATTAAGTAATTGAATATTAGTGGTTTTTAGCGATTTAGAAGTTTTCATAGCGTGCCGGCTTAATTTAACTTAAGCTTGTGACGGTTATAAACTAATTTTAACTGCGCGATGCCGTCGCAGAAAGCGTCGTGTGTTAGGTGTGGGGTAAACCGGTGGTATTCGGATTTTAAAGATGATAACGGCGGTCCTATGGCGATTACCGAGAGATCGGTTTGTTTCTTTTGCTAGTTAAGGGAGGAAATGGTTGACATAAAACGCAGTGTACCTGAGGTAACGGAAAGACTTGCAACGCTTCATGAGGGCAGGGGTAGGGCTACGGTTGACGAAAGCCGAACCAATACTAACGCTGAAGACGTTAGTAATTTGAAGGGTGAGGTGCGTAACCTAGTTTCTAGTTTAGGTAGCTTATGGGGAAGGTTGGATAGAGTTGAGGAAGGGGTTAAGGTTGGCCGAGATTAGTAGATGGGGAGGGATTCAGAGAAGTTAAGGGTGGAGCTAGGCCGCGTACGTTAGGTGATAGGAATCCCCCCCCATCGAGGTTTCGAACCCTTTCGCCCATTTGGAAAGGAACGTGAATGAGGGGGAAACTATTTTAATTGGGGACTCTTTAGTGCGCCATATGGACACAGAGTTCGTTGAACGGCATCCAACCAAGAGGAGGAGGGTCTGTCTCCCAGGGGCCAGGGTTGACAGAGTTAGAGACGAAGTGGATAGGATTGACGTTGCCTCCCGTCACTCGATGTTGGTGACGATGGTAGGGGCAACGACTCGTATAGGCCCGATACGAGAGTGCCTGACCTTTTGGAGAGATATAGGGGGTTAATTAGGTCCCTAAAGGCGAGGTCAGATAGGTCTTTAGTTCTAGGTATTACCCCTAGGCACGGTTTGGGTCTTAGGATTACGTCAAAAACGATATTTTTGAATACTAAATTAGAAGAGATTTGTGCTGAGGAAAATGTACCCTTCGTAAAGCTGTGGTCCGAATTCAGTGATCCTAGCCTTTTTATAAAAGATGGGGTGCATTTTAATGAAATAGGTAATGCTAGGCTAGGTAGGTTAATTGACGAAAACGTACGAAAGCTGTATAGGTCGAAGCCTTCTTTAAACGTTGTGGGTCCGGGGAACGCGGGCCCGACGTGAAAAATAGTTTAAAACGCCGGCCCGTGGTAAAAAATAACTTAAACGTCTTTTATTGTAACGCGCGTAGTATTAGAAATAAATTAAACGAATTTAAGGCGATAATTTATTCCGGCAACTACGATATAGTTGCTATCACTGAAACGTGGTTAAATACCGTGACTCGGGACTTGTTGGGGGAACTTGATATACCGGGTTTTAAACTCTTTACTAATGATAGGTTACATAGGTTTGGTGGCGGCGTTTTGCTGTACATTCGTAATTCCCTTAGGGCTATCGAGGTTAAGATAGATTTTCCGGCAGCAATTAATGCGATATGCGTTGAAGTTAGGGCGCGTAGTATTAGTTTTAATTTTGTTGTTGTTTATAGACCTCCCGTTCAACCCTCGATACCGATACTAGATTTTACTCACTTCTTGGTAACTTTATTGACAATCGGAATAGTATAATTGTCGGAGACTTTAACTGCCCTAATGTTAATTACGAGACTTTTACTGGTAATGAGGAGGGTTTGAGATTGATTGAGTTCATGGAAGATAATTTTTACGACAGATGGTTACCGAACCAACGCGCGGTGACAATATTTTAGATTTGGTGATGACGAACGGCGAAAATATAGTCGAAGGTTTAGAAGTAGGCGAGAGTTTAGGATGTAGTGATCATCAAATTCTTAGGTTTAAGTTATTGATAAAACACTAAGGATAGTAACGTAATAGAAGTCCCTGATTTTCGTAGGGCTAATTTTGATAGTTTTGCGGATAGGATGAGAGTAGTGGACTGGGATAACTTATTTATGGGTAATGACACAAATTTGCATTGGGAGGCGTTTAAAGAAAGTTTTATGAATATTGAAAGGGAGTTTATTCCTCGTAGGCCCAAGCGCGCTAGAAATCATGGTAGGCCCAAGTGGTGGACTAGGGAAATAGGCGAGTTCATAAACGAGCGTAACAGAGCGTATAGACTTAATAAGCGCAATGGCACGGCAGCTAACTTTAATAGATATATCGAGCTTAGACGTCAGGTTAAAAGATCAGTTAGGAATGCTAAGCGTAATTTAGAGATACTTATAGCTGCGGATAGTAAACATAATCCAAAAAAGTTTTTTGAATACGTCAATAATCGTAAGCCGATAAAAGATAACATAGGCCCTCTAGTGGATGTTAACGGCGCTTTGGCTTCTGACGCTCAGGCGATGGCGGGTATTTTCAATAACTTTTTTGCGACAGTTTTTACCGTAGAAGACGTAAATAATGTCCCCGATGTGGACGATGTCGTTCCATTTAATAGCGAGACTACTGTGGATGAAATAACTGTTTACGAGGATGAGATTGCGCATTATATCGATAGGCTAAAAGTTAGCAAGGCTCCAGGCCCTGACGCTTTTTATCCCAGACATTTGAAAGATTTGAAAGACGTTATTGCAGGCCCCTTAACGAAGATTTGTAATCAGTCACTCGAAACGGGGATTATTTCTGAAGACTTCAGATTAGCTAACGTCACGCCCATTTTTAAAAAAGGCGACCGCACAGTAGCTACCAATTATAGGCCCATTAGCTTAACGTCAATTGTCGGTAAACTTTTGGAATCTGTAGTTAGGGATCGTATCATCGATCACTTAGAAAGTCGAGATTTGATTAATAGTAATCAGCATGGGTTTCGACGCCATAGATCTTGTTTAACTAATTTGTTAGAATTTTATAACGAAATAGTGCGCGATTACGATAGGCATAGAGCGGCTGACGTTATTTATTTAGATTTTAAAAAGGCGTTCGATACAGTTCCGCATAGAAGATTAATTGCGAAAGTTAAAGCAACCGGTATACGCGGTCAGGTAGCTAACTGGTTAGGGGAATGGCTTCGTGCTAGGAGACAGAGGGTCGTTGTTAATGGTAGTGAATCGGGGTGGTTGGATGTAAGTAGCGGTGTCCCACAGGGTTCAGTGTTAGGCCCATTGCTATTCGTAATTTACATTAACGACATAGATGTAGGATTGACTAGTAACGTTTCAAAATTCGCGGACGATACTAAAATAGGCGGTAAGGTTGTTAACGAGGACGATATGGAGTGGACGGAGAAGTAGCAGATGCAATTTAACGTAGACAAATGTAAAGTTTTGCATATAGGTTCTCGTAACAATAATTACACGTACACGATGGATGATAGAGAGTTAGTGAGCGTTGACGAGGAAGTAGATTTAGACGTACGCGTATCTAAGGATTTAAAAGTTAGGAACCAGTGCCTGGAGTCTTGCGCAAAAGCTAATAAGATGTTTGGCTTCACAGCGCGTAATTTCGAATTTAAATAGAAGGATATTATATTGCCCCTTTACAAGTCCCTAGTCAGGCCTCATTTAGAATATGCCGTTCAGTTTTGGTGCTCGTATTTGCGTGAGGATATTGATAGGTTAGAAAGGGTTCAGCGTCGTGCCACGAAACTAATTCCGTCACTACGCAACAAGCCTTATGAAGATAGGATTAAAGAGTTAGACTTGCATTCACTCGAAACTAGGAGATTAAAGGGGGAGCTTATTGAAGTTTTCAAAATCGTTAATAACATCGATAACGTAAATTTTGACAAATTGTTCACTTTCGATAATAGCAATACTCGTAATAATGGATTTAAGTTGCGTAGCAGACGTTTCATTACTAATATCGCTAAAAAAAATTTTTACGTTCAAAGTAATTGATAAATGGGATAATCTTCCAACGCCCGTCGTGAACTCTACCAGCGATAATGTGTTTAAAAACCGTCTATATAGGCATTTTAAATATATTAACGTTGTTTAAAATAATAAAACAATTGGCAACAGGAGCTCTTGGGGTCGTAATCGGGGATGAGTCTGTTGACGTCTAATGCCAGCTTGTGACATGCCAGCATGTGATATGCCAGCAAAGAAAAAAAAAAATTAGATTAACACGACCTTAGTTGTAGCTTGTTAAGTAAATTAACCCACTTTTTGTTATTCTTTGTACTTTGTTTTCTTCTCTCCTTTATTGCATGTTTGTAACTCTATTGGATGTATGTAGCTCTCTTTATTGCATGTCTGTAGTTTGCATGGTATGATAGTGTTTGAGTTAAGAATGTGTTGTAATGCGTTTTCATTTTACTTCTTTTCATCTTTCACGCCTTTCCATCCTAGTGGGCTGCATCCTCTACCTCCCTATGGATTGGAGGATCGGTCTGCAACAGCTGGAAGAATGTGTTGCGTTGAGTTAAGAATGTGTTGTTCTTGAGTTGAGAATGTATTACATGGTTTGTAAGCGTTCTTATTTTACTTCATTTCATCTTTTTACGGCAGAGTGGGCTCTACCTCCCTATGGAGTAGAGGATGACCGTTCTGTAATCTTTCCTATTCTCTTCGACTATTTTTCTGACTTGTCGGCAGTGGCCGGCGGATGACGATGGTGAGTCTTTTTTCTCTTTTTCTGAATGAATGTTAACCCACGAGTGTTAGGTGTTGCTACTTACTTAACCCCCTATTCTCTTCTCTTAACCCCCTACTCTTTCCTTCCTCTCGGGCTAACCTGAGAGTGCATCTTATGGTCTTTGTTAGCCTTAGCTTCTGTAGATCTGTAGATCCTCCACATTCCCTCATTCCCCTTCCCCACCCACCAGTCTCGCGTATATTAAATCATTATGTAACAATACTAATAAAGCTGTTTGTAGAGTCCGTGTGCAGCTTTAAACCTTTACTAACTTACGAATCTACACGATTATATATATATATATATATATATATATATATGTAATGACATTGAGCGAGAAAAAGATTGAGACAGTGTGAGAGAGAGCGAGGTAGAAGGGCAGAGAGTTAGTGGGAAATGGCCTATCGATTGTTACACAAAGAACTTGTAACAGTTTTGATCTGAATAACAGTAACTGATTATAAAAATCACATAAGCATAATCCACGGTTGTACTAGCGTAAACATATTTATATACACAGTAAACCCTCGTCCAACGGGGGGTTTAGGTTCCTCGAGAACGGCGGGTTAGGTAAATCTGCGTTGGATGGACAATCTTAATAACCTATGGGACAAATGGGGATACGTGAGTAGAATGAGCGAAAACTAGGAAAGTGCAGGAATAGTGCAATGCAATTGCAAACGCTGATCAATGTTGCAAGATATTGCAAATTGGGTTATGCAACAAAGGGGGCTAGGTTATGCAATGAAGGGGGATGAGGTTATGCAACAAAACAATGCTGCAGAGGGGGGAAGAGGTTATGCAACAAATCAATGCAGCAGAGGGGGGAAGAGGTTATGCAACAAGTTAATGCTGCAAAGTGGGAGGGAGTGATCTTCGGAGGGAGAAGAGAGGATGACCCCCCCCCCCAGAGGAGTAACCTAACCTAACAGAGGGAGAGAAATGAGAAGGAGGAGGGTCTTTGGGGGAGAAGGTGGAATGTCCTCACCCCCCAAAGGGAAACCTAACCTAACCTAAGCCTTAACCAAATAAGGAGAGGGGTGTTCGCCTGGCTCCAGCCAGACGCAGTATGAGCATCCAGGGGCCAAGCAGCTGTTGTATAGAGGGTCGTGAGTTGCCAGGTACCACTTATTTATATATGGATGGGTTACCAGAGAGCACTATATAATTTAATTATTTATTTATATATAGATGAGTTACCATTTATTTTAATTTTTATTTAGATGAGTTACCAGTTATTGTTTTTATTTTAATTATGTTCAGGTGTACCTTATTAGGATGATTTGCTACGACAATATTTGCATTAATATTTGCGCCCATACTATTCTCGGGTTTCCCATTTTAGAACCCACCCCTTTATGCAATATCCCTCACCCCTTTGCAACATTGATCAACGTTTGCCACTTGCATTCTCTATCATGACAATATTTTGGATTATTATTATTTGCGGTCATACTATTCGGTCCTCAACTTTGGTTCATGTATTCGGCTCGACTTTCTACTTGGCAATTCTCGCGTAGGAGTGTGATTAAATTGTGTTTAGTTCGTGAAAATGAATGTCTGGTTGGGCTGGTAGATAAATGGGCGCCCTAGGTATCCTAGTTGTTAAGACGCTGGGGTGCTGATCGGATGTTGAGAGATCGAGTCCGGATGGTGACATTGTAATTTCTTGGTACATACAATCCCCGATGAGCCGGGTGTACCTGTGTGAGGTGGAGAGTAAAAGAAGCCAACTCGCCACTTCATCAGATCATCTCGAGAGGAGGGACGATAAGCTTAATCTTCGTGGAATCATCTCAATAAAAATTTAAATAATAATAATAAACTTTTCCATTTTTTCATTTTTATTCATTCATTTCATTTCATTTCAATAACAGAGACAAAGTAAAGTTTTAACACAACTATGAAGATGATACCACACAAATTACACGCAAAGAAAAATAGTTCGGATTCAAAGTTAAACTGTAGGTCTAAGGCGGGTGACAAGCTTGATCTTTGTCAAAATGAACAATTCGGGGGGAAGGAAAACCGATTTAGCTTATTATTACTACTGTAATTTGCACCCCCCTATATATATATACTATATACATATATATATATATATATATATATATATATACATATATATATATACACTGTGTATATACACGCACACACATATATATATTGTTGCATATGGAAATATGATAAGGAAGCTCATTACTTAATCAAAAGTTAATTTAATTTAGCTTATAAATAATTTGGAAAACAAGCACGTGATGCTTATGTATATATTTATGTTGTTTTTAACTTCAATAATAATGGTAATAATGAAAACAATAAATAGGAGTCGAGAGAGGTTCTTCTTAGGTGGTATTCAGCGGATTTAGGTCAAATGGGACCTTTGCGTTTTTCAAATATCCTCGGGCAAGTAAGGTGTGAGTTTTTATGTGTGTCGAGTTTCGACCCTTATACATTTTTTTTTCCAGATATGCTTTCAAAAGAAAGAAATGGCAAAAGTAAATAACACTTAAAATTTTATTCTATGAGAATGTGCACACACACACACACACACACACACATATATATATATATATATATATATATATATATATATATATATATGTGTGTGTGTGTGTGTATATATATATATATAGTTGTGTAATTATTATATTTTAATGCATTTTTATTTTATTGTTAATTAAATAATAGCGTGGAGGTACGAAATTAATTTTAATTGAAAATAAGTGAATAAAGGAATACTCTTCTTGAATAATATATATATATATATATATATATATATATATATATATATATATATACACAGCGTTTAAAGTGTGTACTGTTATTTTGTGTGCATTTTTCTTTTATAGTTAATTAAATAAACTAGCTTGAATGTACGAAATAATTTTAATTGAAAATAAATGAATAAAATAATCCTCTTCTTAATTTCGCAGATTTTTGTAAAAAAAAAAATATCGAAGATATATAGAAAAGATTGTCTAAAGTAAGTAGACACCTTCGGTTTGGCTTTAGAGTAATTTTTTATATATATATATATAATATATATATATATATATATATATATATATATACTGTATATATATATATACTGTATATATATATATATTATTCCTCGTTCGTATTTCTTATATTAGTATTAATTTTTTGATCATATATATTCCATCGTTTGTATAGAATGAACTATTGTATATTTATTTTCTATATATTTCGTGAAATGGAATCCAATAATTCGTCTAAATAAACAGAATGATGAAACGGTGATTTATTTAATATAGTTTAATTGTATTTCTTTTAATGTTAATATTGGGAATCGTTTAAATTAGTTCTCTTGCTAAACAAATTTTAGAAGAAAGTCGCTCTTGCCCTTAATAAATAAGTAATTAAATTAAATGGCGTTTCATAGCAAATCATCCTAACAAGGTACACCTGAACATAATTAAAATAAAAACAATAACTGGTAACTCATCTAAATAAAAATTTAAATAAATGGCAATTCAATTATATAGTGCTCTTTGGTAACCCCTCCATATATAAATAAGTGGTATCTGGCAACTCACGACCCTCTATATAACAGCTTCTTGGCCTGTAGACGCTCATAATGCGTCTGGCTGGAGCCAGGCGAACATCCCTCTCCTTCTTAGGTTAAGGCTTAGGTTAGGTTTCCCTTTGGGGGTGATGACATCCCACCTTCTCCTCCAAAGACCCTCCTCCTTCTCATTTCTATCCCCCTCTTAGGTTAAGGTTACCCTTTTGGGGGGAGGTCATCCTCCCTTCTCCCCCCAATATCCCTCCCTCCCCCTTTGCAGCATTAACTTGTTGCATAACCCGTTCCCCCTCTGCAGCATTGATTTGTTGCTTAACCCCTTCCCCTTTCTGCAGCATTGATTTGTTACATAACCCCATCCCCCCTCTCATTGCATAACCCCATCTCCCCCTGTGCAACATCTTGCAACATTGATTAACATTTGCAATTGCATTGCACCATTCCTGCACTCTCCTATTTTGCGCCCATCCTACTTACGTGAACGCTGCCGCGTAAAGTCTCCCATTAATACTTAGATACGTAGATTTTTTACTCACACATAAATGAATTTCCCTACATACAGGGTGGGCCAAAAAAACTATTGCCCTGATTTTGAACAATATAATTTTACTTTTATCAAATGTTATTTGTACAATCAATATATGTGTCCTGTATAGAATTTTAAGGTCTATCTCGTGATGAAGTTGGATTTTTGCTAACTGTAACCATTATTTTGTAGTTCGCTGTTTCTATACAGTTACCTAATTGATCCAAGATTATGCGGAATGTGCCCTCCTCCATTATCAATGCACGCTTGCAACCTTGCTCACCATTGATCTATTGCAGCATTTATGAATCGTTGTGATATCTTTCTGTAGTCTGCAGTAATATTTTCCTTCAGATCTTCGACGGAATTGATCTCCTTTCCTTTATAAACCAATTCTTGTAGAACACCCCAGAGAGCGTAATCGCATGAGTTTAGATCTGGGCTATTCGGCGGCCAGAATCTGGTTCAGTATAATCCGAAACATTTCGGTCGAGATACTCCCGAGTTGTGCGAGCTGTATGGCTTGTGGCACTATCTTGCTGGATCACAAAGTTGTTTCTTGACTTCTCCCTTATCGACGGCAGTATCGCATCAAGGATTTTTTCTTGGTAATAAACAGCAGTGATTTTGGTATTTTGATAAGCAAAAACAATCTCTGACTTCCCTAACTTTGAAATAAAGATGGAAACCATGACTTTTTGAGAAAAATGCGGACATTCCCTGCAAAGTCGATCTAGACTGATAGATTTTTTTGTCCTGTCTTCCATAAACTTGGTCATTTTATGTGTTTATTGTTTAAGCAACCGTAAAGGTCTTTTCGTCGCTGGACCATATTTTTGAAACTTCTCTGTCTGGGAATCGATCTAACACAGCACGATATTTTTCAACTCTTGCTTGCTTATTTCATGCAGAGAGCTTATGAACTTCGACTCTTTTAACACATTTAAGACCCAGATCATCTTTTACTATACGACGAACACTAGAGCGAGAAATACCAGTAGTTTTTGAAATTTCTCTAACGGACTTGTGGGTGTTGGGCCGTTCTTCTTGAATGCATATCATGGATGAAACCATGTCAATATTTTCGTCAGTACGTGATGTTTTTGGCCTTCCATTGCCTTTTCGTTTGGTCGACCCTGTGATATCAATTTTCTTTATGAGATATCGTCCATCGTTTATTTGGAAACTCTTTCTTCATTCGTTTTGCACCCCAGTGTTTCTCCTTACGCAGGTTCAATATCAATGCTTCATCTTCCAAAGAGTATTTCATTATGTTATAACTTGTTCACCAACTATAGCAGAATGATGGTCTGACATGGAAAAGGAAATTAATTAATTATTTTGTGTAAAAATTAGGAAAATTAATTATTTATGGAGAAATTGACTGTCATATGAAAGTATCAGTTGCTAACTTTGACCACCGTTCAATTGAGCACCATATTCTGATACCTCCCTCCAGCTGTGAACCTGTACCTCTACTCCTGGGGCGTTGGATCTAGATTCAAAGCCAGCGTATGAAAGAGTAAAAGTATGGGTACAACATACGGCCTCAGCAGTATGATCAATATAGAGGGTGAGCCACAATATTTTTTCAAAAGTTAGGTAATAGTTTTTTGGTCCACCCGGTATATTGTATATGAAATAAGAACATAATAAAATCATAAACATAATGAAAATAGCACTTATCTTTTCACTCTTTCGGATGGTGCGTATGGTAGATTTATTCACGTGATACTCGCGGCCAAGTGATGTTATTCTCATACCACCACGCAACTTATCTAGAATCTTTATTTTTTCGGCTAATGTCATAACCTTATGACTTCTCTTCACTACCACTTGCAGATGCTTTACGTTTTGGTGCCATAGTGCTGTCTAAGGGTAATAGCAAAACCACGGCATAGTACGACAAAAACAATTCAACACAACTTCACTGAACTTAACGCGTTAGCGGGACTGAGAAAAAGGGTGATGCGAGGGGTGACGCGAGAGGGAAGGAGATGCGAGAGTGTTGGAGAAAACATTAGAGCGCGCATTGGCACGCGTACAGTACTACTGTATTAGAGCGTGTTTGGCGGACCGTGTTAATCAAATTTTCCGCTTTCGGTAAATAATTTATTTTTTTGTATATAAGCAAATTCGCGCTGGACAAACACGCGTTGGACGAGGGTTTCCTGTACTTATAAATTCATACAATATTATACTAATGTTTGTGAAATGACGTTGATGGGCTAAACCCTGGTGTTGACATGGTTACTTGCTGTCGCCATCCAAGAGAGAATACATATGGGCGTGTCAGTGGAAACTAAGGTGACGGTTGCATGAAGCAGGATATCACCACCGGTTTGTGGCTGATGCCTCTCATATTAATAGTGTTTTCCAGATTGTATTTGTATTATCAATGTGGAGACAATAATTTAATTACGATAGACAGATAAATCCATTAATGTTTCCCAGATTTCCTGTTACATTATCAATGTGGAGATATTACACTGCCCAACACCAATTTTGCTGATTTAATTCTAACACCTGTTTTTAGGTAACTTTGGTGTGCTGATTTCAAAAATCACCTTAGGTTTTGCCTATCACGTCAGGTTTTCGAGCAATCAAATACGGATATTTTGGAGATATCGCATTTTGGCAGGGTTATGCCCAATTTTTTTCTTTTCAAAAAATGTTTTTACATACTCAGAATCAGCATGGAAAAGTAAACAATTGTGCAGGGAGTGAACTTTAATATACAATGGTAATATTGACACAAAGTGATTAAAAGTGTTTAAATAAGCAAAACATGAATCCATATTAAAGCAAGCGCGGGACCAGTTTTCTTAACATTGTCTTTTTCTTGTTTTCTTACTTTTCAGTGCTGATAAATTTTCTCTTATAGGACTTCCTAGAATGAGAGATGTCAAGACAATCTCTTTGCAGGCTCCAGCAGTAGTCAGCCATCATATGGGTATCCCATCTTCCTTGGTGTCGTTCTTCCATCACTTTGATATCTTGGTGGAACCTTTCACCTTGCTCTTCACTAACATCACCAAGATTTTCTGGAAATTTATCCAGATGACTGTTGAGATAGTGAACTTTAATGCTCATGTTGCAACCCAACTGCTGAAAGTTTACAAGTAAATCCTTTACAAAATCTTTATAATTTTCAGACTTTTTGTTTCCTAGGAAGTTCTTAACTACTGCCACAAAAGCATTCCAAGCTCTTGCCTCCGTTTCGGTCATTGAGTTACTGAACTGCGGATCTTTCATCAGTTTTCTTATCCACAGATAAAATTTTAACAGCAAAACAGCTGTTAACAGGTCTCAAAAATCATCAATTTTGATAAGCGCCCTTCATGGATCACCCAAAATAGGCATATTGCATTGCACGAAAACCTGATGTGATGGACAAAATCTAAGGTGATTTTTGAAATCAGCACATCAATATTATCCAGAAACAGGTCTTAGAATTAAATCAGCAGCAAAAACATTTTTTTGTTGGTCACTGTTATTAGATCTTAATAAGGAATATACAGTACATATACAATAAAACACCAATTCTTTATTACAACAAATATGCAATGGTTGAGAATGTTTTATTAAATAGTTTATCATACAAAATGCTTACAATTTGCAATAGATTAACATAAATAGCACAGCTATACCCGGTTCAGAGTTAGTATTTGGTCCATCCCCCAGTATTGTCTATTACATCTTGTAATCTGTGTTGCATAGATGCAACATGGTTATGTTTGATGTGTGGGTTCCTTCAGAACATCTCCCACTCAGCCAGAGTGTGATTCAGCACCTCGCGGCTGGTCCACTCCTGTCCAGGCTCCCACGAGTAAACCACATTCCTCCACATGTTCTCAATGGGGTTGAGGTCACACCCCTTCCTAGGCCAGTCCAGTTGCTCTAGATTTCGCTGCTCATCAAACCACCTTCTTTCAATCTTGGTGGTGTGGATGGGAGAGTTGTCCTGCAAATGGATTTTAAATATTAAAAGTAGAATTATATCTCAGCCATACGCTTCATCAGTAACCCACTACTCGAGGTAGGTTCTAACCCCTATCTATTAGCGGTTTCTCTCAGCTAAATGTAGTTGCGCGACATTATACAAATAATACAGTCTGCAGTTATCCAGAATAAACATTGTAAAGTGTTCTCATAGTATTGAAAGAGTTAAAGAACAATTTTATGACCATTATTCGTCCCATGTAAATGTGGAAACTGGACATACAAATGCATGTAAGACATAAATTTTACTCTAGTAATAGTATAATATTCTATAACACATAAATACAACATAACTGCCTAAAGATAATCTGCTCAGGATAGGGCAAGGCATACGCGCGTACAGAGGGCATCATCACCTCTTCCATAATCTCTATGAATTGATCTGCCGTAAACGTCCGATGGATGTCAGTCAGCTCTCCTAGTCATTACAGGTGCATCCATCCCCACACATTCGCCGTCACGTGCCCACTCCGTGCCACTTCGTAAATATTTTGGCCGGAATATCTCATGTTGTCCTGTAGCCAACACCGAAGACGGCCGTGAGTTGTAGACGCAAACGTCTTCTCGTCAGAGAACATAACTCTGCTCCAGTATACGAAATCATCATTTATATGGTAGCGAACAAACGGGAGCCTGGGCTGACGATGTCGTTCCTCGATCCTCTTTTTTTTGTCAGGAGTATGGTCGTGATATCCTACTTCATGCAACCGTCTCCTTACGGTGTCCACTGACATACCCATATGTCGTGTCTCCCGGATGGCGACTGCGTTGTTGATAAGATCGTTCTTTCTGCACTTCGTTGATTATTCTCCAGTCTTCTTCTGGAGTGGTCTCTTTCTTGGTGTTCCACACTTAGGACGATCTAGCAGATTCCCAGTCCCCTGCCACTTCTGCACCCAGCGTCGAACAGTAGACTTCGAAATTCCCAGTTCCATGGCTATGTCAGCTCAGCTACAGAGAGGCCTGTTTCCCGCATACCAATTATCCGGCCTCGCTGTGCAATTTTATCTTGAGCTGGATTCATTTTCAGAGTCGGTGTTCGTCATACAGTGTAGAAATATAGTATGAACAATTTAGGGTTATGACATTTTTATAACCTCATGTTCCTGTATCATAAATCGATGAACGTTTGCCCCCTGACAATGAAAATAACAGTTGTTTCGATATATTTTGAAAAAACTTCACCCCAAAATAAAAAATAAAAAATTAATAAAATAATAAATATTGGTTGCTCCTTGGTATAGCTATTGCAGATGGGTCTCTGTTCCAGTGATTTTCCAGAGTATTTAGTGCTTTTCGGTATTGTTGCAAGATATTGGACAATTTATGATAATCATCAGGTAACCAATCTAGAATGGTGCAATGCAGCTGTCTCGAATATACTAATATACTATATTTGCTTTCGGGGTGACATTTTCTTTCAATTCTGAAGAATTAGGCCCTTTTTTATTGTTTTCAAGCAAAGGTTCATCGATTGATGATACAGGAAACAATATTTATGACAAAAAATTAAAAAGTCATTACCCTAATGAACATAGATCATGCCAGTAACCATATCAACACCTCCGTTTGGCCAATCAACGTCATTTCACAAACATTAGTATAATATTGTATGAGTTTATAAGTATATATACTGTAAACCAGGTCACTTTCGAGGCAGCAAATTTTCGCTCTTTCATATCCTTAGACGAGTTCGCGGCATCATAATTTCGCGGTCAACAGTTGCTAGTTATAATCTTACAGATTAAAATCACGTCATGAATGACGACATTCATTCTGGCCTGTGATTGGTCGACGTTGAGGTCGTATATCAAGGAGGCAAGTTTTACCGCTTGGTATGCGGGTAAAGTTTTAGCAGCACTCAACGTAAATGAATCTCTCGGTAAAATATATTTGAAGCTTTCCACACTGAAACCTATTCATTCAAATGGATTGTCTCTGTATGGGATAACCTACACAAAATGAGGGAGACCATTCGGAAGGGTTGGGAAATTAGCAGCATTCATGACATTCTTGTTATACAGGGTGTCCGATAAGTCCGGCATCATAGGAACAATAATAAAAAAAAGGCAAAACAAAAGATTCTATTTACAGAACATGCTCAATATGCCCACCATTGTTTTCAATACACAAATTCAGACGTGATAACCAGTCAGCAAGCACACGGTGAATGATGTCAGGAGTAACGGTGTTACATGCTCCAATAATGCGCCGTCGCAAATGTTCAACACTCCTAATTTTCTCTGCGTATACCAGCGCTTTCAAGTGGCCCCAGAGATAAAAATCTAGTGGGTGGCGTGAGATCCGGGTTTCTAGCTGGCCATTCCACAGGCCCTCGACGTCCTATCCAATGACTAGGGAATTGTTGGTACAGGTATTCCCTTACTTGGGTGCTGTAATGTGCAGGAGCGCCGTCTTGCTGGAACCATGTTGGGAAATTTCCTTCTTCGTTCAAGACACTGGGAAATGCTTCTTCCTTGAGCATACGTAGGTAGGTTGCTCCAGTGACATGTTCATCGAAAAAGAGGGGGCCTATAATGCGATCCTTCCAAATGCCACACCATACCATCACCCGAAATGCACCTTGTTCCTTTGAAGAGGTATACCAGTGAGGGTTGTTTTGAGACCAGTAGCGGGTGTTCTGTCGATTTACCTCACCATTTCCATAAAAAACAGCCTCGTTACTGAACAGAATGGTGGACGGGAAATTGGCATCCCGAGCATATTGTTCCGTAGCCCATTCACAAAATTCCATCCGCCGGTTGGGATCATCTTCGCTTAATTTCTGTAGGATCTGAAGTTTATATGGATGCCATTTGTGAGCCTGAAGAATGCGGTGGATGCTACTTTTCGACAATCCTGTCTCGGCGGACAATCGCCGAAGAGACTAATTGGGACTTCTGTTAAAATGAGTCAGGATTGCAGTCGCTGTATCATCGTCAGTGGACCTCCTTGAAGGTCCACTGCTTGGTTTATCTTCTATGGATCCTGTTTCCTTAAACTTTGCAACAAGTCTGCTAACACAACTCTGTGTTATTGGCTCGCGGTCTGGATGCAGTCTGTTAAATTCAGCAGCGGCCTCTCTTTGACTCCGATTTCCATATGAATTATGGTTTGTAAAAATAGAAAAATATGAATTTTTCCTATGATGCCGGACTTATGGGAACCCCTGTACAGTAATAGTACATTATAATTTAAAATGTTGTTACTGCTTTAATTTATGTTTTATTTCAATAGGATCTTTTCCGTTTGGTTGCTAGCAGCGAATTTTAATGAAAATCGGTATTTTCAAATTTTCGCCTGCTGGATATTTTCGCGTAAACTATAGCCTACGTGAAAAACGCGAAAATTTCCGGCAAGTGAACATTTGGCATTCACTAGTATATAAAAAGTTCTATTGTAGTAGCTGTTCATATAGATTTGTAGTAATCATAATGGAATCTTATAAGACTAGTAAA
The DNA here is from genome assembly GCA_023014485.1 of Bathynomus jamesi. Lineage (NCBI taxonomy): Eukaryota > Metazoa > Arthropoda > Malacostraca > Isopoda > Cirolanidae > Bathynomus > Bathynomus jamesi. The sequence goes on along the minus strand of JAJOZX010000877.1, from coordinate 898,557 downwards.
CTACATGGAGTTTATCGCTGTTCACGATCATATTGTTTATCTTTATGAACGCGGACATTACGTTATAATTACCTGTATATCAATGACGGCACATTCAATTGTCCTTTAGATATATATGTCTGTGTTATATGTTGTTGGACTCGGTTGTCCCCCCCTCCACCCCACCTTTCCCCAGTTGGGGTACCTTGACTAACACTGCTGCGTTGCCTCATGTCATGTACGGAGTCAACTGTGAGGCGAAGAACATTACATTGGATCTATTGCATTGGATCGATCCGGAATTAACTCAGATTCAAAATTATTCCAGTTAAACGATTCAAGATTGGATTTAATTACGTTCTGTCTCTTTCCGCGCCATCTATATAATATAACCTTTTACCTACATAATAGTTTCGTATGTACGATATCTTTAATTCTGAAATAACACTTCAAGCTCTGGTGTATCACAAATGTGAAATGGGTATAAAATAATAAGTTTCGCACAAATTTCCAATATCTCCATGAAATAATATACATATGTATCGTTTCCATGACAACTTATAAATTACATTAGTTTTAGGGGCCGCACAAGTTGAACTCAAACCTGAGACAGTATAAAATGTGAAAGGAAATTCCTAATGCAGTAAGTAATGACTTTCAAATTATGACATAAAAGAAAAATAACATAGCTTCAACTAGAGTACTAGAATGCTGTTTTTTTTTACATACATTTATTAATGGGGATGACGTTCCACTTTCCTCACTTCATTAAGTTTGATTTAGTGGGTATTGGCTTGCCCTTTCGATGAAGGGAGACAGTGCGTAGGAAGAACTGCTTTTGATCTTTATTTTTCGTGATAGTGGAGTTGAACCCAAAGATGAAGGCGATTTCTCGTTCCGGCATTGTTTACGACTTTCAAAGTTTTCACTGCACTCGGGTATTGTCTGTAGATGGAATTTGTCTCCCAAGTCTCTGGGTCCTCCTTTAGAAAAGTCTGTTCTGCTTATCTTTCTCCATCAAAGAGTAGCAGGTTGAAGATGTTCTTCGTTTTTCCTGTGACAAAGGCCTCAGTTGGAGTATCAGCAGAAAAGCATTTTTGATCAAGATGCTTCAGGCATTTGGAGTGAGGTTCGCCATCGACATTTTTCACCATGGCTCGTATTGTGCTAATTAGCACACGGGCATCAAATATTGCCAAGCCAATCAATTCTTCTGACACATACCACAAGTGCCGCTTGAATGCAGCCAAAGCAGTTTGGGCAATTGCAGCTTCGAGTATATTCACCTGAAGCTGGAGGTCATTCATTGGAACTCTAGTCGCCACAGATTTTTCATTCCGGAATTTGGAACAAATCAGGGCAACGAAGAGGCTAATTTCCGTGACGGCTTTGAGCTCACCGCCCTTCAGAGGAAACCCATCTTGAAAGAAGAATATTTTGATGTAGTAAATGACTTTGGCCATCCGCTGAGCGTGATGGAAGGCGTTTGGTGTTCGAAACCTTGGTTCACGATCTGGTATATCCCCCAGGAAGATACATGACAACCAAATGAGTTCCTCATAATCATCCCTCGCGTAATCTTTAGTTTGAAGAGCTTCCTTCAAGTAGTCAAGTGCCTCGATCTTAAATCACCTCAGGTCTTTTTTCAGTCTCTCAGTAATCTGACCGTCTCCCGTGCATGGGCTAAACTTCAATTTATTAATGACGCTCCACTTACTTTGAAATCGTTTGAATATAGCAATGTCTGGACCTCTCGACGTCCCAAATGCCTGCGAAAAGACGTTACTCGGAATCACTTCGTAAACATGGCGGCGACAAGCCAACCAAATCATTTCCTGCCCTAAAACTTCTTCAGTCTTCGTACATGCTCCTGCTTGTAGGCCAGTATTTGAGGCCATTGTTTGTAGGCCAGTGTTTTCGTAGTGTCGAAAACCAAACCTCTGACAGCACTCGAGATTCCCCAATCTTCCGACATTTAAATACATGCATTGGCTTGCTCCATCCTCGTAGCACGGCTGATTCTTGGAACCCTCAGGAATTTCTCCTCTCCGCCTCCTTTCATGAAGATTGCCACACGTTCCGCCTTCTCCTTCCTTTGGACTATGTCTGGGAGAAGTTTTGAGTCCTACTGTAGGAGTAGAGGTACTTTGGAAGTAAACTTTGCTTGGTCGTCCATAGCAACTGCTTCACGATTTTTCATTTGGTGACGATGGACGGTGCTTCGGGAGAAGGATAATTAGCCAATGTTGTGTCCTAATGCCTTCGCAGCAGATTCTAGAGTATAGGTGGCAGTTACATTACAGCGATCGAGTGTTGACGTTACCTCTGTTGACAATATAGCCGTCGTCGTCCTGATCCTCTTTGAATGACTCCGTGGGGGAGTGGGGAGTCTTCGTCGGGAGGAACTCATCGCCACTCTCTTCAGATGAAACGGACGTACTACTACATCCGATCATACCTTAATCATAAACATCAATCATGTATTTCTGCTCTTGGGATGTTTTCTTCCTCCTGTGCTTCATATTCTCATCGGTCTTACTTTTTCTCGTCTGCTTCTCCACATATTTTTCATCTATTCCAGCCATGCTTGACTCCATTATGTTCTCTCTCTGTTTGATTAGGAATTCTCTGTCCTCTTCATTCTTCATAATCTGTAGAGCATCCTTGTGACCAATATCAAAGAGTTCCTCTAAATCTCCCTTGAACATCTCCTTCATCCGGTAATTCTCCTGAGGTTTGTGATGGCTCTTCTTAAGACTTTCGTACTGGCTAAGTCCAGGAGCTTTTTCCTAGCATACACATCAGTGGTCGTCGGGATTTGTGCTGCCTTCCAGAACTTATGAACTTCTACTATAGTTTTTACACTTTCTGCTTTTGTCATATTCTCAATTGAATGATGGTGAGAGAACTTCCGGAGAGCCTGCTTCTTTGAAAATAATCTGGCTCCAGTTATTAGTGGTTCAGGATGGTCGATCAGCCAAACCGAAGAACCGCTTCGCAATTGATGAATTATTTTATTACCTAAAAACGAAAAGATTAGATGATTAGAATGTAGTAGTTTTCGATACATTCAGGTTGTTGTATTTGGGCGATGAATACAACATAAGCCTGCGCAAACAAATAATATTGTACCCTGCAGGTGAATTAAATTACTTATATGAAAGCTGAGAACACATTTGAACTCAGAGTCAAGACTGACGTAGCCTAGCGCTTGGCCTAATGCTGCTTATAGAGTAAACTTTCGTAAACAATGAATTAAAGCGTGGAAGAATGATTAGTTTCGATGTTGATTCATTGTTTACGAAAGTTCCTATTGATGATGTACTTAGTTTTTTAGGGAGAAAATTGCCAACATGTAACGTAGAACTTGGCATGCCTCACTCAGTGATGGGCATCGATACACGAAAATCCCTAAAGCGATACCGATACATCGATACTCGTAAATCGTCTAAAGCGATACCGATACGTCGATACTTTATAGATGGCTAAAGCGATATCGATACCGATACAAAAGTATCGCTCGATACCTCACGCCGATACATCTATCGCGATACTCCCCATCTCTGCCCACACTTGTATTTTTAGAATTGATAAAACTCTGTCACCAATAATGCCTTCTCCTTCGGTGAGGAATTTTATTTACAACGTTTTGGTATGGGAATAGGGTCCCCTTTATCCCCAATACTGAGTACATTATACATGAAATATTATGAGTCGAAATTGTTACAAACAAATGTCCCAGTAATTTAATTTGGTTTCGTTATGTCGATGATATTTTCTCATTTTGGCCTGACAACTGGAACAACTTTGATACTTTCTTTCAGTCATTAAATAAGCTTGTTCTCACTGTTAAATTTAAATATGAATGGGAAAACGACAAACAATTACCTTTTTTAGATGTTTTGGTCATTAACAAAAATGGAAAGCCCAATTTCACTATCTATAGAAAACCCACTCACTGCAATTTGTATATTCATTATTTTTAATATCATGATGATGGTGTTAAAAGCCCAATTATTTCTTCTATGTTTCTGAGAACACTCAGGATTTGTAGCCCACATTTGCTGGACTCAGAAAATTCAAAGATTTGGAACATTTTTAAGGATTTAAAATATCCTAAGTGGTTTATCAGAAAGGCGTATTTTAAAGCCAGGAAATCTTTTTACGCCCCTCGGGAATCTTTAGTTAACCAAAAACAGTATTTGAGTTTTCTTTACATTTCCGGCTTAGAAAGTGTAAAACCTTTGACGAAAGATTTTAGGTTTGCTTTGGCGTTCAAATATTCGTTTACTGTAAAAAGTAAATTTGTTATGAATAACTTTGCAAAACAGGAAAAAGCGGGTGTCTACATCATTCCCTGTGAAAATTGTGATTAAGTATATGTAGGAGAAACTGGAAGAAATATTGAAACTCGCATTAAAGAACATAAATATGCCTTCAGATGTTGTAACACTAATAATGCAATTTTTTATCACGTCAGCCAAAATAATCACGCCATAAATTGGGAATCAAGTAAGTTACTTTATAAATGTCAAAAGAAAAATAATAGAATCTGTATGTATAGACAAGAAGATAATTTTAATTTGTGCGAAGGTACTTATAAGCTGGACCCTTTAATGAGATTCTTGGTCAAAATATCCCTTCCGGTGTCGGGTGAACGGGATCTAACCTAGGTGTGAATTTCTTAATGGTCCCTGCCCTTCTAGAATGTTCCTTACCTTTCCTGGATTGTTTTCTTACTCACTTTTGTTCATTCGTTTTTCTGTATCCACCCGAAGAGGATGCCAGTGGGCATCGAAACTGTTGTGGAAATAAACTCCGTCTATTAGTATGGGTTTTATTGCCACAAAGGGAGAAAAGTTTGCTTGTTGCTTCAGTTCTAACGGTGGTGAGGAGAGGAAGGTTCAGACGCGAGATTTCATCTGCCATCGGACCGATGATTTGAGATATATATATATATATATATATATATATATATATATATACAGCCTACAAAATACAGAGAGATGAAGAACCAAAATTTCAGCACGGGGAGAAATTGCTTAACCTTGCGCGACCCCTAAAAGTGCCTTAAATAATCTAGAATTTTGTGTGCCGATAGGGTACGTTAATAGAAATATTACAAACTTATGAGATTTACAAAAACACCAGTTTAATATTTTTCCATTGAAACTGGACCACCGTAATGCACACGTTTGTACAACTTTTCCTTTTGATATAATTATTTAACTCAACCATTAAGCTGTGAGACGCTTTTCTTTATATCTCTTTGTCTTTTAGTGATCCTTCACCAATTATTATTAATATGTAAATATAATACTGAAAGTGATTCTTTTGTATTGTTTCACTATACTTAAAAATATCGTGTCTAAGTGTTCCTTTCCTTCTGTACACCTTATATATATTATACTGTACTTTTGGTCATACTTGCCAATATCGAAATTATATTATTAAATTATTCTCCATTTCTTTTATGCGACATAACTGATCAAACTAAGCTTCGAACCACCCGAGCCACCTTGTTTCGTGTTCGAGTCAGAGCCTTCCTATCGACTGCCATGCTTTAATATAGAGAAGTTATGCAAGGTGTTTCGAATGTCAGTGTTTTGCCGTTGTCATTATTATTAGTTATATATGGGCGAATTTTTCATCTCTACCGCCTTCAGTATGTCACTGGCTGAGCACCCCTGCATATCGCTCTGCACTAAGTGCCTCAGTAGGTGGATATCTAAGGTTTTCAGTTTTCCATCTCAAGAACTGATCTCATTCCAAGCCTTTTCCTTTAGGTTTAAATGACTGGATAATTAAGCTGTTAAGAATGGTAAAGAACCCTCTAAAATATTCTTAAGTGTGTCTTTTTTATAATTTTAATTTCATCGTTTTGATTATTTATTTTTTTCTTTAACTGGACTGCAATTCCTGGTTAATTAGTGTTAAAATCTCAATGTGTTCCGAAAGTTACGTGGGCCTATATTAAAGAAACTAGCTAAACAGGGCCCTACGGGCCCATTTAGTTAAACCTGCGGTGCTGGGGGCCTTCGGGCCCAGTAATTGTGGGGGCTGGAGCACAGATATGATAACAGTTGCTAATAGTAGAATTTTATTTTGAACACGTATGAACCAAGTATTTACGGTTCACTTCAGTACTTCATGGAAGACCACATTATTTGTGAATGTTCCAGATTTATTACGGGCGGCAATGTGAAACTTAAGATTTTCATGACTGCGTTCTTTTCTATAGTTTTATTGATGAAATAATTGAACCGACAGTAATTGGGAAGCCTGTGCCCCCCCCCAAATTACTGGGGGGTTCAATTATTTAGTTAATAAAATTATAGTCATGAAAATCTTAAGCTCCATAAATCTTTACACAATGTGAAGCTCAAGATTTTCATGGCTGAGTTCTTTTCTATAATTTTATTGCTGTGCTGGGGGTGGTGCTGGTCAAACATATATTTTCGTTCATTACTCATCACCCCCATCCACCATACGAAGTTTGGTCGAAATCGGTTCACAAACGTAAAAGTTTTTTCTGCGGATAGAAATGTCTGCGGATAGAAATGTCTGCGGATAGACAATTTTTGAATTATAGTAAGACTAGCAAAAATACCCGTCCAACGGGCGGGATATTCTCTAAGCAAGTTGGAGTTTAACATTTACAATTAGCTCACGAATCACTTACATTTTAAATGCAGCTTCACAGATTTTACTTGAAGCTCACGAAGCAGTTAACTTTCAAATACAACTTGTAACATTTTTTTTACTTATCATGGCTTCCGGAGCGTAGCTAAAATTTTTGATGGCTACATTCTTTTCTAAATTTATTCACAAACTTCATTTTCTTCATTACGAGCCCATTTAGCTAGACCGCGGTGCTGGGTATTTGAAAACTGTCGCAACATACACAGATACATACAACATGCACACACTACATCAAGCAGGATATTCAAACTCCTCCCCAGACATAACGTTCTGTTCCCGCTCACTAGCAACACATGCACACTGGAGAACTGAAAAACAACTGTCATCAGACCACTTGCCCATCATCATTACAACACGTTCTACACTCTGCCCCAACAGCCTTAGGCACACTTACAGAAATTACAAGAAAGCTGATTGGGAACAGTTCAAAATATAGACTGAGGATCAATTCACCACATTAAACATCACATCCATCATAAACATCAATACAACACTCAAGACATTTAATCAGATCATCAATAATGCAAACAAATACATACCCAAGGGTAACATTAGGAAATACAACCCAACTTACACTAGAGAAATAGCCCACCTCATAAGGCAACGTAACAACCTCAAACATAACACACAAACACCACACACACGGCGATCCGTCAAGATCGTACTGGGGGTAACGGGGGTGGACTCATCACTTACATACGTAAAAGCATTAGCTACACTGATGCTACCCAAAACATTACAAACACAGTCCAAGCAGATAACACGATAGAAATACAGGCAGTTAACATTAAAACACGCGCAAAACAAACACCACACTAATCAACATTTACATCCCACCATAGTTCACCTCAGGTGCCAGCCAATTACAATCCACAGTTACACAATCTTGCCTCTTTCACTAATGTCATCTTAGGAGGAGACTTCAACGCCAAAGACACTAGTTGGTACCTGCACAACCAAAACAACACCAGAGGCGCCAACATAGCCACACAACTAAACAGCCTCTTCATTCTTAACAATACAGAAGAACATACACACATACCACATCAAGCAGGATACTCAAACTCCTCCCCAGACATAACGTTCTGTTCCCCCTCACTAGCAACACATACACAATGGAGAACAGAAAAACAACTGTCATCAGACCACCTGCCCATCATCATTACAACACATTCTACACCCTGCCCCAACAGCCTTAGGCACACTTACAGAAATTACAAGAAAGCTGATTGGGAACAGTTCAAAATACAGACTGAGGAACAATTCACCACATTAAACAGCACACCCATCATAAACATCGATACAACACTCAAGACATTTAATCAGATTATCAATAATGCAAACAAATACATACCCAAGGTCAACATTAGGAAATACAACCCAAATTACACTAGAGAAATAGCCCACCTCATAAGGCAACGTAACAACCTCAAACATAACACACAAACACCACACGCAGAAGCCATAAAGCAGCAGATACAACAGCTCAACACAGAAATAAACAACAAACTCAAAGAAAACAAACAGAAACATTCAGGGAATTCATAACAACACTAAACCACTCCACAGATACATACAGGCTATACAAGACTATAAACAGCATTACCCACTCTAACAGCGGCATTCACACCTCACACGCGGCTATCTGTCGCAGCCAAAATAATATCCCAACATACACACAACAAGCTAACATTCTAGTTAATCACTACGTAAAGATAAGTCACTTAAACAGAGACAACAACCAGAAACACGCAGACAAACAAACAGCCAGACACAAGAAAACCTACAGACTCGACACGACCATTACACCCTTCAATACAGACCAGACCACCAAGATCATCAAAAACATTAAAAATTCGAAGGCTACTGGACCAGACAACATATCTAACATACACCTTAAACACTTGGGCCCACAAGGAATACTAGCTCTCACAAATATCAGCACATATTCATACCAACACTGTATTATTCCTGACATATGGAAACAAGGTAAAATTATTACACTACTCAAACCAAACAAAAATCCAACAGAACCAGCTTCCTATAGACCCATTACTTTACTATGCACACCTTCCAAAGTAACAGAAAGACTAATCTTACAAATCACCAACCCACACATACCACTATCGCCTACTCAACATGGATTCAGACCTCACCACTCAACCACGACATTACTCACTAACCTGACGCAGCACATCATGGATGGCATCAACTCTAGAAGACCAGCTCAACGTACACTATTAGCAACAATAGACATTAGTAAAGCATTTGATGCTATCCCACGCTTCCCTCTCATAAACAAAATACTCAACACAAACATGCACAATAACACCAAAAGGTGGCTGAGGAACTATCTCTCAGGAAGATACTCACATGTCACATTTAATGGCAAGTCATCCAAAACAAGCTTTTTCCGAACGGGGTCCCTCAAGGCTCTGTTCTCTCACCAACACTCTTCAACTTATACATGCATGACATTCCAACACCCATAGATAACAAGCTTACCTTATCATCATATGCAGATGATATCACTCTATCATCCACCCACAACAACATCGACACCGCTACAAATAACCTACAAACATACATAAACAGTATACAAGACTGGCTCACACACAATAGACTCAAAGTAGCGCCCACAAAATCAACCATCACCTTGCTTACAAGCAACACAAAAGAACACCAGGTAATTCCACAACTTACACTAAACAACATCAACATTCCACACACTCACAGAACCAAAATACTAGGTGTCACATACAACACATCATTATCTTTTGCAAACCACATTCAGGACATTAAAAACAAATGTACGTCAAGACTTAACACGCTTAGGGTACTAACAGGCACAAACTTTGGACACCAGCAGGAAACAACATCACTCATCTACAAACAAAATATTCGCTCAGTTATGGACTATGCTAGCCCATGCTGGGCACCCATTATCTCAAACACACACATAAACACCTTACAAACAATACAAAACAACGCACTTCGTATCATTACAGGATGCACTCAAACAACACCAATAGAACACCTGCACACAGAAACAAAAATACTAAAAGTTAGGGAACATTTAGACATGAGGGGAACACAATTCATGGCAGCAGCGACAACTAACCCACAACACCCTTGCCACTACATGTACAATCATGCACCAACACCTCGCACCATTAAGGTAACACCAGAGAGACATTATAACCAAATACTCCATTCCATACCACGCCCCACAGACATCACACAGTACAGAAAACACATACACACACACCTAACCCACAAAGCACTGACACGACTCGGTCCGAATGCGGTCCTAGGTGCGAAGCCGCCGCCCATTAACAGGTCAGAGATCAGCCTGAGCAGATCGGATCGAGTTAACTTAGCACGATTCCGATGTGGACATCACCCCAACTTATGGACATATAAACACAGACTAGACAACTCCATAGACGACACCTGCCACCTGTGCCAAGACACACCACAAACAATTGAACACATTATGACGGACTGTACCGCTCTAGCACAACAACGAACACAACACAACATCACGAGTGCGCTGAACCTCTGGTCCACTCCGGAGAGGGCGATCGATTACCTGCGTGCCGCCGGCTTGCTCGATCAGGGTGGGCTGATCGGCTAAACAACAACAACAACAAACTCAAAATACAGACTGAGGAACAATTCACCACATTAAACAGCACACCCATCATAAACATCAATACAACACTTAAGACATTTAATCAGATCATCAATAATGCATCAAATACATACCCAAGGGCAACATTAGGAAATACAACCCAAATTACACTAGAGAAATAGCCCACCTCATAGGGAACGTAACATCCTCAAATATAACACACAAACACCACACACAGAAGCCATAAAACAGCAGATACAACAGCTCAACACAGAAATAAACAACAAACTCAAAGAAATACAAACAGAAACATTCAGGGAATTCATAAACAATAAACCACTCCACAGATACATCCAGGCTATACAAGACTATAAACAGCATTACCCACTCTAACAGCGGCATTCATACCTCACACGCGGCTATCTGTCGCAGCCAAAATAATATCCCAACATACACACAACAAGCTAACATTCTAGTTAATCACTACGCAAAGATAAGTCACTTAAACAGAGACAACACCCAGAAACACGAAGACAGACAAACAGCCAGACACAAGAAAACCTACAGACTCGACACGACCATTACACCCTTCAATACAGACCAGACCACCAAGATCATCAAAAACATTAAGAATTCGAAGGCTACTGAACCAGACAACATATCTAACATACACCTTAAACACTTGGGCCCACAAGGAATACTAGCTCTCACAAATATCAGCACATATTCATACCAACACTGCATTATTCCTGACATATGGAAACAAGGTAAAATTATTACACTACTCAAACCAAACAAAAATCCCACAGAACCAGCTTCCTATAGACCCATTACTTTACTATGCACACCTTCCAAAGTAACAGAAAGACTAATCTTACAAATCACCAACCAAACATCCCACTATCGCCTACTCAACATGGATTCAGACCTCATCACTCAACCACGACATTACTCACTAACCTGACGCAGCACATCATGGATGGCACCAACTCCAAACGACCAGCTCAACGTACACTATTAACAACAATAGACATTAGTAAAGCATTTGATGCTATCCCACGCTTCCCTCTCATAAACAAAATACTCAACACAAACATGCACAATAACACCAAAAGGTGACTGAGCAACTATCTTTCAGGAAGATACTCACATGTCACATTTAATGGCAAGTCATCCAAAAACAAGCTTTTTCCGAACGGGGTCCCTCAAGGCTCCGTTCTCTCACCAACACTCTTCAACTTATACATGCATGACATTCCAACACCCATAGATAACAAGCTTACCTTATCATCATATGCAGATGACATCACTCTAACATCCACCCACAACAACATCGACACCGCTACAAAGAACCTACAAACATACATAAACAGTATACAAGACTGGCTCACACACAATAGACTCAAAGTAGCGCCCACAAAATCAACCATCACCTTGCTTACAAGCAACATAAAAGAACACCAGGTAATTCCACAGCTTACACTAAACAACATCAACATTCCACACACTCACAGGACCAAAATACTTGGGGACACGTACAACACATCATTATCTTTTGCAAACCACATTCAGGACATTAAAAACAAATGTACGTCAAGACTTAACACTCTTAGGGTACTAACAGGCACAAACTTTGGACACCAGCAGGAAACAACAACACTCATATACAAACAATATATTCGCTCAGTTATGGACTATGCTAGCCCATGCTGGGCACCCATTATCAAACACACACATAAACACCTTATAGACAATACAAAACAACGCACTTCGTATCATTACAGGATGCACTCAAACAACACCAATAGAACACCTGCACACAGAAACAAAAATACTGAAAGTTAGGGAACATTTAGACATGAGGGGAACACAATTCATGGCAGCAGTGACAACTAACCCACAACACCCTTGCCACTACATGTACAATCATGCACTAACACCTCGCACCATTAAGGTAACACCAGAGAGACATTATAACCAAATACTCCATTCCATACCACGCCCCACAGACATCACACAGTACAGAAAACACATACACACACACCTAACCCACAAAGCACTGACACGACTCGGTCCGAATACGGTCCTAGGTGCGAAGCCGCTACCCATTAACAGGTCAGAGATCAGCCTGAGCAGATCGGATCGAGTTAACTTAGCACGATTCCGATGTGGACATCACCCCAACTTACGGACATATAAACACAGACTAGACAACTCCATAGACGACACCTGCCACCTGTGCCAGGACACACCACAAACAATTGAACACATTATGACAGACTGTACCGCTCTAGCACAACAACGAACACAACACAACATCACTAGTGCGCTGAACCTCTGGTCCACTCCGGAGAGGGCGATCGGTTACCTGCGTGCAGCCGGCTTGCTCGATCAGGGTGGGCTGATCGGCTAAACAACAACAACAACAAACTTAAAGAAAAACAAACAGAAACATTTACGGAATTCATAACAACACTAAACCACTCCACAGATACATTCACGCTATACAAGACTATAAACAGTATTACCCACTCTAAAAGTGGCATTCACACTTCACACGCGGCTATCTGTCGCAGTCAAAATAATATCCCAACATATACACAAGCTAACATTGTACGAAGGCCACTCAATATATTTTGACTCACCTTTTTTTTTTGTTTCCAAGTTTCCTTGTAAGCTCTAGAAATTTTGTACACAAGTAGTTACATACCTTTTTTACAAGTTTTATTTTTCCACATAGTCTCCATTCTTTTCTACGACTTTCCCCCACCTCGAAACAAGGGCCTTTATTCCTTGCTGGTAAAAGTTCGCTGGCTTCCGCTAGAGTCACCTCTTAACCTCCTCAACAACCTCATCGTCACTCTGAAACTTTCTTCCACGAATAACATCCTTCATTGGCTCAAACAAATGGAAGTCTGAAGGTGCCAGATCCGGGCTGTATGGAGGGTGGGTTAACACAGGGGTTAACACAATCAAGCACATTTTTGTGATGGCCTCTCTTGTTTGCAAACTGTTGTGTGGTGTTGCGTTATCGTGTAAAAGAAGGACGTCTTCCAGTTTTCTCTCCAGTCGAACTCGCTTTATACGTCTCTGGAGTCTCTGTAGGGTAGCAATAAATGCCTCTGAGTTGATTGTTTGTCCTTTGTTCATAATGTCCACCAGAATCACCCCTTTCATGTCCCAGAAGATGGTGGCCATAACCTTTCGTGCAGAGGGAGCCATTTTGAACTTTTTCTTGCGTGAGGAGTCTGCGTGATGCCACTCCATGGATTGGCGTTTTGTTTCAGGTTCAAAGTGGTGTACCCAAATCTCATCATCAGTCACAATTCGTGATAGAAAGTCATCCCCTTCTGTCTTGTATCGAAAGAACGACTCAGAAGCAATTTCTTTTCTTTGGGCTTTGTGATCTTCAGTCAGTTGGCGAGGAACAAACCGTAAACATACTTTTGAGTATCCCAGTTGCTGAAATATCGTATTCACACATCCTTCACTAATTCCTCGTACGTGACGCGCCGATTTGATCGAATGATGCTGTTAGCACGTTGCACAGGGTGAGATGTCACAGCCGATGCCGGGTGACTGCTGCGTGGTTCATCATCGAAGCTGGCTCCCCCTCTCTCCAATGATCTCACACGTTTAGACCAGTGTCCAACTGTGCTTCGATCAACAACAGCATCTCTGTAAATGTTTTGTAGACGTTTGTGAATATTTCCAACTGTTTCCTTCTCTGCGGTTAAGAACTCGATAACAGCTCTCTGTTTACGACGCACCACACTGTCAGACGCCATTTTCGAAACCGCGTTAACCATCGGTTTTATACAAGGGTGTTTAAAAGCGGTTTTATACAAGGAGGGGAGGTTCAAACTGGAAAAATCTGGTTATGTGAAGCGCAGAAGGTTCAAACTTACGGCCCAAAAGACATTTCATCCTCATGGTCTATTATTTAGCTAAGAAAAAATGGTGGGGCAAAATATATTGAGTGTCCTTAGTAGTTAATCACTACGCAAAGATAAGTCACTTAAACAGAGACAACAACCAGAAACACGCAGATAGACAAACAGCCAGACATAAGAAAACTTACAGACTAGACACGACCATTACACCCTTCAATACAGACCAGACCACCAAGATTATCAAAAACATTAAGAATTCGAAGGCTACTGGACCAGACAACATATTTAACATACATCTTAAACACTTGGGCCCACAGGGAATACTAGCTCTCAGGGGCGTAACTAACGGGGTGGGACGGGGGGGGGGGCATGTCCACCCCAACTTTTGAACTGAGGAGGATAATATAGGTTTTCCCCCTCCCCCAACTTTTGATCTAAGTTAGCTTACGTGAAGGAAAATATTTTGTTCTTGATATAATCTATGATGAGTAAATCTTTAATTATATTAGTTCTATTTGTAAGCTGGAACGTACAGTATTACTGATTCAGTACTAATACTGCAGTGATAGATACTGTAATGAGACATCTAGTTATTTTTTACTTTAAATATTGCATATATTGTTTTCCTTTAATGTTAAGTATATACTTCATATACATAAGGTGGTTGCGAAAATGCTTCTTTGATTTTCCTATTACAATCATAAATATAGATCATTCTCTAAAATCTAAATCATAGTATTTCAAGAGCATCATTTTGGTCGCAAACACATTACTACAGGATAGCAGCACAGAAATTCATCGCACGATTTTTCATCATTATAGTTGTAGCCCCCAACTTTTGGAAGCTAGTTACGCTCTTGCTAGCTCTCACAAATATCAGTACATATTCATACCAACACTGTATTATTCCTGACATATGGAAACAAGGTAAAATTATTACACTACTCAAACCAAACAAAAATCCAACAGAACCAGCTTCCTATAGACCCATTACCTTACTATGCACACCTTCCAAAGTAACAGAAAGAATAATCTTACAAATCACCAACCTACACATACAACTATCACCTACTCAACATGGATTCAGACCTCACCACTCAACCACGACGTTACTCATTAACCTCACGCAGCACATCATGGATGGCATCAACTCCAGACGACCAGCTCAACGTACACTATTAGCAACAATAGACATTAGTAAAGCATTTGATGCTATTCCACGTTTCCCTTTCATGAACAAAATACTCAACACATACATGCACAATAACACCAAAAGGTGGCTGAGCAACTATCTTTCAGGAAAATACTCACATATCACATTTAATGGCAAGTCATCCAAAAACAAGCTTTTTCCGAACGGGGTCCCTCAAGGCTCTGTTCTCTCACCAACACTCTTCAACTTATACATGCATGACATTTCAACTCCCGTAGATAACAAGCTTACCTTATCATCATATGCAGATGACATCACACTAACATCCACCCACAACAACATCGACACCGCTACAAATAACCTACAAACATACATAAACAGTATACAAGACTGGCTCACACACAATAGACTCAAAGTAGCGCCCACAAAATCAACCATCACCTTGCTAACAAGCAACACAAAAGAACACCAGATAACTCCACAGCTTACACGAAACAACACCAACATTCCACACACTCACAGGACCAAAATACTTGGGGGTCACATACAACACATCATTATCTTTCGCAAACCACATTCAGGACATTAAAAACAAGTGTACGTCAGGACTTAACACGCTTAGGGTACTAACAGGCACAAACTTTGGACACCAGCAGGAAACAACATCACTCATATACAAACAATATATTCGCTCAGTTATGACTATGCTAGCCCATGCTGGGCACCCATTTTCCCAAACACACATAAACACCTTACAGACAATACAAAACAAAGCACTTCGTATCATTACAGGATGCACTCAAACAACACCAATGGAACACCCGCACACAGAAACAAAAATACTGAAAGTTAGGGAACATTTAGACATGAGGGGAACACAACTCATGGCAGCAACGACAATTACCCCACAACACCCTTGCCACTACATGTACAATCATGCACCAACACCTCGCACCATTAAGGTAACACCAGCGAGACATTATAACCAAATGCTCCATTCCATACCACGCCCCACAGACATTACACAATACAGAAAACACACACACACACACACACACACACACACACATAACCCACAAAGCACTGACACGACTCGGTCAGAATGCGGTCCTAGGTGCGAAGCTGCCACCCATTGACAGGTCAGAGACCAGCCTGAGCAGATTGGATCGAGTTAACTTAGCACGATTCCGATGTGGACATCACCCAACTTACAGACATATAAACACAGACTAGACAACTCCACAGACGACACCTGCCACCTGTGCCAGGACACACCACAAATAATTGAACACTTTATGACAGACTGCACTACTCTAGCACAACACAGAACACAACACAACATCACTAGTGCGATGAACCTCTGGTCCATTCCGGAGAAGGCGATCGGTTACCTGCGTGCCGCCGGCTTGCTCGATCAGGGTGGGTTGATCGGCTAAATAACAACAACAACAACAACTGTAGCAACAAATTTTCTTTTTTATTATTATTACTAGTACAGTTCCCGTCGCTTCGCTGACGGTTAGACAGGCTAAACTACAGAAAAGAACGCAGCCGTGAAAATTTTGAGCTTCACATTGTGTCAACATTTCTGAATCTGGTATCTCCCAAAACCTCCTCACCCCCATTCATGCAACATGGGGGCTAACCCCCTCCCCAATTACCCCCACCCCTCCCCATTACCCCACCCATCCACCATTACCCCCACCCCCACCCTTCCCCCATTACTGCCCGGGATAAATTTCACAAACAGACAAACAGACAGGCTAAACTACAGAAAAGAACACAGTCATGAAAATCTTGAGCTTCACATTACCGCCCGTAATACAATTTCTGAATTTTGTTCTCACAATTTTTTCTCACAATTTCTGAAAGTGTGACGGACGGACGGACGGACGGACGGACAGACGGACGGACGGACAGACGGACAGCTTTCTTATTGTAGTATAGAAGATTACGGGCGGCAATGTGAAGCTGAAGATTTTCATGACTACCTTCTTTTCTATAGTTTTATTGGCCAAATAATTGAACCGACAGTAACTGGGAGGCCTGCAGCCCCCCAATTACTGGGGTTCAATTATTTGGTCAATAAAACTATAGTCATGAAAATCTTAAGCTTCACAAATCTTGACACAATGTGAAGCTCAAGATTTTCATGGCTGCATTCTTTTCTATAGTTTTATCGATGTGCTAGGATTGATTGGTGTGGGGGTGGTGCTGGTCACACATATATGTTCGTTCATTACTCATCACCCCCATCCACCATACGAAGTTTCTTCGAAATCGGTTCACAAACGTAAAAGTTTTTTCTTTGGACAAGGAACAGATAGAGAGACACATTTTTGGTGTACAGTATTATAGTAGTAAGAAGCAAAAATACCCGTCCTACGGGCGGATATTCTCTAAGCAAGTTAGAGTTCAACATTTACAATTAGCTCATGAATCACTTAAATTTTAAATGCAGCTTCACAGATTTTACTTAAAGCTCACGAAGCAATTAAATTTCAAATACAACTTTTCACATTTTTTTACTTATCATGGCTTCCGATGCCCAATTACTGGGGGTTCAATTATCTGGTTAATAAAACGATAGAAAATGAAAATCTTGAGCTTCACAAATCTTGACACAATGTAAAGCTCAAGATTTTCATGGCTGCGTTCTTTTCTATAGTTTTATCGTGGTGATGGGGCCTTCGGGCCCAGTAATTGGTGGAGGGGGGAGCGCTGGTCACAAATATATTTTCGTTCATTACTCATCACCCCCATCCACCATAAGAAGTTTGGTCGAAATCGGTTCAGAAACGTAAAAGTTTTTTCTGCGAACAGACAGGCAGTCAAATAGACATTTTCGGTAAATTATAGTAGTAATGACATTTTGCAACCATAGTGAACAGCCATGACTTACTTAAAAGTTTGAAGTTTCTTCTTTCAAGCGATATACAAGACATTTTACCACATTCTGATATCTTTATCATTTTAGCAAGTAAAATATCTGAGAAACGTCATAGTTGAGTAGATCAACGTGTCTGCTTATGCAAGAATAGCTGGTTTATAAGATAAAATGTAACTTTTAAATGTTTTTTAAAATTCCTTCGTTGCTCTTTCGTCTTCAATACAATTGTTTACCAGATCGTGATCACTTACTAAAATGAAGAAGCTCGAATGTGCAATAAAATGCCCTATATGCCAGTCAAAAGAGAAAACTTCATGCCTCAAAATAAGGTATTTAGAAGTCGCGGATCACCTGAAGATCAGGGCCCCCAGCCTTCGTTAGTTAGCCTTATAAGGCTATCTAACGAAAATATCACGACTTAACCTAACCAATCGTCAAGGGCGTACAGTTGACCTACCGATTGGTTAGGTTAAGTCGTGATATTTTCGTTAGTTAGCCTTATAAGGCTAACTAAAGAAGGCTGGGGTCCCTGATCTTCAGGTGATCCGAAGTCGCTATAGGACTGAAATTCAATAAGTTACCAATTTTTAAAATTTAAATATGCTAACTTTTGGGGCACTGATAGTGAATTCAACGAATCGAAATGCATTACTGGATCCATTCAGCGGGTCGTGATAATAGCATACTTTTGTGATAACTTAATATGTATAATTTGTATATCCTCTGTATTTCTCGTTGACCTACAACCAATAAAAAAAATACATGAAAAAATGAAAAAATAAATAAATAAATAAAGTTGCACATCGTCCAACTATAAAAGGATACATTTCAGGTGAAAACGATATCAGTGATAGTAATATATGTGTCACACTATTTAGCTCCCAAAGTAGTATGACCGCAAAATGTTCGAGTGCATATGCAATTGCAATGTTGATCAATTGTTGCAAAGTGCCAGCCCCTTCCCCCTGGGGGTGGGGGTAATGGGGGAGAGGGGTGGGGGTAATGGGGGAGAGGGGTGGGGGTAATGGGGAGAGGGTGGGTGTAGTGGGGGAGAGGGTGGGGGTAATGGGGGAGGGGGTTATGCAACAAGGGGATGGGGGTTAACCCCAAGTTGCATAAAGGGGGATGAGGGGGTTTTGGGGGAGAGGGAGAATGACCTCCCCCCAAAGGGGTAACCCAGGTACCGAAGATGCCCTCGCCGTAGGCGAGTTTGCGAAGCACAAGCAGTGCCCGAAGGGCAGTGAGCCGAAGGCTATGCTTATTAATTACAAAATAATTGTATCTTTTAAGTTTGAATTCAAGCAATTTTAATTTTAGCCGTGCAAAAACTTACATTATTCAAAGTTAATTAATGTAAATAAAAACCATTGATATTATCTTTCTCTTTTTAATTACTCAGTCTGATTAGAAATATTCACTAAAAAGATATTAAACCGAAGTTAAAAAATTTCACTAAATGCATTAATTCCTTTGTAAATATTATAAATCAACGTCATGGTTTTTCAGACGTTGAAATATATACTCTACTGCATAAAGGTCCATTTAAATTTTTTTTATTTGTTTTTAAATTATAGTACCTCATGCGGGAGTTCTTGTTATTCACATTTATAACAGAACAATAAATTTTAACATTTGCATCGCTCACAAAACTTTCGGTGTAGTTTAATTAACTCTTTCAGGCCCAGTGGATTAAGAATAATACCACATTTTCAGTCGTAACTTCACCCTAAAACCAGAGGCGGATTAAGACACCTCGGGGCCCCGGGAAATGAAGAATATGGGGGCCCTTTCTATAGTTTCTTATTAACAATACATGTACATGTACAGTACATAGTACATTTACACGAATTATATGTACGGTGCTCAGGATAACTGAGAAACAAACTTAAAAGAACCTTAACACAGTATATTCTGCCGTTTGCCAAAACCAAACAGTATTAAACAAACTTTACTTTAGGGCCTATAAGACATAAAATAAAACAGGGAATTTGTCAGTTTGTGTACTCTGTCATAGTTAACCAAAGAAGTTTGCGAAATCTCAAATTATATCATTAAAACTCAGTTGATTAGGGGGCCCCTCAAGCATGGGAACCTAAGACTTCAGGTTCAATAGCCTCAGTGATAATCCGCCATTGCCTAAAACCACCACATATACTCCTTTTCCGTCGGTCAAATTGTAATAAGATTGTCGCATGAAAGAAAACATAAAAATAAAATAAAAAATTAATAATAAAATAGAACTAAAATAAAATGATAAAATAATAAAATAACCTAATAAAAATTTTTGAGTGTGTGCCGGAAAGAGTTGAGTAGTATTTGGCTGCATTTTTATATGTACGTATATAAAATAAAATGAGAACGCGATTGAAGCTAGTGTGTCCTCGTATTCATATATCTTATTATTGTATCGAATATCAATAGTTTAACGCAAAATAAATTTGTTGGTTGTTTTCTAGATACAGTATAACATTTCCCATTATATGTTTAAAAGTCGTAATTAAAATACTTGATCTTCGAATTACACTTATTATTATTATTATTTCCTTCAGTTTTCTGACCTGTTACGTCTCACTTCGAACTTCATCATCCACAGAGTGAAAATTCCAGATGTGGGAAAACTCTTCTCGTTTGGGAAGGATTAAAAGTGTAAGGGAGCGAACCTACCCTAACCTGACTTAACATAAAGCAACTTAATTAACATAACCTCATCTCCTGTTAACTTAAGTAACCTAGCCTAACTTAACATAACTTAACTACAACTACAAGTGGAAAGGCCTTGGATGAGAATGGAAACGACAAAGAGAGGAAGGGCTAATAACATTTTATCGACAATATTTTTAGGATTAAGTTAGGTTAGGTTAGGTTATTAGTGCGTCGGTAATTCCCGTCAAAGAAATGTCTGATAATAATCGAAAGAGGAGAGAGACCTCTAATCCCAGTTTACATTTATATCATAAATAAAAAAAGAACTTTAGTTGATATTCATTGGTTTTTGTTTCTTGACAAATTTAAAAAGAAAAAGTATTAAATCTCTATAGAGGTTCCCATCATAAATATTCTGTCAAGAAAACAAGATGTACAGTCATATAATGAAAAGGAACATATGGGATCACTGTTGGAATCATTAATTTGTTCCTTCTTTATTCCGATGCCGTTCTCTATAGTATTGTCTCTCCTGTGAATGATGTGGCAACTGCATGCATACAGAGGAAAGGGTAAAGCTATTCTGAGTCCGAAATAATTCGCTTGTTTGGTTTCCCAACAATTCACATTCATGACATAAGGTTTAACATTCTGTACGAATAAAATATGGAAGTTTGAAGTTCTTTTTGTTATCCTGATTCCCGCACGGTATTTTTACACATTCCTTCATAAAGGGTAATTTTAATTTAGTTTCCTTGTTTTTAATCTTTGTAAATATTTCGTTTTTATTAATGACATAATACACTTGTTTAATTTTCAAAGATCAGTTATTAAGTAAAGTTTTTTCTCACTACTTTCCTTATTCCTTTCAGCCCATTTAATACTCTTCGCTTTCTTCTTTCTACTCTTCTTCTAATCTTCCTTTCTCAGTGCGTTCTTCTTAGCAATTTCCTTCCAGAAACCAACGTTGCTTCCAGACTAGGAACTATCAATCTTGGATCTCGTGTAAAGCTACCTGTTCCCATTTGTCATGTTGAATGAGATCGCATTCAAATTGCTTCTTCCCAGTATTTCGTGAATGTAGGTAAGACGAAGTCACACTCCTGTCTTATACATACCTTATATTGGAGAACATTTATTTGAAATTAATTAAAACACGACAGAAAGTTGTTACCAAACTGCAATGAAGTACATTACTAAATGTGAACCGAAAACTATATAGATATATGTGTGTATGTGTGTGTGTATGTGCGGGAGAGAGAGAGAGAGAGAGATAAAAACGACTTATAAATTTTTCAACATTCCTATTTTATACTTACAGTTAGATGTTGCAACGTTCGTAAATCCGTTGGAAAGTCAAAAGCAAAAGCAATAATTTTTATATTATGAAAGTGACTTAACATTTTGCTGTGCAAAAGTTTATCGTAATTTTGTATCACATCATTAAGGAATTTATCCAATTCAAATTTATTACATAAAATTCTTTAAAGATCATCTGGTGCTACTGTAGTATGCGGTCTACCTACGATTGGTAAGGTTTAATCATGATATTTTCGTTAAAACTAACGAAAATATCATGACTAAACCTAACCAATCGTCAAGGGCGATTGATAATGGGATGTAAACAAACAATTAGTAAACAAGATAAGAAGCTATAATTAAAAGGTAGACCGCCGAATCGTAGGTAGACCGCATACTACAGTAGCACCGATCATCTTACCTTCGTACAAGCCTACGTTCCAAATGGAAAATTTAAAATTTTATTCCCATAAAATTTTGCGTTACAAATACATTTAAATGGAGCAATTTGTCTTCTTCTGTCTTTGAGTTAATTTGATTTTAAACATAAGATTGTGAGTGAAGGTCCGTGAAAATACCACAAGTATAATAAAGAGAGTGAGAGAGAGAGAGAGAGAGAGAGAGAGAGAGAGAGTGTGTGTGTGTGTCAGAAAAGAGATGGACAGAAAGAAAAGCGGATATAAGAGAAAGGGAAGGAACACGAAAGAAAATGTGACCGGGCTCTACCAGCAGTACTCAGCCAATTTTCTTTATAGAGAATCAGCTGAACAGAAGGTTGACAAAAGTAAATAAACACCACGGTAATTGTCCTCAAGGACAAATATCAAAATCAAAATAATGCCAGAATGTGTGTCAGCTTCACATAATGCGAAGGGGAAAGCAACATGACTTTAAATATATTGATTCAATAAATCTGTTATTATTTATTGACCTTTATTATCAAGTCAAAAACTATGGAAAAACCGAAGGTGTATTTCTGTTTTTCGAAATCCACTCTCCAGTGTATAATACTCTAGTAAGGAGCCAAATAAAGCCCTTGAACATAAGGAAAAAATAGCGTACAGTCTACAGTCAGAAAAATGTGTTATTTTTAACTTAAAACAAATTAAAAATATTTTGGGAAAAATGAAAATTGTCTTGTTTTAAGGAATTTCGTTACTTATTTTTAATATTTTAAACGAATGTTTCTGTTGTTCCGTTCATTTGAATTTTCTTTTCTTTTATGTTGGTGCCTGAATGTCGTTTTGTTGTACATAAATGTAGTCATGAATACGCACAACAGTGGAAGACGAGACAGTTTTCTTTTTGTTTACTGCGATGTTTAAAGAGCGCTGAATATATGTCGTAGTTCCAACGAATATTCTACTATCTTTTACGGAGTACGATTCTGCATTTTCATGACTACATTTATGTACAACAGCAAAAGAACATTTCAAACAACATAAAATAATACAAAATTCAAATGAACTGAGTAAGAAAGGGATTACTTAATTAAAAAAATTAAACATTTTACTTTGGAATATTTTTAAGACACAAGTTCAAACCACCCAACCATTTCCCGCACTGCACGCACTATAATTCCAAATCAAAAGACAACGGATATCAGCGACAGATCAGCGACACATCTTCCCCAAATTCCGGAATTTCCAAAATAGTGTTAGTATGAAGAGAATTTTTGTGACTTATAAAAAAGTTCGGAGTAGTAAAATCAATTATTTCAGTATAATTTCACATCCACTAATTAATAAATAAATATTTAAAAATAAAAATTAGCACAAATAGGAATGTATTTTCACTTATTCATATCCAGCCAAAATACTGTCCCAAGTTAGCCTGAGAAATGGGGAATGGGGTGCGGTGACGCACCCGGTACACGTAAATTATTTGGATCCACCAGGTTCCCCTTTTAAAGTGGATTTAGTTTTATCGTTGATGGAGTTACCATCCGTCTCAAAGCCCTCTGTTGGACGAAGGACTTAAAACGGAACAACCTCCACCTTATGAATAGACCATAAATCACCGTACACAGTGTCCAGAAAATAATATCGGTCTTTTAAGTTTATGACACGTAAAACCCAGATTAACACCCTGTATTTTAAATATGTATTTTTACAACAATATATGCTATAGTACAGATCCACAAATGTGAAATACAAATTTTCTTTGCACAAATGTTGAAAGGATATATCTTATTCTTTTACAGTCACAACAAAGCATACTTTACGTGAATTACATAAAGCGGCAGCAATATTTAGAAAATCAGTCTCACACGTCTTCTCCTAATGTGATGTCATAATTTGTTGGACGCAATATACTTTTTGTGTAATAGACAATATAATTTAATATTAAGTAAAATTAACTATCAAATATAAATCAAAACAAACGCAGTTTCCTGACAATGTACAACGGTAAATCTTAACGAACATCTCTAGAATATTATACAAACACAGAGGATTTCTCCTTTTCCTATTTTAACTTTAGTATAGAAAAAAGAAAGGGAAAATCATTTCTTTTTTCTGATCTTAAAATACCGCAACTTCTCTACTAAATTTGTACAATCCACTATTTACTATTCATATATAACAAACAGTCGAAAAACCAAGTATACAACAAATACCAACGACACACACATAGAGTACACACACACACACACACACACACACCACACACACACATAGAGTACACACACACACACACACACACACACATAGAGTACACACACACACACACACACACACACACACATATATATATATTAAGCTTAACAATAATAAAAACAAAGTGAAAACATGCAACTAGTAAAAAAGGGTACAAAATTTCATGATAAAAACGTCCACAATGAAGATTTACATTTTTACCTTTGGAAGTAAAATTAAATTGATATTTAACATATTCGATTTTTTTTCAGTTTCGACATTCATCGAAATGTTATTTCGATTCACAACATTCTTTGTTATAAATTAAATACTGAAGGGAAAGGAATTACGACTTCAGTGCGTATTTCTTTGTGTCGTCACCGCTTTCAGTCTGTAATTAAATCTGTTCTGTAATCGCAATTTTTAATTAATAATTATCAATGCTTTTCATTAAAGAGATTACATATTCACTTTGTTTCGAATTTAAACCTATAACAAAAAATGTGTACGAGGCTGATATTGTTACAAAGAATATACAGTATATATATATATATATATATATATATATATATGTATTAAACACAGACCGCGCATGGAACAAGGAACTCTTCTGGGAAATTACATCCACTATAGATGGAATAAGTAATGATAAATGACAAATACTATAGTTTTTCTTTTTCATGATGGAAAGGCTAACGTGGGCACCGGGTTACTCGGTTTACCCGGTGCCCACGTTGGCCTTTCCATCATGAAAAAGAAAAAAACTATGGTATTTGTCATTTATCATTACTTATTCGAACTATAGTGGATGTAATTTCCCAGAAGAGTTCCTTGTTCCATGCACGGTCTTTGTTTAACATATAAGTTTTTCAGGAGAGCATTCCGAGTTTGTATATATATATATAAAGGGTTACAGTTGCTACCGCAAAGAAGAATGGGCCATAAATTTTGGATTTGGTCATTCCAAGCCACACGTTAACTTTTGGAGAGTCTCTTTGCCATTCTATGACTTCAGACGGTCTTTCATTGGACCAGATAATGAAAAAATTATGAAAATAAAATTATGAAAAAAATTTAGAAATTTATACATTTTTAACACATATTAAACATGATAAACATAAATAAAAGTGTTTTTAAAAAATTTGTCCGATTTCATCGAAATAGATAGTTAATTCTGGGACACCCTGTATATATATATATATATATCGAAACCTACGGTAAAATCATTGAATGCCGGGTTAGGTTAACTGTATGCCCTTGACGATTGGTTAGGTCAAGGTCGTGAAATTTTCGTTAAAACGCGGGATATTTTTGCTACCCGCATGAAGGGTAGCAAAAATAAATGAATGCCCAGTTAGGTTAGGTTTTAACGAAAATATCACGACTAAACCTAACCAGTCGTCAACGGCGTACAGTTGACCTAACCGGGCATTTAAATTTTATCCTATGTAAATAATGGTTCTCAATAAGCCTTATCGTAAATATTGGGAAGCAATATGTTAAGGTGATTAACACTGGGAAGCAATATGTTAAAGAGAGGTTCCTGGGAAGCAATATGTTAAAGTGATCCCTAAAATCTTTTTATGGAAGTGTAATTTTAAATCTAAAATAAACTTAATATATTTTGCATTATCATTTATTCTGAATACCATTAATGCGAATGTAGATTTTGTATGTAATTAAAATTGAAAAAGGAAGAAAACACTAAAAAGTCAATTTTTACACTTTATATGTGTTTGCTATATATTGTATATATACTGTATATATTAGAGAGAGAGAGAGAGAGAGAGAGAGAGAGAGAGACCAGGTGAGCTTCATTTCAAGGATTACGTTCCTGTGTGCGTCTATCTTCAAAGATTAATTTTCCTGCGTGTCGTTTTATGCAGTCTTGAAAGATTTATCAGATCATATATATATATATATAATATATATATATATATATAACAGGAAAAGTGGCTCAGTTTTTCATGTTAAGCTCGATATTTAAGTGACGAAGGGCGGGTTCTCTGCGAGTATATGAGAAATGAGCACGTTCGTGTATTCCAAATGTAATGTAATGTAATACAGTAATGTACGGAGCAAGTGTAGTTTATGTACCTCTGACGCAAAAGGGGACACAAACTACACTAGGTCAAAGTTGGGGAACGTAAACTACACTAGGATCTTTAGGAGACATTTTTTAAATGAATCCATCAAATAAGACGTTAAAACTAACGAAAATATTACGCCTGAACCAAACCAATCGTCAATTTATATATATATATATATATATATATATATATATATATATATATTGACTATTGGTTAGGTTAAATCGTAATAATTTTGTTAGTTTTAACGTTTTATTTGATTAGGTATACGCGGACAAAGTTGGGGAATGCAAGCAACACTAGGATAATGTTGGGAATGTAAACTACACTAGGCACCATAGGGGAACATAAACTACACTTGCTCCGGATATTCTAATTACGAAGCTATTTAAAACACATTTTCAATTACAAAATTTTATATTTCAGAATAAAATTTGGATCACCTGAAAATCAGGGGCCCCAGTCTTCTTTAGTTAGCTTTTTAAGGCTAACTAACGAAAATATAACGACCTAACCTAACCAATCGTCAAGGGCGTACAGTTGACCAAACGAGTGGTTAGGTTAGGTCGTGATATTTTTGTTAGTTAGCCTGATAAGGCTAACTAAAGAAGGCTGGGGGCCCTGATCTTCAGGTGATCCTAAAATTTTAATTCATTTTATCACTTGCCGAATCTGTCCACAGGAAATTCACTTACGATAATGCATACAAA
The DNA here is from genome assembly GCA_023014485.1 of Bathynomus jamesi. NCBI lineage: Eukaryota > Metazoa > Arthropoda > Malacostraca > Isopoda > Cirolanidae > Bathynomus > Bathynomus jamesi. The sequence goes on along the minus strand of JAJOZX010000877.1, from coordinate 870,928 downwards.
GTATTGATTTTTTATATTGTGAGTATTCGAAATTAACGTTTGCTCTTTTTTTTAGAACTTGTAGGCTTACCATATTTTTCATGCAACCAAACTGGGACATATAGGAATATTTTGGAAATGAAGATCACATATACATGTTTTCCGCAGTATAAAGAAATGGGGGTGAACAAAAAAAGTATATATATTTCAATTTATTATACAGTACAAACAGATCATTAATTTTTTTGAAAACCGGGACGCCGGGATAAGAGCTCAAAACCGGAACTGTCCCGGTCAAACCCGTCAAACCGGGACGTATGGTAAGCCTATTAGAAGTAATAGTTGATATACATATTTCCGTACAGAACTTTTCCCTTGCAGAACTTCTATGTTGCTCTTAATACTTGCCATGCAAGTAAGTAAAGATTTATTCTTATAATTGGAAATAGTGAGAGTATTATCCAAAATTTCTAGGCAGGAAATCATCAAAAGCAATTTACAAGCATCTTTAGCGTTCTTCCGAGTCAAAGCTTAAATTTAAACTGTAAAATGGATCACGATAGGGGGAACAGCTTGCAAATCTCCACCTTAGAACATGCTTTAATTTCTTCTAAGATGTTCCTGTTGCATATAAATGCCTTATTTGCTGCTTCTACTCCGTACGAGGAAGCACATTGGGGGGGTGTTTTGAAAAATAATGGTCCCTTAATAGTAGTTAGTTTAGATAACAGCCTCTCAGAGCTCTTTCACATGTTTTTAATGTCGATAATTTCTTAATTATTTATGAATAAATACAAATTGCAATACACTTCACGTCACTGCATTACATTCATACATGTAATAAGAGCTCAAATATTTATGCGGAAGAAAATAAAGTAAAGTGAAGGAAATAGCGGATGCAGTATGATAATTTCCAGGGTTAATACGTTAAACGAACAGGCGTTTTCCCCATGGTATTTTATCTAATTTAAATATCATGCCGAGAACGACGAGGATAAAAATAAAAGTATAGTGTGTATATATATATATATATATATATATATATTGACGCTTTCATCGATGCACTCAGTTTAAGTGGAGTATGAAAAGTTAAACATCTTTTCACATAGAGCAGCATTCCTCCCATACGCCCATTTCAAGGTACGAGCAACTTGCAGCAGCATTGCCAAGCAAATAGGGGGGTTAAAGTACTAATGAGGTCTTCGTACGTGGTTCATCACTGAAAGCAACAGTGCTCTGTGTTAGTCTACTCAAAAAAACATCCATAGTCGTATTCCTTTTATTGTAATTTTCGTTAGTTCGTATTGCATACACACCTAGATATTATCAGTCCTGGTGCATGTTTCTTTAGGAGCAAGATGCACCACAATTTTGTGCTTCACCCCCCCTAAGTCAGCACAAATTTACCTGTATCAATCACAGTTATACTCGTACTACCTGAGGTTTGATCTACACAAATTGGACCAAAAACCACAAGTATCCACAATCGTACACCATATGTCTACAAGCCTGTACTGAGTTACAGTAGGCCGGGTCGTTTATGCTTGAAAAAATTTTTTTTGGAAGTTTAATTTACCCTATATTACGAAAGTTTGTGTACTGACATAGGAAGTATCATGACAAAGTTTCAAGCTTTAATATAAATATTTTGAGGTTTCACAAGTCACTTAAAGTTTTGGTGATTTTTTTCCGATACTTCGTATAGTAAACTACAGCTCTTTGCTGACTTGCCATGATAGTTTACAAGGCAAATCACCCAGAATTCACCACGAGGAGGTGGCTGTAGGTCGAATTCCACACCATGCCCAGCCCAACCTCCCTTCCATTAGTGTTTACATGTAGTTTATTGACATTTGTATTCGCATTTTGACTCAAATGTAGGCATGTTTGATCTTGAAGCAATTCTTGCCTTTATAAAACCATCTCTATTTTCCTGGCCACAGACAGAAGCTGATGCTTCTGTTACAAGTTTGACATGTCTTTCCACAGCTTGTGAATGACATGAGTACTTTTTCAATAGAGGGTTAGTTTCATCACCCCTTACGATAAGCTCTAACTGGGTGTTTGTCAAGCTTTTTGTCAGAGGTGGTTCATGTCTTGGGTAGTCTCCAAATCGAATTAAATCTGTGTAGTCTCTTGCCAAGAAATTAATTTTAGGCCGTCAAAATTCTCTAATGCCCGAGGACACACTTTCCCTGGCTAAGAGAATGCGCCGGAAAGCTAACTCTCTCATCACTTTTTGGCATAGTGACAAGGAGCACCATCATGTTGATAGACGACGGTACTAACAATCCTATCCCCTTCGTCTATCAACATGATGGTGCTCCTTGTCACTATGCCAAAATTGTTCAGGATTATCTAAATGGACGTTTTCCAAATCGCTGGATCGGACGCGGAAGCAACAGACCTTGGCCAGCGAGATCACCAGATTTAACCCCTTTAGATTTCTTTGCATGGGGCTTTATCAAATCGCACGTCTATCAGACGAAGATTACGAGTCTTGAAAACTTACGTACACGTATACGAACTGCTGCAGATAACATAACCCCCGCAAATGCTCCAGAATGTGTTTAGAAATGCTGCGGAACGATTTGAGCTGTGCAGGGATACTGATGGGCGTCACGTCGAATCCTACTCTTAATTATTTAATAAATGTTACCACTTTATCATTTTATGATTGAATTCCATATAATTTCCAAGTGCTTCACAAAAATAGATCCTGACTTTATGTACACCCTGTATATATATATATATATATATATATATATATATATATATGTATATATATATATATCTTAACCCCTCCGTCTATGGCCTGGGTTGGTTCGAAGTCGACGAGGGTTCTAGTTAGGTGGCAGCAACCGATGTGTTACTTGCAGTAATTTCTTCTATATTATTCTCCGAGTTCTTCTACAGTGTCTCGGAGGATTCTGGGAGGCTTACTAAATTCTCTGAAGATTCCCGGATTCTTCTTATAACGTATCGAGAAATTTTAATGATTAAATTCTCTGAAGAGAGCAAGGCTCAAAGGAGAAGATAAAATCTATTTCTTACTGGATTTTACTGCAAAAAGGTACAGGTAGTGCTCAGCCTTTGAATCTATTTCTTAATGACATATGGAAGATTTTACTTGGGTTTATATACCCAAAACTGCTTACATCATTATTATTAAATGTTGAAAAGGCTGCATTATTTTTGCACAATATTTGAAAATTAAATAAATCTTTTAGCTGTGGTAAGGTTTAAACAAATAAACAAGATATTTGAAGATGAAGCCATATTTTTATCTTAAACCGCGTATTATCAGATCTGATGCCATCATGACCTGCTAGGTTAACTAAAAGTGGAAATTGAACTATGCATCTTTACACTAAAATATGCATATGAGTAAAAATTAAAGGTTTAAGATTTACAATAAAATGCTTAGGCAAGACGTGACTTCATCTTTTATACGAAGAGAGAATGTATACAAAATATTAACATTGCAAAGCTTAAGCAGGATTCATTATTAAGCGAAATCTAATAAAAATGATCAAGAGATTTTAAAAGGACAAGTCACCAATTATTTGGCAAAGTAGAAAGCAAATCAAAATTTTTATCCAAACTCGCGTTAGGCGATTTTGGTCCGTATGTAAAAATGAATACTTACACGTACATACATATTAATATAGGTATTATATAAAGTTAAATATATACGAATATATAGGATTATATAAATACATGAACCATATAAACACATGAATTTTAAAAATGGGTACAAGAACTATATAAATGAATATAAGAATTTCATGAAAGAATAAGATAGTATAGGAATATAAGAATTATTCATGGTTCAATTTTACAGGGCTCTTCCCTCTAGAATGATGTCAAGACAATAATAGAACATCCTAACTAATACTAACTAGATGACAACTATGGGTTTTATAATACAGATTTATATACACAAAATAAGTCGTGTGGTTAAGTCTAGTTCACGTGGTCTGGGTACACACTCTTAGTCGTGCATAAATAGTTTCACGTTGTTCGGTGTCTCTTGTTTTCCTTTGTTCCCAGAACGATCTTTTCACTACAAATATACCGAGGATAATAGCACATACAATAATGATACTAACGGCAGATGTTGAAAAAAATTTTACAGGTTGTAGTATTTGTATGAGGTTATTCTGTTTATCATCTGAAATTTTAAAACGACTCAATTGATTATTCCATTCAGGGGCATGTAGCTCGGGTAGGATGGTTACAGGTTTCATGGAGAGATTTAAGATCTCTATGACGGATTTAAATTTAATTTGCGACGGGAAGGGGTATGAGTTATTAATGGTAACCTTGTATGGGTTGTATACTTGGAAGGTTTTTGAACGCAAGGAGCAACCAATTGGTAGCCGAATAACCATAGGGATTGTGATGAGGGAATAATTTGACGGGCACTCGAGAGTAGCGGCAGTCCTGTTCGCGAAAGAAACCCAGGTGTCTGGTCCAATTCGTAGTTGGACGGTTTTAGAGGAATTAAATTTTGCAAATGAACATACCGGGGCATGCCAGTCGCGAATTAAGTCGATAAAGCAAGACCTAGTAGTTGGAATAATGACTGGTTTGAGTGGAGGGCAAACGAGTTGTTTATTTGTTTGCGGGAATCGGCAATGCCGGACGTCGCTATCTGACATCATAGAATAGGCTGACAGATCTTTGGTGAGGAAAAGGCAAGGTGGTACGGTGGGTAAATACAATCGATAGATATTAGAGTTGTTTTGGTAGGGTGTTGGGAAAGGCTGAAATTTATATACGTCATAAGTGAGTACATCGAAAAATGGTACAATTATGAGGTATATGTGGGGGCGTGGACCGGCGTGGTCCATGTACAGTCCAGGTTTATTCTAGAAATTGGGGGTAATTAGTATGGTTGAGTGGGAATATGGGTGATAATTTTAATTGTGTCTGGGCCGTGTGAATCAAGGACTGAAGTGTTTCCCATGGTATTAGTGTGGGAAGAGTGATTTTTCCAAGGGCTAGCTGGGTTGCACGCAAAACCTTGGAATGAATCGTAATTATTTGCTGTAAATACTTATCGATTAGGGTTACTTGTAGGTTAATTATTTCTATCAATTCTAGATATCTTTTGTGTTCTTTGTATTGAGTTAACATGGATTCAAGGTATGTGAATCTATCTGAAAGGGCGTGGAGGAAGCGATTGTTTTCGTGTAGTGACCTAATAGTTTATTCTAACATGTGTCCATTATATTGCCGATTTCGCGCGAAGAGATTCAATTTGAGTTCAATTCTTTTAATATCTTCTTCGGTTGCTATCCGAATAAACCCTTGAATATTTTTCCTCCTATATCTATCGGTCCCCTTTTATTTCTTCGATTATTTTTTTCCGAGTTTTGAGTTCCAGTTTGTATCCATGGTAATACTAATATTTCTGATAGGGTGCGTTCTGTGGTTCGAATATTTTCGAAGGTATTTTCTAACAGAACGCGACTAATCTGATCTGTTCGTTGGACATTCATAACAGAACCCTGAACTTTACTTTCAAACGCTTTTAATTGGGTTTGTATCTGAAGGAGATTGATCTCGATTCTAACAGGGGTTTGCAAATTGATAAAAAGGTCCGCGTGTCCTTTCAAAAATTTACCTTCCGCAAGCTTTTCTATAGCAACTCCGATAGAAATTTTAATGCTAGGGCTACAAGAGTAAATAATTTGGAAAATTATAAGGGGGACAATTTTATTCATTTCTACGCCTTAGATTATACGGAGCTGGGGTTGTGTTTGTGGACGAAGGGGTCGGCCTCGTTTTGGTGGCAATGGGGGTCGACCGTTAAGCTCGGATTCTGAGCGGGTTCGTTTCTTATGTGAAGGTTCTAGTTCACGTGGTTGATGCATTTGCGGGCGGTATGTAGGGTCCGTGCGTCGATCATCAATTGGTGAAGGTGGTGACAGAGGAGATGGTGGAGTTCGAGAAGATGGTGAGGTTCCACTGAGTGATCCTTTCGAAGGAGTTTCTCCAGGGTCTGGGTCCGATGGGACTCTTGGTTCTGGGGCCTCCTCTTGTTCAGAGATTGGCTCGAGTACTGGTGGTATTACGAGGTACCAATCTTCGTCATGGGTAGTGGTTCCCGCGGTGACCACTTCATTTTTTTATCCCTGCTTGATTTGTTAATACCTTGACCTTTCGAAGGGTAGGCGGCTCGAACGCTTGGCAGCTGTTTTTTGGGAAGGTGTTGTTCGGCAGCTATCTTCAAATTGTCAGCGTGAATGATCTTTAGTTTGGAATGATCCCGGAGGTCGAGGATTTCATAACGATTTTTTCCGATGTTTTTCATAATCCTATATGGGCCATCCCATTTTGGGTATAATTTGCGATGAGAACTTGGCGGTTTCACGCTCTTCAGATAACATCGCATACCGACGATTATAGTCCGTTGACGGGGATGACGCCTATGTTGCTCTTGCTCCATCTGTTGGTTTCGTTGGTCTAGGGCATAGCGGATTATGTCAAAAATCTTGCAAGAACTGCAAGAACTGCCGGGTCGATTTTGTCGGGCAAATCAAAAGGTAGACGCTTGTCGTAGTGATATAGGACGAAATGAGGGGTGCCCCCGATAGACACGTTATAGCCGTTGTTGATGGCTGTTTGTACCATGGGAAGGGAATCATCCCATGTACGGAAGGATGCGTCGACAACGTGGCGCAGGGCTTCTAAGATCTTTCGATTGTGCCTTTCCACTAAGCCGTTTGCCTGCGGATGGTACGCCACAATGTTTCTGGAATGGCAGCTACTTCACTGTAACGCGAGAAATGGTCCGTAAACACAATGATGTACTGGTTTCCCTTTGATGTTTTGGGGAATGGTCCCAGTATATCCATTCCAGTTCTTTGCCAGGGCCTTTGGCACACTGGATATTTATGCATAGGAGCTGTGGATGGTACGTTGCCCTTGTGTTTTAAACACGACGGACCTTCAGCGATGTTTTCATGTACCTTCCTCTTCATTTCGGGAAAGTGGTATCGCTCCAAAAGATTCTTGTTGGTGCGATCAGGCCCCATGTGGCCATACAAAGGTGAGTCGTGACAAAGTCCAATGGATATATCGACGAGATCCTTTGGTATCTCCACGAGGTCGTTTCCATCTTCGTCCCGAAAATGTACGAGCCCATCTTTGAGGTTGTACTGTTCTTTTACCTTCGATGATTCCTTTTGTTCCAGGCGCGCCCGAAGGTTTTGGGTGTGTTGGTCCTGTTGTTAGAAGTATTGCAGACACTCGTAGTCGAACACAGGAAGAATTCCTATTTTATTCACTTGGGCGTCGGGCTTCAGCCTCGACAATCCGTCTGGAATAACTTGAAGTTTTCCCGGTTTGTATACGATTTTTGCCGCAAAGTCCTGAATCAACAGAGCCCATCTACTCAACCGTCCTTCAAGTAGCTTGTCATTGAAGAGGTACGTGAGTGGCTTATGGTCAGTTTTGATGGTTACATCGTAGCCATAGACGATATTTGGGAATTTTTTCAAAGCCCAATATACCGCTTGGGCCTCTCGGCCCGTAGTGGAATAATTCCGTTGAGGTGCAGAGAGAAGTTGACTGGCATAAGCAATGGGTAATTCCACACCATCTACTTCCTCTAATAGGACGGCTCCTATAGTCCATAGGAGGAAGCATCTGTGGCTATGACAAAGGGTTTTGTGTAATCAGGATATTGGAGGATAGGGTGACAGGTTAGTTTACCAATTAGAGTTTCAAAGGCATGTTGGTGATCGGATTCCCAGTTAAATTTAGAATTTTTCTGGAACAAATTAGTAATGGGTTTAGCAATATTTGAAAATTGGGGGATAAAATGTCGATAGACGCCGACAAAACCAATAAATGCACGAGCGTCGTCGATGGTTTTGGGTACAGGGTACCTTTCCAGTGCTTCGAGTTTGGCTGGATCAGGTTTAATTCCTGTGGATGATAGTAGGAGTCTTAGGTATACCAGGGACTCTTGTCAAAAGTTGCACTTTGCAAGTTTCAGTTTAAGGTGTGCTTTTCTCAAGCGTGATAGCACATTCTGAAGACGTTGAAAGTGTGTTTTTATGTCCGAACTGTAAACGATAATATCGTCAAGATAAACGAGAGCTTCAATACCTAATAGGTTGGAAAGGACTATATTCATCAACCTAGAGAAATTAGCAGGCCCATTTCGGACTCCGAAAGGTAAAACCTGGAATTTGTAATGGTCTCGGTTAGTGGAGAAAGCAGTCAATGCCCGAGATTCGGGACTGACCTCCATTTGTCAATAACCAGATGCTAAATCGAGGGATGAAAAGAAGTTAGTTTTCCCTACGTTTAGAATTGTTTCCTGCATGTTTGGAATAGGGAAACGGTCTGGGATGGTAATGTGGTTTGGGCGTCTAAAATCTATACAAGGGCGAGATGTTCCGTCCTTTTTGGAGACAAGAATCTTAGGAGCGGACCAGGGACTAGCTGAAGGCTGAATGACATCCTGCTCCAACATGTCCGTGATGTGTTCCTCAATAGTGACTAATTGGGAATGTGGAACCCGATAGGGAGGAATGAAAATGGGTTTGGAATTGGGTTCCAACTTGATTTCAAAAGGGACCAAATTAGTTCGGCCCAGAAGATCTCCTTTTAGGGCAATCACATCTCTATTTCTTATCAGGAAATCGAGAAGTGATTCCATTGGTTTGGGATCCTGTAAAGCTGGTGACTCCTGAAGGGAGTGCTCCAGACATTTCTTATATTCTTCTTTCAATACTGAAGGGTTTAACTCTAAGGAACTGGAAACACGATTTATCGTACTGGTGGGGAAATCTGAATCTATTTTTACTGTGGAAACAGTTCCTATTTTCTGATTTGAAGTTAATTCGATAGGGCTTTTTCCTTTGTTTAAACAAACAACAGGGATAACTGAATTCTGACTCTGACTAAGGACTTGGGCAATAAGAACATCTCTTTTGAAATTACTTTTCTCTGTAATCAGAGTACGATCTGACTAATAATTTTCCTTGACTGTCGACTACTTTTGCTAGGAAACATCTTCTCTTAAGGGGTTACTGTTATATGCTCGGTAGGGCAGATGAAAAATTGAGAATCTGACTCTGGTTCGGCGACTAAAATTTGCCTTATTGGCTGAACTGAAGCTGGCTGAACTGAAACTGGCTGAACTGAAACTGGCTGAACTGAAACTGGCTGATGAAACTGGCTGAACTGAAACTGACTGTGTTGATCCAACTGGGTTCAACAACTGGAACTGATTACTCAGGGGTCTGATTTCTGGAGCGGTTGTCCCTCTGGATGCAACCGACTGACTTGAACTGCTATCAAGTGGAAGGGGTTTCCTATTTCTTTCGGAAATCTGAACTGAACTAATTCTATTAGCATTCAGCTGTCTGTTATTCTCACGGAGATGGTGTGTTATATTTCGACACTTTACTAACTTTCCGGCTGGGTAAATTTACCATTGATTCCGGTTAAAAAAAATCCATACTTAGTAGGATATCTGTCTGAAAGGTGGCGACTGTGTCCACTATACAACATTTCGCGGGGTATACAGCGTTTTCAACTTCTAAATATAATTCAATTTCTCCGTATGTAGGTATGGGTGTGCCCGTAACTCCTCTGAGTTGACAGGAGGGTGCCTTAATTTCATATTTGTAATCTGTACTCTCTAGTAATTCATCTACACATTGTTTCTTAATTAACGTCGCGTGTGCTCCTGTATCTAGGAGAGCAGTTAAATCTTGGTTATCCGTACTACAATTTATTATTAAATCTAAGAAGTCCGCACCTATTATCCTGATGGGGAGTTTGTGTGCGTATCTGGGCTTACTATTGTAATTTAGGAGGGAGGAGGTTGAACTGCTGCCTCCAATGTAGGGTCTAAAAAAGGGATCACATGGTCTTCTATGGGAGGACCTGGATCATATTCTACGGGGATATCATACGCTGAAGGGTGTTCTTGAAAACTGTTCTCTGGGGAAAATGATTCCTCCCAGGGTACTTCTACGTACCGAACTAGTTGACCTTGCTGGTTGTATTGGGGTTTATACATGGGGTAAGAGTGTGGGTGACCCTGTGGTCGTGATTTATTGGGTTGGTAGTTCGACTGAGGCTGGGAATGGACTGGTTTCTGGTTTCTAAATTAACCTATATGACACTAAAAATTGTATTAGGCGGCTAGTATTAAACTATGACGTCACGTAATGTAAATAAAATTACTAGTATGGAGTGTATGTGAGAATGGACATTGCTACATCTTATAAAACTTATATTATATACAACTCTTTAATTCCTACTACCCCTATCAAATCTGCGTATTTGTGCTTGTCATTTTCTTTAAAACTGTTATTATGTACTCCTTTTAAATACGCACACAGTTTATTAATTTGTGTTTTCTGTTTCAGACTGACTCGGTGTACGGCTGACTCGGTGTGCATCCGCCTTCAAGAATGCAGACCTGAAGAATTGTGCGTGATTTGTAAGGAGAAATTGGACAGCGGACAGGAAGTGGTTCACATCTCGCAAAAAGGAGCAGATGGTATAAATGCATCCAGCCGCAGCCGTGGAAGCGATGTTGTTGCAATAGCTGGAATAAGTGTTCACGTTGTATGTAGGAAAGGTTTACGGATAAAAAGACCATTGAAATAAAGAAGCGACAGACCGCAGCCGAGGCAATACCAAGGAAAAGTGCTCGTTTTCATGAATACGCATTTCCAGTGCTACTCACGTTTGTTTTGATACCTTTGTGGACTTTTTTTCAACACAAACCAAAATCAGAGCATGTCAAAATAGAACTACAGAGTTCTCCGAAACCATAAAAAGGTGCTGTGAAAGCCGCTGCGATGAATGGTCGTTTTAATGTAAAAGGCCGTCTGAGTATTATCTTCGTGATCTTCCTGCTGCAGATTGTCTACCATCACACTGCAGCGTAAATTTTCAAGTGGAAAAAAACATTCTCGCGCATACTCCTCCGACGATCATGATTCGAAGAAAAGGGAGACCAACTAATGAAGAGCAACACCAAGCATTCCTTCAGACCTGTGCTTACCTGGAAGAGAATGATGATGAACAACTGTTGATTGGAGACCTAATTTCCAAATGGAGGAATATCTTCAAGGAAGTCAGAGCTCTGTCTACGAACGCAGGCACATGAAGAGAAAGCTTTTAGAACGTTACGGAGAACAAGATATAATATCAGGTGAAGTGGGAAGGCAGATGTAGTCACTACGAGAGACAGCTAATTAAATTCTTATAGATTATCACAAAAGTCGAAAGAATGTTGATATAGATATAGAGCTACAGAAAATTTACCTAGTAGAAGCTGCTGCAAAAACAATCAGAATGATATCAAGTCTGTCGACTCGCTAGAAAAGATGTGTATCCATCTCCAAATGACATCACTGCAGAAAGTGCTCTTGATTACATTCCCAACAGTCTGAAATTGCTATTATCCAAAGCAGTGGCGACTGGCGTATAGGAGCGATGGAGCGGTCGCTCCCCCTTGCTTGAAACGATAAATATTAATTTAACAGATAAAATATATTAATTTTAAGATATTAAAATAAATATTCTTGAAATATATTTTAAAAATTCATGTGGCATATCATGATTCATGAGGCATTTTGAGTAGCCTTCATATAGTACATAATATTCTAACTTATAGCATAGCTTCAAACAGCGTACCGCTGTTTGAATACAAAATAATATTGTGCCAAATGGAGCGATAGATTTTTCGCTCAAGTAAATATAAATTATATTTTACTGTTGTAATGAAATATAAGTACAATCGCGAATTTTTTTTATAATAACTTTATTTTTACTAATAGTTACTTCAGTAATAATGATATAAGCCATTTATATGCATTTTATTAAAATTATTACTTATTTGTAATTAACTAGAAATTGTACGTCTGGCATAGCCGCATATGTTAATACAAGTACAGTACTCTTGTGAGCGGCAGTTGGATTCGCACTAGCCTATTGTGAGTCCGTGTTGTCGTACAGTGGTACATTATTATAGTCAAATTTATTATAGTCAAATTTATTCAACAATTTTTATATTTTTTAAAATATTTGGTACTTGTGGGTTATCTGTCGCCACTTTTTAATATTTTTTTAGTTATTTTTATTTTTATATATTAAGAAAGAGGATTCTTTATACTGTACGGCATTGACGATTGGTTAGGTAAGTCGTGCTAGTTTGGTTAAATACCGTTTTATTTAACCAAACTAGCACGACTTAACCTAACCAATCGTCAATGCCGTACAGTATAAAGAATCCTCTTCTCTTAATATATAAAAAAAAAATAATAAATAAATTTAAAAAGTTTTTTATTTAACCAAACTAGCACGACTTAACCTAAACCAATCGTCAATGCCGTACAGTATAAAGAATCCTCTTCTCTTAATATATAAAAATAAATAAATAAAAAAAATATTAAAAAGTGGCGACAGATAACCCACAAGTACCAAATATTTTTTTAATACAAATTTATGGCTTCTTTTGACATATAAGTACCGTACGGAAGCACCATGTGATTGTTTATGTACTAGAATTCTAAAAATTATAAATTTTATGAAATCGCACCCCCATACATTTATACCACGAGTCGCCACTGATCAAAAGCATTTGCGGGACAGGATGCTTCAAGAAAAATAGGTGCAATTGGGCAGAGCATTATGCAAGCAACCCGTCCTAGAGGATTACTATGTCCACTACAGATCGGTTTGTCGGTTCAGCTACACCACAACTTTAGGTCAAGGTACCTTATTGACGTTCTCCATCAGCTGGGTTACTGTTCGTCGTATGCAGAAGTAACAAGATTCGAAAGAAACGCGGCGCTGGCAAGTGGGTCTGGCTCTTTTACTGTTGATGAAAACACTGCAGTCCTTCTAGCAGCAGATAACGTCGATCATGATGCCTGCACTTTGGATGGGAAGAATACCTTTCATGGAATGGGTATGATTGCCGCAATAACTCCGAAGATCAAGGTCCACCCTTCTATTCACAGGCGTAATGTTGGTGACAATGACATTAATTGCAACCGTTGACATTAGGGAATATAGACACGCGAGAAGCATGTTGAGGGACATCTCATTCCGCGAACTTCCAGTACCCACTGCCACCATAAGTCGACTTAGTCTTCTCTGGCAGATATCTTCAGCAGAAAGATCAGGTCCAAGTTGGTCCGGAACAATGCAGGCAATTCACGGTGGATCAAGTGTCTCACATCCAGGTGTGGCGTCGATCACGTTCCTTCCCATCATAGATATGTCGCCAACTGACATGACCTGCATATTTTCGACATTACTATATTTGAGCAAGATAGCACGCGATCAATAAGTCCCATGCATTATTACCTTTGATCAACCTTTGTTCTGGAAAGCTTCCCAAATCATCAATGAACAGAGAGACTGCAGGACATTGTTTTAATGCTGGGATCATTTCACACTCTGATGAATCTTTTGGGAGCAGTCGGTACTCTTATGAATGGTTCAGGATTGTCTGAAGTACTTCAAGAAATTACGGACCAAATGCCGTGCAACACATGATGTCTGGAAAAGCTGTTTCAGAGCGATACGTGGTCATATGATAGTAGATGCAGCTCTTAGTACCTTACTAGTCGCAGACGTTTTCCCTCGTAATGAAGATGGAACTCCTCATGACCTCCATAAGGAAGCTTGTGACCTGCTCGACGATGTTATGACCGCCAAACAATCAGTTGAGGATGTGGAATCTTCGAATGCATTGTCTCAGATTGCTACCACTTTGGATGCGAAGAAAACTGACCTACAATCTACTTCGCAAACAAGTCAACTCTGGTTGGAATATCAGCGAATGATCAACATTGCACGTTCCTTGATAAGCAGACAGAACCGGCTCGTGGGATTTGCACTTGCAAGCTATGCTGGAGACCATCCCCATAATTGCAGCAGCCGGACATCACAATTACCTGAAATCGATATACCTGTACCTGCAGAAAATGTTAAGTTTGCCTTCTGAAAATCCAGCCGTTAACAAAATGTTCCAGGAAGGTAAGTTTGTGGTAAGAAGAAGCGACAGATTATGGGCCGGACTCGGCACAGACCTGGTGATAGAACAAGTACTAATGCGTTCCCTGAAAGCAGAGGCGGACTGACACGCGGAAGTGGATTTACAGACATCCAAAGGACAACGTGGCTCTTTTCTATGCCTCTGTGTTCCACTTATAACTTAGCAATGCAGGAATACACCAGAGTTTTTGTTGGAAAGTAGTGAACAGCACAAGGAAATGAGGGGAAGTAGACAAATCAGGGACAGTAATAACATGAAGAAAGTACTTGAACGTCTGGAATCCTTATCCCCATTCCATTCTACCTCGGGTCTCTGCAACATTGTAACAGGGCTAACTGCTGATCCTGGAGTTAACGTTCATCAATTGCATTCAATCGGTACGAACATTGTCGTAAAAATGATTGGGAAACAAGCCTTTACATATTCTGCCAAAAGATCTGACAAAGTGAAAACACTAGGATCTGCTTCTGCCGTTGTGATCACTGATGCTTCAGATATAGAAGTAGATCCTGCACTACTGTTTCAGAGAATGATGACTGTTGCCACTGGCGGAGACATGAATCTTGAAGATGTCATGTGTTACGAACTGTGTGCATATCCTCCTGCATTGTTCGAATCACGAAGTATCTTGAGGAAACCCGATAAGTCTCAGCTAGCTCATGCAATAATCAAATACACTGACACTTTACGCATGGAAGAAGTTCAAGAAATTCAGTGCACAGACCAGTACGTATTGGATGGTGGATCTCTACTACATCGTGTTTCCTGGCGTCAAGATGAAACATATGACAGCATCGCCAACTCATATGCCGATTTCACTCTGAAAACATATGGAAAAGCAATCATTGTTTTTGATGGCTACAGCAGCTCTCCTACGATCAAGGACATGACCCACAGAAGACGCAGCACCAAGACAAGCAGAAATGTGAATCTCAGTCCAAGCATGAAGTTTGTTGGCCAGAAGGAACACTTCTTGGCTAATGAAAACAACAAGCAAGCATTTATTTCCCTCGTAGGTGAGATGTTGAAGAAGCACGGGTGTACTGTTCACAACGCAGATGGGGATGCTGATGTGGACATCGTTCGTGCAGCAGTTTCCTCATCAGAAAATGCAACTACAACAGTAATAGGGAAGACACCGACTTGCTGATTCTCCTTCTGTACCATGCCAAGGACAGTGGTTTCAAGTTGTACTATCGCAGCGATATAAGACGGGGACCATCTCCTAATCCTGTGTATGATATTCTCAGCATTCAATCATTGTTAGGCAATGACATCTGCAAGTATCTCCTGTTTGTGCATGCTTTCACGGGCTGTGATAGCACATCCAGAATTTTTTCGATCGGTAAAGCCAAAGCATTCGACACACTGATGAAGGTGGCTGAACTCCGTTCAGTTGCAAATACATTCTGTTCTGATTGTTGCCAACACTCTGACATTGAAGCCGCTGGAAGAAAGGCAATGCTTCTTTGTGTATGGCTGCAAAACACTTGAATCCACTAACGCACTACGTCATCGAATGATAGTTGAAAAGGTAGCTACAGCTAAATCTTTTGTTACACCCGAACGTTTGCCACCTACCGATGCGTCCACAAAGTAACACAGCTTTCGCACATACTTTCAAATACTAATCTGGAAGTCTACAGAAGAGAAGATCGATGCAGAACAGTGGGGTTGGTATGTAAAGAATAATTCCTACTACCCTACAGCCTACGACAAGCCACCAGCTCCAAATTATCTACTCAACATGATCCGCTGCTCCTGCAAGACGAAATGTGCTATTTCAAGATGTGGATGCAAGCGTAATGGAATGCCCTGTTCAGCCGCTTGTGGCGAGTGCCAAATCAGTGGTTTCGATAACAACCCAAGTACCGGTAATCTATCCGATGATAGTGATGAAGAGGATTAATTTCTGTATGTTTGTGACCAGGTATCACTTCTTCTGTAATGAACATAACTTGAAACTGGGAAAAAAATAATTGTTGTATTATTGATTATAAAAATCTGTAAAAAGCTATATAACATTATATTTGCGTAATAACTGGTTGTGTTGTATATTGTTGAATTATTTAAAACATTACAACTGAAAGAAAAAGCATCAAATGTATCTCTATAAATAAAAGCGTAAATTATATATATTTTTTTTTTCGTAGGAAACATTCAGTCCGCCATTTTGAATTTCATTTTTGGGGGTGTTCCCGGGGTCCAATTTTGTCGGATTTTGGATATGTTATTCGGCAATGGTTCCTGAGCTGGAAACAGTTTAGAAAGCTTCTGAAGCAATTTTGCTCAGGTCTAACTACAAATTGCCTGGACTAGTAGGTGACTGTGTCGGAGCATTCCCTTCTTTAGGGTCGATAAACCTTTTTGCTTCCCTAATCTTTATATCATCATCGGTGATGTTTTCGCGTAAAAAATGTTGTTCTAAAGACTCAATCGAAGGTCTTACTCGTGGTTCAACAAAGTGATTATATATGGTCCCCTTAAAAATTAAGACAGTATGGGGAAGGTTTACTAGTCTACCTAAGTTAATGTACGCTGGGGCGGGGGTTTGAGACATATTGGCTTGTACTTGATCTGAAGTTTGTGTGTTTGGGAATATGTGTTAAGGGCGCGGGGTAAGTGGAAGAATGGGTGTAGGGAAATTTTCTACGTCAGAAAGCGCACCGTCTGAATCGCTCATTTGTGAAGGTACTATTAATGTGTTCTAATTTGGTCTGCTTGACCGATCTTAATCTATGGAATGATCACTTGAGTGGTTTTCCTAACTACTCTATCTAAAAAATACACATTAAATAAATGCACAATAATTTGCCTAACTAGGTGAAAATTTGAAAAGATTGTAAACAAAATAATTAAAAAAAATGTAAACAAGATTTCACTCGAATGTACGTGAGTAGTATAGCCGCAAAAGGGTAGAGTGCAGGAATGTTGCAAGTGATTACGTAATGTTGCAAAGGGGGGTGGGGTGTTACAAAGGGGGTGGAAGGTGTTGAAAAGGGGGTGGGGTGTTGCAAAGGGGGTGGGGTGTTGCAATGGGGGGTGTGGTGTTGCAAAGGGGGATTGGGGTTGTTGCAAAGGGGGGGTGTTGAAAAAAAAAATTTAAAAAGAAAAAAAAAGAAGAGTACTGGCATTTGTTGCCGGTTGCAAGGGGCATGCAACTTGGGGGCGAAGTTCTCCCCCAAGCTATTCCCCCCAAAAGGCCAGAAAGGAGAGAAAGGAGGAGAGAAAGGAGGAGAGGTGTTCACCTGGCAGGAGCCAAGTGCATATTAAGACTTCAGCCGCGTAGGCGTTGTTTTATAGGCTCCTAATCAGCCAGTTGGCTTAGAAGGCGTAAATGGCTTGAGTTGCCAGATAGCGCCATGTATTCATTTAATTCTAATCGAAGACTGAGTTGCCAGATACCATTGTATACATTATTATAGACTCCTAATCAGCCAGTTGGCTTAGAAGGCGTAAATGGCTTGAGTTGCCAGATAGCGCCATATATTCGTTTAATTCTAATCGATGACTGAGTTGCCAGATACCACTTTTTAGCATTATTATTGTATACACTATTATAGACTCCTAATCAGCCAGTTGGCTTAGAAGGCGTAAATGGCTTGAGTTGCCAGATAGCGCCATGTATTCATTTAATTCTAATCGAAGACTGAGTTGCCAGATACCACTTTCTAGCGATACCATTGTATACATTATTATAGACTCCTAATCAGCCAGTTGGCTTAGAAGGCGTAAATGGCTTGAGTTGCCAGATACCACTTTTAGCGATACCACTGTATACATTATTATATTTCTTAAAAGTTCGTTTAGAATATCGGTAGTAGGTTTAGAAGGCGTAACATGATATAATTAAGTAAAACAACATTGCATCATTCTGTTTATTATAAATATATAGAAAATAAATATACATTTCAATTGAGGAATATGCATATAATCATAACAGTACAGGAAATATATACACACAATTATGGAGATATATTTATAAAATAAATATACATTTCAAATAGAAATAAATATACATTTCAATAATAATAGAAATATGCATATAATCATAACAGGAGAAATATCAAGCAAAATATATAAATACATTTCACTTTTTTTTCAAAATACTAAACTCGGTCTTAATCGAGTTTACAATTACATCATTATTGCTCTGCATTACGCAGTATATGCGGCTTAATAATATTTCACCGCTTAAAGTATAGGGAAACCTGTATTCGATATGAAGGGCTTTCATATCGTTCAGTACTATTTTTGTTCCCACTTTACAACCGGTTGGTAAATCATCTTTAAATACGTCTAGAATACAATCAAAAGCACGCACAAAGAGTTCATCGTTAGCTACATTATTAAACACAAGTTTATAAGCACGCTTTTCCAATCGAGGGTTTATTTCTACCGACTCGAGCTTTTCAATCGTGAACTCACTCAACATAGCGGCAATTGAAATAATCTTCTAAATCGTTACGACAACTGCGCGTTATATAAAGAAATAGTTCTTCAGGGTGAACGGTGTAGGTGAGCTCAGCCTTGTACCGATCAATTGCTTTGTACCAAAGTTCATGGTATTTCAAAGAGTCTAAACTTTTTAAATAAACATCCAGCACTAGACTATTCTCACCAGCCCTACACTCGGTAAACCCATCGAGCAGAGCGGTGTAGGCGTATTCAAGTACTGTATCAAAATAAAGCATGTCCGTAACACGCGCGTCTAATATAGGTTTCAGCTTGCGGAATCCGACGATTTCAAACATTCTGTCGAGGATGAAACGGTTTCGCGTAGGAACAAGAGCGTTATTATCAGAAGCATTCTTCCACATCAGCCGTATATCAATGCACGGCCGATCGTTATTTATACACAACGTACATACAACGGCGTATGAGGGTGCGTCACTAATCTGCTCTCTTCTTGTACCTACGTTAGCAGGTATTTTATAACGATCTTCACTCCACTTCTCAACTATCACGAAGATTCTATTCATCTCCTCGACACTTAAATAAACCCGTTTGTTTGTTTGTCTACATTCCGTTTCCAGTACATAGCTAATGGTACCGGAATTACGCCTGAACACGCGCAACGATTTCGTCACGGACACATCGTACGAGGCGTTGAGAATGCTGCTCAAAGGAAGTTCCATTGTATTCGAGGAGCGCACGTCCACTCGGTTCAAGCTCTGAGATAACTATGAGCCGTGTGAGGCACGCAGGTAGGCAGGAATGGTTCGACGGACGGCTGACTTGACGATACGTGAATGGGCTTGTTCGTATGATCCACGAGTCGTACCGAATTGTTGTACATATTTCGGTACAAGAATTAATTTCATCACTACCAGCCTACGCACCAGCCATTTTACCTCAGGATAAGAACTAGGAACATTTTATGTTTTACTAAACATCTTCACACTCCGGCGCACTATTTGAGAGGAACATATGTTCATATTTTTCCTTTCTGCCCATCAAACGATACTCGTCTCTAAAGTCTGTTAAAAACTCACGCAGGGCACTAGCCACAACCTCACTACGAACCTCATCATGATATACGTTAATATAGTGATAAAAAATTAAGATGTCCATGATCACGAGATTCACATTTTCAGTCGTAGGGTATGAGTAATCGACATGGTGTAGCATGACGTAATACCGCTTGTCACACCACCCATCCGCAAGACTCATTATCCATACCTGCTGCTTCTCTTCTGCACGCGTTGTTTCTTTTACTTCACGGTGTATGTGAGACTTTATAAAGTTTAGCTCTGCAGTATACTTCAGCACATCGTCTGTGCAACGAAAGCCTTCAACGGTCTCACCAGCACATCCGTAGAGTATTTGTACATCTTGGAACTTCTCACATCCAATGTGTTTTAAAAGAGGTATAGGAGGGAGGAATAGGAAGTTTTTCGGTATCCACCACATCCTGACACTTTGCTGAATACCATTTCATAAACGTTGTACAAGCAATATTAAGGTAGCCATTTGAATACACGTCAGATCTGAATACACGTCTGATCTCTCGGGCTTACTGCAGTCGACTGACCACGCAGGGACTCCCAGATAGTAGCATCACTCACGTCTTACAGTGGGGCGGAGCTTAGAACTTCACCTGTGCGCGCACACACACACACACATACACACACAAAGGAGAAGTGAAACGCTAATTGAAACATGATTTATTTAATAAACGAGATATTCAAGTTAATATATTTACAAATACGTGTAATAAATCAATAGGTACGATTATATACAAGACAAACGTGTCAGTTAACAATAGAAGCATCATTCGTTTTGGTATCCAAAGGGTACGGTATAATAGGTACCAGGTAACTGGTAACGTTTTCCTATAGGTGTTACGGCACACCTTCGTACCCTAAGTTCCTTCACGCCCCCCAGCTTCTGCGCCCGAAAATTGTGGGTGCCTACAATTAGTTGGGGAGGTTGTTCGCCTCATCATCGTCCAAACATACTAGATCCTTCAACGACTCAAAGTTAACAATCTGCCGATTCGCATGGTTGAGCGTAATACCCTTTGCCTTCACGATATATTTCATTTCCTCCCCACCCTGACCCGTACCCCATAAGTCTTAGGTCCTGTTGAGACAAAAGAGTCGGCGTATGCGTTGTCCCATACTCATCCTTGATCTCATCAGTGAGCTCGCCGAGGAACTCCCCAATAGCGGGCATGTATTCACCCTCCCTCTCTGTGAATATCACGCTATCTGTATCGGCATACAATACTCTCCGCCCAAGAGAATGCAATAGACCCCAAAGTTTTATACGGGCGTAGGCTGTTGTGAAGCTGGTCACAGGTATGTTTGTAACCCTTGAGGTATCTGTGGCAAATTCAGTGTTGTTGTACTTTATTACGTAAGTATTACCTACATTCACGATCTCCATGACCTCTTTATCGGGGGCATTGGCATAATCCCAGACATCGCTAAACTTTGTGCCAAATGAATGCTCCCTCTGCCGGTATTCTGCGCAAATTTTCCCCATAGACTGTTAGACACAACTTTGCACTAAAGCGCTTGCCAGGATTCTTTACAATTTGGACACGATCAAGTTGTATACCTTCGCGTCGCGGTAACGTTGAATATAGGCAGACTTTTCATCTTCGGTATCAACTCCTCGCGGATACCCTGATGCCTCAACCTTATCCTTCAAAAAGGTGTTTTATATAGTGTGAAAAGGTTGGGTAGCTTCTGAAACCTCCACACCTCATGTATCTTCAGTATTCTATAACCATGGCGTACGGCTAGAGCCAACTCAGGACTTGTATATACGCCTCTGATCTTACGCTAGTGGGGTATATGGTTACATTCGCCGTTATCCTCTTCCGCGCACTTCACGCACAGGGGAAAACATGAGCTTGTCGTCGATAACGACAGGTAGATCGGCATCCATAAATTGCGTGGGGGGAGTACGTCTACGAAAGAGAGCCCAAAGTAACGATCATTCAAATTTTTTGAAAAGTCATTGATGGAGGGTAGGCTAGGTCCCACCAGTTTCTCAGGAGCGCCCACGGGGTACGGATTGCTCTTCATCACGTATGGGTATAAAGTACAGAAATCGTAGTAATGGAGCTTCACGCCATCCGTAGGTGGAAAGTATAGTCTGAAAGGATTTGTACGTCCTCCAAACAAGCTATCACCACATTTGAGAGGATCCAGCACCATTGAACGCTTGATCGTTTTTATTTCCTCACGGTACACCTCGTCTGTCTCCATCCGTGCATCATATTCATGCTTCCACAAGACTTTGTGAGTGAACTGTGATCCTATAAGTTGATCGCGGGTGCGGGTCGATGCAAGACAGTCGGCAGGAGACCTACCGTGGATATCTCCAGTGATTCCGCACTCAGGACGGGGGCATCCATGCCACCAGCAACCGTTAAAGGAGTACACAGTCTTCACACCAGTGACACGGTTTTCACTTAACCCATCAACCCAAAAAACAAAAAAAAACACGTCCATTAATCTTAATGGGTACTTCACCCGTGTTGCGGGCGTGCTGTATGTATACACCTGTCTGTTGCTGTAGGTGTATGAGCCAGTAAATAGCCTTGTGCCCGTAACTGCGGGGGTTGTTTCGGTGAATAATGGCTAAGGTGTCTTTAGGCATGAAGTTATTCTTGAACACCGTAAAACATAATGATGCGATGGTGGTTGTGACTTGCAGTGGATCGCATTTGAAACGGGCTATGTACATCCTTCTAAAGGCCTGGAAACATACTCTAAGCACGCGCACATCATTCACGCAATAACGCTCACATTTATCAGCTATATTATAAGGGTTACTTACATTAAAACTGTCGTACTATCGTTCAAAGTCTTCACGTTCATCCATACAGTCAAATAATGTTTGGGGGTGGTGGGCCTACGTAGTTTAAAGTCTCGCTGGTGAGGAAAGTGTAAGGGAAGTATCCTTTGGAAACTTCAGCTGCTACTCCCATCACCTTGGGTAGCTTTGCTAATTTACAAGGTGTGATAATAAAGTATCTTTAAATTGTACTTGTCTCTTATCTGCATCTGTATTAATTTGTTGCCTCTTTTCAATGGATCACCTGTAAATATCTCAGAGGATTCGTGTTCAAGCAACTCCTTATAAAGGAACTGCGTGTCAAACTTTGCCCGTTATGGCGAGAATATACACAGTCATTTTTTTTAACTTGTCGGCTAACTTGACAATATAGGACACAAATAGTTTCACAGGACTATCGCTGACATTCGTTTTAAAAACGTTTGTCCGTTTACCACATTTGGGGCACTCGTTCACATTCGATACCATACACTCATCACAGATGGTCTGGCTCACAAGTAAATGTGGAATTACCTCTTTGGTTTCAGCGTTCGTATATGTTCTATATCGTAGTATACAGTTATACAAGGGTTATTTTAGGCTTAGCATCTTTCATATAACACATGCTTTACTCCATCCGCCTATATTCCTCCTGGCATGTAGGACAGTGAATTACGTCACATTGTGCTTAAATTTCTCCCAATTATCCATTGTGTGAAACATACCACATTCACAGATTCTCATTTTCCTGCACGTGCCAATTGATTTATGGAAATCAAAACAGCTATTAGTGAAAAATGTGCGTCTACACACATCACAGTCTCTCTTCTCAGCTTCAACTACACGGCTTTCACATTTGGTGCTTTTACAACTGCTCAAATACCATGTGACATTCTTTACAATGTCGCACAATATCATTCGCAAACTCGAGGCATCCCTTACACAAATCATGATGTCTCCCATATTTTCGACTTTTGTCATAACTCGCGTAAAGCCACCTTATATTACGGATGGGGAGATACGTTGTCCCTGACAATCCTAAAATAAGTAGGGGTCTTGTACGATCTCTCACACAGCTTTTAAAAACATACACAGTCCTACGACGATCATCCAACCCAAATACAACTATGCGGACAATCATTTCCTGTTCTACCCTTCTCAGCTCTTCAGGCCCCATATTACAGTCAAATTCAAGTTTACAGTCTACAGCTAGTTTACGGGCACGTTCCACGACCGTAGGCAGCCAAATTTTTTGAGCCCGTGTATTTTGTACAGTAAACATGTCAGCCAAGACTACTGCTATAAAGCCGCAACCACGATCGACGTTTATATGCCGTCTATAAATAGCTTGAGAATTGAGGTTAAGAGTGTACGGTATGGCACTATGACCCGCAACACGGAATACACGGTCAATATTTATCGTGAAGTTGTCCATATTGAAGGCTGTACTACTTTGGGGGCTTGCATTATACGTCCTAATATATATTCTACATCTCTCAGCCGCCAAACGTCTAAATGGCACTATCACCCAATAATCGTCTACATCACCGTCATCTGACCCGAATCCAAAGGACAGACTCGTCCTGACTTCACGCTCGTCGCGGTTCTGAGAGCAAACTCTACAATATGCTGTACAACCCGGCGTAGCCCGCGCTCAATTCCATTGCTATACATGGCTCTAGGGTCGACCCTGACTCTATACCGATTTCTAGTCAAGGCTGGGGTGGGGGCTGCTGAGCGCACCAACTCGAACGTTATTTCATCCTCAACAGAACGGGGGGCGGCGGATGAATTAGGGATATATTAGCGAAGGTGCTGCTGTGGGGCCTGTTGCGTAGGAGGTTGATGGTTGGGGCTCTATTATTGTAGACTTAACAGAAGGGGGGCGGCGGATGAATAAGGGGTATATTAGCGGGAGGTGCTGTGGGGTGGTTGTTGCGTAAGAGGTTGAGGGTTGGGGATGTATTACCGGGAACAGGTGCGTATTTCGGGCGCTTATACCTGACGTGGGGTTCTCACACTCCGCTTTGGACGTGCTACTGGTATCACTGGTGAGGTTTCGTTGGCAGGGGAGGAGATCACAACTACACTGTCGTCGATGTCATCCGTAATTTCAATGATGGGATGCTCTACCTCATCGTCATTCACGGTTCTGTGGGAGAAGAAAGCAAAAATAAGGAACAGCACTCAAAATTTGTAATATTTCGTAAATGACCCACTTAGGAGTGTGACGTGTTAGAAATGGACTCTGTAGAAAAATTCAGATTCACGAGTCCATCCACATGTATTATATCTGGACTACAGGATGTGGTAAAACTGTGTTTATGCTTAAAATCATTAAAGAAAAGGGAGAGATGTTCTCGAAATTTGTGCATAAAGTTATATGGTGCTATTCGACGTATCAATCAATGTTCAACGAGTACCAAGATGATATTTTGTTCCACAAAGGCGTATATGACGTTAATTCGTTAAAGGAAATGAACAACAATCATTGTAATTGACGATCTCATGTTGGAGATGGATAAAACGTTTGCCGAGACATTTACAGTATTCTCCCACCATCTTAACATAAGCGTGTTCTTCATCAACCAGAATCTATTTTTCAAAAATAGATACATGCGCGATGTGTCGTTAAATACGCAATATCTAGTCTTATTCGCGCAACGTAGAGATGTATCACAAATTGGGGTATTGGCCAATCAAATGTTCCCGAATCAGCGTAAGGAGCTTTTGGAAGTTTATAAAGAAGCTACAAGCACGCGTTACGGATATTTGCTTTGCGACCTTCATCCGCGAAACACGTTTAGAGTGCTTCTGCGAACGAATATATTTCCAAACGAGCCTGAAACGGTGTATATTCCAGAATGACAAAGAGACTAAAGAAATACCGTGAATTAATAAAAATCTATCATCGACTGCCCCGGGCAATGCAGCAGATGTTTATTAAAAATATCGACGCCGACTTTTTAAAATGCATCTGTGAAATCTGTCTTAACGTTATAAATTGCAATGTATCAATGAAAACCCATCAGAAGGCTCGCCTACGCCGCTACAAGAACATAATACGTGCACTCGCTCGTAAAAGTCAAACTGTAGCGAAGAAAAAACGAATTATTGTACAAACAGGAGGGTCATTTCTCCCCATCTTATTTTCAGTTTTGTGTCCTTTACTGACTAGATTAATATAATGAAGAAAGTGGTAGTGATTCCCCACGAGGTGTACGCTTCACTGCAAAGGAATCTAGACACGTATCTAGATCCCCGTTAAAGCAGACTTAAAAGAATGGAAAGCGAATTGTTAGCCCTATTAAACAGTGAAAAAACACCTGATGAGAAAAGAATCTTATACCAAGAAGCTCTGCAGAAATTTCTTCACGAGTACGAAAATTATAAGAGCCCTACAGAGATTCCTGTGGTTATTAGGCACAGCACGGGGGACGATGGACATGGCGACATAGGATCTGAGCCCGACGATACAGCTGACCAACCAAAAAGATTAGCCACACAACATATCGAACATGTATTAAAAAATACCCTCCCACTTACATTGAGGAGTAAAGGCAAGTCTTTATAATCTATTGAATGAGGATACCGCCATACAATGGACCGATACAGGGAAGATCATTGTGGAAGGATCAAAGGTACAGGGATCGAATATCGTAGACATTGTCCATGATCTGGTGAGAAAGTGGGATAGGCCATCACCATCAGGATGGAAGCATATTAAAGCAAGACTACAACAAATAAATGTCCCTAAAACGTTGATAGGAAATCTGAACGGTTAAAAGACTTGGAACATGCAACGCCTATGACACAATTGAAGACGCCGTCACCCCCGGCGGTAACACCTTTGAAGAGGAGCAAGAAGAGGTTGAACCAACCCTACCCACGTGCCTCTAAAATACGCAAATGGCTAACGTATTAACTAAACGCTATTATGACATTTCTACCCCATCCTCTTACGGCGGCGGCGTAGATAGACTGTACAGAAGTGTTTACGGAGTAGGAAAAAAGATGTTGAAAGATTTTTGAGGGAGCAGGACGCTTATACGCTTCATAAGCCTGTGAGAAAAAGGTTTAAAACAGCCAAGACAACGGCTTCCTCGTTTGATTCTATTTGGCAAGCAGATTTAACAGACATGCAAAGATATTCTGTGTATAACGATGGTTACCGCTACATTCTATTCATAATAGACGTATTCTCTAGATATCTGTGGCTAGTTCCTCTGAAAAATAAATCACCTGAAACAGTTGCTAAAGCCACCAAAACGCTAATGTTAAAAGAAAACAGGGTTCCTGGCTATTTTGTACGGATATGGGGAAGGAATTTATAGGCCGTGCTTTTCAGAACATGTTGACAGAGTTTAATATCAGCTATTACACAACCAATTCTATACATAAGGCTTCTTTAGCTGAAAGAGTTCAGCGCACCATAAAGGAACGCATGCACCGTTAGTTTACACATAAAAACACCTACAGATTTCTAGACATTCTGGAATCATTGGCGTCATCCTACAACCGCTCACACCATCGCACGATTGGGACAACACCTAACGAAGTTTTAGAAAGAGGTACGCTCCCGAGGAGAGATGGATCACCACCACCACCACCACACTCTGCGCGCTTCAAAATCAATGATTATGTAAGGCTGTCGCGTTCGGGGAACAAATTCGCAAAGGGTTTTGAGCAAGGATGGACACGCGAGATTTTTAAAGTTAGGGCTATGAGACCTAAAGGTGAGATAATGATGTATTACATTGAAGATTTGAATGGAGAAGAAATCTCAGGAGGCTTTTACCGCGAGGAATTGCAGAAAGTTGCGTTTAATTTAGGAAAAAATGTGTTTAAAATTGAGAAAATTTTAGGAAGCAAAGGTTCAGGAAAGAGAAAAATGTACCTGGTGAAATGGCTAGGGTACCCAGAAAGCTTCAACACCTATATAAAAGCTGATGCAATAATGAAGCTTAAATAGTATGCAACATGGCTCCTAACCATTTCTACGTCACACTCCCGTCCTCCTCGTCCCTGTCTGTACACCCTAACAACACACTAGCCAACTTTGTAACAGAACTCCACAAGCACATTGAATTGGGTCGTGATTCGTATGAGGTGGGGATATGCGAAATTCAGCTGGACAACATCTTTTTAAATATTGAACATAAAGAAACCGTTTTTACGATTCTTAGAGACATTGACGAGTGTGAAAAAGCTGGGATAGCTATGGGTGAAACTATTCGTATCGCTCGGACTAAGATTGCACGGTATTACAGTACAGAAGTAAGACTAGGACCGGGTCAATATGGTTCGGCCGAGGATGTTGTGAGAGGCTTAAACGTAAGTTTTAGAAACTCAAACCTTACGAATGATTTAGTATACGAAATCGTAAACAACCCTACACATACACTAATCCTAAAATCAAAGACTAACAGACGTATTAAAGACCATAGAAAGTTCCAAATTCTAGCCAATGGCCGATATAGCGCAGCCTTCCAAAGAGACACATTTCACGAGACACATCATGACTTGTCCAGATTAATGTATCAATTGAAGATGGAGAAATTGGCTGAAAGGACCCCAGACATGTGCTATATTTACAGTAATATAGTGGAGCACCAGTTTGTTGGGGATACCCAGGCACGCCTGCTGCGCATTGCTCACATCCCCAACCATAGAGGAAGGAGTTTGAGTATTACATATGACAGACCCCATTATGTGAATGTCGCAACTAATTTAATAACCAATATCTCAATATATATAAGAACGATTGAGGGTGAAAACTTCCCATTCGGTGACGGGAGCTTAACAGTGAAGCTACACTTTCGACGCACTGAGTTATAATGGATAGAAAGCCTTTCACCGTCTATCGAGGGGTGCGTTACCAGCGCGGTAGTGGACTTGGGTCCATTTTTTCATCCATACTACGTACGGCTGTTCCTTTGCTGAAGAGGGGTTCCAGATACCTTGGAAAAAAAGCGCTACAATCAGGTATTAACACTGCAGAAGACATATTGGCAGGGGCTAAACCTAAAGAGGCTCTAAAAAAACATTTAAAGCGTACACGGGACGAAATCATCAAAGATGCAAAGAGAAAAATGCGTGGTGGCGGGAAGAAGAAGAAGCGGGCTGCCCGGAAGAAGAAGGGGTCACGTGGTATTAAACGTAAAAGGCTATCAAAAAAGAAGTGCTGTAAGCGAATGAAACCTATGGTTGACCACTTTTTTGACTGATATAAGCTAAGGACATTGATCTCATGAATCATAGTTTGTTTACCACTTGTCGAGAGAGGAGTCACTATTTCGCCATGGCACGCTTCATCCACCCATGTAGTTCACAATGCTGTAAATCGGAGCTGTCCCTTTTTGAGCTACCTCCAACCCAAGTTTATATTGAGCACAGTGACTTTATTACAATTAACCCTTTAAACACAATTAGTTCCCCGAGTGCACCTATAGAATTCGTGATACCCAGCTCAGGCCCTTACTTTTTTGATCCAAGCTGTGTGCATATGTACGCTAAGCTACGTATAGCCCATTCTGATGGAACGGTCTGCGATGACAAATATGCTGTATACCCTGAAACAAACTTTCTGCACTCCATATTCAACCAGTGTGACGTATATTTAAATCAGACCAACATATCGGCAGGCACGGGGTACTATCATCTACGAGCCTATCTGGAAAATGTCCTCAACTTTTCCAAAGAAGCGAAGGCTACCTTTTTAAGTGCGGAGGGATATTATCAAACTAAAGATGAAAATAGTATAAAGGACAAATTTAAAAATTCTAAAAAGAAAATATACGAGTGTTTTGGACGGTTGCACACAGATTTCACTTTCCAGGAGAAGTTGCTTGTGAACGGGGTGGATATGAAAATAAAGCTCACCCGCACGAGTCCTGAGATCTGCTTAAATCTGGATGCGGATCAAGAAGAGGGTGCAAAGCCCGTTGTGGTTCACATTATGGACACATACCTCCGCGTACGGCGAGTGAAATTAAGTTCACCAAAACAACTAGAAATTGAGAAAAATTTACTAAACGCTACAGTGAAATATCCTATTAACAGAGTGCAGATCAAACTATATACGGTTCCTGCAGGGTTGGCATCGAAGCAGATAGAAAACATTGCCCTGGGAAATCTTCCTAAAAGGATATTAATCGGCATGCAGGACCACGCTTCGGTGAATGGAAAATATAAAAAGAGTTCCTTTAAATTCGAGAATTTCGGACTTAAAAATATAACTCTATACGTTAATGGCACTGCTTTGAGTGGAACAATGGGTACGGACTATTCATCAGACGCTGTGTTACCTCTTTGTGCCAGAGCCTATAGTAATCTGACCCATATTGCAGGTGATTGTGATGAGCTTGGTAATGGGGTAACGCAGGAAGAATTCATTGATCAATTTAACCTTTACCCGTTTGACATTACACCTGACTTATCTGCTAGCGTAAATACCCATTTAACCCCACAGCAGAGCGGAAACATCTCAGTGCGGCTGGAATTCGCCAAGCCTATAGACGCTCCTATTAGTGTACTAGTATATCTCGAATCGCAAGCCCTAATAGAAGTAGATAGATTTAGGAGCGTTATCACTGACTTTTAAAATGGATGCTAATACACTTCAGAAAGTAATGGAGCGAGTCACACGTTCCAAATTTATCGGCGTGTTTGCGAAGAATGAAACATTGAGTTTGCCAAGTACGCGAGAATGCGGTAGTCTTATTGTGAACACAGACATCATCGGTAATGAAGGGATTCACTGGATCGCTGTCTATTTTAAAAATAGACAGCGCCTGTACTATTTTGATTCACTCGGTACTCAACCCTGGAGTGACCCTATTATTGTAAAATTTCTCGCTCAGTTACATATTCCCGAAGTTGTATGGAACCCATTTCGCATGCAAGGATATTTTACTAATGTTTGCGGAATGTACTGCGTCTCATTTCTCATGCATATGTCAAGTGATAAAGAATTTATAAATTTTTAAAATTTATTTGACCCGTGTCACACTCGCCGAAACGATGAAATGGTATGCAGACAGATAAAAAACAGTTTTCCAATTGTACGTACTCGTTGTATATTATAATGTTTTTGTTCGTATATTTGTAACGATATATTCTGTAGTTGTTTATTGTACTGATTTCTTTCATTTAATAAATTTATGAAAATATATTTTGTCTTCTTATCCCAAAAAGATCGAAAAACACTTACATTATTTCGGTGTGACATTGTTGACTGATCAGTATATCCTCACTATTCATGACACGAGATTCTTCAAAAGATTGTATAACACGTGTCAAATCCTCATCGGACCTTAAAGGAATAATGTTCATTCTTTTAAAACATATACAGAGTATACAGACAGATCCCCATTATCTGAAGATATATTTGGTTCGAGGAATAACATTGATTGCCATAAAAAATTTCGATTTTAGCATAATGGGGATAAGAGGTAAAACCAAATAACATTGATTGCCATAAAAAATTTTTGGCGAGTATCTATTTGACGAGATACTACAACTCTCCATATATATATATAAAAACGAATTATAGACACTTACATTTCTATGGTAGTCCCCTGCGTCGGGTTGTAAGGAGCGTCACTGCAAATATCTTCAACGGTTTGCGTTGGAAATAATTCGCCACGGTCAATCGCATTGAAAAGACTAATTGCGGTTAATGCTGCAGTATCACTTTCTTCATACAATTCCGGGGAGACGTACAGGTCCATGGTGGAGGATGTGTGACATTGCTGACTGTTCAGTATATCCCCCGTATTCCGAGATTCTTCAAAAGATTGTATAACACGTGTCAAATCCTCATCGGACCTTAAAGGAATAATGTTCATTCTTTTAAAACATATACAGAGTATACAGACAGATCCCCATTATGTGAAGATATCTTTGGTTCGAGGAATAACATTGATTGCCATAAAAAAATTTCGATTTTAGCATAATGGGGATAAGAGGTAAAACCAAATAACATTGATTGACATAAAAATGTTTTGGCTAGTATCTATTTGACGAGATACTACAACTCTCCATATATATAAATCGAATTATAGACACTTACATTTCTATGGTAGTCCCTTGCGTCGGATTGTAAGGAGCGTCACTGCAAATATCTTCTACGGTTTGCGTTGGGAATAATTCATCACGGTCAATCTCATTAAAAAGACTAATTGTCGTTAATGCTGCAGCGTCACTTTCTTCATACAAGTCTGGGGAGACGTACAGGTCCATGGTGGAGGGAATGATTATTCACTGACGCGAAAATAGCTACTGTTACTCCTAACTGAAAAATACCCCTTTTATATGCACAATCGCCAAGCTCCGCCCCAAAAGACCAGATGTTCGTAGTGATTGGCTGCCGGTGTAGCTGGGTGGAGCTATGACGTGTACCAATCCGCTATAACGGGACCGGACGAGTAACATATATATAAAATCGTGTTTCTTGTGAATAAATTATAGACACTTACATTTCTATGGTAGTCCCTTATATTATATTTTTATTTTTACTTACAAGTTATTTCCAATTCG
Source organism: Bathynomus jamesi (assembly GCA_023014485.1). NCBI lineage: Eukaryota > Metazoa > Arthropoda > Malacostraca > Isopoda > Cirolanidae > Bathynomus > Bathynomus jamesi. The sequence continues at coordinate 839,064 of JAJOZX010000877.1, read as the reverse complement.
GCGAGAAATTACACTAGGGTACAACGAAAACTATTTGGTGTTTCTTATAGAACTTTTGATGCTGATTCAGGTTTCAGAATTTTCTAAGCCCATAGTTTTCGAGAAAGAATCATAATAATCGTGTATATTTGTCAACCCTTATATATATATATATATATATATATATATATATATATATATATATATATATAAACACAGATGGAGTCGATGTAGACAATGCATGTCCTGAGCTTAAATTATCTCGAAGAAATAGTGAGCAATCGACGAGATGTAATTCTGAATCCACGTTAAACTGTGGGTCTAAGGCGGGGTGAAAACCTTTCCAATTCGGCGAGAAATTACACTAGGGTACAATGAAAACTATTTGGTGTTTCTTATAGAACTTTTGATGCTGATTCAGGTTTCAGAATTTTCTATCGCCCATAGTTTTCGAGAAAGAATCATAATAATCGTGTATATTTGTCAACCCTTATATATATATATATATATATATATATATATATATATATATATATATATATATAAATAAACACAGATGGAGTCGATGTAGACATTGCATGTCCTGAGCTTAAATTATCTCGAAGAAATAGTGAGCAATCGACGAGATGTAATTCTGAATCCACGTTAAACTGTGGGTCTAAGGCGGATGAAAACCTTTACAATGTAGAAATAATAATAATAATAATAATGATAATAAGAATTGATGTGAAAGGTGATTGATTTAAGCAGTTAAGATGTAGTTATAAGAATATGACCCCATACAAATTACGCATAAATATAAAATATTTTCATTGTAGAAATAATAATAATAATAATGATAATAAGAATTGATGTGACGGGTGCTTTTGCTCGAATATCTTGACGAAGGATTAACCCTCGGCCGAAAAGTCTCTAGGGACACGATTCGAAATGACCTAGGAACACCTGCTGGTTGAGAGACCTTCCCCCCCGAATCCCTGATAAGTCTCCCTTCTCTCCAAATGAAAAGAAATTTGTCTCAATTGATTAATTTCTTTAAATTTCGTTTTTTTTTAATTTTCTTCGTGTGTTTTGGCTAATTTCAACTTTTAAATGAATTGTTTCGTAATTTTCATTTCGTTTCGTGACTTAAATATTTATAATAAAAATTAAGTGTGTAAAAATTATTTATTTAATAAACAAACTCTCTCTCTCTCTCTCTCTCTCTCTCTCTCTCTCTCTCTCTATATATATATATATATATATATATATATATATAATTGTGGGCATATCTAAGAAATGGAGTCGAGAGAGGTTTTGTTCAAGCTGTCTAGGAGAAAGGTAATTATGGTCAGAAAAAAAATCGCCTCTGGCGATAGGTGAACCGATTTGACCAAATTCTCGGAATTCCTTTCCTCTAGCGGATTGTGTTTTGGCTAATTTCAACTTTTAAATGAATTGTTTCGTAAATTTTCGTTATTCGTGACTTAAATATTTATAATAAAAATTAAGTATGTAAAATTATTTATTTAATAAACAGAATTTAATTGGATTCATCCCAACGTCAGACCATTACTTTGGTCTTATATAATTATTTTAGGAGAATTTAGCGCTATATCGGCCATTGGATAGAATTTGGAACTTTCTATGGTCTTTAATACGTCTGTTAGTCTTTGATTTTAGGATTAGTGTATGTGCAGGGTTGTTTACAGAAATGGAGTCGAGAGAGGTTTTGTTCAAGCTGTCTAGGAGAAAGGTAATTATGGTCAGAAAAAAAATCGCCTCTGGCAATAGGTGAACCGATTTGACCAAATTCTCGGAATTCCTTTCCTCTAGCGGATTGTGTTTTGGCTAATTTCAACTTTTAAATGAATTGTTTCGTAAATTTTCGTTATTCGTGACTTAAATATTTATAATAAAAATTAAGTATGTAAAATTATTTATTAAATAAACAGAATTTAATTGGATTCATCCCAATGTCAGACCATTACTTTGGTCTTATATAATTATTTTAGGAGAATTTAATAAACATAATATTAAAGTACATTTCTTTCTCATTAAAATGATGCATAATAATATATATCTAGCAAGAACAATCCGATCATTGCAAAAAAAAAAAAACTGGAAAGGTATGCAATTCCAGGTTTAATAATAATAAAGATTGAATGTGTAAAAATTATTTATTTAATAAACAGAATTTAATTGGATTAACTACCGTCATATATATTGTGGTACACTATTTAAATGGATGATTAATATATGGTTTTTGCTATCTGGGACACATGGCGCTATCTGGCAACTGAATACATTGCGCTATCTGGCAACTCAGCCAGAATAGAGGTTTATAAAAGACAGAGAGACGACTGACGGAGTCATTCAAGCTCGGCTCCCAGCCGAGCAAGGACCTCTGGTCCTTCTCTTTCTGGCCCTTTGGAAAAACCCCTTAGAGGCCTCTGAGGTTAGGTAAACGAAAATAACTTGGGGGAGAACTCCGCCTCCAAGTTGCATGCCTTGCAATCAAAGGCCACTACTCTCTCTCTCTCTCTCCTTCAGGTGTCTCTCTCTCTCTCTCTCCTTCAGGTGTACCCCTCCCCCTTGGCTCAGCCAACTGGCTGATTAGGAGCCTATAAAACAACGCCTTCTCGGCTGAAGTCTTAATATGCACTTGGCTCCTGCCAGGTGAACACCTCTCCTCCTTTCTCTCCTCCTTTCTCTCCTTTCTGGCCCTTTGGGGGGAATAGCTTGGGGAGAACTCCGCCCCCAAGTTGCATGCCCCTTGCAACAAAGGCCAGTACTCTTTTTTTTTCTTTTTTTTTTGCAACACCCCCCCTTTGCAACACCCCACCCCTTTGCAACACCCCCTTTGCAACATTACGTAATCACTTGCAACATTCCTGCACTCTACCCTTTTGCGGCTATACTATACGTGAAGGTATGGTAATACTATGCTTGATACATTAAATAAAATTATACTATACTAACTATAATAGTGGAAATAACTCGGTTTCATTAAAAGAAATGTATCACCGGTGTATGGAATGTTCACTGTGTTTTTTGTCAATTCTGGCTCAATACTAATTATTAACTGTTAATAATACTGACTTTTCAAATGTTTCGAGATTATTTTAAAAAAGAGTTTTGTACTTAACAAGACTCCTACGGCGAAATCCTTGGAGACGTGTCCTGAAGACGTGTCTTGTTGGCCACTTGTTCTTGGATGAAAACTAGGCGTGGAGAACTTGGAGTCGTGACACACCGATTCAAGGGTGAATGTGACGAACTGGAAGTCGTGACACGCCGGTCAACTGAATGTTGGTTCTAGTTCCAGGGTCTGGAAGACTGGAAAAATCCTGGATGCAGAGGTTGCCAGTTGTTAACCCCTCCGTCTATGGCCTGGGTTGGTTCGAAGTCGACGGGGGTTCTAGTTAGGTGGCAGCAACGGATGTGTTACTTGCAGTAGTTTCTTCTATCTTATTCTCCGAGTTCTTCTATAGTGTCTCGGAGGATTCTGAGAGGCTTACTAAATTCTCTGAAGATTCCCATTCTTCTTATAACTTATCGGGAAATTTTAATGATTAAATTCTCTGAAGAGAGCAAGGCTCGAAGGAGAAGATAAAGACTATTTCTTACTGGATTTTACTGCAAAAAGGTCCAGGTAGTGCTCAGCCTTTGAATCTATTTCTTAATGACGTATGGAAGATTTTACTTGGGTTTTATGCCCCAAAACTGCTAACATCATTATTATTATTAAATGTTGAAAAGGCTGCATTATTTTTGCACAATATTTGAAAATAAAGTAAATCTTTTAGCTGTGGTAAGGTTTAAACGAATAAACAAGATATTTGAAGATGAAGCCATATTTTTATCTTAAACTGCGTATTTTCAGATCTGATGCTATCATGATCTGCCAGGTTAACTAAAAGTGGAAATTGAACTATGCATCTTTACACTAAAATATGCATATAAGTAAAAATTAAAGGTTCAAGATTTACAATAAAATGCTTAGGCAAGACGTGACTTCATCTTTTATACGAAGAGAGAATGTATACAAAATATGAACATTGCAAAGCTTAAGCAGGACTCATTATTAAGCGAAATCTAATAAAAATGATTAAGAGATTTTAGAAAGACAAGTCACCAATTATTTGGCAAAGTAGAAAGCAAATCAAAAATTTTATCCAAACTTGCGTTAGGCGATTTTGGTCCTTATGTAAAAATGAATACATACACGTACATACATATTAATATAGGTATTATATAAAGTTAAATATATACAAATATATAGGATTATATAAATACATGAACCATATAAACACATGAATTTTAAAAATGGATATAAGAACTATATAAATGAATATAAGAATTTCATGAAAGAATAAGATAGTATAGGAATATAAGAATTATTCATGGTTCATTTTTACATATATGGAGAAGGAAACCACTCTTCAGGAAGACGTAAATTTTTATTTCTTAACACCAATACAGTTTCGGCTCCTCGCGAGCCCATCTCAATTGGTAATGACCGTATAAACAGAGAACAGAGTCGATATACACCTGGAAGTTAATTATCAGGGATTAGCTGACTGAACCTTCCCATCCTCTTCTCAGAGGATAGTTAAGTGACACCTCCGACCCAGCTTTGACCTGATGGATGGACTTGTGTTGCCGGGGGATTTCTGGAGGATAATGTTACAAAATTCTTAATTTTATTGCATATAATTTTGTTAAGTGAATTGACCATCGGATAGATTAAATTTTTGTATGGTGCCTAGAAGACTAGATTCAACAATTCTACGCTTAACATAATTATTAGATTTGAAAACAAAACAAATTTGCAATTATTGAAATCTATTACATGGTTATAGTCCCTAACATGACAGACTACCACACTTTTTTCATTCCCCACCCTCACATCTCTCTTGTGTTCATAAATTCTCTTATTGAGGTCCTTCCCCGTTTCTCCCACGTATCAGGACATCCTTTACATGGTAATATATACAGGGTGGCGCAAAAGTCGCACATCATAAGAATTTTCAGTGTTGAATATAATACATTATATTTTCCTTTAGGTGGGGATGACTACGAAATTAACAATAGACGAGAGGGTGAGCTTGGTTTTAATGCATGGAATACCAGGTACTACAAATCGATGAATCGGTAGGGAATTTAAATTCTGTACCGATTCATCGATTTGTTGTATCTGGTATTCCATACATTAAAACCAAGCTCACCCTCTCGTCTATTGTTAATTTTTACCATTTCGCCAGTTTGTCAATTTTTATGTAAATTCCTTATTTACAAATGTCCCAGTGGACGAAACCATCAATTTTTTGAAGGAAATTCTTCCTAACCTAAACCTAACGCTTCCAGTAACAGCCAAGAAATTCACAGAATTGGGGAAACTCTGTGTCGAGGATAATGTATTTATAGCTGAGGGAACGTTCTATAAACCGAAGTATGGCATGGCCATGAGCAATCCCCTCTCCCCCATTTTGGCTAATTTATTTATGGAGTTTTTCGAAACAAAATTGTTGCCTAGGATATCCTTCCCCAATCAAATTTGGTTAAGATATGTGGATGACATATTATGAGTATGGTCAGCTAATAAGAATTTTGATGGCTTCTTTTCCAAACTCACTAACCTTCATCACTCAATTAAGTTCAAATATGAATGGGAAAGGGATAGAATAATACCTCTTTTGGATGTTCTCATCAATATCGAAAATGACAACAAAAAATTGCCTGTGTATAGGAAGGCGACTAATTCAAACTCTTACATTCACTATTTTTCATTTCATGGTGACCAAGTAAAAAATCAGTTGTATCTTCAATGCTCCTAAGAGCACATAGAATCTGTTACCCTTCTTATGTTGAGGAGGAGATACAAAAAATCAACAATATATTTAAAAATCTGTATTATCCCAAATGGTTCATTTTTAACGCTCATTTGGCAGCCACAAAAACCTTTTATATTGGCAGGTCAACTGTAAACAAGGATTACAAGAAAAGTATTCTCCTCCCCTATAACAAAAACTTGAAAGGGCTTAAGAAAACTTGTCAGAGAAGAGGCACTAATGTGGCATTGTGCCTAATGTGGCATTTAAATATAATAACTGCATAACGAGAAAGACACAGGTGTGTATATATATTACCATGTAAAGAATGCCCTGATAATATATACGTGCGAGAAATGGGAAGGGACCTTAGTAAGAGAATTTATGAACACAAGAGAGATATGAGGGTGGGGAATGAAAAAAGTGTGGTAGTCTGTCATGTTAGGGACTATAACCATGTAATAGATTTCAATAATTGCAACTTTGTTTTGTTTTCAAATCTAATAATTATGTTAAGCGTAGAATCGTTGAATCTAGTCTTATAGGCTCCATACAAAAATTTAATCTATCCGATGGTCAACTCTCTTGTAACAAAATTACATGCAATAAAATTAAGAATTTTGTAACATTACCGTCCAGAAATCCCCAGGCAGCACAAGTCCATCCATCAGGTCAAAGCTGGGTCGGAGGGGTCACTTAACTATCCTCTGAGAAGAGGATCTACAGCTCTACAGAAGCTAAGGCTAACAAAGACCCTAAGATCCACTCTAAGGTTAGCCCGAGAGAAAGGAAAGAGGAGGGGGTTAAAAGAGGAGAAATAGGAGAGGGGTGAAAGATGAAAAGAAGTAAAATAAGAACGCTTACAAACCATGCAAACACAGTCTTAACTCACTGTCATACCATGCAAACTACAGACATGCAAGTAAGGAGAGGATAAGAAAAAGAAAAAGAAAAAAAGTAGATAAAGTTAAACAAAAAGTGGGTTAGTTTACTCTACGAGCTACATCTACGTTCGTGTTAGTCTAATTTTTTTGTTTTTTAATTTTATTGCTGGCATCACACGCTGGCATGTCATAAGCTGGCATTAATCGTCAACAGACTCATCGTCAACCACCACCCCGAGAGCTCCTGTTACTAATTGTTTTTTTTATTTTAAACAACGTTAATATTTTTAAAATGCCGCTCTAAACGGTTCTTAAACATATTAACGCTGGTAGAGTTAACGACTGACGCGGAAAGATTATTTCATTTATCAATTACTTTGAACGTAAAGAAGTTTTTAGCGATACTAGTAATGAAACGTCTGCCACGCAACTTAAATCCGTTATTACGAGTATTGCTATTATCGAAAGTGAACAGTTTGTTAAAATTTATGTTATGGATGTTATTAACGATTTTGAAAACTTCAATAAACTCCCCCCTTAATCTCCTAGTTTCGAGTGAATGCAAGTCTAACACTTTAATCCTATCTTCATAAGGCTTGTTGTGCAATGACGGAATTAGTTTCGTGGCACGACGCTGAACCCTTTCTAACCTATCAATATCCTCACGCAAATACGGGCACCAAAACTGAACGGCATATTCTAAATGAGGCCTGACTAGGGACTTGTAAAGGGGCAATATAATATCCTTCGATTTAAATTCGAAATTACGCGCTATGAAGCTTAACATCCTATTAGCTTTTGCGCAAGACTCCAGGCACTGGTTCCTAACTTTTAAATCCTTAGATACGCGTACGCCTAAATCTACTTCCTCGTCAACGCTTGCTAACTCTCTATCATCCATCGTGTACGTGTATTTAATTAGGATGGGAAGGTTCAATCAGCTAATCCCTGATAATTAACTTCCAGGTGTATATAAACTCTGTTCTATGTTTATACGGTCATTACCAATTGAGAAGGGTTCGCGAGGAGCCGAAACTGTATTGGTGTTAAGAAATAAAAATTTACGTCTTCCTGAAGAGTGGTTTCCTTCTCCACACTTCGTCGCGACAGTGCGTTGTTTTACATTATACATATATATTTTTGTATATATATATATATATATATATATATATATATATATAGGGTGGCGCAAAAGTGAGGAACCATAGAACATTTTCATAATTTGTGTTTTAATATGTGTTTTGTTCTTTTCAGATTTGTTGTTGAACCTATGGCACAGAAATTGACAGTAGATGAACGGGTGGAGATAGTTTTAATGTGTGGAAGGCGTGGTAACACATACCGATCAGTTGCTACTGCTTTTAATGAAAAACACCTGAGAGGCCGCCAGTTGTTCAGGCATCAGTTGGAAAACTGTCACTCGCTTCAAAGAAACAGGAAGTGTTCTCATCGGCGCGTAGTGGCCGGCCAAAAAGTTCAACCGATGCAGCAACATCATTAACGGTACTCAGTCACCTCGAAACAGCCCACGTAAGTCCTTAAGAAAGTTATCCAGGAAAACGGGTGTCGCCAGAAGGTCCATTCAACGAATTCTTACAACAAATCGTTTCCACCCTTACAAAGTCCAACGCGTTCAGGAACTGCACGGTGACGACACAGACCGTGGTGTAGAGTTCTGCCAGTGGTTTCTACAACATCGACAGCTTCAACGAGAATCCTGTTCTGCGACGAAGCGATATTTCACCTCAGCGGTCGTGTCGATAGACATAATGCACGCTATTTGGGCGAATGAGAACCCAAACTGGATGGAGGAAGGACATGTGCAATTCGATCCACGAATTATGGTGGTGGGCTGCGCTCTGGGGGGATCGGTTAATTGATCCGTACTTTTTCGACGGCAATGTAACAGGTGAAACCTATATGCATATGCTGCAAATATTTCTAATGCCCATACTGGACGATATTCCATTGGCAGAACGGGCGGAGATGTGGTTTTCAGCAGGATGGTGCACCCCACATTTTGCAACCATCGTCCAGAGCTCTTTAGATGAAACATTCCTAAGCAGTGAATCGACGGCGAGGGCCCTCGAATGGCCACCTCGGTCTCCAGACCTCACGCCTCTTGACTTTTTCTTGTGGGGGCCATCTGAAGTCGGTAGTCTCTGCTGATCGTTCCAAAACCGTACGTTCTCTAAAGGATAAAATCACATCTGAGTGTGCCAAAATCAGTACCAATGTGTTAAGGAATGTTCAAACATCATGCATTCAACGCGTCAGAAGTGTCTCCAAGTGGAAGGCCACCAATTCGAACGTTTATTATAATTTAATAAAATGTGCCTGTGGTTCCTGATTTTTACGCCACCCTATATATATATATATAGACGCAACACGGAAAACCACTATTTGTAAACTCAAACTAATAGAATTTGAAGAAGACTAGGTCTTAAAGTAGAATAACCTCCCAAAAAATCCAAACCAGAATGAAATTCGAAAAAACTTTTAATACCATACCTTTTTCCTTATTTTGTTGTAACATTTCACTGTTTTTCCAGTAATCCAGCATTTTTTTATCTTCTATTATATACATACTATACATACAGTTTTATGTGCCCGAAAATGTATTTTAATGTACATTTATATATGTAGTCCTATATAATTGTTCGCCTATATATTTTTAATTTCACATTTCTTAATTACGAGTATACTTTCTGTCTGAGAGTATTTTCTTTTGTGTTTACCGACTAAAGACTTCTATTTCTTAAACGTTTGTGTTGTCGTACCGAATCATTTTATTTTTATTTTTTTTATTTACTCCTCCTATATTCCCATATTTATTTTGTATATAAGTTATATCTTTGTATATATCCCGTGGAAACGGTCAGCGGATCATGGGTCTCGACTCTCGAGTTACTTGGGAGTGAATTCAAAACGGGTCGAAGCGGGTCACGAGGTTGACTCGCCTGACCCTGGAGCAGGTCAAGGCGATCAATGCTGTGATTAGGTGGGGCACACATTTCCAGTCGAATTTTAAAAATTCGTATGTTTTTGCGTGTCGACAGCTTGCAGTTATAGTTACATATCAATTTGTCATAGCTTACACGTATAGCTTTACACTAAAAGTTAAGCTGCAGTTACGCAGTAAAGATTAACACCACAAAAAGTAACTGGTAACACTAGCAGTGATATGTACCATACGACCAGTGTTCACTCTGTTCAATTAGCTTGGTTTTGTGTATCAAAATAAATATTTTGTATTTTGAAACAAAATTCAGTTCTGATGTATTTTGAAAAACTTTTTGTTCAATGCATTGTTTAGGTCAGCAGGTTTGCGAGGTCGGTGGGTCGCGGGTCAAGTGGATCACGGGTTAGGTGCTGGACGGGTCCACGAGTCAGAGGTCATGGTTAGTGACCCGTTTCCAACTCTGGTACACCACACACACACACACATACACGCACATACACACATACTGTACATTAGGGTGTCTCAAATATACGAATGGAGGATTTCGGGTCGGGGCGACGCTTGCCCGTATTACACCTTTTAAAGGATTGTATCACAAAATTTGACAGATGTAGGAGGATTTTTAGGGGTCACTCAAGTTCGCCACTTCTGTTTCACTTATACAAATTTTCTTCTCTTTCGCAGGTGATGGTTACTAGAGCAGGAAACCAGTTGTGGTTGCTGGACAAGGCCCCAATTGCAGCGATTGTTTGTCCACGACTTTCCATCGAAGGAGCAATGCCTGCTCCTTTACTTCCACCCACCAAACCAAGAAGAAGGAGACCAAATCGGAGAGCATTCGCCTGGTGGTGGACCATCTGGCCCATCTGGGAGAAGGCCAACATACCAACTACCACCAAGAAGTACGCAGGGAGAAGCTGGCGAAGTTGATTCGATCCTACGACGCACTCAAGAAGAACAGGACAAGCCGCAAGAGGGTTACCGGTACAAGGAGGGATGTTCAAGTCGGATTTGGAAGACGTGTTTGACGTGGCTCACTCCTCCGCGCTATCCTCCTCCAAGGGTCCCTCAGGAGGACAAGGATTTTCTCACCTCGCAGAGGGAACAGGATGTCGTCAAGTCTTGCGGGGGTGACCAGAAGACAGCGAAGAAGAAAGCTGTGAAGCGGAAGAGGGATCTTGCAGCCACGGCTAGGAAGAGTAAATGGGATGCTGGGGTGACACAGCTCATGGAGGTAGCGATCTTGGAGGTGGATGGTAGCAGCACTGAAATGAACACGGAAGACGAGGATGATGACGACGAGACGTACCAAGCGCCCAGCACCAGCAAGGCCCAGACTCAAAAGAAAAGGCGAATGAATGCCCTCACGGACCCGAATCTCATCGCTGCTTGGGATCGCGACAACATGTCCGTGAGACAAGCAACGTCGTCCTTTGCAGCAGCAGCTCAGAGTTTGGGTCATGACCTGGTGACCTGGTAATCTCGCCAGCAACTGTTCATCGAACACGGACAAATCCGAAGGAGATGGGAGAAGAGTTGACCCAAAAGTTCGAAGCTTCTGGTCCTTAGTCTTGCACTGGGATGGGAAACTGTTGGAAGATATCGCCAAGGAGAAGAAGGAGGTTGACCGGATTGCTGTTGTGTGACGGCGATGGAGTCGAGGAGCTTCTTGGTGTACCCTTGCGGGACGGCACTGGAAAAACAGGGCTGCAGCCGTACTCCAGAAGTCCAGGCTTTTGGCATTTCGGAGCAAATCATTGGACTGGATTCGACACCACAGCTGTGAACGCTGGATGATCCAAGGTGCTTGCGTTCGCATTGAGCAGGAGTTTGGCCGTCCCATGTTGTGGTTGGCTTGCCATCACCACGTCTTGGAGATCTTACTCAAGGATGTCTTCGTGCGATGTCTGGGGCCGTCCTCTTCCCCTGACATTCTCCTCTTCAAAAGATTTCAACAGCGGTGGGCCTCCATTGACAAAGGGTCATTCTTGTCCATCGTGACGAAAGCAATCCCACACAACTGACACTGGGCAAATCAAGCGTCTTCCATGAAGAAATACCTGCAGCAGACGCTTTCCCACGGCACACATCCCCGAGAAGACTACCGTGAACTCGTCATCCTTTCCTACCGCTTCTTGGCGGTCAGGTCCAGGGGGATTTCGTCAGCCTGGGGCCTATCACCACGCCAGATGGATGGCCAAGCCATCTATGCCCTCAATTTTCATTTCCGTCACCAACTGGACCTGACAGCCAGGGAAGAAGGAGGACTTCGGCGGCTGTGTTTGTTCATCTCCCTCGCGTACGTGAAGCAGTGGAATGAGCAATGGTCTCGAATCGAGACCCACTGAACGACCTAGAGTTCCTTCGCCTGCTCGAGGCCTACCCTGACAAGGAAGTCAACCACACGGCATCCATGGCCTTGAAAAGGCACCTGTGGTACCTCTCAGAGGATCTCGTGGGGCTTGGTTTCTTTGACGACCGCATTCCAAAGGACACGAAGCTAAAGATGGTCCAACGACTTCAATCCCCCGCCACGAAGAAAGGACTCAAGCGGATCGATCCGAAGAACTTCAATCCACAGCAATCCATCGAGCTCTTCGTCACCCGGAGAACAAAAGAAGTCTTCTTCCGCGCGATCCTTCCAGAATCTGAGTCTCCCACCTTCCTCATGAAAGATCCAGAGGATTGGATCATGACCAGGATTGGATCACGGCGCAAAAGAGGGTGAAAGCCCTGAAGGTGGTCAATGACGCCGCCGAACGTGTATCGCTTTGATAAAAGATTCAATTCCACCATCACGCGTGATGAGAAGCAGAAGCAATTCGTCCTCAAGTGGTTCGGGCTCACCAGAAGTTGATCCCCGTCAAGACGAAGGAGAGCTTGAAGAGTAAAATCAAGTAGTGTAGGACAGATTGATGATGAAAACAATCCATTTATACGCGCTTATTTCAATTAATGAAAGGTGCATTTCGTTTTTTTCATTTTTGTTCAGAAATAAAGAGAATAAGAGAATGATAGAAATTTCTTTTTTTCCTAAATAGCTACAGAAAGTGTTAAACTTGAGTGACCTCTAAATCTGTTCGATTCCCATCATTTTTCGATTTTTAGAACCTCTATGCCTATTGAAATCGGGGCAGCATTCGCGAGCAAGAGAAATCGAAAAAAAAAATTCTATGTATTAATGAGACACCCTACTGTACATACGTACGATGTATGCATGACTGCTATATCTAAATTATTATAAATTAATTCAATGGTTTTTATGTAGTTGCAGTTGTTTAATATATTTGGTATTTCCCACGTTAACTTTTTAATTTGTGAATGAGTATTTTTATGGAGTCCTCTATCGCTTTAATACAACCGCTTTTTACCTGCACAACCAAAGCAACACCAGAGTGCCAACATAGCCACACAACTAACAGCCTCTTCATTCTTAACAATACAGAAGAACATACACACATACCACATCAAGCAGGATACTCAAACTCCTCCCCAGACATAACGTTCTGTTCCCCCTCACTAGCAACACATACACAATGGAGACAGAAAAACAACTGTCATCAGACCACCTGTCCATCATCATTACAACACATTGTACACTCTGTCCCAACAGCATTAGGCACACTTACAGAAATTACAAGAAAGCTGATTGGGAACAGTTCAAAATACAGACTGAGGAACAATTCACCACATTAAACAGCACACCCATCATAAACATCAATACAACACTCAAGACATTTAATCAGATCATCATAATGCAAATAATACATACCCAAGGGCAACATTAGGAAATACAACCCAAATTACACTAGAGAAATAGTCCACCTCATAAGGCAACGTAACAACCTCAAACATAACACACAAACACCACACACAGAAGCCATAAAACAGCAGATACAACAGCTCAACATAGCAATAAACAACAAACTCAAAGAAAACAAACAGAAACACTCAGGAATTCATAACAACACTAAACCACTCCACAGATACATCCAGGCTATACAAGACTATGAACAGCATTACCCACTCTAACAGCGGCATTCACACCTCACACGCGGCTATCTGTCGCAGCCAAAATAATATCCCAACATACACACAACAAGCTAACATTCTAGTTAATCACTACGCAAAGATAAGTCACTTAAACAGAGACAACAACCAGAAACACGCAGACAGACAAACAGCCAGACACAAGAAAACCTACAGACTCGACACGACCATTACACCCTTCAATACAGACCAGACCACCAAGATCATGAAAACATTAAGAATTCGAAGGCAACTGGACCACACAACATATCTAACATACACCTTAAACACTTGGGCCCACAAGGAATACTAGCTCTCACAAATATCAGCACATATTCATACCAACACTGTATTATTCCTGACATATGGAAACAAGGTAAAATTATTACACTACTCAAACCAAACAAAAATCCAACAGAACCAGCTTCCTATCGACCCATTACTTTTACTATGCACACCTTCCAAAGTAACAGAAAGACTAATCTTACAAATCACCAACCCACACATTCCACTATCGCCTACTCAACATGGATTCAGACCTCACCACTCAACCACGACATTACTCACTAACCTCACGCAGCACATCATGGATGGCATCAACTCCAGACGACCAGCTCAACGTACACTATTAGCAACAATAGACATTAGTAAGGCACTTGATGCTATCCCACGCTTCCCTCTCATAAACAAAATACTCAACACAAACATGCACAATAACACCAAAAGGCGGCTGAGCAACTATCTTTGAGGAAGATACTCACATGTCATATTTAATGGCAAGTCATCCAAAAACAAGCTTTTTCCGAACGGGGTCCCTCAAGGCTCTGTTCTCTCACCAACACTCTTCAACTTATACATGCATGACATTCCAACACCCATAGATAACAAGCTTACCTTATCATCATATGCAGATGACATCACTCTAACATCCACCCACAACAACATCGACACCGCTACAAATAACCTGCAAACATACATAAACAGTATACAAGACTGGCTCACACACAATAGACTCAAAGTAGCGCCCACAAGATCAACCATCACCTTGCTTACAAGCAACATAAAAGAACACCAGGTAATTCCACAGCTTACACTAAACAACATCAACATTCCACACACTCACAGAACCAAAATACTTGAGGTCACATACAACACATCATTATCTTTTGCAAACCACATTCAGGACATTAAAAACAAATGTACGTCAAGACTTAACACGCTTAGGGTACTAACAGGCACAAACTTTGGACACTAGCAGGAAACAACATCACTCATATACAAACAATATATTCAGTCAGTTATGGACTATGGTAGCCCATACTGGGCACCCATTATCTCAAACACACACATAAACACCTTACACAGACAATACAAAACAACGCACTTCGTATCATTACAGGATGCACTCAAACAACACCAATAGAACACCTGCACACAGAAACAAAAATACTGAAAGTTAGGGAACATTTAGACATGAGGGGAACACAATTCATGGCAGCAGCGACAACTAACCTACAACACCCTTGCCACTACATGTACAATCATGCACCAACATCTCGCACCATTAAGGTAACACCAGAGAGACATTATAACCAAATACTCCATTCCATACAACGCCCCACAGACATCACACAGTACAGAAAACACACACACATACACACCTAACCCACAAGCACTGACACGACTCCGTCCGAATGCGGTCCTAGGTGCGAAGCCGCCACCCATTAACAGGTCATAGATCAGCCTGAGCAGATCGGATCGAGTTAACTTACCACAATTCCGATGTGGACATCACCCCAACTTACGAACATATAAACACAGACTAGACAACTCCATAAACGACACGTGCCACCTGTGCCAGGACACACCACAAACAATTGAACACATTATGACAGACTGTACCGCTCTAGCACAACAACGAACACAACACAACATCACTAGTGCGATGAACCTCTGGTCCACTCCGGAGAGGACGATCGGTTACCTGCGTGCCGCCGGCTTGCTCGATCAGGGTGGGCTGATCGGCTAAACAACAACAACAACAACTAAAAATAACTTTTTATTTTATATATATATATATATTATATATATATATATATATATATATATTACCGGCAATTTCTTAATTCAGGCGTTTAATTAAAAGACTATTTTTAGTCAATTAACTGAATGCCTAATTTAGTTAGTCATTTAATTTATTGCCTAAATATTACAAGGAATTTAATTAAATGCTTGAAAATTTTCTGGAATATTCAACAAAATGCCTAGTAGGCAATATATGCGACTTATGGCATGTGAGGTCATTAACCCTAAACGAAGCACTGTCACTTGATGCAAAACTATACAGTTAGCGTAACAAGCCAGTGCTGTAAAGCGTAAATACTGGAGCAGAAATTTACTGCTAAACTCTTGCACATATTCGAAGACAGCAAAAAAAATAATTTATGGCCAAGAAGTAAATTCAGTGAAGTTCTGGCAGCAGTAAAACAGTCCTAGAAAGCCACTCCAATGGATTACTATTATGACAAAAGGTAAGAGAGGTGTGCTTAGTTTAGTTTAGTTAAATATAGTTTAATTAAGTATTATATGTGCTTAAATGTGAAGTGTGCTTAGTTTACTTTAGTTAAGCATAACTTAGTTGTTACTATTAAATATTTATTTATTTATTTATTTAATGTGTGTTATTTACTTTGTTATTTACTATTATTATTTAAGCATATTACATTATTGGTTGTTATTTAATAGGTTTGAAGTTCTTCAGTGTGGAGATTTCAAATCTCTGATCAAGAAAAGAGGGAGTGATAAAGATCCATCCTAACTTCGTGTGTGCAGAAGATGTCTACAGGGTTGTATATCAAGACATCAAGCTCACATCAATACTGGACATAGTGGAACGGATAAAATGATAAAGGAAATTAAGAAAAAATATGCAAACATTAAAAAAGAAGTATTATCACTGTTCAAAGGACTATGTGAAGAGTGTCAGCTGAAAAAGGGAAAATTTGCTAACGAAGGTATTGCAGTAAAGCCTCTCATATTCAAAGAACTTAACTCCAGAGGTCAGGTTGACCTCATTGACATGCAATCTATAAGGTTTGAGGAATACAAGTTTATTATGCACTATCAAGACCACGTTACAAAATTTTCAGTGCTAAAACCATTAAAATCAAAACATGCTGCCGAAGTAACATACCAACTTCTGGATATATTCCTAGTTTTCGGAGCGCCTCACATCCTCCAAAGTGACAATGGTCGGGAATTTACGGCTTCAGTAATATATGAAATAAAGGATTTGTAAACCTTGGCATCCACAATCTCAAGGAAGTGTAGAACGTGCTAATGCAGACGTTAAGGACATGTTAGTAACCTGGATGAGGAATAACAATACGAAGAATTGGGCAGTTGGCTTGAAGTTTGTGCAATTTACTAAGAACAATAGTTATCACTCCGTTATACAAAGGTCTCCTTACAGAGCTATGTTTGGGTGTGATGCGAACAGGGTCGTTTCTAGCCATTAGGGGGGCCCTAAGCAGTATACCCATTTGAGGCCCCACCCCTCCATCCACCGACTCACGCCTTACTACATCACCTCAGCACACACATTCAAAACATGGCTGTGTTAATAAAAAACAATTATGAAACAATTTTAATGACACATTTATGTCCAAAACAAATATGTACTTTCAGAAGACAAACAAAAAAAATACTCTTCATGAAATTCCTGAAAATTAGCTTATACATTATTCAGAATAAATAATGTATAAAAATAATGTCTAAAAATAATGTATAAAAAATAATGCAATGTATAAAAATAATGTATAAAAATAATGTATAAAAAATAATGCAATGTATAAAAATAATGTATAAAAAATAATACAATTATCAACTACCAAACAATTACTAACTCTACGATACAATCGTGTATTAGCTAACAGTTATACAGAACAGTTTGTATCCTCAAAATTTTTGCCTCCTAGATTTTTTCTGGGCGAAATCATCAACAACATCATCATATGAAATCTCCCTGCCAACGTCCTGGTTGATGCTTATGATGCCAAGGTCACTGAGGCGATCCTGCCCCATTGACGATCTGAGGTAGTTCTTGATTAGTTTCATCTTAGAGAAGCTCCTTTCAGCTGACTTTACTGTCACAGGTAGAGTGCAGGCAATTCTTAATGCAACCCAGAGATTGGGGTATAGTTCCTCCAGTTGCTTCTGGTGAATGAAGGAGAGAAGCTCCAATGCAGTCATGTTGTGTGAAGGTAAAGTCGGCAAGTTCTTAATTTCGAGGGCCAGTTCTCTTCCATCAATGTCAGAGTCAGCTCCAGAGCTCAGTATCTTAGAGAGCTTTTCACACTTGCAGGACAAGTCTTCCTTGTTCATTGTGGTCAAGTTTAGGAGAACCCCAAATATGTCCCTCATATCATCTAATGTTTTGAATCTCTCATTTATTGACCCGATGGCACAATCCACCACCACATTGAAAAATTTGACTTCCAGCCTCTTTAAGGCTTCTGTAAATGGTTCGTCAGGAGCTTCGTAAGCAAAGTGCTTTTTGGGGGATCTGAGCCTCTTCTCCTTCAGCACAGCCTCCACATTCATTTCCTCACATATGTCCCTAGCTACGACTTGTGCTGCAACAGAACCTGTGTTTCTGTAGCTGGTGAGTGAGTTTTTTGTTTTTGAGAGGAGGTTGACTGCCACATCAAACTGCATTGTAGGAGACTGCAGAAGTTTTCTCACATGGTTAACTGCATGAAGAATGCCATACCATACTACTGTGCAAATCTGAAAGCGTTAAGACCCTACCTCCTCTGCAAGTGCTTGTGCTTCAGTCCTGGCTATGGCATCTGTGGCATTGTTTCTGACTTCCAACGGGGCCTCTCTGATGTTGTGGCTCTGGTATCGCACAGCCTCAATGCTCTTAAGCCGGCTCTCCCACCTGGTTTCACTCCAAGTTTTACGTTGCCAAAGAAGCTGATGGCATCTGTGGAAGCTTTAGCTGCATCAGCCACTACAAGATTCAGAGTGTGAGCCCACATGGAACATAGAGTGCACGACGGTTCTTCTCTAATAATCTTGCCTGAACACCTTTGTTCTTGCCCTTCATGTTCCCTCCGTTGTCATACGACTGTCCTCTGCAGTCATCAAAGTGAATATTCAGTTCATCTCGTCTCTTCAGAATCAGAACTGATAAACCCAGGCCTGCACTTTCTGAAGCCTCAAGAAAGCCCAAGAAGTATTCTTTTATTTCTGGTACTTCACCCATTTTAACAGTTCTGATAATAATCGACATCTGTTCTTGGTGGCTTATGTCTGGAGTGCAGTCTAAAATGAGTGAGTAACATTTAGCTTGTTTTATTTCTGCAGCAATGGCATCCAAGATCTTCCCACTAATGGACCCAATGAGCTCATTTTGAATGATGTTTCCTAGGTAACTTGAATGACTATATTGGCCACTTTCGACTCTGCTGATGTGTTGTTTCATCACTGGATCAAATTTGGCAAGCAGCTCAACCTCCTTCAAGAAGTTGCCATTGTCTCGATTGTACAATGTAGAGGAAGACTCCTGAAAGCAAGGTTTCTCTCTGCCAGTGATTGGATTATACTTACAAGACGTGTGAGAACATCTCGCCAGCGTCTTCGCTCTACCTCCATTAATGACATTTCAGTTTGGTCAATGGTCCTCCCAGTTTTTAGCCGCAGTTCCAGATCCTTCCATGTTGCCATGTTATCTGCATGTTCTGAACTGTTTTCATGGCCTTTCAGAAGCGAACCAACGTTTATCCAGTCTGAAAGTCCATCCGTAATTAGTTTGTACGACTTCCTTGAAACAACTTGTAGCAGAAACAATAAAGAGCATCATTCCTTCTAGAGTACATCAGCCAGCTTCGCTTTATTTTTTCCCCATTAATTAATGTTCTGTACATGTAATGGTGATGAACGCTTCTACCGTCCTCTCTTTTAGGGAATGTGAAATCTGGACTGATTTGAAATGGTCCTCGAGACACCAGATCTGTCTTCAAGGACAGGACAACTGGCCAATCATACGGATCAAGCGGTGGAGCAGATCTTGGTTCTTGTTGCTCAGTAGAAATGCCTGTGTGTGGTGTTTGAAGCTGAACAGAAGATGGGCCACTTGTTGGTTCATCAGGCTCTACTTCTACTGGTGTTCGAGGTTGCATAGAGGATGGTCCTGCTGTTGGCTCATGATGCTCATCAGGCTTTGCTGAGGATGGCTTTACCAAATATTTCAGTAGTGCGCCTGAGAAGAACATAACATTACATATTCTGTTAATTTTTGCTAAAATACTCTTTCTTATCTTGTTTGATAATTGATCTGTGTGAACAGAATTTGAGGTGATGTGATCCATTAAATTTCACATTTCGAAATATTATAAATATTACCGAGACTAGCTTACTCTACACGATTCCTGAGCACTTGCCTAGCTTGATGGTCTACCTAACCTAGTTGCCTGAACTGTAATCATAAGAATATACAAGTAGCACATCTCACCTGTGCTACTGGAAAGCTTCTCCTCCTCTATTTTCTTCTTTTTCCGTTTTTCAGCTCCTGATGGATAATGTCGTTTCATTTTCCAAGATGCAAGAAGTCACATCTAGTTGACCACAACTAATCTGCTAAATAATAATAATAATAATAATAATAATAATATAATAATTGTTATAATTGTAACGTTAATCAAATACATTCAAATAAATAATCAGACCATTCAGGTTTTAACCAACAAAATTCACATTATCTGAAAAAGATGAGAAAAGAATTAATAAACTTGAAAACATAACGAAAATAATCCTAGTGTTGGTTTACGTCGTCGTCGTCGTTGGCCTAGGCAAGCTACGGCTTGGGACCGTAGCGCATCTATCCGGTATAGGTTAACCTGGATGATGTAGCCATAAGCACTGCCGCTAGTTAAGTGCCAACCAGTGATTATCTCACTAGCCGTATTGAGTCCGTTAGGCGAAACTACGACAGTACCAAAGGTGGAAAATATAACCTCTGGTTTTCTATTATTTATTTGCAAAATGGACATGGCATTAGATTAAAATCAATATTTGAATATAAATGATTAACTGACAATTGTGATATATAATTAATTATGTTTACATACAATAAAATAATATAGTATACATAAAATTAGTATTAATGTGGTTCACAATTGAATTATAATGGGGTAACTAATTTAAAATGAATTTATACTATTCCGAAATCAAGACGGTAAAATTAACATTTATCTTGAAACTAAAATAAGAGTATTCACTACACACTCCCCCACCAAGAGGAAGTTCAAAGAGTTCCGAACGACACAGATTTCCGCTGACCTTTTTGGTAGCTACTTGTACCTCACTTAAGGTTGATTCCAAAAACGCAGGCTTAAGACGATCGATAGAAACCTTGTCGACTTGGAACCGCGCTGTATGAGAATGATTTGCGCGTACGTCGGAGAACTTCATAGGGTCCGTCATATGGACATTGGAGAGGCCGTTTTGGGACAGGTACACGAACGAAAAACGTGGGTGCAAGACTGGAGGGCTGGGGAAACAAAGATGTTCTGTTGGCTAGTCAATCGAGGGGGAACAGGCTGAAGGGACTGCATGTGAGAGGAAAGTGTTTTGAGCGAATTCCGTAGGATCGCATGACTTATCCCCTGCAGTGAAGTAGCCACCTGGTAGCCGCAGTGTTGTTCCATAGACTAGTTCAGCCACTGTAGTCTTCAGATCACTCTTAAATGCAGAGCGAATACCAAGCAACACGAGTGGAAGCTTATCCATCCAATGGGAGTCTTCGTGACACATAAGGGATGACTTCAGCTGGCGATGGAAACGTTCGACGAGGCCGTTAGCTTGCGGATGATACGCACAGGTATGCGCATGTACTGTACCCAACAAGCTGGTAAACTTCTTCCAAAGCGAAGACTCAAATTGGCGACCTTGGTCAGTGATGACTTTTGTCGGCAATCCAAATCTTGATACCCTCCATGAAGAAAGGCTCTTGCAACAGTGTCCGCTTGGATATCAGGAGTGGGATGGCTTCAGGCCATCTGGAAAAGCGGTCGAGACAGGTGAGCAGATAACGTTGGCCTTGAATCACTGGAAGAGGGCCAACAATGTCTACATGAATTACCTCAAATCGCTGGGATGGGGGCGGAAATGCGTCAAAGGGGGACCTGGTGTGCCTTTGGACTTTGGCACGCTGGCAGGCAAGGCACGTTTTGGTCCAATGTTTGACATCCTTCCGCATCGAGGGCCAAACAAAGCGAGAGGTAACCAGGTGTTGCGAAGCACGGATACCAGGATGGAGGGCTTATGAAGATCCGTGAAGACTGCTTTTCTGTGACATGGAGGGACATAAGGGCGAATAGCAGCTGTTGATACGTCGCAATAGAGGGGCACAGACAATCCTGGCATACTCATTTTCTTGAGGGAAAGTGAGTGAGTGGAGTCTTCTCTGAGCAGGTCTTGTAGTTCCGTATCCTTATCTTGATCCTGTGCAATAGCATTCCACAGTGTAGAACTGAGGGTAACAGAAGTAATCTCTATTCTTGAAAGTGCATCCGCTGGAGTGTTCAAGACACCTTTGATGTGGCGGATATCTGTGGTAAATTGCGAGATATAATCGAGTTGCCTGATGACTCTGGGAGAGTGGTTACAGCTGTTTTTATTGAAGACAGTGACCAAAGGTTTGTGGTCGGTAAAAACACAAAACTCTCGGCCTTCAAGGAAATGTTGAAAATGCTTCACGTTTAAGTAAATAGCAAGAAGTTCACGTCCGAAAGCACTATAACGCGTTTGGGCTGGCTGCAGCTTTTTCGAGTAAAACGCGATGGGTGCTTGTTGACCGTTAATGGTTTGTTCCAACACCCCACCGATCGCAACATCTGAGGCATCGACCGTCAGAGTTAGGGGGCATCACTGATAGGAAATGACAGAGACAATGCACTATTGATAGCATTTTTGGCATTGTCGAATGCCTGTAAACTATCGCTACACCATAACAATTCGTTACCTTGCGTTTGTGTGTGATCATAGCGTGTAGAGGAGCAAGAACACTAGCACAGTTTTTAATGAACTTGTGGTAATAATTTACCAAACCTAGAAACCGCCGTAACTCACGCTGATTATTTGGCATAGGGTAATGTTTTATCACTACACACTTGTCCTGAAGGGGGGTAATTCCGTGCTGCGAAATCGTGTGACCAAGAAATTCCAAGGTTGGCTGTGCAAACACACACTTAGATGCATTAATAGTAACACCGTATTGTTCTAAGCGTTGAAAGAGGAGTGAAAGATGTTCCTTATGTTCCTCTTCCGTTGAGCTGGCCACAAGCAAATCATCGATGTAGGCATAAACAAAGTCTAACCTCTGGTGACCTCATCTATAAACCTCTGAAAGGTTTGCGCAGCATTCCGTAGCCCGAACGGCATCTTCACAAATTCGAATAACCCAAATGGTGTACAAACTGCAGTCTTGGGAATATCCGAAGGCTCTACGGGAATGTGGTGGAAAGCCTTAACGAGATCTATTTTACTGAAGATAGATTTGCCGTGGAGAAGAGAAGTAAAGTCTTGGACATTTGGTACCGGATATCGGTCCGGGATGGTTGTCGAATTCAAAACCGGTAATCCCCACATGGTCTCCAGTCTCCTGACTTCTTCTGGACCAGGTGTAGGGAGAGGACCAACTGCTTTTGGAAGGTCTTATTATCCCAAGATCCAGCATAAGCTGGAATTCCGATTTGGCAGCTTTCAGTTTGTCCGGGGCAAGACGTCTGGGTTTTGCAAACACAGGGGGACCTTTTGTTGTAATGTGATGGGTAACGGTGTGCTTAATGGTATCACCCATCTGCATTGGTTGAAGAATTCCTGGATATCGCTGGAAAAGGCACTGGTACATGGAATTAGGGGGAACGAGGGAAAGTGCAGAGTTCGAGGCGTCCGGAAGGGCAACCTGTTTGGCAAGAACAGAAAGCAGTGTGGCCTGGTCGCATAAGCGTCGCTTGTCAAGATCCACCAGGAGTTTGAAATGCTGGAGGAAGTCAGCGCCGATTATGGGATGCCGCACTTGAGCACAGATGAAAATCCACTTGAAGGATCGGTGAAGGCCCAAGTTTAGTTCACGCGACTGAGTACCGTACGTGGGTATGCGTGAACCGTTAGCAGCGTATAGAGGCGGAGATTCCGAGTGCGTATGACCAGATTTTTGAGGGAATACACTGACTGACGCTCGGTATCGACCAAGAAATTGATACCAGAGTTCCTGTCCTTTATGAATAACAGGTTGGCAGTGCGAGTACTAGACGCCATTAGGACTCGCTGCTGGGGTTTTCCGACGAAAAATTGCAAGGGGAGATGCACTTCCTAGCCTTTTTTCCAAATTTCGAGTGGTAGACAGATCTTCCCGGAACTCGAACGATGCCTCTTCGTAAATCTTGACCGAGAATGGCTTCTTTGCCGTTGATTTTGTAGCAGAGAACAAACGTGGTTGAGTTGTTGACTTAACTCTTCCACTTTCAACTCCAGTTCCGATTGTGTGTTCACGTTGTTGACCGGAGCTGTGTCAATCTCCACTACTTTGTCGGCAGTTTCTGCTAGTTTATCAACTGGAGTAGCAGGATCCATAGTGGCCAAGACACGCTGAGCTGATGGAGGAAGTTTCTGCAAGAACAACTGTCTAAAGATGTCCTTATCGAAGGTTTGTGCGCGTTCGCCTAGAGCGCACTGCATAGCCCTCAGCATTTGAGTGGGCTTACGGTCTCCAAGTTCTTCTTTTGAGATTAACTGATGTAGTTTCTCACGCTCGGAGACAGTGGTGCGGCGCAGGATGGCAGACTTCAGATCGTTGTACGGTCCTCACTCGTGGAAGGAGATACGATGACGTCACGGACTTCAGAGATGATGCTCGCTGGTAGAGAGGACAAAACATGATCGTATTTCGTCCTGCTAGCGGTGATCCTTCCCAAGTTGAATTGTGATTCCACTTGGTGAACCAAATAAATGGATCACCCGGCCAGAAGACGGGGAGCTTTACGCTCAAGTGGGAGATGGCACCAGCGTCGTCAGGCATCTTCTCCTATGCTTGCTAACGTACAAGCAAGACGACAAGTTCCCAACGAAGGAGTGGAGGTTGAGACGAGCGCAGGCACAGAGCGCACGGGCAGGGTGAGGGGCAGAGGGCACGAGCGACATTACAGTCTGGTCCTAGTCGCTCGGGTGAAGGGGGTGATGGGCAGAGGGCACGAGCGACGTTACAGTCTGGTCCTAGTCGCTCGGGTGAAGGGGGTGATGGGCACGAACGACATTACAGTCTAGTCCTAGTCGTTCGGGTGAAGGGGGTGATGGGCACGAACGACGTTACAGTCTAATCCTAGTCGTTCGGGTAAAAGGGGTAATCCAGCTCCGGGGTCATCAATTGTTGGTTTACGTCGTCGTCGTCGTTGGCCTAGGCAAGCTACGGCTTGGGACCGTAGCGCATCTATCCGGTATAGGTTAACCTGGATGATGTAGCCATAAGCACTGCCGCTAGTTAAGTGCCAACCAGTGATTATCTCACTAGCCGTATTGAGTCCGTTAGGCGAAACTACGACAGTACCAAAGGTGGAAAATATAACCTCTGGTTTTCTATTATTTATTTGCAAAATGGACATGGCATTAGATTAAAATCAATATTTGAATATAAATGATTAACTGACAATTGTGATATATAATTAATTATGTTTACATACAATAAAATAATATAGTATACATAAAATTAGTATTAATGTGGTTCACAATTGAATTATAATGGGGTAACTAATTTAAAATGAATTTATACTATTCCGAAATTCAAGACGGTAAAATTAACATTTATCTTGAAACTAAAATAAGAGTATTCACTACACTAGGTTTTAAAGTGTTACAAAATCTCTTAATGATTAGTAAATTAGTGAAATAATGTTTTACAATACTACTGTATAAAAATTAAGCATTTAGGAAAGTATAAGCATATAGTAAGAATAAAGTTAAATAGTATAGAAATAAGATCTCACAATAGTTATTTACACATAATGACCAAAACGTTTCGTTTTTCTCCGTTTTACCACATTTGTCTCATACAAAAACTTTAATTAATACGACACTAATAATAATAATAATAATAATAATAAGGATAATAATAATAATAACAATAATATTAATAATAACTTCAGCTATATTCCTATTCTTTCTTGCCCACTGAGCTATGACCTGGGAGCCTGTCTAGGGGCCCCCTAGTAGCAGCGGGGCCCTAAGCGGCCTCTTAGCCTGCTTATGCCAGGAAACGGCCCTGGATGCGAAGATAGGATTAGCTACATTATCTCTACCACAAGAAGTTCTTTTAACCCTAGAAATAGAAGAGGCGTTGATGAAGTATAGCAGAGAAGAAAATGAAGGTGAAGAGCGTTCAGAAGAAAGTGGTGAAGAGCGTTCAGAGGAAAGTGGTGAAGAGCGTTTAGAGGAAAGTGGTGAAGAGCATTCACAGGAAAGAGGTGAGACGTGTTTAGTTGAGAATAATGAATTAGAAGGCGATAGAGGAGAAAATCTCATTAAATGAGAGAAAAGCAGCTGCAGAAGGACTACAGAAACAGAGTCAGAAAATGGTAAGGAATTCAAACGAGATATTAAAAGATGTAAAGTTAGGTTCCACAGTGGTACTACCTATTCCCAATGTGGACAGAGAAAAAGGAGATACGCGTAATATCATGGCCCTTGTGATCAACAAAGCTGAAAAAGGTTACAAACTTGCTACGAAGGATGGAATACTTATTGGTTACTATTCGAGTGCACAATTTGAAATCTGCGATGGTACTTTTTTATCAAGTGACACAGTAAATTTTGAAGAAGAACTAACTCTCAGACAAGCTGTGAGAAAACAATTGTTTTGTTCTGGTCAAGGTTACACAAAATGCAATTATGCCTCAAACATTCAGACACGTTGCTGTTCAAAACGATGTCTTTGTAAAAAATCAAATCTTCAATGTAACAGCAGATGTCATCCTAACTTAAACTGTAAAAACAAATAGATTCTATGTGAATAATGTTTAAACTCCGTTTATATTTGTTTTTGGCAATAAACTTAAAACTTAAACTGTAATTAAATAAATATGAACCCGAACCAGCCAATTTCTTAAATTTTCTAAGATTTTTGCGGCATTTAACTAAATGCCTAGCAATATTAGTCATTTAATGAAATGCCTAAATCCAGCAGGCATTTATTAAAAATGCCTGGTTTTTCCGTCTTTTAATTAAACACCTGAATTAAGAAATTGTTGGTAACATATACACATATATATATATACAGTGTGTCCGTAAAGTCATGGTGGGATTTTAAATAGCTATATTATTGCAACGAAACATGATAATGAGATGAAAAAGGCAAATTGAAGAACAACTCTAAAAGAATAACTTTATTTAACGTAGTTCGATATGGGCTCCTCTGGTAGCCCTGCAGACATCTAGGCGGTGATTCAATTCCAGCCACACACGCCCAAGAACATCAGGAGTGACGGATGCGATAGCTTCCGTGATTCGCTCGTGCAAGTGATGAATATCCCTAATGGGTACACTGTACACGCTTTGCTTGACGTAACCCCACAAATAAAAGTCCAAAGGTGTCAGGTCCGGAGAGCGTGGAGGCCATGGCTTCCATCCTCCTCTTCCTATCCATCTCTGTGGAAATTTTTTCATTAAGGAATTCTCGAACAACGTTGGCATAGTGCGGAGGAGCACCATCTTGCTGAAAGATGACGTTATTGTCAATAAATTGGGTACTGCAAAATGTTCCAACATAGCGAGGTAGTTGTGTGACGTCACAGTGGGTTCCGCGAAGAAAAATGGGCCAATCACTCGATCTCGTGCTAGAGCACACCACACATTAACTTTCGGGCTATTACGCTCATGTTCAACATAGGCATGTGGACAGCCTAGACTAACTACGAGATAAAGGTTAAGCTTAGCCTAGACTAACTACAAGATACAACTTTGAGAGTTTTCTTAAATTTGGCATTGTTTCATCTCATTATCATGTTTCGTTGCAATAATATAGCTATTTAAAATCCCCCCATGACTTTACGGACACACATCACCGCCTAGATGTCTGCAGGGCTACAGAGGAGCCCATATCGAACTACGTTAAATAAAGTTATTCTTTTAGAGTTGTTCTTCAATTTGCCTTTTTTTCATCTCATTATCATGTTTCGTTGCAATAATATAGCTATTTAAAATCCCACCATGACTTTACGGACACACTGTGTATATATATATATATATATATATATATATATATATATATATATATATATATATATTATATATATATATATATATATATATATATATATATATATGTAAAATAAACAATGAATAATCCCTTCATTCATATAATTCTGATGATACTTCGTAATATTTATATAAGCCTTATACAGTATTCTTATTCATATATTCATTTTTACATATCAAGCCCAAAATCGTATCACGCTGACACGAGTTTGGATAAAACTTTGATTTGCTTTCTATTTTATAATTGGTGAATTATTTCTTTGTAAACTACGTAATCAGTTTGTATAAAACCTAAAATCGTATAACGCTGACACAAGTTTGGATACATTTTTCATTTGCTTTCTATTTTATAATTGGTTAACTATTTCTGTTTAAACAACTTAATCGTTTTCGTAGACTTAGCTTAATAATGTAATCGTGTTCATTTTCTGTATGCATTCTCTCTTCGTTGTAAAAGATGAAGTCATGTCCTGCTTAACGTTTAATTTTTAATCTTAAGTCTTTAATTTTCGCCATGTGCCTGTTTGTTTGTAATTCGTGATGGGAAGGCATATTTCAATTCCATTTTTAGTTAACTCGGCAGATCATGATAACATCAGATCTGTCAATATACGGTTTAAATAAAATATGGCTTCCTCTTGCTTAGCAGTTTACACATTGCTTCAGCAAAAATATTTGTTTTGTCTTTAAATGTTTTGTAAAGTAAATCAGCCTATTGTAAAACCAACACAAAAACAGATCAGCATTAAATAATAATGACGTCAGAAGGAAGTTTAGTATAAAAGCCCATAAAATTTCTCCAATGTTCATTCTGACTAGACTTAGAGGCTGAGCGTTACCTGTAACATTTTAGCAGTAAAATATAGTACGAAATATCTTTGTCTTCTCCTTTGAGCCTTGCTCTCTTCAAAGAATTTAGTCTTAAAAAGAGAAAAGTAATTTCCCGATACGTTATAAGAAGAATCGGGGAACCTTCAGAGAACTTAGTCGTAAATAGAGAAAAATAATTTCCCGATACGTTATAAGAAGAAATCGGAGAGTAGTATAGAAGAAAACTATTGCGATTCCCTATACGGTATCAGCTACTTCAGAGTAACAAATCCGTTGCTGCCACCTAACCAGAACCCACGTCAACTTCGAACCGACCAAGGCCATGGACGGAGGGGTTAACATATTTATATATATATATATATATATATATCTATATATATAATTTTTTTTTTGGCATATACTGTTATATGTGTGTATGTTGTCTATATGTATGCATACATATAGTATATATTTGTATATGTACAATACATTTTGTTTTACCTGTTACTACAGTATTTCTATTATCGTATTACCCTACTCTTCACATCATGATCAACACTTTAAATACTCTAAGTACTGTAAATGAAATTCCTGAATCTGAAAACGTTGACTTTACTGACCTTACTGTCTATCTCAGTAGACAACTTCTTAAACAAGAAATACAACAATAGCAACCTGTCTTTCCTAAACTTAAACATTCGCAGTCTCCCAAACCACTTTGACGAATTGACAGCTAACCTAAAATTATTACAACATAAATTCCTGAGATTGTTTGGGATAACATGGGATTACATGAGATTGTTTGGGATAACATGGAATTACATGAGATTACTCGGGATTACATGAGAAGCAATGCATAAGAAAGACTGCAACATTCTGTAATGATATAACTAAGAGATTTTAGGTTAACATAGAGAAGTAATTCGTCATGGACGAACTCATTTGAACTGTAGAGTTTATTACTCTGGGACATTAATATAAAGCACTTTACCCAGCATACAAATTATTTCTTTTCAACCTTCCATAACGATTATAACAGGTCATTTGATCATTTTCGTCCAAATTTTACTCCAAGCAAACTACATTTTCATGCGTACATACCTCTACTTACTCTACATTCCTTAAGAATTAGAAGTTTATAAAAATATATTACCTGTACTATTTTGAGGAATACATACATGAAACATATACGCAATGCACAAACACTTTATCTCCCTTCATGTGCACCTCACTGACCATAATTTCATATTTACTCCCCTCAAGCACTCCTAACACTACTTGGGCAAATTCTTGGTATATTTCAGGCAAAAAATGACTCAACCATTCTTCAACTGCTTCATGTCTAAAAGTACCACACTTACACTCTGCTATTTTCACTTCATTCAGTTCGTGATCAATCTTAAGCTCATAGTATGCGCTACCCCGACTTATGAGCGCAGGACAAATGAGCGCCGACAAATAAGCGCCGACAATTGAGCGCCAAGACAAACAAGCGTAAGACAAATAAGCGCAAGACAAATGAGCGCAAGACAATAGAGCGCAAGACAATAACCTAACCTAACCTCACTACATTATTTTTAATATCCTTAATAAATATTGTTTTTTTAGCATCCTTAATAAATATTAAATAACCTAACCTTACTGTATATGTACAATACATTTTGTTTTACCTGTTACTACAGTATTTCTATTATCGTATTACCCTACTCTTCACATCATGATCAACACTTTAAATACTCTAAGTACTGTAAATGAAATTCCTGAATCTGAAAACGTTGACTTTACTGACCTTACTGTCTATCTCAGTAGACAACTTCTTAAACAAGAAATACAACAATAGCAACCTGTCTTTCCTAAACTTAAACATTCGCAGTCTCCCAAACCACTTTGACGAATTGACAGCTAACCTAAAATTATTACAACATAAATTCCTGAGATTGTTTGGGATAACATGGGATTACATGAGATTGTTTGGGATAACATGGAATTACATGAGATTACTCGGGATTACATGAGAAGCAATGCATAAGAAAGACTGCAACATTCTGTAATGATATAACTAAGAGATTTTAGGTTAACATAGAGAAGTAATTCGTCATGGACGAACTCATTTGAACTGTAGAGTTTATTACTCTGGGACATTAATATAAAGTTTATAAAAATATATTACCTGTACTATTTTGAGGAATACATACATGAAACATATACGCAATGCACAAACACTTTATCTCCCTTCATGTGCACCTCACTGACCATAATTTCATATTTACTCCCCTCAAGCACTCCTAACACTACTTGGGCAAATTCTTGGTATATTTCAGGCAAAAAATGACTCAACCATTCTTCAACTGCTTCATGTCTAAAAGTACCACACTTACACTCTGCTATTTTCACTTCATTCAGTTCGTGATCAATCTTAAGCTCATAGTATGCGCTACCCCGACTTATGAGCGCAGGACAAATGAGCGCCGACAAATAAGCGCCGACAATTGAGCGCCAAGACAAACAAGCGTAAGACAAATAAGCGCAAGACAAATGAGCGCAAGACAATAGAGCGCAAGACAATAACCTAACCTAACCTCACTACATTATTTTTAACATCTTAATAAATATTGTTTTTTTAGCATCCTTAATAAATATTAAATAACCTAACCTAACCTAACCTAACTACATTAACGTGAAAAAAGTGTTAGCAGCTGACGAGGAAGCTTCTAAACAGTGGCTGCATCCTCCAGCGCAGGACACGTCAACGCGAAGAAGCGACGTCAAACCAAAACATCAACGCGCTGGTGGCCAAACTTCCTCAAATCTCCGTGCAGCGGGCTGTCTACGGTTGGCCAGACTGGCAGTCGACGGCCTATTGCGTGGCACGGTCAGAGTGCCGATCGGCTCCCGGGGCCGGACCTATTCTCAGCGTGCTATTTTTTCAATTACAGGGAACAATTGCGTGCTCCCCGAACTACTCTTACTCTCTGGCGACATTAAGACTAATCCAGGCCCCACTACAACTTACACATGTCACCATACACAAAGACATAGACACAATAGCACCATGAGACACATACAGAAGTATAATATTAACATATTACAGTACAACGTAGATGGCCTCACAAACAAAATCATGCAGCTTAGGGAATTCGTACACAAACAAAACATTCACATAGCACTTATACAAGAAACAAAACTAAAACGCACACACAAAACACACCCATCCCTGACTTCACGGCGATCCGTCAAGATCGTACTGGGGGTAACGGGGGTGGACTCATCACTTACATACGTAAAAGCATTAGCTACACTGATGCTACCCAAAACATTACAAACACAATCCAAGCAGATAACACGATAGAAATACAGGCAGTTAACATTAAAACACGCGCAAAACACAACACCACACTAATCAACATTTACATCCCACCAGATAGTTCACCTCAGGTGCCAGCCAATTACAATCCACAGTTACACAATCTTGCCTCTCTCACTAATGTCATCTTAGGAGGAGACTTCAACGCCAAAGACACTAGTTGGTACCTGCACAACCAAAACAACACCAGAGGCACCAACATAGCCACACAACTAAACAGCCTCTTCGTTCTTAACAATACAGAAGAACATACACACATACCACATCAAGCAGGATACTCAAACTCCTCCCCAGACATAACGTTCTGTTCCCCCTCACTAGCAACACATACACAATGGAGAACAGAAAAACAACTGTCATCAGACCACCTGCCCATCATCATTACAACATTCTACACTCTGCCCCAACAGCCTTAGGCACACTTACAGAAATTACAAGAAAGCTGATTGGGAACAGTTCAAAATACAGACTGAGGAACAATTCACCACATTAAACAGCACACCCATCATAAACATCGATACAACACTCAAGACATTTAATCAGATTATCAATAATGCAAACAAATACATACCCAAGGGCAACATTAGGAAATACAACCCAAATTACACTAGAGAAATAGCCCACCTCATAAGGCAACGTAACAACCTCAAATATAACACACAAACACCACACACAGAAGCCATAAAACAGCAGATACAACAGCTCAACACAGAAATAAACAACAACTCAAAGAAAAACAAACAGAAACATTCAGGGAATTCATAACAACACTAAACCACTCCACAGATACATACAGGCTATACAAGACTATGAACAGCATTACCCACTCTAACAGCGGCATTCAACACCTCACACGCGGCTATCTGTCGCAGCCAAAATAATATCCCAACATACACACAACAAGCTAACATTCTAGTTAATCACTACGCAAAGATAAGTCACTTAAACAGAGACAACAACCAGAAACATGCAGACAGACAAACAGCCAGACACAAGAAAACCTACAGACTCGACATGACTATTACACCCTTCAATACAGACCAGACCACCAAGATCATCAAAAACATTAAGAATTCGAAGGCTACTGGACCAGACAACATATCTAACATACACCTTAAACACTTGGGCCACAAGGAATATTAGCTCTCACAAATATCAGCACATATTCATACCAGCACTGTATTATTCCTGACATATGGAAACAAGGTAAATTATTACACTACTCAAACCAAACAAAAATCCAACAGAACCAGCTTCCTATAGACCCATTACTTTACTATGCACACCTTCCAAAGTAACAGAAAGACTAATCTTACAAATCACCAACCCACACATACCACTATCGCCTACTCAACATGGATTCAGACCTCACCACTCAACCACGACATTACTCACTAACCTCACGCAGCACATCATGGATGGCATCAACTCCAGAAGACCAGCTCAACGTACACTATTAGCAACAATAGACATCAGTAAAGCATTTGATGCTATCCCACGCTTCCCTCTCATAAACAAAATACTCAACACAAACATGCACAATAACACCAAAAGGTGGCTGAGCAACTATCTCTCAGGAAGATACTCACATGTCACATTTAATGGCAAGTCATCCAAAAACAAGCTTTTTCCGAACGGGGTCCCTCAAGGCTCTGTTCTCTCACCAACACTCTTCAACTTATACATGCATGACATTCCAACACCCATAGATAACAAGCTTACCTTATCATCATATGCAGATGATATCACTCTAACATCCACCCACAACAACATCGACACCGCTACAAATAACCTACAAACATACATAAACAGTATACAAGACTGGCTCACACACAATAGACTCAAAGTAGCGCCCACAAAATCAACCATCACCTTGCTTACAAGCAACACAAAAGAACACCAGGTAAGTCCACAGCTTACACTAAACAACATCAACATTCCACACACTCACAGAACCAAAATACTTGGTGTCACATACAACACATCATTATCTTTTGCAAACCACATTCAGGACATTAAAACCAAATGTACGTCAAGACTTAACACGCTTAGGTACTAACAGGCACAAACTTTGGACACCAGCAGGAAACAACATCACTCATCTCCAAACAATATATTCGCTCAGTTATGGACTATGCTAGCCCATGCTGGCACCCATTATCTCAAACACACACATAAACACCTTACAAACAATACAAAACAACGCACTTCGTATCATTACAGGATGCACTCAAACAACACCAATAGAACACCTGCACACAGAAACAAAAATACTAAAAGTTAGGGAACATTTAGACATGAGGGGAACACAATTCATGGCAGCAGCGACAACTAACCCACACACCCTTGCCACTACATGTACAATCATGCACCAACACCTCGCACCATTAAGGTAACACCAGAGAGATATTATAACGTAATACTCCATTCCATACCACGCCCCACAGACATCACACAGTACAGAAAACACATACACACACACCTAACCCACAAAGCACTGACACGACTCGGTCCGAATGCGGTCCTAGGTGCGAAGCCGCCACCCATTAACAGGTCAGAGATCAGCCTGAGCAGATCGGATCGAGTTAACTTAGCACGATTCCGATGTGGACATCACCCAAACTTATGGACATATAAACACAGACTAGACAACTCCATAGACGACACCTGCCACCTGTGCCAAGACACACCACAAACAATTGAACACATTATGACGGACTGTACCGCTCTAGCACAACAACGAACACAACACAACATCACTAGTGCGCTGAACCTCTGGTCCACTCCGGAGAGGGCGATCGGTTACCTGCGTGCCGCCGGCTTGCTCGATCAGGGTGGGCTGATCGGCTAAACAACAACAACAACAACATTATTTTTAACATCCTTAATAAATATTGTTTTTTTTAAATCCTTAATAAATATTAAATAACCTAACCTAACCTAACCTAACTACATTATTTTTAACATCCTTAATAAATATTGTTTTTTTAACATCCTTAATAAATATTTGTTCAAGCTTATTTTGTTTCTTTTATCCAGTTTTTATTTGCTTGCTCTCGCTCAATTGTTTTGCGTTCTTTTATTTTTGCACTCTTTTGTCTTGCGCTCTTTTGCCTTGCGTTCTTTTGTCTTGCGCTCTTTTGTCTTGGCGCTCAACTGTCGGCGCTCATTTGTCGGCGCTCATTTGTCCTGCGCCCAATTGTCGTGTCACGATAGTATGCATACGCTTTATTTAAATTCGTACTTATAAATTCAATAAGATAATATATTACATTAACATTATCCTCAACCAGAGAATTCCCTCCAAAACAATATACATCATTAACTCGATTCACAGGAGCTTTTACCTCAGCATTCTTTTTCAAAGGAACTTCTTTGCTAACTTTTTCCAATTTTTCAGTTTCAGTTTAACTAACCTCGCCAAATCTTTCCATTTTATTGTTCACAGTCCAACTGTAACACGAAATTTTCTTCGTATTTCTTGATAATACGAGGGCCACTCGATATATTTTGCCCCACCTTTTTTTTCTTTCCAAGTTTCCTTGTAAGTTCCAGAAATTTTGTACACAAGTAGTTACATACCTTTTGTACAGGTTTTTATTTTTCCACATAGTCTCCATCCTTCTCTACGGCTTTCCTCCACCTCGAAACAAGGGCCTTTATTCCTTGCTGGTTCCACTGGAGCCACCTCTTAAACTCCTCAACAACCTCATCGTCACTCTGAAACTTTCTTCCACGAATAGCATCCTTCATTGGCCCAAACAAATGGAAGTCTGAAGGTGCCACATCCGGGCTGAATGGAAGGTGGAGTAACACAGTCAAGCGCATTTTTGTGATGGCCTCTCTTGTTTGCAAACTGTTGTGTGGTGTTGCATTATCATGCAAAAGAAGGACGTCTTCCAGTTTTCTCTCCAGTCGAACTCGCTTTATACGTCTCTGGAGTCTCTGTAGGGTAGCAATATATGCCTCTGAGCCGATTGTTTGTCCTTTCTTAATAATGTCCACCAGAATCACCGTTTTCATGTCCTAGAAGATGGTGGCCATAACCTTTCGTGTAGAGGGAGCCATTTTGAACTTTTTCTTGCGTAGGGAGGAGTCTGCGTGATGCCACTCCATGGATTGGCTTTTTGTTTCAGGTTCAAAGTGGTGTACCCAAGTCTCATCCCCAGTCACAATTCGTGATAGAAAGTCATCCCCTTCTGTCTTGTATCGAACGAACGACTCAGAAGCAATTTCTTTTCTTTGAGATTTGTGATCTTCAGTCAGTTCGCGAGAAACAAACCGTGAACACACTGTTGAGTATCCCAGTTGCTGAATTATCGTATTCACACTTCCTTCACTAATTCCTAGCTCTTGTGATAGCGCCTTGTATGAGACGCACCGATTTGATCGAATGATGCTGTTAGCACGTTGCACAGTGTGAGATGTCACAGCCGATGCCGGGCGACTGCTGCGTGGCTCATCATCGAGGCTGGCTCTCCCTCTCTTCAATGTTCTGACACGTTTAAACCAGCGTCCAACTGTGCTTCGATCAACAACAGCATCTCCGTAAACGTTTTGTAGACGTTTGTGAATATTTCCAACTGTTTTCTTCTCTGCGGTTAAGAACTCGATAACAGCTCTCTGTTTACGACGCACATCACTGTCAGACGCCATTTTCGAAACTGTGTTAACCATGGGTTTTATACAAGGGGTTTAAAAGCGGTTTTATACAAGGAGGGGAGGTTCAAACTGGAAAAATCCGGTTATGTGAAGAGCAGAAAGTTCAAATTTACGGCCCAAAAGAAATTTGATCCCCATGGCCTATTATTTAGCTAAGAAAAAAGGGTGTGCAAAATATATTGAGTGCCCCTAGTACTTATCAACCCTGGATTTTTCTTCCTTACCAGCAGCTTCATAATTCCTATCAACTCTGGATTTTTATCTTTCGTTTGCAGTCCCACTGTAACACGAGACATTCTCGCAGTAGGGCGCTTCCGAATTACTTTAGGGTAAATTACTGTTTTCAAATACTAAATTACTACAAGGGCAAAAACTTCCTAACCACATTATTTTCTGAAACAACTTTCTGGGCAACATCCTCCCGAAATTTAATAATTTCCCGAGAAGGAAAAATCCATCTCTAATCCCAAAACTTGAGTTAAAAACTTCTCTAATTCCCCAAAAATATTTTTACTTTTCTCTTCAATTTTTCTATTTGTTTATTCCCAACAACAGTATCGTTAACAGGCTCTCTCATTTCAGTCGCAATGCCACACGAAATTACACTATTAAATCTTATTTGTTTTTACAGTTTTATCACGTAGAATAAAATTCAGAACGTTTCCATTATCGCTCTTATTGCAATGCTTATTAACATTCATCAGTACAACATCATTATTAATCTTTCGTTCCGTCTTACTCAAAGCATAATTATCATTGAAAATTAGGTATTCCTTACATAAAAAATAAATTTTAAATCCATTTTCTGTATATATTACCTTTGTATTATTATACACATTATACTCGTTGCACTGTTTATAAGAAACTGAATCATGCATCCTGATAACACCGGTCTGCATGAAAATCGATTTCTTTATTTTGAGTTGTGATTCTGAAGCAGTTCGCTGCGCTGAATTAAAAAATGCTACCAGTTTTTTTCTATCACCCATAGTTTTAAAGTTATTAGCAAAACAATTTTGGGGCGTTTTGTAATTTTTTACCTTTTTTATCTTTAATTAATTTCATTTTTTTCATATTTTTCAGATAGATAATTCTAACATTACGTCTTTAAAATTTTAATAATGGCTTCTAGAGGATGTACCCATAGTCCAGACATATTTTGTTATATTTGTGGTCGGTATGTTGTTGTAAAACAAAGGACAAATGTAACGACCTTCATTAAGAGAGCTTATCATGCTTATTTTGGAATTAAATTAGATCAAGACAAAAGTTGGGCTCCACACAAGGTTTGTCTTACGTGTGTTGCGGCACGAAGGAATTGGAGGAAAAGTAAAGAGAAAAGTTTGCCATTTGGGATCCCTATGGTATGGCGCGAGCCTAGAAACCATACCGACGACTGCTACTTCTGTTCTTGCAATGTTAAAGGTTATAATGCAAAGAATAAAGAGAGCCTTCAATACCCAAGTCTTCCATCTGCAATAAGGCCGGTACCCCATGGTCCAGAAGTTCCTATTCCCTGCCCACCCGAGAGTCTGGATCAATACAATTCAGATTCTGATTCAGCTCCAAATCCAGACAATGATGATGTTTATGAACAGCGAACAGCTGACCGAGATCCTCCTAAACCATTAACCCAAGCCGAACTAAATGACTTAGTCAGGGATTTGAATCTGCCTAAGGACTCTGCAGAACTTTTGGGGTCTAGATTGCAGGAGAACAATTTATTGGCATCCGACATATACTTCGCTTGGTACAGAAATCGTGAGAAAGACTTCATGCCTTTTTTCGAAGAAGATGGTCCCTTGGTATTTTGCAAGGACATCACAGGATTAGTGTGCAAGCTAGGCATCGAATACCAAACCAGTGACTGGAGGTTGTTTATAGATTGATTCCTCTAAAACCAGTCTAAAAGGAGTGTTACTGCACAACGGTAACAAATATGCATCAATCCCAGTGGCCCATTCTACTCATTTAAAAGAGACCTATGATAACTTGAAACTGCTTCTGGAAAAAATTCAGTATCAAAATCACAGATGGATATTGTGTGGGGATCTCAAAGTCCTTTGCATGTTACTTGGGCAGCAATCAGGATACACTAAGATGCCACGTTTCATCTGCGAATGGGATAGTCGAGCACGTGACCAGCACTGGAAGAGGAAAACTTGGCCTCCTAGAGAGAATCTTACCCCAGGATCAAAGAACATTTTACATGAACATCTAGTTGAACCAAATAAAATCCTCCTACCACCCTTTCACATTAAGTTAGGCTTGATGAAGCAGTATGTCAAAGCATTGAATAGAGAAGGTGAGTGTTTCAAGTACATTTGTTCAAAATATCCAAAGATTAGCTACGAGAAAATAAAGGAAGGTGTTTTTATAGGTCCTCAGATTAGAAAGTTATTGACAGACGATCATTTCCTGAACACAATGACCAATAAAGAAAAAGAAGCATGGCTTGGTTTCAAAGATGTTGTTGAAAACTTCTTGGGAAACTACAAAAGCCAAAATTATGAAAGACTGGTGGAAAATATGCTTAAAAAGTTTTGCACCTTAGGCTGCAACATGAGCCTGAAAGTTCACTTCTTATTTTCGCATCTTGACCGTTTTCCCGAAAATCTCGGAGATATCAGTGAGGAGCAAGGGAGCGATTTCACCAGGACATCAAAACGATGGAAAGAAGATATCAAGGAAGATGGCATACAAATATGATGGCGGATTACTGCTGGTGTCTGCAACGAGATCAGCCTAACGCACAGCATAAGAAAACATCAAAGAAGCACCGGTTTAGTCGTCATTAGTCAGATCTACCTTCGTAGTCTTAAGTCTTTGGAATAAGTCTTGAAATGTTTGCAAGTAAAGAAGGTAAATATATTTTGTTTCTTTCAGTTATTTTTTTATTCTTTCATAAACAAGCAATATGCTTGTCCAAGAGCTAGGAGCTATTTAATTCTGCTTTAATTAGGTTTTACTCTATCACCTAAAGATTTCGTGCTACAAGGGGTGTTGTAATACCTCGTCTGTTCCCAAATGTTAACCACCCATTGATGGGAGGGGAGAGAGTATTTTGCTGGGAACGGGACTGGTTGTTATATATATTTACCCTACATTATTATGTAAGCGTTACTGTAGTCTATAACAACAAAATTTATGGTTTAGCATGTGCAATCCAATGTTGGTCTCGATAAGATGGTTCACATTTGGGGATAAATGGGGGGATTTATGACACACCCTGTAGTAAGAAAACCATACGTGATAGGAAAAAACTAACTATATTTTTGAGATCAGCGCACTCAAATTATATAGAATCACCAACTAGTTTGTAAAAATCGATCGACAAGTTTTCAAATGTATACTGGTGTAATTTGTCTCAGAACATTTTTGCTCACATGTTCTCAAAATGTGTTGTTTGCATTATTTCATCTTCCGTGCATACATGCAGCACAAAATCGTAGATTTCCACATCAGAATTAACATAAAATTCATTAATCATTTATTTCTCTATGTTTACAGTGCACACATACACTAAGGAATCATAAATTTTTACTTCAGAATCAGCATAGCATAATTTATCATATTCGGTCTCATCTCCTCTTTCTTGAATGGATAAGCGTGTTTGAGAGTTCTCTTTATCACTAACACCAATCATTTCAAAGAAAAATGTAGTAATTTCTACATTTTAATTAACATAACATAATTCATTTTCTACATCAAACTCAAACACAGCGTCAGGAAATATATTGTAAGGTTTATAAAGTTTCGAGACAAACTCCAAATATTTCTCTCTCTCTCTCTCTCTCTGAATAATTCATATAGATATAATCGTTCGGTTTAATTTCAAGAGCTAAATATTTTCTTTCATATTCCATTATTTTTATACGTAAATCTTTCTTCATCAAATTGTTTCTATTCTTTGTGTTTTTCTATTCGTTGCTTTTCTTGCAAATCCTCTTTCTTCTTTCTTTTTTATGCTTTCTTCTTTTTTCAACGTAACAATCTTTCCCCTCAAAAATTTTATAGGAAAAATGGTAGAATACCAGATACATAAAAACCTAGCAGGGACACACCTGACACCATTAATGTATTACGAATAATGATATCGCTGTGATAGTATTTTTATCTGGGTGTGTTTTTCCTTACACCACGATTTTATTGTTATCAAGGCTCGGCTGTCTTCTTTACCGGACTGTAATGTTATAATGTTTCAGACCAACAAAGACCCTAGGATCCACTCATGGCTGGTCTACCTAACTGTGTTCGTAATTGTGTATTGTGCATGTCCTCCGTGGTGGCGGAGGGGACCTACAATTTTACGTGGGTTCCGAACCACAAAGCCTTAATTTTACTACCTTAAACTATACCCAATCTATCAACATATGCGTCTAATCGATTTTTAAATATGTTTATAGACGTGCTACTAATTACTTCTACCGGCAAACTATTCCAGCTATTTACTATTCTATGCGTAAAAAAGTTTTTCGCAACTGCTGTCTCGAACCTTCTACTTGTCAACTTACACCCGTTATTTCTAGTCCTATTATATTGAGATATTTCGAAAAAGCTATCTCTATCTACATTATCGAACCCATTCATAATTTTGAAAACATGGATTAGATCACCCCTTAGCCTCCTAGTCTCGAGTGTAGTCAATTTTAACTCCTTAAGCCTATCCTCGTACGACTTTGTCCTAAGCGACGGAATCATCCTAGTTGCTCGTCTTTGAACTCTTTCGAGTTTGTCTATATCTTTTCGCATATGCGGATTCCAAAATTGGATCGCGTACTCCAAATGGGGTCTAACTAATGATTTATAAAGAGGAACTATAATATTGCGCGATTTGTACTCAAAATTCCGAGCTATAAAACCTGACACTTTGTTCGCTTTATTGACCGCTGCCGTACTTTGTTTCGCTACTTTTTAATCAGCAATGACTATAACTCCTAGATCTTTTTCCTGCTCTACGCTTGTTAACTCCTTCCCTGACATACTATACGCAAAATTACCGTTACGCGAACCTATATGTAAAAATTTGCACTTATCGACGTTAAATCTCATTTGTCATGTGACTGACCAATCAACGATTTTATTGAGATCTTCCTGTATTTTACCTCTATCTTCGTCATTAATCGCCCTACCACCCAGCTTCGTGTCATCCGCAAACTTGTACTGACTAGGCTGACATCTAAATCGTTAATATATATAAGAAAAAGCAATGGGTCCAATACAGAACCCTGAGGAACGCCACTCGCTACATTAGCCCAACACGACTCCGCTCCATCAACCACCACCCTCTGTTTCCTACCTCGCAACCACTCTTCTATCCAATTTATTACTACACCCCTGATTCCATGAGCCTTAGTTTTTTCAATGAATCTTTTGTGCGGTACGGTGTCAAACGCTTTTTGAAAATCTAAATACACTACATCAACCGCCCGATGACTATCGTAAACGTCAACCACGCTTTGAAAAAATTCTAAAAGATTAGTTAAGCAAGATTTGCTTCGCCTAAAACCGTGCTGCGTATTTCTAACTAAGTTATGCAATTCTAAGTGTTCGACTATACGATTTCTAACTATTGACTCCAGTAGCTTACCTACAACAGACGTTAAACTGATTGGCCTATAATTTCCGCCTCACCTTTATCGCCTTTCTTAAAGATAGGTGTTACGTTTGTTAACTTGAAATTATCTGGTACGCACCCCTCAGAAATAGACGCATTAAAAATCGTTATTAGCGGCACAACAATGCTATCTTTTAATTCTTTTAGTTGTATGAGATATATGGAATCTGGTCCCGGTGATTTACGCATTTTCATTTTATCAATGTAACGCATTACCGCCCTTTCACTAACCACAATATTATCCAAAATATTACCATTATCAAAAGGTATTATGTCTATGACCGTAGGGATATTCGTTACATCTTCTATAGTAAAAAGTGACGTAAAAAATTCGTTTAACAAGGTAGCCATTTCCTTATTTTCAGAAACTAGCTCTCCGTTAACATTTTTCAACGGCCCCAAGACATATTTTACTGTATTTCTGTTGGTGACGTATTGAAAGAATGGTTTGGGGTTTTCTTTACCATCACGAGCTATGGAGATTTCAAATTCGCGCTTGGACTTTTTTATTACACTTTTTGCCTCACGCCTTAGAGATATGTAGTTGTTTCGTAACCACAAATTGTCTTTATCGCACTTATGTAGCCTATAAGCCCTATCTCTACTCTTTATAATGTCTCCTACTCTAGAAGTAAACCACAAGGGCTTGTTGTTTACTTTCGCACGCTTAATTTTGTACGGTACACATTCCTCATTTATAGTCCTAAATACTGTTTCAAACGATTCCCACAATAGTTTTGTGTTGGAGATCCCCATTA
This sequence comes from Bathynomus jamesi, assembly GCA_023014485.1. Classification (NCBI taxonomy): domain Eukaryota; kingdom Metazoa; phylum Arthropoda; class Malacostraca; order Isopoda; family Cirolanidae; genus Bathynomus; species Bathynomus jamesi. The sequence goes on along the minus strand of JAJOZX010000877.1, from coordinate 795,873 downwards.
CGTTTTCCCAATTGACGTGTGACAATTTATTTCGAAATATACAAAAGTCTGCGTGCTGGAAGTTAGGAATTTTAGTCGAGTTAGCTGGTTTCGAGTAACTTACTGAGAGGACAAACTCTACCATGTTGTGATCGCTATTGCTTAACGGTTCTATTACTTGAAGATTAGTGATTAGCCTATCATCCGTAGTTATTACTAAATCTAAAATACTGTCCAACCTCGTAGGTTCCCCAACCTTTTGAATAAGAAAGCTATCCTCGAGAAAATTAACTAAACGATTACCTTCCGCGTCTCCCTGCATTGTATTGTAATTCACGTTGGCGCAATTAAAGTCACTAATAACTAAAGCCTGCTCACTACCTATTATTCTCTTTAGTTCACGATATAACGCTTCGTCCGTATCAGCTGTTTGATTAGGGGGCCTATACATAACCGCAACAAGAAGTTTGAAATCGTTCATTTTAAGTTCTGCTCTAGTCGAATCTATCGGTTCTGGAATTGTGTGCTTTACTTCTATAACGTTTGCAATATTATCTTTGATATACAACATTACACCGCCTCCTCGCCTACCTATTCTGTTTTAAACAAAAGGTCTATAACCTCTAATTTGATACTCCCCTACAAAGTCACGAGTTTCAGTGCTAAGCCACGATTCATTTATCGCAATTAAACCAGTCATTACAAGCAATGAAAGAAAAAATTTCGTTTATTTTATTTCGTAGGCTACGAGCATTTAAGGCTAGAACCTTCAAGTTGTTTGTAATTGCGACACCTTCCGAGCGCAGGGGAAATTTGTGGAAATTACGCTGGGACCGTTCGAGTTACGGCAGCCTGAAAAGAAGAGACAGTATTATGAAATAGTCTTCCTAAGCGCGCAGCTCCAACGTCATTTAGATGAAATCCATCTCCGTGGAACAAGTCCTTCCTGCCGTAGAAACTGTTCCAAAAATTCGCAAAATGCACTCCTTCCTGTTGGCAAAGAGACTTTAGGTTATTGTTGATATGGGTCGCCTTGCTCTAGAAATCGCTACGTTGGACAATTCGAGGAAGTGTACCTGTTAAAACAATCTTATTAGTTTTTCCTTTAGTCGCTCTAGTAAGTCCCTGTACTTAGCCAGCAGTTCTTCCGATCTAGAATTTAAAACGTTATTAGTACCGACATGAATAACATACGTTGTGTCCTCAGAGGTACCGTCTGTAAAATGGTCAACACTCTTAGTTATATCCTCCACCCTTGCACCAGGGTAGCAGTAACGGCGCCTACGAGCCTACAACGAGGGTTTCTCCCACGGAATTCCTCGAGCTGCCCTCGAACAATGGAATCGCCAACGAGTCGTATTTCCGGTTCATCAGCATCTTCGAAACCTAAAACAGAAAACTTATTGTTTGTTATTACTGGTAGACAAGTCTTGGTTTCCTCAATGGGTCTCCATTACGCACTCGAACGAAGGGTTGGGAATTAGGGGAAGAGAGAGGGCTATTAGTACTATTTATATTATTAGTAGAAACTGAGGCAGGAGGGGTCGTAACTGGAGTCTCAAGGGATTCTAATTTTGCCGTCAGGAGCATCACGCTTTCTTCAAGCCTCACCCTGGCCTCCCTCTCACGTTCTAACTCGTTCCTCAGGACTTCCATGCTTGAGCACCACCTGCAAACTAACTGTTCATTATTATTAGCCATTGTAAACGCGTAAGCGGCAAATTTCCCTTCACAGCGACTGCAAGTACTTGACGGGGGTGCCATGCTGTTAATTAGTTAAAAAACAAAAAACAAAAAACGAGCGTTTGGAAATTAATAAATTACAACGTAGGTCTACCGCGTGCTTATTGTGCCGTCACCTGCTCAAACCCGCAAAAATGTTCCTGAAACGCAGAAACAGGTTCTTGTAACACAAATTTATACTAAATGAATATATAATTAAGCTACCGACGAAAGCTCTTTAAATGTAAAAGTATTACTAAAACTTTTGTGTCCGCTATTCGACCAACTGTTTTCTTTCCGTTTTTCCTTTTTCCCACGGTGGGTGACCACACTCTACTTGATCCCCTGAAGGAAAGGAAAATGAACCTTATGAAAGCACGTTTTCTGATAGATTTGAAAACCAAAAAAGGCAAACCAAAGGAATTTCAACCTTATGAAACCTCGGTTAGTAATAGATTCGGGGAAACAAACAAGGCAAGCCACGTGCACTGGCCTTGGTTTAATCAAATAATATAGTAATGAATAAAGTCAATAAATGAAATATATTCGTTAATGAATGATTAGTAACACGAAGTAATTTAGTTAAGAATGCACCAAACACTATTTTTTTTTAAAACACTTCAACGAAAACCACTTATTCAAATGGTAACACTGGACACTCGATAAAACACGTCTGTTCACAAGGAAAGTCTGGTCGCATATGATCAAAGACTGATCACATATGATGAGACTGATCACATATGATGAGACTGTAGATTCGTATCTCTTCCCAGACGTATTACCCAAATGGTAAAATACCTTTCTTAAGGGGCTAAGGGTTTAAATAAGTAAGTCGATTTGCTGTGTACATTAAATTTTTATTTAATTCGTAGAATAAATGCTGTATGATCGAACTCCATGGTTCTGCTCGATCCTTAATACGAGTGGTGTACTCACTCAAAATTTATTAATTTCGGAGCCCTCGGTGCTTCAGCCTTGTCTCTATCTGTATCTTCGTCCTTCTCCTGACTTGAAAATTAGCTCTCAACTCTTATACAGTATAGTCACAAATCATAAATGGGAGATGATACTTGAAAAAGAGGGAGAATATTTAATACGTAAACAGATTCTTAAGAAAGAATATGCGTATTATTCATCATTTGAATTCACAATAATTTTTTTATGTTTCCCACTCGATTGTCATTATATAAAAATTAGATGCAACAAAATGACAAGGAATGAGAAATTCCTGAGTGGCCCTTGGAAAAAGTATGTCCAAGTGACGATACAAACTGTAAACAATAAAAAAAATTTCTAGCACAGAAAATCTTTAGGACACAAGCTGCTCTAAGGCACTCGTTGAATAATTGATTGATTGAATAACCTTTATTAATAAAATAAATACATTCTTTTCAATTTACAATGACATGAATAATTGTGAAGCTCGACTATTTATTTTATTTAATTTGGCCCTTAAGCTTTAAGCTTCACTGGGCTCTTATTAAAAATAAACAGCTAGTTGTTATTAATTAATAATAATAAATAAATAAATAAGTAAATAAGTATTATTAATAGTTAAAACATGTATTAATCTTAAATTATCACTCCTGACATGACAAATACAAGGTCACCATTGAAGGCACTATACCAATACCATATAAAGAAACCAATATTATACATGAGAGATAAGAACTGAACAATTCCATAAATGTGTTTTTAATACTAGATCACACAAGAGAAATTAATAATAAGTAAATATTAATGGACATTAATCCTAGATTTTTGTTAGTATGCCATTATTAATCGGGATTTCAACTTGGTTTTAAACAAATTTACATTCACAATATTTTTTATATCGGCATGTAAGTCATTCCATAGTTTCAATCCAATGAAAATGGGTAGTTTTTGAGATGAATACAATCTAAATTGAGGTATAACAAGCTATGATCTATTTCTGGTCTGATACGAGTGGATTTCTTGATGAGTTACAAAATATCTATTTACCCATTGTAAATTAATGATTTTGTTTTTACACTTGTAAATAAAAATAAAATGTGCCAGTTTGGTTATATCATTGAGCTTTAGTAGGTTTAGCTCTTTAAATAATGCACTAGAGTGATCAAGGAAATCAGCATCAGATAATAACCCATTGCTCGTTTTTGGATGACAAAGATATCATTTAATGTGTTGTTAGCGGAGTTTCCCCAAACAAGGGTGCATGCAGTACGTTATATAAGGAAGAACAAGAGTATGATAAAGAGTCAATAAAACTTGTTTAGGGACTACATTTCTAAGTTTAAACATTATAGCAACACTCCTTGAAATCTTTTTCGAGATATATTTTACATGATCAGTCCACTGCAAATTCTTATCTAGCATTACACCAAGAAATATCTATTCAAAAGTAGTAACACATCAGCTTACAAGCAAGCGAAAATTAATCGATCATTTTATGATTTTGAAAGTGAAATGATTGTACAAAAAGAGAATCGTGTTATTTTTGTGACGTGTCAGACAGAGGTGATGTTTCAGGTGAGATAGGATCGGGCAACCTGAAACCCGCAATCCCTTGAAACTTAGATGCATGAAGTTCTTATTGCTAATTCATTAGGTCTATGACAGAATGTATTATTACATGTGTAAGACAGGCTATAATGGTAATTATTAAATGTTGTAGATGTGGGTAAACAATTATGTTTTATTGTCAATACGAAATATTGCTTTCAAATGGACAGCGTTGTTGTGATATACACCAAAACAAATTTAGAGAACGTGAAAAAGATCTTCTATTGAATGAATATAACGCAAGGATTACTATTATTATGATCCTCTTTTTGTAATTAAGTTATGCTTAGAACTGTGAAGGGTCAATAATTTCTTACGAAACATATATGTCTCACGATGAATGGTTGGTTTGACCTTATCAACCAGTCAAAGATACACCTTCTAAAACATTAGGAGGAAGGTAAATCTTATATCAAACGTTAATAATGATTTATTTATTTATTTTATTTATTTATTTAGTTACAAATATAAACAGTTTTTATAGATGAGTATAATTTCATTATTAAATAGAGATGCTGTATACAGTTCTAGACTGCCTTTAGCAATCGTGCACCCTTACAGGACGAAATCCACTAATTAGATATAATAATAATAATAATAATAATAATAACAATAATAATAATAATAATAATTTAGTTTGTATCACTGATATTAATTCACGATAAATTAAATTTTGCTCGTGAAGCTCACTTTTTCATATTTAAATTTATTTATTTATTTCAAATGTAAGTGAGTTAGCAGTAGCGCGTCTTATTTTTGTTTTAGTCTGTCTTCGCTTAGTTTTAAGGGATCACCTGAAGATCAGAGCCCCCAGCCTCAATTATAAATGATATTTTCGTTAAAACTAACGAAAATATTACGACTTAACCTAACCAATCGTCAAGGGCGTACAATTGACCTAACCGGGCATTCAATTTAATTTATTATTATATTTGATACTGTAAAGCAAAAAACAAGAATACATGAGGGCCCTGATCTTCAGGTGATCCGTTTTAAGACTTCACAGAAATTAAGATCGTTTGAAGATGTCATAAAAATATAGTTTAAATTCGTGAACTTCACCAGCGAAATTTAATTCAGGAAAGTTTAATGTGAATTAATATAAATGATGTACTCTGAAATTATCATTATTATTATTACTATAAAGGTAAGGTAACATTCTGGACCTATATTCCCCAAAGAAATTAGGGGTAGGGGCCCAAGCCTGGGCTATCTTTGCCAGAGTCAATTAAAGGTGTGGTCGTCGGCCCGCCTTTTCATCGTGACATAAAGTATGAAAAAGACAACTTCCCAGCTCTAAACAGCACTGGGATTTGAACCTACGACTCAGTGGATTTTCAGCACTACTAGGTGGCGCTCTAACCGATCGAGCCAAAAGACACTCATTAAGATTTCTGAGTTCGAATGTAGAAATTTTATTGTTTTTGCTGAAGTTATTATTATTATTATTATTATTATTATTATTATTCCATAAAGGATACATCCTCTGCTTTTCATCGGAACTTCATGAAACTTGATAAAAATGTTGCCACTATGACTGGCTCTGGAATTTCACCAAATGGGATAATTCTCATCATTCTTTGTCCTAGGTTAGTGTATCAACTCCAAAAATATTGTGCGCACGAGAAAAAGTGATAGAATTGATAAAATTCTACTTGGGTACTTGTAGGTTATCTCCTCCCCAACAATTTTGACAGAATATTTTCGTTAAAACTATCGAAAATATCACGACTTAACCTAACCAATTATCAAGGGCGTACAGTTGATCTATTATTAATTATAACATTGTTTGTTTCTGGAATAGTATTTACTATTTACTAATAGATCAACTGTACGCCCTTGATAATTGGTTAGGTTAAGTCGTGATATTTCCGTTAGTTTTAACGAAAATATTCTGTCAAAATTGGTGGGGGGGGGGCATAACTTCCAAGTATCTCTACTTGAAACGCAAGCTAATAATTTTATCTCTAAATATTGCTATTACTAATATTATTAACGATATTAGTGATAACTTCTAAAATTATCGCTTTTCAACCGATCGTGATAAAACTTGGCAGGAGTGTTCAGAAAGAAATGTTCTTTGGAGTGCTTTGCATTTTGGCCAAATTCTTTAATATACTAAATCAGGGCATTCCATCAAAGTGCGAAAAACGTCGCCAAAGATCACAAAAGAAAAAATCTTGAAAAGTTTTTCAAACTGATTTTAGATATGCTCCTCTACTTTCCAGTAAATCATATGGTATTTCTTAAATATGCGCAGTTTATAACGCATTTCTTTTTAGACCTAACCCCCCCACACACTTCCTATTTTCTCTTATTATTGGTTGTAGAACAATATTTATTTTAACTATATGACCAAGTATGTCCTAAAACCTAAAATTTTCATTTATAAACCGTCAGCTTCAATTATACGTTTTTCTGAAGTACTATGCAGCGTAAAAAAGTTAACAAAAACTCGAAATATTATAGTCATCAAAAAAGATATAGAATAATAGTTATAGAAACATTCCATCTCTTTAGAATAATAATGATTTTTTTCTATGTACGTTTTATAGTTTTTGAGTTATTTGTATTTAAATGAGCACGGATCAAAAACTACAAATTCGAAAAATATTTACAGACAGTTCGTTACAGAAATCACTTGCCCGACATATGTACCATTAGAAAGCTCGCCAAAATATCTATCACACATAATAATTTAAAACTTAAAATATTAATTTTAAAAGGGAGTAAGTTTTAAGAAAATGTTCATAAAATAATAAATTCTTAACGTAGCGTGTCTATTTTTATACTCTTCCGCAGATGATGTAAAACTGCATATATGGTAAAAATCTGAAGTTCATACCTCTCTTAGTTTTTATTTGAGGATGTAATTAACATCATCTTTAGGTTACAATTTGAGGTGTAGGCTGAAGTAAGTTAGAATTTTTGAAAATTTCGCTGGGGACAAACGCTTATAAATAGTTAAGTAAAATGTCACATCTTCAATATACATACCATTAGAAAGAGCTAAGAGTTTCTTATAAGATAGAATTAGTTAATAAAAATAATTTTTATTTTCTAATTGCTTAATGATAAAGAATATTAAAATAACTATAACATAAGAAATACTCAAAGGAGGACTTTGAATTTTATGTCAGTCTGGGCACTCTGGGGGCAATCATCTCTTTTTTTTTTTTATATGGTATGAAATTCATGTATATGTTATTTTATAAAATAATAAAATAATAAATATTCAATAGAATTTCATAAAACTTGTCCTACTTAGAGATAAAAGGTTATAAAAGGTTAGTAATGCGTATTATCTCTGTTTAAGGGTTAATCAAATTACCCGAAATGCCTGAATGAGTATGGATACTACATATGAGTGGATACTACAAAGACATAGAGGAACTTATGCTCCTTAATAGATATACAGGATCTTTTCCGTTTGACTGCCGCCATTGAAACATAAGAGGTGAGTGCCCCCAGCCTTCTTTACTTAGCCTTATAAGGCTAACTAACGAAAATATAACGACCTAACCTAACCAATCGTTAAGTCAACTGTACGACCTTGACGATTGGTTAGGTTAGGTCGTGATATTTTTGTTAGTTAGCCTTATAAAGCTAACTAAAGAAGGCTGGAGGCCCTGATTAGTGTTGAAAAATAATCGAAACTTTACAAACTGGTTTTTAATCGATCTGTTTTTTGAAAACTGGTTTTAACCGGTTATGACCGAAAAGTATAGTAATTTTTAAAAGCCGCAATTGAAAGGTACTGACTTTAACTCTTAACAAGCATAGCTTATCGCCTATTTTTTGGTCAAAAGAATGCAAAAATGCAGCATCATATGTATGCATATGAATAAGAAAATGACAACTTTGACATATTTTATTTTAGCCAAAATAATACATTATTCAAACAATTTAGATTTGAAATAATTTTTTAAAATAAAACATCTATACTTAGAAAGAAAAAACTTCTTTTTGTAAAAAAAATTATAAAGAATAAAAATGAAATTTATCTCTATTTTGGAAAAACATTGAAATAAAATTTTTTAATAAAAAAAACTTTACCTAGAAAACAGAAAATTGACTCTTCGTGTAAGAAAAAATATATAAATTAATTTAGATTTTATCCCTATTTTGGAAATGACATCTTAAGAAACAAAGGGCATTAAGGGTCTTATACTGCGAATAGGGCTTTAGTCGACTGACTCTACACTACAGCCTACATGATGAGACAAACTGAAGATCGAGTTGCCAGATAGGCAAAAATTATACTGAAGAGCAGTTGCCAGTTTGTCACAATTTAACTTAATATAGGTATTCGAAGTTATTTTTGTGCGCTGTAGCGCGTAGCTGCACGTTCGCGCAAGTTTGAGCCAAATAAAAATCAATCGATAAAACCGGTTTTTTCTTTCGGTTTTCGATTTTTAGGGAAATTTTACAAACCGGTTGAAAACCGGTTTTTACAAACCGGTTTTCAACACTAGCCCTGATCTTCAGGTGATCCCCTTATTTTTCTGAGTACACGATTAAAACTTAAAAATTAAGCATGGATCTTGAAAGTAATTAAAATTGTTTATAAGAAACAAAATTTGAAGGGGAAATTAAGAAAAGCTTTTTTATAAAGTAACTTATTTTGTATCATCAAGACATTTCAGTTAAAATACAAAATACAAAAAGTTTAATTATGTTTCAATGGCGGCAGTCAAACGGAAAAGATCCGATATACAGTACTATATATCACAACTATAATTATATTTCCTCAAAGCAACAACATTAGAAAGTTTACATTTCGTTATTTGAATGTGCTGTAGAAAAAGGAACCTCTCTCTCTCTCTCTCTCTCTCTCTCTCTCTATATATATATATATATATGTTTTGAGGATACAAATTATTATTGTATGTAAAAAAAATTTTATTGGCTAACCATAGAGTACATACAGTATTTACTCCCTAAAACTTCTGAACTTGCAGCAGCGAAGCTGTAATTCTTTCTTTGGGAATATAAAAACCAAAAACTTCAAACGTTAACGCAAATAAAAAGTAAAATTTTAAAAAATCATTTAAAAATACTCCTAAATTGGCGTAAAAAAAAAATAACTATAAATACTATGATCATCACAGCGTGTAAAAGGGAAAATATTTAATGGAAAAACCAGAAAAATATTTTCAAGGTGTGTGTTGTGTGTGTGTGTGTGTGTGTGTGTGTACTCTCAGAATACAAGTTGTTTCATAAAAGTAACGATTCGGGTGAAGCCTGGCAGTGAGAAGAATGAAACGTGGGTTCGAACCGCAAATACCGCCTACAACTGGCCGGTTGTCTTTGCTGTGTCTTACGCATGGGGATAAGGAGAGCAGAGCAGAAATCTTCACCAGTTTTGCTTCTTACGAAAATAATTTGAAAGATAGAGTTTGGTAAATTCCACATTAGGTGTCTTTTGAGCCACTCAGGGAGCGCGAAGGACATCCTCAAATTATGTTTTTCTAAGGTAAGTATAGGAGATAAGGAGAGAAGAGCAGAAATCTTTACCATTTTTGCTTCCAGCAAAAATAAGTTTTTAAAGTACAGTAGTTTAGCGGTAGCCTGCTTAAGTGATTTTTTACCCTTTAACCTTTTAACCTTTCAACCTTTTAACCCATTGTAACATTTAAAAAGTGATCGAAGGTCAGTGGCTTCGCTTGCCCCTTCTACAGGGTGGGCCGTAAGTTTCCATACATAGGAAAAATTAAACGTTTGTTTTTATGTTTCAGATACCCTAAGAATATGCGTTTGACGAAAGAGCAACGAATTGAATTGGTCCTGTGGAGTGGCCTCCCAGATCCCCAGATCTCACCCCCCTTGATTTCTATCTTTGGGGGCACTTGAAGGCCATGGTGTATCGGGAAAAGATACGAGACATAAATCATCTAAAGGAACGTATCACCAACGCCATTACAAGCATAACGTCAACTGTGCTAATGCGTGTTCATCAACAGTGGGGAACACGTATTGAAATGTGTTTTCAAAACAATGGCAACCATGTAGAGCATATTATATAAATAAAAATGGTTGTCCATAAAAAAATGTTTATTTTTCCTATGTATGGAAACTTACGGCCCACCCTGTACTGTTATTATTTTTTCTTCCATTTTTCTAGCACGGCTACAGCCTTAACTTCTCATCGGATCTTCATAAAATTTAGTGGGAATGTTACCACTGTAGAGAATAGAGATCTAAGGAATTTACCCCAAAACGGCTGATTCCCACAATTTTCGACCGTAGGTCAGTGTATCAATCCCAGAAATATTGCGCGCAAGCAAATGTAATAGAGGTGAAAAATTTCTATTCAAAATATAAGCTAAAAATTTTATCTCCAAATATTGCTCGTACTAATAGTGTTATCATATCATTTCTAAAATCATCGTTTTCCAACCAATCGCGATGAAACTTGGTAGGAATGTTCAGAAATGAATGTTCTTCGGAATGAGTGTCATTTCGTCCAAATTTCTTAATATACTAAGCCAGGGCATCCATCAAAGTGCGAAAAACGTCGCCAAAGATCGCAGAAGAAAAAATATTGAAATCTTTTCCATGCAGATTTTAAATCTGTTCCTCTCCTTTCCAGAGGCTTAAACCTAAACATGTTAAAAATTTAAAATATTCGTTTATAAACCCGTCAGCTTCAATTATACGTTTACGTGAATTACTACGGAACGTAATAAAAAAACACTAAAAATTCGAAATATTAAACTCACCAAAAGATGTATAGAATAAAACTCATAAAAAAGTTCCTCCTCTTTAGAATTAGACTGATTTGTTGTATGTACTCTTTATATTTTGCATTTAAATGAGCACCAGTCAAAAATATAAATTCCAAAAATTTACCTGCGCAATTAGTTACTGATGTTACGTGACCAATATATATATATATATATATGTGTGTGTGTGTGTGTGTGTGTGTGTGTGTGTGTGTATATATATATATATATAATATAAATCTCTTCAAAAGTTCTATCAGATAGAGTAATATAAAATTTAAAATTTGATATTTTACATTGTATGTTGGAGTTAAACTAATTTTTTTTTATTTGTTAATTTTTTCTAAACGAACGGTAGACTTTTCATAACTATCGTATGTATGGTTCAAAAGATAAGGACGAATATAACTGAAATATTTCTCTGTACGAATACTGATATATATATATATATATTATATATATATATATATATATAGATAGATAGATACTGTATATACAGGGTTGCGCAAAAGTCAGGAGTCAAAGGAGCTAAAGAGAATGGATCTTTTCCGTTTTATGACCGCCATTATTTTTAAATTAAATTACTCTTTTAGTTAAAAAATTATAACTTATGCAATGATGACCCTTTGACTTCTGACTTTTGCGCCACCCCGTATATATATATATATATATATATATATATATATATATACTGTACTTTTCAATCTTTCAGATGTTCCGTGCGATGATTCCTCATTCCTTCTCATGTACATTTTATATATTTATTATTTCAGATAGCAGCAACATCAAAATGACATTATGAAGGGTTATAAGTTTTATTTTATTAGGTTAATAAACTTCCACATTTCTTCCATCATTAATTGGCGGCACAATTAATCTTATTCTTCGTACAAATTCCGAAAACACATTTTCCAGCACAGCTTCAGGGATGAACATGACTGCATTAATAATAGATTACAGATAGCTAATGAAGAAAGACACGTAGAAGTTTATTAACTGAATCAAATAAAAGTTATAACCCTTCACAATATAATGTCATTTCGATGTTGTTGCTATCTGAACTAATAAATATATATAATAATTAAAATTGTGTTTTGTATATTCATTTTGGGACGCACATACACACACAATATATATATATATATATATATATATATATATATATATATATGAAATCAGCATTATAATATACAATACTAATTCATATTTATTATATTTAATTCTTATATTTTATTTTCCCAAATGAACACTCGCATTTAATAGAGCAGAAAATGAATGGCTTTACCTTAATATGTTGTGAAAGAGGCAAATTATCATAAATAATTATGATTGTCGCATAAAATTAGAATCTAATTTTGAGGTAATCCTGTCAATGAACCTCAAACAAACCGTTCATAATTGAAGGTATGTTGATGAAATTATTATTTTATTAGTTTATTATTATTTTATTATGATGCTAAGAAGAAACGAGTATAATAATAATACTTAATTTATTATTAAGTTATTTATTTATTAATGTACAGTCAATCGAAAATTGTTTGTCGTAAAAGTCATGTTTCTTCCGATATTTATCAGTAGGGAATAATGACCTTGACGACAGGACCTTTTGAGCTGATTGTACAACGAACATGCAAAGGATTTAAAATAATTATATACTTTTCCTTTCCTTTCAACCTTTTATGGGCCATTCACAGTTATCAACATTTTCACAAGTGTACAAAGAGTACACTTTTTCAAGACCCCCCTGCCCCCTAAAGTATACAAAGAAAAATGTTGATTTTTTTTTTACAATGTATTGTATTGAAAAACTAGAGATACACAAGTTAATATTCAGACTCAAATTAAAAAAAATTGGAATTTAGCACTATTAAAATAAAGGAAATGTACTGACAATACAATCCATAACTGTCACACTATAATATTAATATAAATTGGCGGGAAGATATAACCTTTCGTTAACCTTTGGTTAGCTTCCGCCCGAATTGTTCATTCTGACGAAGGTCAAGCTTTTCACTCCACCTTAGACCTACAGTTTAACGTGGAATCCGAACCACGCCCCACCAGCAGCCAGCGTCTTAACCACTAGGCCACCTAGGGTACCCATTTATCTACCAACTACTTTCTTTTTTTTTATCGTGGGGAAGGATGAACAGCTCGGTTTTGCTGCGCACTGGCGCAGCCTGGGATTAGGCTAGTGCCTAGTGCCTAAGTTAAGTTTTAATGAGTAAATAAATTTCATTTCGAATTTTTTAATATTACATTTGAAAGTCAATAAATTGAATATTATTTCAAAGTAAATGAATTTAATATTACGTTTCACAGTAAATAAATTGAATATTACATTCCAAAGTAAATAAATAAATAAATGATTGAAATATTGCAATATTTTAATCGAAAAGCCTAACCTATTATTCATCTAATCTGGAAAGAATATTAAAAATGTGGCTGTCAGAAGTGACATTTTTGAAGCATAATTTTAGTAATAGTATAATAGGCTTATCAGAGTCAGTCAGATGATCAATAGTTAATTATTCAGTAATTTTAGTTCGTGATTTGAGATTATTACCTTAATAAAAGTTTGTAATTTTATCATGTATTGTAATGACTTGAGTTCATAATTTAATTAAAGTCTAGCTCTATAAGTAATTCAAATTATTTCTTATTAGGTAATTTATTCATTTGGGTAATTATATGCCGCTCTTGACTTACAATTATTCCGTTAAAACAATTCGGGTCTTTTCTAAATTTTAATGCAATTTGTTCAGATATAAACCTAGCGTTTGAATATTTAATGGTTAATGGTAGGCTGACCATACGTACCGTTTTGAACGGGACAGTACCGTTTGTTTTATATTTCCTGGCCGTCCCGTCGTTTTAATAAAAATGTCAATTTTGTCACGGTTTATGTACTTACTTTTTCATGAATACAGAATATTACATAACCCCGTCCCTTCTTTGCCATCCCAATGTCCCGTTTTTGTCTCAAGGAAATATGGTCAGCCTAGTTAATGGTATAACAACAAATTTTACAGCCCGCTTTAGACCGGTTACACTGATCAACACAGAAGTTTTAACTGGCAAAAAAATACATGCCTTTATCTAATTTTGATATGCTGATTCCAAAAATGCCATAAAAGAGACTATCACGTTGGTCATTTTTACTCTGTTTTTGATTGATTGGCTATCTGCTTGCTGATATGTGCTGTATACCATGCATAAATGTACACCTTCCATAAACGTCCACCAGGACATCTCATCTCAACAATGGAACACCGCTATCAAGGCAGATATAACCCCGCAATGATGGGTGACTTCTGTTGATTCCGGTAGAGGGAGACCTGAACATCTCACAAGAGGAAATCATGATCTTTTTATCATTTATCAAGTGTATTTTGAAATGTGATTCACTCTGTATGTATTCTAACGACTTGTGTTCCATTTTATGGGAAACAAAATTTGATATGGCATTGACAATGACATATTTAAAGTATTTTTATCTGAATATGTCATTGTGAAGCATGAAGGCTTTTCAGGCAAAATCGGTGAGATTCATTCAGTTCGTTAATTACGTTTGACTCTTTCGTCTCGTGGAATTGACAGCCGATAAATGAAGACCGCTAGTAACTCTCACATCACACAAATGTCTCGCATAATATATGCAAATTTTGAACACACACACACACACACACCCATATATATATATATATATATATATATATATATATATATATATATATATATATATATATGTATTTCCAATATTTTCTTTGTTTAAATTTCCTTTAATAAATCACTAGAAAATAAGTTAACCTTCATGTTTAACTTATAAGTAAAAAAATCATTAAATCAAAATATTTGCATAACCTCTGTTTTGCGTCTGCCAGAATTATTCAATCTGAAAAGGTCAAGTTTTTCGACCAACCTTGGAAAATGTACAACTTAGCGTGGAATCCGAACCACGATCGGCCAAAGAAGTCTGAAATTACAAAGTCTTAGCCCGAACTTGATGTCACGACCTTCGATCAGCAACCTAGCTCATAACCGCTTGGCTACTTCTCAGGATATAATATATAAATAGGATGAATGTCACACTTAAACATGTGAAATGAATGAATGAAGCAAATCACAAGGAAAAAGAAAAGTTCTCGTTAAAAACAGATATAATTGAAAGGAATATTCTAGAATGTGCATTCATCCATTTTAAAAATAATTTTAATAACAGTTCTGGAATGTATAAAATTGACAATATCTTGTTAAAATGCCTTTCACCTTTAATCAGTGCTTGTTAACCTTGTGCTAATCTCTTTTTACTTTTTGTTTTAATGTATATAGGTATATATTTTGGTTATCTTGAATACACGAAAGGCCATGGAATCATTTTTTCTTCGCCTTTGTAGGTTTGCATTATATATATATATATATATATTAGGGTGGTCCATATAAACAAACTTTCAATATTCTTTGCTCCCACCACTAAAATTTGTTTCTATGCGGTAGATATTACCACATGCCAAAAATTATGTCGATTGAAAAATAATTAGTGGTTGTGAAATGAGTTGCTATATTATATTTTTCACTCTTCGTTTCTTGAACTTGGTGCACTATGGGTGGTGCACTTCAGATAACTTATATGGTCCTATTATTAAAATTTGTATTGGAATGACTTATACCTTCCTCAACCATTCGAGCCCCCTGCAAGAGAATGACCGCACTTAAATTTGTTTTCCTTTCTATTCCTTAGTCTATCATTTAATTCTTGATTTTCTTATTTTAATTTCCTTTATCCTCGTGATTGAGTTGACGGTATGAAAATGTGTGGTAGCCAAAACCATGCTGTATTATTTATTGTATTATGTATTATTTCCATTTCGTGTTCATTTTAATATTATTGTTTTCTGTTTTGCAGAAATTTTGTTAAAATTAAATCGAATAGTTTATGTTCAATTATGACTACTCGGAAGAAAGCTGAGATTTGGCTGATAGGGCAACCACTAGAGGAATTTCCAAAACAACAACTTCTAACCAAACGGTCCGTTTTGCAACGTTTCCATCATGTGCGAATCGGAAAACCGACCCTTTCTATCAGGGAAGCTGCCCACGCAGTGGTGAAAGAAATCATAGAGACGTGGGCCTAGGTACTAATTACCTAAGCCACACCCCTTCGCCATGTAAAATAAACAGCATCAAAATCTTAATCCACCGCGCCTATCAACTTTGCTCTTCGTACTTAGCCCTCGAAAACGAAATAGAATTCATTCATAATTTCGGCATTAACAACTCTTTCCCAAAACATCTATTACAATTTTTAACCAGAAATTTTCTTAATAATATTTATCCCCCCCCTTAAAGTCTCCACCGTTAAAAATGACGTACAATATTTTTCCTTTCCCTATTACGACCATATTACCCACAAAATACTCTCAGAACTCAGTCTCCTGCTCACCCCTCTTTACTCCAAAATTAACTTTCAATTCGTTTTTACCAACAATAAGAGCATCAAATCATACCTCAACCACAAAGAAAAAACACCTCAGTCCTTTGCATCGTCCACCATCTACGTAAGTTATTCAACTTTGTTCGCTGCAAAGCGAACTATATTGGCGGCACCATTCGCAGCCCTTAAATAAACCTTCCAAATCACTGTCACCTTCACAAGTTCGCAACCACCCACTACTTCCCTCCAATTCCAAAATTATTAACGCAACCATTATAACGGCGGTCCTATGGCGATTACTGACAGATCGGTTTCTTTCTTTTGCGAGTTAAGGGAGGAAATAGTTCACGTAAAACGCAGTGTACGTGAGGTAACGGAAAGGCCTGTAACGCTTGAGGAGGGCAGGGGTAGGGCTACAGTTGACGAAAGCCGAACCAATACTAACGTTGAAGACTTTAGTAATTTGAAGGGTGAGGTGCGTAACCTAGTTTCTAGTTTAGGTAGCTTATCGGGAAGGTTGGAAAGAGTTGAGGAAGGGGTTAAGGTTGGTCCGAGATTATTAGATGGAGAGGGATTTAGAGAAGTTAACCCCGTGGGTCGGGGGAACACGGGCCCGACGTGAAAAATAGTTTAAAACGCCGGCCCGCGGTAAAAAATAAATTAAACGTCTTTTATTGTAACGCGCGTAGTATTAGAAATAAATTAAACGAATTTGAGGCGATGATTTATTCCGGCAACTACGATATAGTTGCTATCACTAAAACTTGGTTAAATACCGTAACTCGGGACTTGTTGGGGGAACTTGATATAGCGGGTTTTAAATTCTTTACTAATGATAGGTTACATAGGATTGGTGGCGGCGTTTTGCTGTACATTCGTAATTCCCTTAGGGTTATTGAGGTTAAGATAGATTTTCTGGCAGCAATTAATGCGATATGCGTTGAAGTTAGGGCGCGTAGTATTAGTTTTAATTTTGTTGTTGTTTATAGACCTCCCGTTCAACCCCTCGATACCGATACTAGATTTTACTAACTTCTCGGAAACTTTATGGATAATCGGAATAGTATAATTGTCAGAGACTTTAACTGCCCTAATGTTAATTACGAGACTTTTACTGGTAATGAGGGTTTGAGATTGATTTGAGTTCATGAAAGATAATTTTTTACGACAGATGGTTACCGAACCTACGCGCGGTGACAATATTTTAGATTTGGTGTAGACGAACGGCGAAAATATAGTCGAAGGTTTAGAAGTAGGCGAGAGTTTAGGATGTAGTGATCATCAAATTCTTAGGTTCAAGTTATTGATAGAAAACACTAAGGATAGTAACGTAATAGAAGTTCCTGATTTTCGTAGGGCTAATTTTGATAGTTTTGCGGATAGGATGAGAGTAGTGGACTGGGATAACTTATTTATGGGTAATGACACAAATTTGGGTGCTACTATAGCGTGATTCCTACCTCGATTCGGCGGTCTACCTTTTAATTATAGCTTCTTACCTTGTTTACTAATTGCTTGTTTACATTCCAATGTCCATCGCCCTTGACGATTGATTAGGTTTAGTCATGATATTTTCGTTAGTTTTAATGAAAATATCGTGACTAAACCTAACCAATCGTAGGTAGACCACATGCTATAGTAGCACCGAAACTATTTTTTAAATATATAAAATTGAATAATAAATAGCATTTTATATTTATTATATTTTTATTTATACCTTCGATAGGAATCACACTACAGTACTGTAGTTTCGAACCAAAACGGGTGGGAATCACCCTATAGTATCGAAGTCACCGGTAGGAATCACGCTATAGTAGCACCCAAATTTGCATTGGGAGGCGTTTAAAGAAAGTTTTATGAATATTAAAAGGGAGTTTATTCCTCGTAGGCCCAAGCGCGCTAGAAATCATGGTAGGCCCAAGTGGTGGATTAGGGAAATAGGCGAGTTCATGAACGAGCGTAACAGAGAGTATAGACTTAATAAGCGAAAAGGCACGGCAGCTAACTTTAATAGATATATCGAGCTTAGACGTCAGGTTAAAAGATTAGTTAGGAATGCAAGCGTAATTTAGAGATACTTATAGCTGCGGATAGTAAACATAATCTAAAAAAGTTTTTTGAATAAGTCAATAATTGTAAGCCGATAAAAGATAACATAAGCCCTCTAGTGGATGTTAACGGCGCTTTGGCTTCTGACGCTCAGGCGATGGCGAGTATTTTCAATAACTTTTTGCGACAGTTTTTACCGTAGAAGACGTAAATAATGTCCCCGACGTGGATGACATCGTTCCATTTAGTAGCGAGACTATTTTGGATGAAATAACTGTTTACAAGGGTGAGATTGCGCATTATATAGATAGGCTAAAAGTTAGCAAGGCTCCAGGCCCTGATGCTTTTTATCCCAGACATTTGAAAGATTTTAAGGACGTTATTGTAGGCCCCTTAACGAAGATTTTTAATCAGTCACTCGAAACGGGGATTATTCCTGAAGACTTCAAATTAGCTAACGTCACGCCCATTTTTAAAAAAGGCGACCGCACAGTAGCTAGCAATTATAGGCCCATTAGCTTAACGTCAATTGTCGGTAAACTATTGGAATCCGTAGTTAGGGATCGTATCATCGATCACTTAGAAAGTCGAGATTTGATTAATAGTAGTCAGCACGGGTTTCGACGCCATAGATCTTGTTTAACTAATTTGTTAGAATTTTATAACGAAATAATGCGCGATTACGATAGGCATAGAGCGGCTGACGTTATTTATTTAGATTTTAAAAAGGCTCTCGATACAGTTCCGCATGGAAGATTAATTGCGAAGGTTAAAGCGCACGGTATACGCGGTCAGGTAGCTAACTGGTTAGAGGAATGGCTTCGTGCTAGGAGACAGAGGGTCGTTGTTAATGGTAGTGAATCGGGGTGGTTCGATGTAGGTAGCGGTGTCCCACTGGGTTCAGTGTTAGGCCTATTGATATTCGTAATTTAAATTAACGACATAGATGTAGGATCGACTCGTAACGTGTCAAAATTCGCGAACGATACTAAAATAGGCGGTAACTTTGTTAACGAGAACGATAGAAATAGGCTCCAAGACGATGTAAATAGGATTATGGAGTGGACAAATGTAAAGTTTTGCATATAGGTTCTCGTAACAATAATTACACGTGCACGATGGATGATAGAGAGTTAGCGAGCGTTGACGAGGAAGTACATTCAGGCGTACGCGTATCTAAGGATTTAAAAGATAGGAACCAGTGCCTGGAGTCTTGTGCAAAAGCTAATAGGATGTTAGGCTTCATAGCGCGTAATTTCGAATTTAAATCGAAGGATATTATATTGCCCCTTTACAAGTCCCTAGTCAGGCCTCATTTAGAATATGCCGTTCAGTTTTGGTGCCCGTATTTGCGTGAGGATATTGATAGGTTATAAAGGGTTCAGCGCCGTGCCACGAAACTAATTCCGTCATTGCGCAACAAGCCTTATGAAGATAGGATTAGAGAGTTAGACTTGGATTCACTTGAAATTAGGAGATTAAGGGGGGAGCTTATTGAAGTTTTCAAAATCGTTAATACCGTCGATAACGTAAATTTTGACAAATTGTTCACTTTCGATAATAGTAATACTCGTAATAATGGATTTAAGTTGCGTGGCAGATGTTTCATTACTAATATCGCGAAAAACTTCTTTACATTCAAAGTAATTGATAAATGGAATAATCTTCCCGCGCCCGTTGTGAACTCTACCAGCGTTAACATGTTTAAAATCCGTCTAGATAGACATTTTTAAAATATTAACGTTGTTTATAATAAAAAAGCAATTGGCAACAGGATCTCTGGGGGAAAAAAATAAAAAAATTAGACTAACACGAACTTAGTTTAGCTTGTTGAGTAAATTAACCCACTTTTTGTTATTCTTTATACTTTTTTCCTTCTCCCCTTATTTGCATGTCTGTAACTCTATTGCATGTCTGTAGTTTGCATGGTATGATAGTGTTTGAGTTAAGAATGTGTTGCATGGTTTGTAATGCGTTCTTATTTTACTTCTTTTCGTCTTTCACGCCTTTCCACCAGAGTGGGCTGCATCCTCTACCTCCCAATGGAGTGGAGGATCGGTCTGCAACAGCTGGAAGAATGTGTTGCTTTGAGTTAAGAATGTGTTGTTCTTGAGTTAAGAATGTATTGCATGGTTTGTAAGCGTTCTTATTTTACTTCTTTTCATTTTCACCCCTTTCCGGAAGAGTGGGCTCTACCTCCCTATGGAGTAGAGGACCGTTCTGCAATCTTTCCTATTCTCTCCGACTATTTTCTTGACTTGTTGGCAGTGGCCGGCGGATGATGGTGGTGTCTTTTTTCTCTTTTTCTGAATGAATGTTTACCCACGAGTGATAGGTGTTGCTACTTACTTAACCCCTTATTCTCTTCTCTTAACGCCCTACTCTTTCCTTTCTCTCGGGCTAACCTTAGAGTGGATCTTAGGGTCTTTGTTAGTCTTAGCTTCTGTAGAACCTTCTAACCGATCTCCGCATTCTAGAGTCCATATACATCCTCAGTGTGAAACCAACTCTCAGCGATTATAGTTCTGCCTTTAACTTAAACATAGACAGATAAACTGAAATATCTTACCACTGAGAAGAAATCCACCATCACTCCGTCTGGCTCCAAGTTTTCTCATATGGATTCCTTCCAACAACCAATCATTCCCAACCTTCTGTTTTATTGAGTCCCCTCACCCCGATAATAACTTGGTAAGACTCTTCTCAATTTTGTTCACATTTAACTTTATATTTTGACTATTGATCACTCTTCTATATTTTATATTATTTTATTTTTAATTTTAATCACTTAATTAAATATATCCTGTAAACACACCATTAATGTCACACGTTTATTTAAATATATTGTATAAGTTTCCGTTTATCATATTTATTCATTCTTTATATTTCGTTTTATAATTTTAGAACTGATGATGGAAATTGACATTTCCGAAACGTTTGTAAATAAACATGTACCATCTCTTCGTCCTCTCATTCCTTGCTAAGCTACGGTTCCCCAAGAACAAACCCTTCAATGAAGTTATATATATATATATGATGCAAACCCACAAGGAAAAAGAAAAATTATTCCAAGGCCGTTCTTGTATTCAGAAGTACATCTCGTCAGGGTTTGCATCATTCATTCATTTCACGTGTTTAATTGTGAAATTCATAGCATATATAAATTTTATATATATATATATATATATATATATATATTTAGGATAAAAACGAAGACGTAGAGCAAGAAAGTCATTATATTTGGCTGCAGCCGACGTTTCGGGCAACTCTACCCATTTTCAAGGCCTAATAAATAAAAAGCTAAAATTAATGCATGACAAAAAAAAAAAATATACGAATGTCAAAACAAACTAATTCATAGCACAGAATAAAACCACTTAAAGAATAAAAATTAAAAAGCGTAAAACAAGCATAAGCCAAAAACAAAAATTAAAAATTATATACATGACAAATAACACATGATAAAAGTAAAACTTTAAAACTAAAAACATTCAAACAAATTAGTTAAAAACTTCACTAATAAAAAGTTAAATGAAAAAACGCAAAAGTGCACGAAACATACCATGCTCACTTGACATCCACAAACAACTGAGGCGAAAAGGAGACAGGGTCAAGGGGAAAAACAGAAAAATTTTAGTTGGTAGGCATTCTAATTAATATAAAGGGGGTAACAGCTAGAATCAATATTTAAGCTGGAGTTCAGAAATTTAATGCACAACGATTCATAAATACGGAGAGAGGACGGACATTTTAATGATTTAAGAATTTTAAAGTTATTAACGGAAATATCAACTTTACACTTAACAGAATGATTTCTAATGGCAGACTGTTCCTTTTTAGATAAAACTTTCCCTGTCCTATGGCTAATACCCATATGGGAGCAAAATCTTGCCTGCAAAGAACGAACTGTGCTGCCAACGTAGCTCAAACTTTGCTCTGCTTCATAATGAGTTTGAATTCCTTACTGATTTTTTCTTTAAAAATGGTTTTCCACGGGTTCTTGTACAAGGTATTATTGGTAAATTACTTAATAATGTTTATTCCCCCAACCTTATCCCAACGTATGATGTTCCTAAGAATTGTAAATATCTTGTTTTACCTGATCTCTACCAATTTAACACTTTTGTGAAAAAGCAATTGTTGAGTGTGGTGAGGAAATTTTATTTTCACACTGATTTTAAGGTTGCTTTTGTGAATAATAATACCCTTGAATGTTTTTTCCGTTGTAAGGACAAAATCCCCCCTGCGATGAACTGTTCTGTCGTTTATTTGTTTACCTGCCCTGGGTGTTCCCAGGGGAACTACGTTGGCAGCACAGTTCGTTCTTTGCAGGCAAGATTTTGCTCCCATATGGGTATTAGCCATAGGACAGGGAAAGTTTTATCTAAAAAGGAACAGTCTGCCATTAGAAATCATTCTGTTAAGTGTAAAGTTGATATTTCCGTTAATAACTTTAAAATTCTTAAATCATTAAAATGTCCGTCCTCTCTCCGTATTTATGAATCTTTGTGCATTAAATTTCTGAACTCCAGCTTAAATATTGATTCTAGCTGTTACCCCCTTTATATTAATTAGAATGCCTACCAACTAAATTTTTCTGTTTTTCCCCTTGACCCTGTCTCCTTTTCGCCTCAGTTGTTTGTGGATGTCAAGTGAGCATGGTATGTTTCGTGCACTTTTGCGTTTTTTCATTTAACTTTTTATTAGTGAAGTTTTTAACTAATTTGTTTGAATGTTTTTAGTTTTAAAGTTTTACTTTTATCATGTGTTATTTGTCATGTATATAATTTTTAATTTTTGTTTTTGGCTTATGCTTGTTTTACGCTTTTTAATTTATTCTTTAAGTGGTTTTATTCTGTGCTATGAATTAGTTTGTTTTTGACATTCGTATATTTTTTTTTTGTCATGCATTAATTTTAGCTTTTTATTTATTAGGCCTTGAAAATGGGTAGAGTTGCCCGAAACGTCGGCTGCAGCCAAATATAATGACTTTCTTGCTCTACGTCTTCGTTTTTATCCTAAATGTAAAATTACGTCTCCTTAGGAGGGATCCTATTTCATATGTATATATATATATATATATATATATATATATATATTTTTTTTTTTTTAGGGCGGAGTGAAACCAGACAAAAGTTTTCTTTCCCTTTAGGCAACACTGAAATTATATTGTGGTTTTAACTAGGAAACACAAAGGAAACTGAAATGATATTCTAGAGTATCTTGAACTGCCCCATTTTTGCCAAAATATGAAATAGGTGTCGTACTGGTTTTACGTGGTTTATAACTGATTCTTGGCGATGTTGTGGGGAAAAGAAATATGTATAACCCAAACAAAACTTAAAAATATATCTTCTGCAAATAATTTTCAGGTTATTTAATGAATTTCTATTTCCTTTTTCTTTTCTGGATTAACGATATTCTCGAATTTAGTGTTTTGTTGCAAGCAGTATAAAGAAACAAGGAAAGAAAAATAACCATTTTTTTTAATTTGCTTTATTAAATACATAAAGGGTATAGAAACACAACAAATGAGTACACAAATGGTAACTGCAAAAAACAACTTTAACTATTCGAATAAAGAAGGCAAACTTTTAGCAAAATTCTCTTTGGTTTCTACGTCTGGCATCAGACTACGTGAAATCATTCAAGCTCTGATAAAACCATCTTGTACTTCAAACTCAAATATCGAGCTTGAAGAGTCCGTCACTAATTTAATATAACGCTCCACATTCTGGGTATGATTTGGATAATTTGGAATGTTAGCTTCATTGTAAGAGGTGGCTCACTTAGTTTAATATCATTCCAATTAATTATTTCATGCCAGTCCTTTGCATCAATATTAAGATTAGGAACCTTGAAATCTCTCGATTCTAAATTTTGACCAGTCTCATTTCGCATGCCCCTGATTTTGGTAAAAGCTTTTTCACGTTTTTCCCAAGCTGAGTCACACAACATTGCCAGAAGAATATTTTCCGGTTGAGCAAAGTATGCATTTCAGGATATATACTTCTTAATAATTTCTACTGATTCTCTAGGCAAATGATTAACCCTATTAATAGCAGAAAACACATGCCTTGGGCCATCTATACAGTTAAGACTACACTTGATGTTAAACCAATTAGGACCATAATTTGTCATAATAAAGTGTGTTCTTATGTAAAGTTTCTTTGTTGGTTTCACTGTTGAAACATAAAGCCTACAAACCCTTTTAGCAAGAGTTAACCATCTAGCATGACTAAGAGGACCTGGCTTTACATGAGCAAGGTGTTCATCAACTGTACGATTTCTGATTGCTGACAATGCGGTATAAGTACTGCTGATCTCCACTAAGACCATCAACAATGTGTATGGCAGATATAATAGTTCTTTACTACTGGATTACTACTGGATTGTTTTCACAAAACTGAATGGCTTTCCCAGTAGGACCAACAAAGTTACTTGCCCCAGATGTTGTACCATTCAATGTTTCAGAAATATGTCTCAAAGGTAATTCATTTGTATGAAGCATACAAATGAACCAATGAAGTGGTCTACGAAGTGCTTTCTCCATAACATGAATCACGCCTCTTTTATAACCAGTGTTGGTATTTGTGCTATCACAGCCAATTACAGATATATCATTTTATAGATGTCTCTTTAATAACTGACAATACTGAATTTGCTATGTCTGCAGTCTTACTCGATGCTGGTTTCTGATGGATAATATACTCTCCACCTATCATTGACTTTCACTTTACTTAAAGGCTGATCCTTTCGACCATCGAAGTGTATGGAAGTAATAGGATTCACTTTATTCCTTTTCAATGTTTTTCAAAATCATTCTCTTTCTCTCCGCAATTTACTTCTGTCTATTGCGAGATGGACATCTTCTTTGGTGGTCATACCAACGTCTATCAAAGTTGCATTTGCAATAGCAGCAGCAGCACGATCTGATACACCAAATCTATCTGCTTACATTGCAACATGCCGCAAAGACATTCTCATTTGGCCTCCAGTATTTTCAAAAGCACAGTCTTCAGTTTCCATTATCTCTTTGTCACTGTCTTCATCTGAAAAATTTTCTACTAAGCTCAAAGGTTGAACTTCAGTGGAACGATTGATGGTTTTCTTTTCTTTACTTACTTGTTCTGAGAGCTTCCTCTTGTACCTCTTTTGTAAAATTTGTGTAGTATGCAATCTACACTCCCTATGTACATTTTACGATCACTCCTCTGATCAAGTAGAAAGTGTAATACCTCTTTTGCTACTTTTTTAACTCTCAGACATATGCATTATGCAAGCAATGTGAATTTCTTCACAATCATCACTGCATCCTATATATGTATGAGATTTTAAATTACATTTACAGGCACATATATCAAACAAATTACTGAGACTATTCATATATTAATATTTTAGTTTCACTGATGTTTTTGATCTACTCAACGTTGCTCCTCTTTCTATGAATCTTGCTACCTTTTGAAACAGCTTTTTCATGAACTGTGGGGAGTGATGCTTGCTGCCAAAGTCTCAGTAGCTCCTGAGTTATTTGTCTGATGATTGGTTTATTAGCTGCATTTTTCCTTTCTTTGAGATAAAGTACCGAGCCACTTGTAAATTAGTTGGCAAAAGATTATAAGGCAACTTCTCAAGAGTTCCAAATACAGGGTGTACATAGTCAGGATCTATTTTTGTGAAGCACTTGGAAATTATATGGAATTCAATCATAAAATGATAAAGTGGTAACATTTATTAAATAATTAAGAGTAGGATTCGACGTGACGCCCATCCCTGCACAGCTCAAATCGTTCCACAGCATTTCTAAACACATTCTGGAGCATTTGCGGGGTTATGTTATCTGCAGCAGTTCGTATACGTGTACGTAAGTTTTCAAGACTCGTAATCTTCGTCTGATAGACGTGCGATTTGATAAAGCCCCATGCAAAGAAATCTAAAGGGGTTAAATCTGGTGATCTCGCTGGCCAAGGTCTGTTGCTTCCGCGTCCGATCCAGCGATTTGGAAAACGTCCATTTAGATAATCCTGAACAATTTTGGCATAGTGACAAGGAGCACCATCATGTTGATAGACGACGGTACTAACAATCCTATCCCCGTCGTCTATCAACATGATGGTGCTCCTTGTCACTATGCCAAAATTGTTCAGGATTATCTAAATGGACGTTTTCCAAATCGCTGGATCGGACGCGGAAGCAACAGACCTTGGCCAGCGAGATCACCAGATTTAACCCCTTTAGATTTCTTTGCATGGGGCTTTATCAAATCGCACGTCTATCAGACGAAGATTACGAGTCTTGAAAACTTACGTACACGTATACGAACTGCTGCAGATAACATAACCCCGCAAATGCTCCAGAATGTGTTTAGAAATGCTGTGGAACGATTTGAGCTGTGCAGGGATGGGCGTCACGTCGAATCCTACTCTTAATTATTTAATAAATGTTACCACTTTATCATTTTATGATTGAATTCCATATAATTTCCAAGTGCTTCACAAAAATAGATCCTGACTTTATGTACACCCTGTATACAATGTTGCTTAGAACGCCTTGGGCTCACAAATTTTTTTCTTACTGAATGACATGGGGAACTTGAAAGCGTAGATCTACAGATCTACAGAAGCAAAGGCTAACAAAGACTCTAAGATCCACTCTAAGGTTAGCCCGAGAGAAAGAAAAGAGTAGAGGGTTAAGAGAAGAGAAGAGAATAAGGGGTTAAGTAAGGAGGAACACCCATCACTCGTGGGTTAACATTCATTCAGAAAAAGAGAAAAAAGACTCACCATCATCATCCGCCGGCCACTGCCGACAAGTCAGAAAAATAGTCGGAGAAAATAGGAGAGGGGTGAAAGATGAAAAGAAGTAAAATAAGAACGCTTACAAACCATGCAAATGAATCAGTGTTACCAGACATTTATTTGAATCACATTTTTTTACTAATTATGATCTATTTCTTTAGTTCTGCATGGTGTGTCTAACGTAGAATGTTCAATGTGGATTTATTGAAGTTGGGTATGGTGTTTCGATACTTTTCAACTGCTTGTAGAAGCCATTGCCATTGTTCTTCGTTTTTGGTTATCGTTTTTGCGAAGTCCTGGATCATGGCAATGCCTCGCTCGGCCACATCATTGGTGACTTTAATGAAAAGTATTGAAGTCCTGATCATCAATCCATTCCTCTACCAGTTTGCTTATCCACGCGGTTGAAGTAGCATTAAAGAGCTGGAAAACAAACCACGATCTTTCGTCTAGTATGTTTATCAGCTGTGTGTCATTGTAGGAGGACTAGGCTTTCTTCATTTTCTTCCGACACTGGTAGTGAGGCCAGCTTTTGTGCCGTAACTTGTTTCTGTTTGCTGGTCACACAATCGCTGCAAAGAGCAAACACTACCTTTTCTGGCCTCATGTAAGAAGTGTGCTGTCGGAGAACACCTAGAGCACTCTCAGCTACTTCCTTGTCCACCATCTTGTAGCTGATCAGATCTCGGTAGAGGCAGAGGTCGTTGACAGGTGCATCAGCAGCAACTGGCGCTGAGAGCCAGGCTCGGACGTACAGTACGGCGGTAAACTGTCATTCTTTGCAACGTCAGTAAAGTGTGTTCATTGTAACCCAGCTGTTCCCGAAACAGGTACATCTTCGTGTTGTAAATCACCTAAAATGAATAAATTCATTCATTTTTTTTATTAGATTCTATGCCAATGTTTTAATAATAGGCAAATTCAATGATTTAAAATATCTACAGCGTGTCCCAAAGAAATGTATACCCACTTTGTTCGATAATACCAGCTATGAGGATAATAAATATATTACTTTTTATGTTTTTAATAAAGAATTTTCTCCTGAATCTAAATATGTAATTATTTTTATTAAAAATTGAAAAACAAAAACGTTACAGATGTTTAAATTATAATTATTATTTTCGAGATTTCATGTGCGATATTTTCTAATATTTTTGCACGTATACGAGATAAGTTTGAAACCGACGGCACTGTGCAAAACTTACAAAAACAACGTTCTGGAAGACGTCGAACATCTTAGATAAAGTGTCATTTAACCATGGAATTTGTAAATTTTTTGAATTAATAATAATTACAACATTTATGCGTCAATATCAACACTAAACATAAGTATCTCAAAACAGTCGGTTAAAATATTAGAAAATATCGCACATGAAGTCTCGAAAATAATAATTAGAATTTAAACACCTGTAACTTTTTTGTTCTTCAATTTTTAATAAAAATAATTACATATTTAGATTCAGGAGAAAATTCTTTATTAAAAAACATATAAAAAGTTATATATTTATTATCCTCATAGCTGGTATTATCGAACAAAGTGGGTATACATTTCTTTGGGACACGCTGTATATACTATATTTGTCTATAATTTTTCTAATACGTTGTAATATTTGTCAGAGAATTTATATATTTATTATTTATACTATTCTACATGTTTTTACAATCCTTGGCCATCCAACGAGCGTGATGATATGCACCTGGACGACGGAACTTCACTTCGTGAGGCTCACGAGCTCCGAGCACAGTGAGTGTTAGTTCTGCCACCTCGCGATAGTCGTCACAGATAAAGTGACTTCACTCTTTCTTCTGGACGAACGTTGGAAGATTTGCAGATTACCTGATTCCGCATCTGTTTTAACCACGTGTCGTTGATAGGAAGTATCTTGAAGGTTGCTAGATCTATATCTAGCCATCTGCACACAAAATATAATGCTTCATATTTGCCGTATAAATTATCTTTGTTCAAGCATGATAAGTACATATTTTTTGTATTAAACTATCTGTGGTTTAAATTATAATTTTTTCATAGTGTTTCATATTCAGTGTTTTCTAAAACATAACGTAGCAAGATATCTTACCTGTCCTGTAAATAGAGAAATCTTGGTTCAGATGGACCACTTGCTTTTCCAAATAGTTTTGCCGATACTGACCCTGCTACCAATTCTAAAACATGATGGCGACATTCTAGATGGAGTAGCCTTCTTCTCAACATGCTTTGAAGCCTGACTACTGCTCCCTGAATTCTTCCTGTGTTACTAGCAGTTGTGTCGTAGCAAAGTCCAAAGACACGTTCCTCTATATTCCAGTCTTCTAGAGCATCCATAGATGCACGTGTCTGCGATTTGCCAGTCCCATCCTGAAGTCTATTTATTGAAAGAAGTTTTCCATTTACATGGTCTAGACTGCCTGAGATAAGGTTGGCTTGTTTGTGCTCCTGTATCCCAAAGGAATCTTGTATTAAAAAAACATTAGGTAATAATGATTACGGATTGGTAAAACATTCAAAATTTTAAAATGCAGCGTCTAGAAACATAAGCATTGTATAACTCTGTACTCATTCGTCAGCCAGACTCTGTGCTGAACGGACGCATTTCCTGAGCTCTCTGATATTGCTTCTACTTTTGGATATTGCCAATAACTTTAATTTTAGAAAGTTCTGAATTTTATATACTTGCGTTTATATTCACATTGTTATAGTTAAGTAATTGAATATAAGTGGTTTTTAGCGATTTAGAAGTTTTCATAGCGTGCCGGCTTAATTTAACTTAAACTTGTGTCAGTTACAAACTGATTTAACTTGCGCGATGCCGTCGCAGAAAGCGTCGTGTGTTAGGTGTAGGGGTAATCGGTGGTATACGGATTTTAAGGATTATAACGGCGATCCTATGGCGATTACCGACAGATCGGTTTCTTTCTTTTGCGCTTTAAGGGAGGAAATAGTTGACATAGAACGTAGTGTACGTGAGGTAATGGAAAGAATTGCAACGCTTTATGAGGGCAGGGGTAGGGCTACAGTTGAAGAAAGCCGAACCAATACTAACGTTGAAGACGTTAGTAATTTGAAGGGTGAGGTGCGCAACCTAGTTTCTAGTTTAGGTAGCTTATCGGGAAGGTTGGATAGAGTTGAGGGAGGGGTTAAGGTTGGTCCGAGATTAGTAGATGGGGAGGGATTTAGAGAGGTTAAGGGTGGAGTTAGGCCGCGTACGTTAGGTGATAGGAATCCCCCCTATCGAGGTTTCAAACGCTTTCGCCCACTTGGATAAGGACGTGAACGAGGGGGAAACTATTTTAATTGGCGACTCTTTATGCGCCATATGGATACAGAGTTCGTTGAACAGCATCCAACCAAGAGGAGGAGGGTCTATCTCCCAGGGGCCAGGGTTGACAGAATTAGAGACGAAGTGGATAGGGTTGATGTTGCCTCCCGTCACTCGTTGTTGGTGACGATGGTATGGGGCAACGACTCGTATAGGCCCGATACGAGTGTGCCTGACCTTTTGGAGAGATATAGGAAGTTAATTAGGTCCCTGAAGGTGAGGTCAGATAGGTGTTTAGTTCTAGGTATTACCCCTAGGCACAGTTTGGGTCTTAGGATCACGTCAAAAACATTATTTTTTTATACTAAATTAGAAAAGATTTGTGCTGAGGAAAATGTACCCTTCGTAAAGCTGTGGTCAGAATTCA
The DNA here is from genome assembly GCA_023014485.1 of Bathynomus jamesi. Taxonomy (NCBI): domain Eukaryota; kingdom Metazoa; phylum Arthropoda; class Malacostraca; order Isopoda; family Cirolanidae; genus Bathynomus; species Bathynomus jamesi. Next base: position 764,938 of record JAJOZX010000877.1, on the reverse strand, counting down.
GTGATCCTAGCCTTTTTATAAAATATGGGGTGCATTTTAATGAAATGGGTAATGCTAGGCTAGGTATTTTAATTGACGAAAACGTTCGAAAGCTGTATAGGTCGAAGCCTTCTTAAAATGTTGTGGGTCCGGGAAACGCGGGCCCGACGTGAAAAATAGTTTAAAACGCCGACCTGTGGTAAAAAATAACTTGAAAGTCTTTTATTGTAACGCGCGTAGTATTAGAAATAAATTAAACGAATTTAAGGCGATAATTTATTCCGACAACTACGATATAGCTGCTATCACTGAAACGTGGTTAAATACCGTGACTCTGGACTTCTTGGGGAAATTGATATAGCGGATTTTATATTCTTTACGAATGATAGGTTACATAGTTTTGCTGTACATTCGTAATTCCCTTAGGGCTATAGAGGTTGATAGATTTTCTGGCAGCAATTAATGCGATATGCGTTGAATTTAGGGCGTGTAGTATTAGTTTTAATTTTGTTGTTTATAGACCTCCCGTTCAACCCCTCGATACCGATACTAGATTTTACTCGCTTCTTGGTAACTTTGTTAATAATCGGAATAGTATAATTGTCGGAGAGTTTAACTACCCTAATGTTAATTACGAGACTTTTACTGGTAATGAGGAGGGTTTGAGATTGATTGAGTTCATGGAAGATAACATTTTACAACAGATGGTTACCGAACCTACGCGCGGTGACAATATTTTAGACGTGGTGATGACGAACGGCGAAAATATAGTCGAAGGTTTAGAAGTAGGCGAGAGTTTAGGATGTAGTGATCATCAAATTCTTAGGTTTAAGCTATTGATAGAAATACTAAGGACAGTAACGTAATACAGTCCCTGATTTTCGTAGTGCCAATTTTGATAGTTTTGCGGACAGGAAGAGAGTAGTGGACTGGGATAATTTATTTATGGGTAATGACGCAAATTTGCATTGGGAGGCGTTTAAAGATAGTTTCTTGAATATTGAAAGTGAATTTATTCCCCGTAGGCCCAAGCGCGCTCGAAATCATGGTAGGCCCAAGTGGAGGACTAGAGAAATAGGCGAGTTCATAAACGAGCGTAACAAAGCGTATAGACTTAATAAGCGCAATGGCATGGTAGCTAACGTTAATAGATATATCGAGCTTAGACGTCAGGTTAAAAGATCAGTTAGGAATGCTAAGCGAAATTTAGAGATACTTATAGCTGCGGATAGTAAACATAATCCAAAAAAGTTTTTCGATTATGTGAATAATCGTAAGCCGATAAAAGATAATATAGGCCCTCTCGTGGACGCTAATGGCGCTTTGGCTTCCGACGCTCAGGCGATGGCGGGTATTTTTAATAATTTTTTTGAGACAGTTTTTACTGTAGAAGACGTCAATAATGTCCCCGATGTGGACGATATCGTTCCATTTAGTAGCGAGACTACTTTGGCTGAAATAAGTCTTTACGAGGGTGAGATTGCGCATTATATCGATAAGCTAAAAGTTAGCAAGGCTCCAGGCCCTGACGAGTTGTATCATAGACATCTGAAAGATTTGAAAGAAGTTATCGTAGGCCCCTTAACGAAGATTTTTAATCAGTCACTGGAAACGGGGGTTATTCCTGAAGACTTCAAATTAGCTAACGTCACGCCCATTTTTAAAAAAGGCGACCGCACAGTAGCTAGTAATTATAGGCCCATTAGCTTAACGTCAATTGTCGGTAAACTTTTGGAATCTGTAGTTAGGGATCGTATCATCGATCACTTAGAAAGTCGAGATTTGATTAATAGTAGTCAGCATGGTTTTCGACGCCATAGATCTTGTTTAACTAATTTGTTAGAATTTTATAACGAAATTATGCGCGATTGCGATAGGCATAGAGCGGCTGACGTTATTTATTTAGATTTTAAAAAGGCGTTCGATAGAGTTCCGCATAGAAGATTAATTGCGAAGGTCAAAGCGCACGTTATACGCGGTCAGGTAGCTAACTGGTTAGAGGAATGACTTCGTGCTAGGAGACAGAGGGTCGTTGTTAATGGTAGTGAATCGGGGTGGTTAGATGTAGGTAGCGGTGTCCCACAGGGTTCAGTGTTAGGCCCATTGCTATTCGTAATTTACATTAACGACATAGATGTAGGATTGACTAGTAACGTTTCAAAATTCGCGGACGATACTAAAATAGTCGGTAAGGTTGTTAACGAGGACGATAGAAATAGGCTCCAAGACGATGTAACTAGGATTATGTAGTGGACGGATAAGTGGCAGATGTAATTTAACGTAGACAAATGTAAAGTTTTGCATATAGATTCTCGTAACAATAATTACACGTACACGATGGATGATAGAGAGTTAGCAAGCGTTGACGAGGAAGTAAATTTAGGCGTACACGAATCTAAGGATTTAAAAGTTAGGAACCAGCGCATGGAGTCTTGCGCAAAAGTTAATAGGATGTTAGGCTTCATAGCGCGTAATTTCGAATTTAAATCGAAGGATATTATATTGCCCCTTTACAAGTCCCTAGTCAGGCCTCATTTAGAATATACCGTTCAGTATTGGTGCCCGTATTTGCGTGAGGATATTGATAGGTTAGAAAGGGTTCAGCGTCGCGCCACGAAACTAATTCCGTCATTGCACAAGAAGCCTGATGAAGATAGGATTAAAGAGTTAGACTTGCATTCACGTAAATTTTGATAAACTCTTCACTTTCGATAATAGCAATACTCGTAATAATGGATTTAAGTTGCGTGGCAGACGTTTCATTACTAATATCGCTAAAAACTTCTTTACGTTTAAAGTAATTGATAAATTGAATAATCTTCCCGCGTCAGTCATGAACTCTACCAGCGTTAATGTGTTTAAGAACCATTTAGATAGGCATTTTAAATATATTAGCGTTGTTTAATATAATAATAAAACAATTAGTAACAGGAGCTCTGTGGGTGGTGATCGGGGATAAGTCTGTTGACGTCTAATGCCAGCTTGTGGCATGCCAGCGTGTGATATGCCAGCAAAAAAAAAAAAATTAGCCTAACACGAAATTAGATGTAGCTCGTAGCGTAAACTAACCTACTGTTTGTTATTCTTTATATTTTTTTTCTCCTTATTTGCATGTCTGTAACACTTCATTGCATGTCTGTAGTTTGCATAGTATGATAGTGTTTGAGTCAAGAATGTGTTGCATGGTTTGTAATGCGTTCTTTTTTTGCTTCTTTTCATCTTCCACCTCTTTCCGGCGGAGCGGGCTGCATCCTCTACCTCCCTATGGAGTGGAGGACCGGTCTGCAACAGCTAAAGGTATTCTCTTCGACTATTTTCCCGACTTGTCGGCAGTGGCCAACGGATGATGATGGTGTCCCTCTTTCTCTTTTTCTGATTGAATTTTAACCCACGAGTGATAAGTTTTCCTACTTACTTAACCCCATATTCTCTTCTTTTAACCCCTTACTTTCTTATTTCTCTCGGGCTAACCTTAGAGTGGATCTTAGGGTCTTTGTTAGCCTTAGCTTCTGTAGATCTGTAGATCTTTCCATCCCAGTGTACTACAACATATTTTGGAGGGACAAATTTACTCTTAACATCTTGTGCCACTTCACGTCGATGTACTGTAATGCTCTCTGTCTCACTGTAGTTGCCTTGGAGATGTTAAATTGATCAAGATCCACCGGTAGAAATGCTGATCGCGCGGCTGCACTGACAATTCCAGCAACCTAATAAAAATAAGATACACAACATTTTTAAAAGAAGTAATTGTACAAACAAAGCCAACTCATGTAAATTAATTGTACTGATATATATATATATATATATATATATTATACGAAAGTAGATCAACCGGTAAACAAACCTGATTGTTGGACATGCGGAATCGATCGGCCATCTCAATAATGGGAGTACATCTCAGAAGCTTACGAGGCAGATTGATAGAAACTGTTTCTTCAATACATCGTTTTGTGGGTGCAACGAATTGACTATCCGAACCATTGATCCCTTCAGAATTATCATTACTCTCAGAGTCATCCGAGTTCTCTGAGAAGGTTTCAGCATAATGCTGTTCCTTTGAAGTGGAAGCTAAAGAATGAAAGCTCGTATCTTTGGCGTGTCGGGCTATCTTATTTTCTTCTCGTCTGAACCTTTCTGCTTGTTGTTTTCTCTTTATGCTAAACACTTTGTCATTCCCAGACATTGTACCAAGTCTTTCTGAACGTTCAGCAAAATAAAACCTGATATCTTCGTCTTTATCGTATGCATTTAGGAATTTGTTGCATTTGATTTCTTCGATCGCATCATCTGCTCCGATGTCCCAAAGTCGATCAAGTTTGTCTGTAAACAGCTTTCTCTTTTCTTCCGGGTCAGATTCCCTTTTCCTGTTTCTGTTTAGTGCATTCCATTCACTCCACAAAGCTTCCAGCTTCTTGATGCAGTTGCTTGCCCACATTGTCTTAATTCTAGCCATCGCCCAGAATGTAAGAACATTGGCAACAGTTATTTTGACCGCTTCTCGCCTATTACAGCACTTTTCGTTAACGTAAAAGAAATAACTAAGAACTTCTCGGGCAGTTGGCAATTTTGAGCCGCAGATAGAGTGTGTCGGCTGTCCTACCAGGAAACATTCCGTCGAGTATCTTAGTACAGGAACTGAAGGCCAAACCTTGTCCTTTTTGTTCTGCTTCATTTCGCATTCACTCTTATACCATTACTAGAATATTTCAACAAACAAAATCAATCTGCAACAGAAAATTAATTGTAACTGAGGTAACAACCTTACACAAGTCAGACTATACAGAATTTAAGAAATCACTGACTGAAAAAAATACGTCTTGAACTGTAGTGGGTTTGACATGGCCCTACATTCAATTATATGAAATATGCATATAATCGTCATCTGTACAATAAAGAACAATGTTTTTAGTTACGTTTTGTTATAGAAAATGACCTTGATGTCGCCCACAAAATATAAAAAACAAGAATAATGGAATACAGAAGAAAGCATGCGACACCGCCATGATTCAAATGTTTATTAAATGATATACAAATCAAGAAATAAGTGCCTTATTATTATAAATTAAATTATACAATTAAATTTGGGAACAAATGAATGTTATATTAATAAATTGCAGTGCTACCATTATTGCGAATCAGTAAATTTCCCTAAATTGCTCTAAATTGAAGAAAAACTGAAGTTTCCTGAAGTCCAAGAAATTCAACCTCAATGAGGAACCCCTAAACAAATTTTGATTTTGACAAAAATGGTATCAAAGAATTTCCATTGACTTGGGAATTGGGAAAAATACCATCACCTATAAATTTCAAATTTTTTTTTTTTGAACCACCCTAATGGGGAGGAAGAAGACACGATGCGAACACAGTATACAGTACGACCTTGAAAGGAATACTTAAATCTGGGAATGACGCGAAATAATATATTAAAGTTATAAAAATTAATAATTTTGGTTTCATAATGACATTAATGGGTGTTATTCATATGATGTAATGTTGACGGATGAATGCTAGATGAGAACTCTATTTCCTGTTTGTTAAATTGCATTCGTACAAAAGTGGGATGATTAGAAAACCTGGCACAATTTGTATCATGATATTCGTTTTTTTCAGCAAACACTACAATAAAATATCAGTGTGCCATTGTAAATTATCATTTTCACCCCGCTCTAAATATATATATATATATATATATATATATATATATATATCAACACAAGACCAGATGCAAATTGCAGGTGTTCGTAACTAGTATGACCACAAAATGCCGGAGTGCAGAGCAATTGCATAATGCTACAAGAGTGCCACTCCACCCCCCTTTGTTGCAAGGCACCCCCACCCCCCTTTTTGTTGCAAGACCTCTTTAGGGGAGAAGTAGGGACGGCCTCACCCCAAAAGGGCATACCTAACCTGGGGGAACCTCTTTGGGGGAGGAAGTGGGACGGCCTCATCCCCCCAAAGGGGCATACCTAACCTAAGAGAGAGAGAAAGAGAGAGCAGCAGGAGGTGTTCGTCCGACAGCTGTCAGACGCATATGAGGTCTTCAGCCGCCCCGCCGCTCTCTTATAGGACCCTAATCAGCCAGTTGGCTTAGAAGGCTGAGTTGCCAGATTCGTTATTTATTAAATTATTCCATATATTAATCAGCCAGTTGCCTTAGAAGGCTGAGTTGCCAGAATGCGCTATGCATTTAATTTATCCCATATATTAATCAGCCAGTGGGCTTAGAAGGCTGAGTTCCCAGATAACATTAATTATTTAATTATTCCTTATATTCTTCTGTCATCCGGCTTAGAAAGTTGAGCTGACAGCCTCGCTACTTATTTATTAAATTATTCCATATATTCCAGTTGGTTTAGAAGACCGATTTGACAAATAACAATTAACTAAATATTCAGAAAACCGAAAACAAACAAGTGCTATAATCGTGTTCAAGGAATAGATAAAAGACCAATAAAACGTTCTGTTTATTTTAGCTGAATTAATGGATATACAATGGGACATATATATATGGGCAAATAATAGAACGGAAAATATATAATCATACAAAGCATAGTATTAAGAGAATATTAGTACAGCAAAATATATAGTTATATTAATTATATATAATCATACAAAACATAGTATTAACAAAATATTAGTACAGGAAAATATAGTTATATCAATTATATATAATCATACAAAACATAGTATCAACAAAATATTAGTAGAGGAAATATATAGTTATATTATCAAAAGTTATATTATCAAATATTAGTACAGGAAAAAATACACAGTTATATTAAATATGTTGAAAATATACAAAACATAGTATGATCAATATATTAGTACAGGAAAAATATACATATATATTAAATTATATTCGAAATATACAAAACGTATACTCATATTATTACGGGAAAAATATATATTGTCTTTACGTTCTACGGTGCAAAATGGTAAACTCGCATTTGATAGAGTCTATATCAACATCGCCATTACTTTGTACAATGTGGTAAAACCGCCCAAGCATCACTTCACCGTTTAACTGATGCGGCGGTCTATACTCGATATAAATGGCTTTCATATCGTTCAATACTATTTTTGTACCCACTTTACACTCGGCGGGAAAGTTATCTTTAAGTACAGCTAGAACACAATCAAAAGCACGCACAAAAATGTCATCGTTAACCACAACATTAAATACAAGTTTATAATCATGCCTTTCCAATCGGGGTTTTTCTTAACGTCCCGAACTTTTCAATCGTGAACTCTTCTTCACTCGGCATAGCAGCAATTGAAATATTCTACCAAATCGTAACGACACCTATCCACTATATAGAGGTACAGTTCTTCAGGGTGAATAGTGTAGGCGAGCTCAGCTCTGTACCTCTCAAGTGCTTTGTACCAAAGCTCAGGATATTTCGAAGAATCGAAACCTTTTAAATATGCATCCAGATCTAGATCATTCTCCCCCTGTTCATTCCTACATTCAACAAATCTGTCGAGCAGAGCGGTGTAAGCGTATTCAAGAACCGTGTCAAAATAAATCATATCCGTAACACGCGCATCTAATATAGGCTTCAGCTTACGGAATCCGACGATCTCAAACATTCTGTCGAGGATGAAACGGTTTCGTGTAGGAACAAGAACGTCATTATCCGCTGTGTTCTTCCACATCAGTCGTATATCAATGCATGGTTGTTCGTTATTTACACTCAATGTACAAACAATGGTATATGAGGAGGCGTCACTAATCGTCTCTCTTCTTGTACCTACGTCAGCTGGTATTTTATAAGGTCCTCAGCCCACCTCTCAACTACCACGAAGATTTTATGCATCTCCTCAAGACTTAAATAACGTTACGTTTGCTTGCATAGCTGCAGATCGTTTCAAGCACACAGTTAATGGTGCCGGTTTCTCGCCTGAACACGCGCAATGACTTCGTCACGGAGACGTCGTACGATGCGTTGAGAATGCTTCTCAAAGGGAGTGCCATCATATTCGCACGTTCACCGGTTCGAGATGACTATGGCACGTCCACTCGGCGCAAGCTCTGAGATGACTATGAGCCACAGGAGGCAGGCAGGCAGGATCGGCTCGAGGGGTGGGGGTGAATCATCCTCATGAAACGTGAATGGGTTTGTTTGAACTCGTATGCTCCGGGAGGAGTGAGTCACACCATAATCTAATGAAACGTGTACGGCGCTGACCCAACATGAATCGTTGTATCCCATTGTATTGGGCAGATGTTTTGAGAAATTTTCCGATACAAGAATTAATTTCGGTTTTAATGTTTTATCACTACCACTTCCCCGAATACGCACCAGGCATTTTCTTTCAGGGTAATTTTCACGAACTAAACACATTTTTTTAAATGTTTTATCTCCTAAACATCTTCACAAACCGGTGCGCTATTAGAGAGAAACATATGTTCATATTTATCCTTTTTGTTTAACAGGCGATACTCATCTCTAAAATCTGTTAAAAACTCACACAGCCCATTAGCCACAACCTCACTACAAACCTCATCATGATATATATTAATGTAGTGGTAAAAATACTTAAGATTGTCCATGATGGCAAGATTTAGATTTTCAGCCGTAGGGTACGAGTAATCGGCATGGTGTAACATGATATAATACCGCTTATCACACCACTCATCCACAAGACTCACTACCCATAACTGTTGTTTATCTTCTGAGCGTGTTGCTTCTTCTACCACGCGGTATATGTGAGCCTTTATAAAGTTTAGTTCTATAACATACTTCAGTACATCGTCTGTACTGCGAAATCCTACAACTCCATCGCCAGAATATCCGTAGAGTATTTGAATAGCCTGAAGCCCCGCCCAAATTCATGCGCAGGCTTCATGGATTCAGCGAATTACGACACTGTTGGGTGTGCCCAGGGCCTCATTTGGTCGAAAATGCATGCCTACATGTTAAAATCCGCCGAAATTTCACCGCTATCCAATAGGAAGCTAAGGATCGCTCTTGTGGGCTGGTCACATGGCCCCCTTATAAAGGGAGAACCACGACAGACGCAGTTTCTCCAGCTAGCGAATTATACAACATGAGTCAGCTGTACGAATCAACCGACGTGATTGGTGATGGCGACTTTTACGGCCAAGCGACGCTGTACCTCTTCAACGCTGCAGATCGGGGCGATCTCTTTTCAACACAGAATGTTATGGAAAATTGCGTTGCAGCGGAAGATCCAACAGGCAATGCAATTGAGATATAAGTGAATATATTCTCCGTTTCAATCAGTGCTAATTACCATATAAACGCGTTTTGAAAATTATTTTGTATTGTTTCTCGTTTCGCATTTTGTTTCTCTAACCAATTCAGAAAATCATATTATGTTTAACTTATCGTAGTTTTTTATTTACTGGCTGTCCCCTCATATATATATATATACTGTATATATGGTGAAGCTTTAAGAATATTTTCACGGTAATTGAGCACTGTTGTAGGAAAGTACCAAACTGCAATAATAGCGTTTTCAAAATTATTTTGTATTGTTTCACGTTTCGCATCTTGTTTCTCTATCCAATTCAGAAATCATATTATGTTTAACTTATCGTAGGTTTTTTTTACTGCCTGTTCCCTCATTTGTATATATATATATATATATATATATGGTGAAGCTTTAAGAATATTTTCAAGATAATTGAGCACTGTTGGAGGAAATTACCAAACTGCAATAATAACGTTTTCAAAATTATTTTGTACTGTCTATTTCCATCGCGATTATACCAGTATATATATATATATATATATATATATATATATATATATATATATATATGGTATAGCTTTTAATAATATTTTTCTCGATAATTAAAGATGAATTTTTCTCGTTTATAATTGGTAATCTAATTTCCTTTTGTTCCGAATTTTTCTTCAACGTAAAAATTAATCCAGTGCTTATCCATTGTCTCCCCTCATATATATTTTTGGTGGAGCTTAATTTTTCTCGATAATACACCACCGCAGTAGGACTTTAAGTTACCAAATAGCAATAAATGCGTTTTGAAAAACATTTTTAAAATATTGTCTGGCCATAATAAAGCGAAGTGAAGTGCTATCTACCCAGAGGACGGTCTCTATTCATATATATATATGCTCCTCTGTGTGTATTTTGGGTGAAAAACAATAGGTTTTTATTTATTGTCAAAACTTTTAAGAATTATCTGCTTTTAAAATACGTAGTATTTTCTCTTATTGTATCACTTTATTTTTATTTAACCTTATATAACCGAGACGGAGCTTGATCGCATTATAGCCACTTTTGATGAAAGGGGAATAAATGCTATGGATGCTTCTCAGAACAGCCTACCTAGCGATACAGAAGTCGCAGTATTGAATCACAGTCGTTCAAGCGAGCGCGAGTTTGCAGAGGAGCTGATGTAAGTGTTTTTAGATTATATAGTATGTTTTTGGAATCGTGAACAAAAGATTGGGTAGGCCAGGTTAGGCTAGGATATATATATATATATATATATATATATATATATGGTGGACGATTTAACTGCATCCAATTTCATGACATTTATTTAATCTTATAGGACCGAATCCGAGCTAGAACATATTATAGCCACTTTTGACGAAAGAGTGATAAGTGAAGTGGTAACCACCCCGCCTAGCCAACCCAGCGATCCAGAAGTCGTGGCATTGACTCACATCCGGTCAAACGAGTGCGAGGTCATCGAGGAGATTATGTATTTTTTAGGATAAGAACAAAGCACAATATATTTTCATTTATTAAATAGTAGAAATCATGTACAAAAAGGGTCAGTGCCCAATTCTTAATAGATACAAATGTATATATAGGTTTACACAATATACCTTTACACATTATAGGGGGTACTAACATATGGTAACCTTCTTTTTATCTGTCTGCATACATATTTATCATTCATATTTGTGCCGCATATATCGAATAATTTTTAAAAATTCATAAATCCCTTCCCACGTGACATAATCATGAGAAACAAAATACAATACATTCCACATGTTTCAGTATAATGTCCTTGGAAACGATATAGATTCCAAATAGTCCCTGGGACATCTTGTTGCGCTATGAACTTCACAATTGCCGAGTCATTCCATGGTGGAAATCCGAGTGAATCGAAATAGTACATTCTTTCCTTAGTTTTAAAATAGATTGCAAACCAATGAATCCCGTCACCCCCCACAATGTCGGTGTTAATGATAACCCCGTACCAGTTTCTCGAACTAGCCAGCTTCAATATTTCATTCTTCGCGAACACTCCGATAAATTTTGAACGCGCGAAACAGTAAGTTTTCATTACTCTCTGGAGTGTATTTGCGTCCATTTTAAAAATCTGTGGTGACGTTCCTAAATCTATGTACTTCTATTAGGGCTTGCAACTTGAGGTATACTAGTACACTAATAGGCGCGTCTATAGGTATGACAAACTCCAGCCTCACTGAGATGGTACCGCTCTGTTGGAGTTTAAATGCGTATGTACGCCAGCAGTTAAGTCAGGCGTAGTGTCAAATGAGTAGATGTTAAATTCTTCAACAAATTCTTTCTGTTATGCCGAAACCAAGTTCATCACACGCACCTGTATTATGAGCCAAAGTACTATAAGCTCTCGCGCAGAGCGGGAACACTGCATCTGTTGAGTAATCCGTATCCATTACCCCACCCAGGGCGATGCCATTTACGTATAGAGTAATATTTATGGCCGAAATTCTCGAATTTTAAGGCAATCTTTTTATAATTTCCATTCGTCGAGGCGTGGTCTTGCATTCCAATTAAAATCCTTTTATGTAGGACTCCAAGAGCAATGTTTTCTAGCTGTTTCGATGCCAGCCCTGCAGGAATCGTGTACAGCTTGATCTGTACCGTGTTAATTGGATATTTTACTGTGGCATGTACCAAATCTTTCTCAATTTCTATTTGCTTCGGGGAACTTAACTTCACACGGCGTATACGTAAATACGTTTCCTTGATGTGTATCACAACGGGTTTCGCGCCTTCTTTTTGGTCAGCCCCCAGATTTATGCAAATCTCAGGGCTCGTGCGGGTAAGCTTCAATTTCATATCTACCCCGTCCGTAAGCAACTTCTCCTGGAAAGTAAAGCCTGTATGCAGGAGTCCAAAACACTCGTATATCTTTTTTTTAGAATTTTAAAATTTATCCTTTATACTGCTCTCGTCTTTAGTGGTAATACCCATCGGCGGATAAAAAGGTGTCCTTCGCATCTCTTGAAAAGTTGAGGACATTTTCCAGATAGGCTCGTAGGTGGTAGTACCCCGTGCCTGCCGAAATGTTAGTCTGATTTAAATATACATCACACTGACTGAATATGGAGTGCAGAAAGTTGGTTTCAGGGTAGGCAGCGTAACTATCATCGCAGTCCGTTCCGTCAGAATGGGCAATGCGTAGTTTAGCATACATGTGTATGCAACTCGGTCAAAAATGTAAGGGCCCGAGCTGGGTATCACGAATTCTATAGGGGCACTGGGTGAACTAATTGTTTAACGGGTTAACTCTAATAAAGTCACTATGTTCAGTAGAGACCTGAGTAGGTGGTATATCAAAGAGGGACAGTTCCGATTTACAGCATTGTGAACTACACGGTTGAATGAAACGTGCCATGATGAGTCAGAAATAGTGCCACCTTCCCTCGACGAGTATTAGTCAATCTATGATTCGTGAGAGTAACGTCCTCAGCTTATATCAGTTAAAAAAATGATCAGCCATAGGTTTCATACGCTTTGAGCACTTCTTTTTGGTTTCCGTTTGCGTTTAACGCCACGTGATGATAACCCCTCCTTCCTAGCAGATCTCTTCTTTCCACCACGTGTTGGTAACCCCTTATTCCTAACAGATCTCTTCTTTCCGCCACCACGCATTTTTCTCTTCTCATCTTTGATGATTTCATCCCGTGTACGTTTTATATGTTTTTTTAGAGCTTCTTTAGGCTTAGTGCCAGCCAATATGTCCTCTGCTGCGTTAAAACCTGTTTATAACGCCTTCCTCCCTAGGTACCTGGCCCCCCCCTCTTCAACAGTGGGACAGCGGTGCGTAGTATGGATGAAAAAATGGACCCAAGTCCACTACCACGCTGGTATCTCACCCCTCGGTATACTGTGAAAGGCTTTCTGTCCATTATAACTCAGTGCGCCGAAAGTGCAGCTTCACTGTTAAGCTCCCATCACAACCGAATGGAAAATTTTTACCCTCAATCGTTCTTATATATATTGAGATATTGGTTATTAAGTTAATTGCGACACTCACATAATGGGGTATGGTATATGTAATACTCAAACCCCTTCCTCTATGGGTGGGGATGTGAGCTATGCGTAGCAGGCGTGCCTGGGTATCCCCAACAAACTGGTGTTCCGCTATATTGCTGTAAATATAGCACATGTCTGGAGGCTGAGAGCTTACATCCAATTTCTCCATCTTCAATTGATACACTAAGGTGGAAAAGTCATGCTGTGCCTCGTGAAAGGTTCCTTTGGAAGGATGCTCGATATCGCCCCTCGGTTATAATTTTGAACACTCTTCCGTCTTTTAGATTTCTGTTAACCTTTGATTTTAGCATTAGAGTATGTGCAGGGTTTCCTTTGTTTACGATTTCGTATATTAAATCATTCGTAAGGCTTCAGTTTTTTAAACTTACGTTTAAGTTTCTCACAACATCCTCAACCGAACTATAACGCCCCGGCCCTGGTGTTATTTCTGTACTGAAAAACTGTGCAACCTTAGTCCGGGCGATACGTATAGTTTCATCCCGAGTTAACCCGGCTTTTGCACACTCGTTACAGTCTCTAAGAACCGTAAAAACGGTGTCTTTATAATCAATATTTAAAAAGAGGGTGTCCAGCTGAATTTCACATATTCCCACCTTATACGAGTCACGGCCTAACTCAATGGGTCCATGGAGCTCTGTTACAAAGTTGGCTAGTGTGTTGTTAGGTTGTACAGACAGGGACGAGGAGGACGGGAGTGTGACGTAGAAATGGTTAGGAGTCATGCTGCATACTAATTAAGCTTCATTACTGCATCAGCTTTTATATAGGTATTGAAGCTTTCTGGGTAACCTAGCCACTTCACCAGGTACATTTTTCTCTTTCCTGTACCTTTGCTTCCTAAAATTTTCTCAATTTTAAACATTTTTTCTTAAATTAAATGCCACTTTCTGCAATTGCAATTCCTCGCTGTAAAAGCCTCCCGTGATCTCTTCTCCATTCAAATCTTCAACGTAATACATCATTATATTGCCCTTAGATCTCATAGCCCTAACTTTAAAAATCTCGCACGTCTAGCCTTGCTCAAATCCTTTCGCGAATTTATTCCCCGAACGTGATAACCTTATATATTCATTGATTTTGAAACGCGCAGAGTGTAGTGGTGGTGGCGACACTTCATCTCTTCTCGGGCGCTTGCCTCTTTCTAAAACATCGTTAGGCGTTGCACCCATCGTACAAAGGTGCGAACGGTTGTAGGATGAAGCCAATGATCCAAGAACCGAGATCCGAGATCCGAGAACTGTATAATTGGAAGTGTAATAGCTGATATTAAATTCTGACAGCATGTTCTGAAAAGCGCGTCCTATAAATTCTTTTCCCATATCCGTACAAAAATAGCCAAGAATCCTGTTTTCTTTCAACATCAGCGTTTTGACCGCTTTAGCAACTGTTTCAGGCGATTTATTTTTCAGGGGAATTAACCACAGGTATCTAGAGAATACATCTATTATGAATAGGATGTAACGGTAGCCATCGTTATAGAGTGAATATATTTGCATGTCTGTTAAATCTGCCTGCCAAATAGAATGAATCGAGGCGGCTGTTGTCTTGGCTGTTTTAAACCTTTTTCTCGCCGGTTTATGAAGTGTATAAGCATCCGGTCCCTGCAAGAATCTCTCAACATCTTTTTTCCTTACGCCATAAGCACCTCTGTACAATCTATTAACACACCATAGGATGCGGGGTTAGAAATGTCATAATAGTGCTTACTTAATACGTTAGCCATTTGCGTATTTTAGAGGCACGTGGATAAGGTTGGCCGCTTGTTCTCTTCTTTCTCCTCTTCAGAGACACTGCAGCTGCTGGGGGCGAAGATGTACTCAGTTGTGACACGTGCGGTGCATGTTCCAAGTCTTTTAACCTATTCAGATTACCTATCAATGTTTTGGGGACATTTATTTGTTGTAGTCTTGCCTTAATATGCCTCCATCATGTTGGTGAGGGCCTATCCCACTTTCTCACCAGATCATGAACAATATCACCGATATTGGAACGTTGTACCCTTGTTCCTTCAACAATGACCTCGCCTGTATCGGTCCACTGTATGATGGGGTCCTCACTCAATAGATTATAAAGACAACTCTTTATTCCTCAATGTATGGGGGAGGCTGTTTTTTAGCACATGTTCGATGTGCTGTGTTCCGCTGCTCTTTGGTTGCACAGGTCCTGTGTCGCTATGATCAGCGCTACTCGAGCTGTGCCTCACGGGGAGCTTTGTAGGATGCTTATAATCTTCATACTCATGAAGAAATTTCTGCAAAGCCTCTTGGTACAAGATCCTTTTCTCATCAGGTGCCTTTTCACTGTCTAATAGGGCTAGCAACTCACTTTCCATTCTTTTAAGCCTACTTTTACGGGGCTCTAGAACCGCGTCTGGACTCCTTTGTAATGAAGCATACACCTCGTGCGGAATCACAACCACCTTCATTATATTAATCTAGTCAGTAAATGGCCAAAAACTGAAAATATGATGGGCAGGAACGATCCTCCTCTTTGTACAATAATGCGCTTTTTCTTACCCACAGTCTGACTTTTATGAGCGAGCGTCCGTATTATGTTCTTGTAACGACGTAAGCGAGTCTTCTGAGAGGGTTTCATTGGCATTACATTTTATAACATTAAGGCAGATTTCACAGATGCATTTTAAAAAGTCAGAGTCGATATTTTTAACAAACATCTGCTGCAATGCCGAGGCAGTCGTTGATAGATTTTTATTAATTCGCGGTATTTCTTTAGCCTATTCGTCATTCTGGAATATACACGGTTTCAGGTTCGCTTGGAAATATATTCGTTCTTAGAAGCACCCTAAACGTGTTTCGCGGGTGAAGGTCACAAAGCAAATATCCATAACGTTGGTTTGTGACCTCTTTATAAACCTCCAAAAACTCCTTACGCTGATTCGGGAACATTTGACTGGCTAATACCCCAATTTGTGACACATCTCTACGTTGCGCGAATAAGACTAGATATTGCGTATTTAGACACATCGCGCATGTATCTATTTTTGAAAAATAGATTCTGATTGATGAAGAACACGCTTATGTTAAGGTGGTGGGAGAATACTGTAAATGTCTCGGCAAACGTTTTATCCATCTCCAACATGAGGTCGTCAATTACGATGACTGTATGTTCATTTCCCTTTAACGAATTAACGTCATAGACCCCCTTGTGGAACAAAACATCATCTTGGTACTCGTTGAACACTGATTGGTATGTCGAATAGCACCATATAACTTTATGCACAAATTTTGAGAACATTTCCCCCTTTTCTTTAATGATTTTAAGCATAAACACCGTTTTACCACATCCTGTAGGTCCAGATATAATACATGTGGATGGGCTCGTGAACCTGAATTTTTCTACAGATTCCATTTCTAACACGTCACACCCCTAAGTGGGTCATTTACAAAATATTACAAATAACGAGTGCTGCTCCTTATATTTTGTTTTCTTCTTCCACAGAACCGTGAATGACGACGATGTACAGCCCCCATCATCGATATCACGGATGAACCCGTTGACCGTGCATCTACAGTACCCACCCCGCCGATGAGCCCTCACCAGCGACACTGTAGCACGTTCAAAGCGGAGGTGTGATGACGAACCTCCACGTCAGGTATAAAGCGTTCCAGGGTTGTTGAACACGGTAATAGAACCCCAGCCCTCAACGTCTTACGCAACAAGCCCCACAGTAGAGCCTTCCGCCAATATACCCCCTTATTCATCCTCCACAGCAGCTCCCCGTTCTGTTGATCTGCAGTAATAGAGCCCCAACCCTCAACGTCTTACGCAACCAACCCCACAACAGCGTCTTCCCAAATATACCCCTTATTCATCCTCCACAGCTGCTCCCCGTTCTGTTGAGGATGGTATAACATTCGAGTTGGTGCGCACCGCAACCCCACCCCAGCCTTGACTAGAAATCGGTATATAGTCAGGGTTGATCCTAGATCCATGTATAGCAACGGTATTGAACACGGACTACGTCGCGTGTAGAGCGTATTGTAGAGTTTGCCCTTCAGAACCGCGACGAGCGTGAAGTCAGGACGAGGCTGTCCTTCGGATTCGGGTCAGATGACGGTGATGTAGATGATTTTTGGGTAGTAGTACCATTCAGGCGTTTGGCGGCTGAAGATGTAGAGTATATATTAGGTCGTATAATGCAGGCCTCCAAAGTAGTATAGCCTTCAATATGGACAACTTCACGGTAAATATTGACCGTGTATTCCGTGTTGCGGGTCATAGTGCCACACCTATACTCTTAACTTCAATTCTCAGGCTATTTATAGACGGCATATAAACGTCGATCGTGGTTGCGGCTTTATAGCAGTAGTCTTAGCTCGTATGTTTTACTAAATACGGGTCCGAGCAAATTTGGCTGCCTACGGTCGTGGAGCGTGCCCGTAAACTAGCTGTAGACTGTGAACTTGAGTTTGACTGTAATATGGGTCCTGAAGAGCTGAGAAGGGTAGAACAGGAAATGAATGCTCGTATAGTTGTATTTGGACTGGATGATCGTCGTAGAACTGTGTATGTTTTTAAAAGCTGTGTGAGAGATCGTACAAGACCCCTACTTATTTTAGGACTGTCAGGTACAACATATCTCCCCATACGTAATATAAGGTGCCTTTACGCGAGTTATGACAAAAGTCGAAAATATGGACGACATCATGATTTGTGTAAGGGGTGTCTCGAGTTTGCGGATGATATAGTGAAACATTGTAAAGAATGTCACATGGTATGTGAGCAGTGTAAAAGCACCAAATGTGAAAGCCGTGTAGTTGAAACTGAGAAGAGGGATTGTAATGTGTGTAGACGCACATTTTTCAATAACTGCTACGAGATCCATAAATCAATTGGCACGTGCATGAAAATGAGAATCTGTGAATGTGGCATGTTTCACATGATGGATAATTGGGGAAAGTTTAACCATAAATGTGACGAAATTCACTGCTCTACATGCCATGAGAAATATAAGGCGGATGGTGTAAAGCATGTATGTTATATGAAAGACGCCAAGCGTAAAAACAACCCTTGTATAATTGTGTACTACGATATAGAAACATACACGAACGCTGAAACTAAAGAGTTCATTCCACATTTACTTGTGAGTAAGACTATCTGTGATGAGTGTATGGAGATCGAGTGTGATGAGTGTCACAAATGTGGTAAACGGACAAACGTTTTTAAAACGAATGTCCACGATAGTCCTGTAAAACTATTTGTGTCCTATATTGTCAAGTTAGTGGACAAGTTCAAAAAAATGACTGTAGATTCTCGCCCATAACGGGGCAAAATTTGACACACAGTTCCTTTATAAGGAGCCGCTTGAGCACGAGTCCTCTGAGATATTTACAGGTGATCCATTGAAAAGAGGCAAATTAATACAGATGCAAATAAGAGGTAATGTACAATTTAAAGACACTTTATTATTCACACCTTCTAAATTAGCAAAGCTACCCAAGGTGATAGGCGTAGTAGCTGAAGTTTCAAATGGATACTTCCCTTACACATTCCTCACTACTGAAACTTTAAATTATGTAGGACTACCTCCACCCAAACATTACTTTAACTATGTTTGTATGAGCGCAGATGAACGTGAAGATTTTGATCGATACTACAAGAGCTTTAATGAACGTAAGCCTTATAATATAGCTGATGAATGTGAGCGTTATTGCGTGAATGACGTGCGCGTGCTTAGAGTATGTTTCCAGGCCTTTAGAAGGATGTACATATGCCGTTTCAAATGCGTTCCGCTGCAAGTCGCAACCACCATCGCATCATTATTTTTTACGGTGTTCAAGAATAACTTCATGCCTAAAGATACCTTAGCCATTATCCACAGAAACAACCCCCGCAGTTATGGGCACAAGGCTATTTACTGGCTCATACACCTACAGCACCAGACAGGTGTATACATAAAGTGTGCCCGCAACACGGGTGAAGTACCCATTAAGGTTAATGGCCGTGATTTTTGGGTTGATGGTCTAAGTGAAAACCGTGTCACTGGCGAGAAGACTGTGTACTCCTTTAACGGTTGCTGGTGGCATGGATGCCCCCGTCCTGAGTGCGGAATCGCAGGAGATATCCACGGTAGATCTCCAGCCGACTGTCTTGCGTGGACGCGCTCCCGCGATCATGCTACCACAAAGTCTTGTGGTAGCATGAATATGATGCATGGATGGAGACAGACGGGGCGTACCGTGAAGAAATAAACACGATCAAGCGTTCAATGGTACTGGATCCTCTCAAATGCGGCGATAGCTTGTTCGAAGGGCGTACAAATCCCTTCAAGCTATACTTTCCGCCTACGGAGGGCGTGAAACTCCATTACCAGATTTCTGTTCTTTAAACCCCTACGTGATAAAGAACAATCCGTACCCCGTAGGTGCGCCTGAAAAAATGGTGGGTCCTAAGCTGCCCTCCATCAACGAGTTCTCAAGAAATTTGAATGGGTACTATTTCGGCCTTTCTTTCGTAGACGTGCTCCCCCCTCGCGATTTATGGATGCCGATCTTACCCGTCGTTACAGATCACAAACTCATGTTTCCCCTGTGCGTGAAGTGTGCAGAAGAGAACAATGTGTTTGGAAGATGATAATGAGAATGGTCGGCCGGGCCAATGACTGTAGGCACCCACAATTTTCGGGCGCAGAAGCTGGGGGTCGTGAAGGAACTTAGGGGTAAAAAGGTGTGCCGTAACACTTAGAGGAAACGCTTCCAGGTACCTGGTACCTCCGACACCTTGCCCTTTGGATACCATAATCTTTGATATGTCTATTGCTAACTTAATTATTACACGTATTTGTAAATATATATATATATATTCGATTATTAAATAAATCATGTTTCAACTAGCGTTTTACTTTGTGTGTGTGTGTGTGTGTGTGTGCGTATGTGTGTGTGTGTACAATAAAAAGCTAAGCCCCGCCAACTGTAAGACCAGCAGCGTGAGTCATGCCGCAACCTGGGCTACCCTGCGTTCTCAGTTGACCTCTGTATACCCTTGATCTCAGACGTGTATTCTGTCGCATAGAAGAAAATAGTAATGGCTACCTTTAATATCGCGTGTTCAACATTTATGAAGTGGTATTCTGCTGAGTGCGTAGATGTAGTGGATACTGAAAAACTCCATATTCCCGCCTCCTTTGCCTCTTTTAAGGCTGCAATGAATCGTGCGAAGGGTCAGGCAATTCAAATACTCTACGGACATAATGGCGAGGGGATTGTAGGATTTCGCAGTACAGACGATGCACTGAAGTATGTATAGAACTAAGCTTTATAAAGGCTCACATATACCGCGTGGTAGAAGAAGCAACACGCTCAGAAGATAAACAACAGTTATGGGTAGTGAGTCTTGTGGATGAGTTGTGTGATAAGCGGTATTATATCATGTTACACCATGCCGATTACTCATACCCTACGGCTGAAAATGTAAATTTTTTCATCATGGACAATCTTAAGTATTTTTACCACTACATTAATATATATCATGATGAGGTTTGTAGTGAGGTTGTGGCTAATGGGCTGTGTGAGTTTTTAACAGATTTTAGAGATGAGTATCGCCTGTTAAACAAAAAGGATAAATATGAACATATATTTCTCTCTAATAGCGCACCGGTTTGTGAAGATGTTTAGGAGAGATAAAACATTTAAAAAATGTGTTTAGTTCGTGAAAATTACCCTGAAGGAAAATGTCTGGTGCGTATTCTGGGAAGTGGTAGTGATAAAACATTAAAACTGAAATTAATTCTTGTATCGGAAAATTTCTCAAAACATCTGCCCAATATAATGGGATACAACGATTCATGTTGGGTCAGCGCCGTACACGTTTCATTAGATTATGGTGTAACTCACTCCTCCCGGAGCATACGAGTTCAAACAAACCCATTCACGTTTCATGAGGATGATTCACCCCCACCCCTCGAGCCGATCCTGCCTGCCTGCCTCCTGTGGCTCATAGTCATCTCAGAGCTTGCGCCGAGTGGACGTGCCATAGTCATCTCGAACCGTGTGAACGTGCGAATATGATGGCACTCCCTTTGAGAAGCATTCTCAACGCATCGTACGACGTCTCCGTGACGAAGTCATTGCGCGTGTTCAGGCGAGAAACCGGCACCATTAACTGTGTGCTTGAAACGATCTGCAGCTATGCAAGCAAACGTAACGTTATTTAAGTCTTGAGGAGATGCATAAAATCTTCGTGGTAGTTGAGAGGTGGGCTGAGGACCTTATAAAATACCAGCTGACGTAGGTACAAGAAGAGAGACGATTAGTGACGCCTCCTCATATACCATTGTTTGTACATTGAGTGTAAATAACGAACAACCATGCATTGATATACGACTGATGTGGAAGAACACAGCGGATAATGACGTTCTTGTTCCTACACGAAACCGTTTCATCCTCGACAGAATGTTTGAGATCGTCGGATTCCGTAAGCTGAAGCCTATATTAGATGCGCGTGTTACGGATATGATTTATTTTGACACGGTTCTTGAATACGCTTACACCGCTCTGCTCGACAGATTTGTTGAATGTAGGAATGAACAGGGGGAGAATGATCTAGATCTGGATGCATATTTAAAAGGTTTCGATTCTTCGAAATATCCTGAGCTTTGGTACAAAGCACTTGAGAGGTACAGAGCTGAGCTCGCCTACACTATTCACCCTGAAGAACTGTACCTCTATATAGTGGATAGGTGTCGTTACGATTTGGTAGAATATTTCAATTGCTGCTATGCCGAGTGAAGAAGAGTTCACGATTGAAATGTTCGGGACGTTAAGAAAAAACCCCGATTGGAAAGGCATGATTATAAACTTGTATTTAATGTTGTGGTTAACGATGACATTTTTGTGCGTGCTTTTGATTGTGTTCTAGCTGTACTTAAAGATAACTTTCCCGCCGAGTGTAAAGTGGGTACAAAAATAGTATTGAACGATATGAAAGCCATTTATATCGAGTATAGACCGCCGCATCAGTTAAACGGTGAAGTGATGCTTGGGCGGTTTTACCACATCGTACAAAGTAATGGCGATGTTGATATAGACTCTATCAAATGCGAGTTTACCATTTTGCACCGTAGAACGTAAAGACAATATATATTTTTCCCGTAATAATATGAGTATACGTTTTGTATATTTCGAATATAATTTAATATATATGTATATTTTTCCTGTACTAATATATTGATCATACTATGTTTTGTATATTTTCAACATATTTAATATAACTGTATTTTTTCCTGTACTAATATTTGATAATATAGCTTTTGATAATATAACTATATATTTTCCTGTACTATTATTTTGTTTATACTATGTTTTGTATGATTATATATAATTGATATAACTATATATTTTCCTGTGCTAATATTTTGTTAATACTGTTTTGTATGATTATATATAATTAATATAACTATATATTTTCCTGTACTAATATTTTGTTAATACTATGCTTTGTATGATTATATATTTTCCGTTCTATTATTTGACCATATATATGTCCCACTGTATATCCATTAATTCAGCTAAAATAAACAGAACGTTGTATTGGTTTTTTATTTATTCATTGAACATGATTATATCACTTGTTTGGTTTCGGTTTTCTGAATATTTAATTAATTGTTATTTGTCTTCTAAACCAACTGGAATATATGGAATAATTTAATTAGTAAGTAGCGAAGCTGTCAGTTCAACTTTCTAAGCCGGATGACAGATGAATATAAGGAATAATTAAATAATTAATGCTATCTGGGAACTCAGCCTTTTAAGCCCACTGGCTGATTAATATATGGAATAAATTAAATGCATAGCGCAATCTGGCAACTCAGCCTTCTAAATCCACTGGCTGATTAATATATGGAATAAATTAAATGCATAGCGCAATCTGGCAACTCAGCCTTCTAAGGCAACTGGCTGATCAATATATGGAATAAATTAATAAATAACGAATCTTGCAACTCAGCCTTCTAAGCCAACTGGCTGATTAGGGTCCTATAAGAAAGCGGCGGGGCGGTTGAAGACCTCATATGCGTCGGACAGCTGTCGGACGAACACCTCCTGCTGCTCTCTCTCTCTCTCTCTCTCTTAGGTTAGGTATGCCCCTTTGGGGTGAGGCCGTCCCAACTTCTCCCCCAAAGAGGTCTTTTAACAAAGCGGGGTGGGGGTTGGCAACAAGGGAGGTAGGGCGCCTTGCAACAAAGGGCGTGAGGGGTTGGCTACAAGGGGGGTGGGGTGCCTTGCAACAAAGGGGGCTTGGGGTTGGTACCAAGGGGTGGGGGTGGCAATCTTGCAACATTATGCAATTGCTCTGCACTCTGTTATTTTGCGGTCATACTACTTTCGTACACGATATATTTGTAAGTCATTCTTGATCAAGCTAATATCATGACCGCTTTTCTCGAATAGTGATGGAACAGATTAAGAATATTCTGAGCGTTGCAAAATAGATTTTCCATGTCATAGAAATTCCGGACAAAGACGATATCCTATTACAAAGAAGCATGGTCACCATTGAGTGAAGTAAAGAAAGAGGAGGAAAGGGGGAGACTGTGAAATCAGTGAGTCATCGTTAATGAAACTTCCATCAGAAGAAGAGACTGTACAGAAACGAAGAGAAGAAAAGGTGAAAAGTATATATGCGTGTCGGAAACGAAACCAAACCTAGAAGTGAACACTACATACTCGTCATTAGGGATTTGTGCACTCAAATTACATAAAATCATCGGGATTCACAGTATATCAGATTCCCGGAAACACTGGCAGCGGACCTCATATAATTAGAACGGCTAATGAGCGGAAACTTCAGCGCGCGCATAATTCAGTTTTATATATATATATATATAATATATATATATATATATTTATATATATATATATATATATATATATATATATATTCGGCAGCCAGAAGACAAAGAGTGGCGCTCATAATTATTCGTACAGAGAAATATTTCAGTTGCAGGCGTCCTCATCTTTTGTACCATGTATCGGATGGTTATGAAAAGTTTATCGTTCGTTTGGAAAAATTTAACAAATAAAAAAATTAGTTTAACTCCAACATATAATGTAAACCATGAAAGAATTTGAGGAAAATGAAAAAATATTTAAATACAAAAGCTTTCGTACATTTACTTACAAAATTATTTAATACTTTGTGTGTTCACCCTTTGCTTGAATGACTTCACTGATTCATTTTGGATATTTATCTACAAGGTTTCGATATCTCTCAGTAGAAATTTTACCCCATCCTTATAAAGAAAATTGTTGCAATTCATTCAGATTCGAAGAATTTTTCTAGAGGACAGATTTTTTTCAAATCAAACCATATTCTCGATTAAATTGAGATGTGAGCTTCTACTGGAACACTCAAGAAGCAACTGCAACTCATTCGCAACTCTCGAATTGAAGGCAATACATTTTCTTCTAAAATTTCCTGAGATGTCTTCAAATTAAAGATTCCATTGATGACAACAAACTTTCCTGGGCTCAGCTACAAATTTTTTATTTTTATAAATAGTATTAAAGGCTAACTGTGATAACTGAATATTCACCAAAACATAAATTTTACCTGAAAAATGTTTCAATACTTTTTTAAGTTTTCTTAAAATATAGAATTTTCCATTGTGTGTTTTAAAACTCATTATAATAAAAATATTTACACTAAATTTTAATGTCGCACACAAATCTCTAACTTTCAGTAAGATTTCTGTCTGTCTTATAACCATTCTCAGTTTATACTGATCCTGATATTCCGTGATCTTTAAAATTATATAGAAGTCCCATATGTATGACCTTGGCAAATGTCTTTCCAAAACACAAATAAATAATATGAAGGCTATATTATATCCACCATCTACCTGATCAGTTACAAACTGTAAAAAGTCTGAGAATAGTTAGCTAAACAAGATCCTCCCAATCTAATTCCATGCTGGGAACTTGAAATAAGATTAAAATTCTCCAGTTTTTCTTGAATACTAGCTGTTCTTTATAATTCTTTATACTATCTTCCATACCAATGATGTGCAACATTAAAATTTAGTGTAAATATTTTTGGACCTAGTATGTTTCATGGACTGCTCTCGATTTTCCTACAAAGTTGCAAACAAGGGCAGTCGATGACCCTGATTTTGTTTCTGCAATCGGTTTTTTTTGAGAAACCTAACCTAACCTACTGTAATCTGACCTAACCTAACCTAGAAAAATGTATACTAGAAAAATGTATTTTTGACTAAGAACGTGCATAACTTAACATGTTATTACATTATCATTTGTATAATTTAGGTCTCGGTACGGGGGCGGAGCCCCCGTAAAGATCACGCATCACAAAGTGAACCCTATACCGATCAATTCATGATGCGTAATCTTTACGGGGGCTCTTCCCCCGTACCCCCGAGACCTAAATTATACAAATGATAATGTAATAACATGTTAAGTTATGCACTTTTTTAGTAAAAAATACATTTTTCTAATATACATTTTTCTAGGTTAGGTTAGATCAGGTTAGGTTAGGTTAGGTTTCTCAAAAAAACCGATTGCAGAAACAAAATCAGGGTCATCGACTGCCCTTGTTTTCAATTTTGTAGGAAAATCGAGAGCAGTCCATGAAACATACTAGTCCCATATTTTTATTATAAAGAATTTTGAAACACAATGGAAAATTATATATTTTAAGTAAACTTAAAAAAGTATTGAAACATTTTTCAGGTATTTGGATTAAAAATGTCATTGGAGTGATAAAACTCCTTGGAAGGATGTGAATGCTCAGTAGATGCAGCATGAGGTTTCCATAAAGGTGTATTGGTGCCGACTTTGTGAAACAAGTTTGAGTGTGAGTTTGTCTTGGTCTGATATATTAAGAATGAATTAACTCCAGTTCAGAATAATACTATTAAATCAGTCCACAGGGTAGAATCAGTATGGGATGATATTTGTGTAGGTCAACAGTACATTTGAATAAGTCGTCTGTGTGTGTGTGTGTGTGTGTGTGTGTGTGTGTGTGTTTTAAATATAACTAGCATGAGCCTACAGTGAAGGTAGGACTTGCTAGTCTTCGTGTTGTTTTATCTTCTCTAAAATTTTTGAATTGAAAGAAATGTTTAATTCAGCCTAATGCAAAAAATAAATAAATAAATAAAATTTGACCAATCCAATTAACCAAGACATTCAACAGTCCTGTCATATGCTATCTACTTCACATTGCTATTTTTCATTACTTATATTTATATTCTTGGTATTTGTATAATTTTTTTATTTTTGGTGCCAGTTTGTATTATCATTAATTGTCACATGAACTAGTGGTCTGCTAGTACTCAAGTATGGGGTACTATCCTCAGTAAAAAGTGTGTGTGTGCGTGTGTGTGTGTGCGCGCGCGCGCGCGCGTGCGTTTGTGTTGATTCATATACTGTGTAGGCATGGTCTCATTATTTTTGACAGTATATAGATATGTTAGAAGATGCTCAGTGTAGAGCAACTAAACTTGGCCCTGGTTTGAGAGACAAGGGATATAGGGAAAAACAAAAGGAATTAGGAATGTTTTCTTTTGAAAGAAGGTGCAATAAGTGTGATCTGATTGAACTATACAATATGTCTGAGGGATAGAAAGGGTAAATATATAAAAATAATTATTTTCATTAGAAACTAACAATTGAACTTTAGTTCATAATAAAAACTTGGAATACTTGTAAATTAGCTGTGTAAATATTTCTTCAATTTCTAGGTGATGGATTTTTGCAATGACAAAACAATTACAGTGGTGAATGGTCGTACTTTGATAGCTTTAAGAAAGAATTTTATGAAATTTTTAATCAAAGAGAAATTTTTTTAAATAATAGAAAAGTTAAGTTCAGTTAGTTGTAACAAAATTCAATGGGTGGTGCAATTTTTGACTAGTATAAAAACGGAATCTTGTCAACAGCTAGGGTTCTTACATATGAATGATACAATCTAACGGTAATTTGAGACCTATTTTGAAATGAAACTGCAAACAACTGGGAATTTTTGTATAATTATAGTATTAATAGAGTAAAATATTGCATTATGTATTAAGGATGGATTGGTTCTTACTTTGAAAAAGGATAACCTAGAGAGGCCTGCATAGCTTTGATTTATTCTTATGCTTCTAATGTTCTTATAGATTGAGCTGTCTGAATGTTTTGCCTCCTACATAAGTTAACCCCCATCATACCCCCTATTCCCCAACTCCCCCACCACCATATATATTTTTAGTTTTATTTATTTTTCCTTATCACCATCCCTTTATCTTATTCCCCATTCTCCTCATCAATCGCCACCCCCACCACTATATATTTTTATTTTTATTTTCCCTTATCACCCCCTCATTCCCCATTACCCCCAAGTCACCCATTACCCCGACTCCCTTACCACCATATTTATGTTTTATTTTTATTTATTCTCTTACGACCATACTCTTTATACCCCTTCTCCCTTATCAGATTTTTTACAAAGCTGTGGACCAGAGAGATTAAAATTTCCTTTTTTCTCTTTTCCCCAATTTTCCCCTCATTCCCTTCGTTTTCCCCTCACTTGGCACTGGCATTCCTTCGGTATAAGTGTACACATACTACTGCACGTAACATTCATTGTGATGGACCTGGATGACCTGAACGCAGGTTAATGGTTGATAGTTGAATATAAAGCTGATGTGAAATATCTTGTGACTACACAAAACTTACAAAACGCCAACAATTCTTCCTCTGGTGGAATATGTCAATTCGCACAAACCTTCTCTACATGGCATCATATAACTATCAATGATTTGTTGCTTTCTTTCACCTTAACATAATACCTCATCTTGGCTTGGTTTTCTTTCTTCTTCAACAAATATCGCGCATTAGTAGCATGGGTGCAAAATGGTAGCGTGCAATGCAATTGCAAATGTTGGTCAATGTTGCAAGAGTGCCAACCCCCACCCCTTGTTTCAAGGCACCCCCAAAGGTGGGTTGCAAGAAGAGGTTATGCAACTTGGAGGCGGAGTTATCCCCCAAGCTGCAATGAACCCCGATGGGGGTATGCAACTTGGAGGCATCCGCCAAGCTGCAATGAACCCCCAAAGGGGGAGACCTAGCCTAAGAGAGAGGAGGAGAGGTGTTCGCCTGGCAGCTGCCAAGCGCATATTATGACTTCGGCCGAGCCGCCGTTGTCTTATAGGACCCCTAATAAGCCAGCTGGCTTAATCAGCCAGTTGGCTTAGAAGACTGAGTTGCAAGTTTGCACTACTTATTTATTTAAATCATATATTCTGGCTTAATCAGCCTTCTAAACCAACTGGCTGAGTTGCGAGTTTGCACTATATATTTAATTAAAACATATATTCTGACTTAATCCGCCAGTTGGCTTAGAAGGCTTCTTAGAAGGCATAAATGGCCTGTATATATATTAATAACCCCCGAACGAATTAAAAGCGCACACAAACAAACACGCATACAGACACCGACTGTACGCCCATAAACCCCCTATTATCACACACACACACACACATATATATACATATATATATATACACACATATATATATATATATATATACATATATAAATATATATATATATATAAGCTGATTGATGCATGCAAAGCACCAATAGCAAAATATATACGAGCACAACCACCACACAAAAAAAGCATCACATCACCAACAATCGTCAAAGTATAGACTTTTAGGAGCTCATCCCATCAACAGCACATGGTGAGATGAGGGCTACGACTTTTAGGAGCTCATCCCATCAATACCACGTAACCAATATGAGGGTTACAACTAAGCATCGAAACTTAGACGATTGATGGTGAAGCACCACAACCACCGCTTTACTTACCAGCTCCTCACAAAAAAAGCACCACATCACCAACAATTGTCTAAGTACAGACTTTTGGGAGCTCATCACATCAACAACACATGGTGAAATGAGGGCTACTACTTTTAGGAGCTCATCCCATTAACACCACGTAACCGATATGAGGGCTACAACTAAGCGTCCAAACTTAAACGATTGATGATGAAACTATTACACAACATCCCACCAACCACCTCCACCACCGCCTTACTAACCAACACCTGGTAGTCCGAAAAGGTCTGCAAATACGACAAAAGAGACAGAGTTATTAAACATAAATAAATGCGTTTATAGAGCCAAGTCAAATAAGACAACGCCAATAATTTTTCTATTGAGCTTTTCGTGGTTTAACGAGACCTATTTGACATATGGTGGGGCTATCTTTCAAACAAAAAATCGAATAATATAAACTAAGTTTAATACAAATACAAATTTTCATCATAATACGCAATTTTATCCTTAAACTATAACATGAAAAGCATTAATATGATTTTTAAAACAAAATAGAAATTAAATTAGGGGTACCTTATTCATTTTTCCTCGTTTATCCAATTATTGTTTCAATATAAATTTATCTTTAAGACACAATTTTATCCTTAAACTACAACATAAGAAGCATTAATATGATTTTTAAAACAAAATAGATTCTACTTCGGGGTAACTTATTCATTTTTCTTCTTTTGGCCAATTATTCTGTTTCAATATAAATTTATCTTTAGGACACCAATATATCTTTAAGCCTTATTAGAAAAAATAATATGATTTTAAAAACAAAATAGATTCTGTCTCGGAGTGACATTCATTTTTCCTCATTTACTGCAGCCCTGCAGCAACACTGAAATAATGATGCAAAATTATTTTAAAAGGTATAGACTCCTCGAAGTATCATAAACTTTGATGCAAAAAACATTAATATAATTCGATTTTAAGTTGTAGCTGGCTTACCCCAATAAATATCGTTTTCTAAACGATATTTATAAAAAATGGAATATTTTGGCACAACTCATATAATTGCACCTTCTACAATTCAATAATTGGATTAACATGATTTACTGCATTATATTTATTGTAATTTTAAACCAGCTTTTGTGGCATATTAAATTAAATTTTCATCTCCCATCTATCTGCCCAAGTAACTTCCATATCAGTCATTTTGCATTTTAATGGCACCTGTTAAAGATCTTGCATTTTGCCACAATTTTGTATCACCTACAAATATTGAGGTTTTACTATTTAGGCCCCTTTGGAAGTCATTAATATAAATAATAAAAAGTAGAGGTCTAAGTACTTGGCATATTTCATCGCGATTTTACGATATAGTGTTTAGGAGGCTGTGTATATATATATATATATATACACCGACATAATCCACAAGATTAGGTGCCAGACTGCTCTATTTATTTAATTTGTATATGTTTAAAGGAAAAGCGATGTTTTCCGTACAATTAATTTCTTTATTATGTACGTATCGTTAAGGGAAAAGCATAGTTTGCAGATATTTTCCTCGTTCGTGTCAGACGAATTTAATCAGCCTCCATCTTAATGCATAAATTTATCTAAAAGCAGTAATTAGCTAACGCTTTCAGTGATAATAGTATTTATAGATGCATTTAGTATGGTCTATACCAGTAATGTAGTTTCTATGGATATTTACAAAGAAAATGGAATTTTTGGCACAACCCATATAACTGCCCCTTCTACAATTCAATAATTGGATTTAACAGGATTTACTGCATTATATTTCTTATAATTTTAAACCAGCTTTTGTGACATATTAAATTAAATTTTCATCTATCTATCTGCCCAAGAAACTACCTTATCAATGTCCTTTTGTATTTTCATGGCACCTGTTAAAGATCTTACATTTTGCCCCAATTTTGTATCGTCTGCAAATATTGAGGTTTTACTATTTAGGCCCCTTTCCAAGTCATTAATATAAATAATAAAAAGTAGAAGTCCAAATACTGGGCATATTTCATCGCGATTTTACCATATAGTTTAGAAGGCTCTCTCTCTCTCTCTCTCTCTCTCTCTCTCTCTCTCTCTCTCTCTCTCTATATATATATATATATATATATATATATATATATATATATATATATATATATATATATCGGGGTACAAGATTAGTTGCCACAATGCGCTATGCCATGAATTAGTTCTTTTATTTAATCATTTTGCGAAGGTTAATTCGAATTACTGCAAACCGCTAGAATATTTTCCACAGTAATGGTTAGAAGGCCGTGTGTATATATACACACATACAAATATACATATATATATATATATATGTGTATATATATATATACACACACACCGAGATAATCCACAAGATTAGGTGCCAGACAGCGCTATTTAATTTAATTTGTATATGTTTAATGGAAAAGCGATGTTCTCCGTATAATTAATTTCTTTATTATGTGCGTATTATTAAGGGAAAGTATAGTTTGTAGATATTTTCCTCGTTCATGCCAGACGAATTTATTTAGCATTCGTCTTAAGATACAAATTTATCTAAAAACAGTAATCAGCTAACGCTTTCAGTTAAAATAGTATTTATAGATGCATTTAGTATGGTCTATACAAGTAATGTAGTTTTCTATGCATATTTGTAAGGAAAATGGAATTTGTTTAAGGGGTTTCTTAATTGTTCATCGAATTACTGTATACAACACATTTTTACGTTATATGGTTTCAACATTAGAATAAGGTAGATAGATAGAATAACCTTTATTAATAATAATAAAATAAATAATTTTTTTTTTAATTTACAATGACATGAATAATTGTGAAGCTCGACTATTTATTTTATTTAATTTAGCCCTTAACCTTTAGGCTTTCCTGGGCTCTTATTAAAAATAAGCAGCTAGTTGTTATAAATTAATAATAATAAATAAATAAGTAAATAAGTATTATTAATAGTTAAAACATGTATTACAATATTAAACAATATTAATGGACAATATTAAACAATATTAATGGACAATATTAAACAATATTAATGGACAATATTAAACAATATTAATGGACAATATTAAACAATATTACTGGACATTAATCCTAGATTTTTGTTAGTATGCCATTATTAATCGGGATTTCAACTTGGTTTTAAACAAATTTACATTCACAATATTTTTCATATCGGCATGCAAGTCATTCCATAGTTTCAATCCAATGAAAATGGGTAGTTTTTGAGATGAATACAATCTAAATTGAGGTATAACAAGCTTTGATCTATTTCTGGTCTGATATGAGTGGATTTCTTGATGAGTTACAAAATATCTATTTACCCATTGTAAATTAATGATTTTGTTCTTACACTTGTAAATAAAAATAAAATGTGCCAGTTTGGTTATATCATTGAGCTTTAGTAGGTTTAGCTCTTTAAATAATGCACTAGAGTGATCAAGGAAATCAGCATCAGATAATAACCTTATTGCTCGGTTTTGGATGACAAAGATACCATTTAATGTGTTGTTAGCGGAGTTTCCCCAAACAAGGGTGCAGTACGTTATATAAGGAAGAACAAGAGTATGATAAAGAGTCAATAAAACTTGTTTAGGGACTACATTTCTAAGTTTAAACATTATAGCAACGGTCCTTAAAATCTTTTTTGCGATATAATTTACATGATCACTCCATTGCAAATTCTTATTTAGCATTACACCAAAAAATTTTGTTACAGTACTCTCCTTTATGGCGACTTCATTAACATTAAGTTCATCAAGATATACATTTATTTTATTAGTAAAAATCATGAAATTTGTTTTACTGGTATTTTAGGAAGAGTTTATTGGTGGTCAACCATTTCATTACACTGATGAATTCTGAATGAAATATATTTTTAGCTGTATTAACATCTTTGCAAGAAAAAGAGACAGTTGTATCATCTGCAAACATTATAAAGTTCAGTATATTAGATGAACGTGGAAGGTCATTTATATATAATAAAAATAACAGTGAACCCAGTACTGAGTCCTGTTGCACACCATGTTTGACAAGCGCTTTAGTTGAGCAAACCTTATTTACTGAAACAAAATGATATCTATTGGACAAATAACTTTTAAACCAATCACTGATTGCTCCTCTAAAGCCGTAACAATATAATTTATTAAGTAGAATATTATGGTCTATTATATCAAACGCCTTACTCAATTCCATAAATATTGATATCATTATTTCTTTGTTCTCCTTAGCTATATTTACATTTTCCATAAGATTTAAAATAGCAATTTTCGTTGTTTTATTATTACGGGAGCCATATTGATTTGGAGATAATAAATTGTAGGATTCTAAATATCGCTGCATTCTACCTTTTACAATTTTTCCAAAAACTTTGCTTAGCACAGATAATGAACACACCGGCCTGTAATTTGTTGCTAGTATAGGATCACCCCCTTTAAAAAGGGGTGTTATACAACCAGTTTTTAGCATTGATGGGAATATTCCTTTGGAATTACTTTGATTGATAACTTTATCCAAAGTTACAGATATCTTATCTTTAACAAGTTTCAATATAGGTACAGGAATGTTATGAGTGTTATTTTTTGTATTTTTTAATTTACCAATAATATTCTGGACCTCAGTAGAAGTAGCAGGAACAAAAGAAAATGAATTTAATGGGCTGGGTGGCATATATTTTAGAGGTGAGTGATCATTATTTATTAATTGTGAGGGAAGCTTATGCGCTATTGAAGTAAAATGTGCATTTAAAGAGTCTGTAATAGCAGTATCATCAGTAATTTATTATCAACATTTAATTTCTCCATTGAATTTTTTTTAATTTGTTTTCCGAGAAGATTGTTTATGGTTGTCCAAGTGTTTTTCATGTCTCCTTTATGTTTGGAAATTTGATTGTTATAATAGTTATATTTTGCATTTAACTGGACTCTCTGTTCCCTTTCTTTAAGCCATTCTTCAATCCAATTTGCTACTGTCCCTTTTATTCCATGAGCTCTAACTTTAACAAGCATCCGCTTATGAGGATCTGTATCAAAAGCTTTTGCAAAATCCAAGTACACAATAACTACAGATTATTTTTTATCCAGATGCTTTAACATACTATCATAAAACTCAATTAAGTTTGTCAAACATGACCTGCCATTTCGAAAGCCATGTTGGCTACTACTAATTAATCCTTCTTCTAAGAATATTGTAATTTTGTCTCTGATGGCACTTTCAAGTAATTTGCAAATAATAGAAGTTAAACTAATTGGCCTATAGTTTTTAGCTAGGTTTTTGAAAGGAAACAAAAACCTAGCTAAAAACTATAGATCAATTAATACACAAATTTATACACAATTAATACACAAATTTATACAAACATTTATCTAAAAACAGTAATCAGCTAACGCTTTCAGTTAAAATAGTATTTATAGATGCATTTAGTATGGTCTCTACAAGTAATGTAGTTTTCTATGTATATTTATAAAGAAAATGGAATTTTGTTTAATGGGTTTCTTAATTGTTCATCGAATTACTGTATACAACACAATTTTACGCCGAACTTCCTCAGTGACAATAAGAAGCCTCCTGAAGAGGACAACTTATTTGTAGAATGGAAAGCCTTATCTTCAAACTTAATATGTAAGAGCAATTTGGCTACTCTTTCAATTAATTTTAACTTTTCATGGCCCTCTACGACCAACACAGTGCTCTCATGTTCACCTATTTATTGCCTAAGAATCTTATTTTTACCACGGTGCTTTTGAAATAAACGCCTCATTATTGAGATTACATGACAAAACGGGTACCAGGATGTATCATAACGCCCTTGGTTAAATGCACCTATAAATACTATTTTAACTGAAAGCGTTAGCTGATTACAGCTTTTAGATAAATTTATGTATTAAGATGGAGGCTGAATAAATTCGTCTGACAGGAACGAGGAAAATATCTACAAACTATACTTTTCACTTAACAATACGTACATAATAAAGAAATTAATTATACGGAGAACATCGCTTTTCCATTAAACATATACAAATTAAATAGAGCAGTCTGGCACCTAATCTCGTGGATTATCTCGGTGTATATATATATATATATATACGGCCTTGTAGTCATTACTGCGGAAATTATTTTAGCGGTTTACAATAATTCGAATTAATCTTCGCTAAATGATCAAATAAAAGAACTAATTCATTGCATAGTGCATTGTAGCAATTAATCTTGTATCCCGATAAATATATATATATATATACTGTATATATATATATATATATATATATATATATATATATATATATATATATATATATATATATATATAGAGGGTCTGTCAAAAAAACTAAGCCAATTTGAAATCTCTATAAAATGCACAATTTGATAGAGATTTCAAATATTTTTTACACTAAATAAATAAAAGGCTCATAAATAATGTGATAATTTTATAACTTTATTTTAAATATTTTAGGAGTTATGCGGTTATTTCTACAGATTGCGAAAATTTCAGTTTTTCTCATTATGTAATATCTTCTTTTTTCTCTTTTTCAGAATTTGTTTAGATTTAACATTTTTCGTGAATACCTCTAAATATGCCATTCTCACATGAAGATAAAATAATTATAAAACATTATAGAGTTGAAAAAGGTTATAGTGCAAGGAAATTACTTTCTGAATTCGATTATAAAGGATGGACTAGATCAGGTTTAGATTACTTATTGAGAACTATCGATGAAACAGGAAGAATTGAAAGGAAGGTTGGTAGTGGGCGACCAAAATCAGTTAGAGTAGATGAAAATATTCAGAAAGTGGAGGAACGTATCCTTAGTCAAGAGGATCGACCTGGTAGCCACATGACATCTGCTCAAATATCAAAAGAACTAGAAATATCAGAATCAAGCGTAAGAAGGATTATTAAATCTGATCTGCAATTTAAACCATTTAAAAGAGTGCATGGACAAAGATTGTCAGAAGTAAACTGTCAGAAAAGAGTTGAGAAATCCAAACGTATTTTACGTATAATAACTGAAGATAAACTTTCCAAGACATTTTTTACGGATGAAAACGTTTTACGGTAGAGCCACCAAGAAACTCACAGAATGACCGGGTTTATTCTGATGTTTCGAAGAAAATGAAATCCAAGATGAAAGACTGTACGCAACAAGGAGTCACTTTTCTTCTAGCGTCATGGTTTCTGTTGGAGTGTCCAAGTTGGGAAAAGCTTCAATATTTTTTTTGAGCCAGGAGTGAAAATTAATGCTCAATATTATTCAAATACCCTGCTTGAGAAAATGCTTCCAGAAATGAGAAACTTGACTAGTCAAGGTTACTTTTATTTTTCAACAAGATGGTGCAACATCACATACTGCCAAAACAACCATCGAATATTTGAAAAAGAATGTGCCTGAATTTCTGGAACCGAATAATTGGCCACCTAACAGCCCTGACCTAAACCCTGTAGACTACGGAATATGGGAAAACTTGGCAGAGAGAGTGTATAGGAACAGACTAAGGGATGTCAATCATTTGCGTGAGTTGATTATCGCAAAATGGGCAGAGCTCCCCCAAGAGCAAATAAATCGAGCAATAGACGAATTCAGACCAAGATTAAAAAAAGTGATAGAAATGCAAGGGAATCATATTGAACAGTTCTTTTAATTTTATTAAACTAAAAATTATCTACACTATATCGTAAAAAATTTTTTTTCATGTTAAGTAGGAGAATCTCACTTTTTAGTTAATTATTTATAAATTGAACAAATCTGAAGATATCGTCATAAAAATTTAAAGGATAATAGAGGATTACCTATACTTTATTGTGTAAAAAATTCAACTTAATTAGATAAATGGTTTTGTTTTAATAAAGGTTTGAATTTGGCTTAGTTTTTTTTTACAGACCCTGTATATGCTGCCTTCTAGCCATTACTGTGGAAAATATTTTAGCGGTTTAAAATAATTCGAATTAGTCTTCGCAAAATGATCAAATAAAAGAACTAATTCATTGCAGAGCGCATTGTGTCAACTAATCTTGTACCCCAATATATATATATATATATATACAGCCTCCTAAACACTATATCGTAAAATCGCGATGAAATATGCCAAGTACTTGGACCTCTACTTTTTATTATTTATATTAATGACTTCCAAAGGGGCCTAAATAGTAAAAACCTCAATATTTGCAGGTATACAAAATTGGGGCAAAATGTAAGATCTTTAACAGGTGCCATGAAAAGGCAAAAGGACATTGATAAAGTAGTTGCTTGGGGAGGTAGATGGGAGATAAAAATTTAATTTAATATGCCACAAAAGCTGGTTTAAAATTACAATAAATATAATGTAGTAAATCATGTTAATCCAATTATTGAATTGTAGAAGGTGCAATTATACGAGTTGTGCCAAAATATTCCATTTTTTATAAATATCGTTCAGAAAACGATATTTATTAGGGTAAGCCAGCTAAAACTTAAAATCGAATTATATTAATGTTTTTTGCATCAAAGTTTATGATACTTCGAGGAGTCTATACCTTTCAAAATAATTTTGCATCATTATTTCAGTATATCTTCAACAGTATGATTTAATATGATCGTGAAAACTGGTTTTAATTATATTAAAAAATAGTGCCGCAGTGTTGTTGCAGGGCTGCAAGTAAATGAGGAAAAATGAATAAGTTACTCCGACAGAGAACCTATTTTGTTTTTAAAATCATATTAATATTTTGTGTAATACGGTTTAAAGATATGTTGGTGTCCTAAACATAAATTTATATTGAAACAGAATAATTGGCCAAAAGAGGAAAAATGAATAAGTTACCCCGAAGTAGAATCTATTTTGTTTTAAAAATCATATTAATGCTCTTTATGTTATAGTTTAAGGAAAAAATTGTGTCTTAAAGATAAATTTATATTGAAACAAAATAATTGGTCAAAAGAGGAAAAATTAATAAGTTACCCATAATTTAATTTCTATTTTGTTTTAAAAATCATACTAATGCTTTTCATGTTATAGTTTAAGGCTAAAATTGCGTATTATGATGAAAATTTGTATTTGTATTAAACTTAGTTTATATTATTCGATTTTTTATTTGAAAGATAGCCCTACCGAGTGTCCAATAGGTCTCTTAAACCACGAGAAGCTCAATAGAAAAATTATTGGCCCCATAAACGTATTTGTTTATGTGTAATAGCTCTGTCTATTGGGTCGTATTTAGAGACCTTTTCGGTCCACCAGGTGTTGGTTAGTAAGACGGTGGTGGAGGTGGTTGGTGCGGTGTTGTGTAATAATTTCACCACTAATTGTCTATGTTTGGACGCCTGGTTGTAGCCCTCATATCGGTTACGTGGTGTTAATGGGATGAGCTCCTAAAAGTCGTAGCCCTCATTTTACCATGTGCTGTTGATGGGATGAGCTCCCAAAAGTCTATACTTAGACAATTGTTGGTGATGTGGTGCTTTTTTTGTGAGGAGCTGGTAAGTAAAGCGGTGGTTGTGGTGCTTCACCACCAATCGTCTAAGTTTCGATGCTTGGTTGTAGCTCTCATATCGGTTACGTGGTGTTCATGGAATGGGCACCTAAAAGTCGTGGCCTTCATCTCACCATGTGCTGTTCATGGGATGAGGCTCTAAAAGTCTATACTTAGACGATTGTTGGTGATGTGATGCTTTTTTTGTGTGGTGGATGTGCTCGTATATATTTTGCTATTGGTGCTTTGCATGCGTCAATCAGCTTATATATATATATATATATATATATATATATATATATATATATATATATGTGTGTGTGTGTGTGTGTATATATGTGTGTGTGTGTGATAATAGGGGGTTTATGGGCGTACAGTCGGTGTCTGTATGCATGTTTGTTTGTGTGCGCTTTTAATTCGTTCGGGGGTTATTAATATATATACACAGGCCATTCGTGCCTTCTAAGAAGCCTTCTAAGCCAGCTGGCGGATTAAGTCAGAATATAATTGAGGGGTCGCGCGTCTTAAGGTACCTAAGCGCCACCACAGGCGAAAACCTGTTTTTGATGGATATCACTATTTTCACCCTTCCTCTGTCGCGTGGTTTGGGTTATAATGACCTTACGATAATAGATATATGGTTGAAAACCTTATGAAGCGAACTACTTTTTTCACCTCTATCGCCAGCGAAAAGTTCACCCAAAGTTCGGCATAATAAGAAAATCAAAAAATTAAAAAATATATATATAAAATATAAAAGATGAAAATCTATTCCAAAAACTCATCAACATCATTATCATACTTAGAACTCTAATTTAGCCAAAAATGAACGTTCTAGCTCAATTAATAACAGAGATACTATTGCGAGAATATTGCTGAACTTTGGAGGCGATTTCTGACGAATTTTAATTTTGGCGTTTTGGTACCTTAAGACGTGGGACCCCTCAATTTATGCTTTAATTAAATAAATAGTGGAAACTGGCAACTCAGCCTTCTAAGCCAACTGGCTGATTAGGGGTCCTATAAGACAACGGCGGCTCGGCTGAAGTCTTAATATGCGCATGGCAGCTGCCAGGCAAACACCTCTCCTCCTCTCTCCTCTCTCTTAGGCTAGGTGTCCCCCTTTGGGGGGTTCATTGCAGCTTGAGGGATGCCTCCAAGTTGCATACCCCTCATCGGGGTTCATTGCAGCTTGGGGGATGCCTCCAAGTTGCATACCCCACAGCGGAGTTCATTGCAGCTTGGGGGATAACTCCTCCTCCAAGTTGCATAACCCCTTCTTGCAACCCCCTTTTGGGGGTGCCTTGCGACAAGTGGGGTGGGGGTTGCAACAAAGGGGTGGGTGCGTGACACTGTGGGGTGTGGGGGGTTAGCAATCTTGCAACATTGATCAACATTTGCAATTGCATTACATTCTACCATTTTGCGCCCATGCTACTCACATTTTCTTTTCTGCCCCTAATATAACCATTTAATTTACTCTTCAATAAACCAAAACACAATTGAAAAATCCAAACAACTAATCGCACATTCTTAATTCCCTTTCCACTGCATTCATTTATTTAGTTCTCTTTGTAATCTTATCTGATGTTTATCCTCCTTGTTATTGTTATTACTTTTTTTTTTATATTCACACCTGGGCTGCCTTTTTTAACCATTTGTGACCACACCCAACTTCCGGCACCCCAAAACTCCACCTCTTTTTAAGCCTTTTAAGAGTATATAAAAGACCTTCTCTTTGTTTTTTTTTGTTAATAAAACTTGAAAATGCTCCAGTGATTGGAGCGAAACTTTGCTACTCCTGCTATTCTTTTCGTGATACGATACAAATAAGTGTCAGTAACGCGATACTTTACAATAGACTCAGTCAGTGATCTTTCCCCTCCCTTCTCCATCTTCTCCCCTCCCCATCCTCCAATCCAACTCCCAGAGTCGCGGTATCCAGTGCTTTCAGTCAGTCTGGCTGTGTGTCTGAGGAAAAGCAGTCTGAGACAAGCAGTGAAGAAGAGGATGAGTTCTTTAGTTTTAAGAAACGAAAAATTTGTGAGACTGAGAAAAAAACTCGTCAAGAATTATCTAATTATTCAGCGAATAATTTATCAGGCATTCAACAATTACATATGTATCCTTTGATAAAAGAACTGTTCGTAAAATACAACACTACACTGCCATCAAGCGCTCCGGTTGAGAGACTTTATAGCATAGCTGGAAACCTCTTTCCTTCAAAGAGAAACAGAATGTCTGAGGAATTGTTTGAGAAGTCACTGTTTGTAAAATTCAATAAAAATAGAAAGTAATTCAGTTGTTTCATAATATATATATATATATATATATATATATATATATATAATATATATATATATATATATATATTATATTTATTATATATATATATATATATATTATATATATATATTATTTATATATATATATATATAAAACTTATAATATATATATATATATATATATTATATATATATTATATATATATATATAGGGCGTCCCAAAAAAATGTATACACACTTTAAATAATTATAAAGGCAGTGTTTATTAAAATACATTTCATTTTCAAAATGTAATAGAATCTACAGACATTATTTAATTGTTTTGTGAACGCCTGTTTTCAAACTGACGTCCGTTCTGGTCCAGGCACTGCTGATAACGCGAAGCAATGGAATCGCAAACATCACGAAACATTTCGTTTGGTATTTGTGTGCATTCTCGTTCAATGGCTGCTCTCAATTCAGCGACTGTTGCAGGTTTTATAGCGTAGACTTTGTCTTTTAAGTATCCCCATAAAAAAAAGTCTAGTGGTGTGAGGTCTGGTGAACGCGGAGGGTATTCTACGAAACCCCTTCGTCCAATCCACATCCACATCGTGCCAAGTACCACTCGCAATACTCCACTCTTCGGTCCGGATCATCTTCATTAATAGCATGGACTAATCTTGGAATGTAACTTTTCCATTGACAGCGCTTCAAAATGCGTTGGACAGACGATTCTGAGATTCCTACCTCACGACTCGCTTGCCGCACAGATTTTCTTGGACTTTGGTGATACGTTTCCAGTACTCTTTCTTGCTTTGTGGGGCTTGTCGATGTCCGTGCTCTTCCGGAATGCTTCTTGTGGATATTCTGAACAGTTCCATCGGCTTCAAACTTATCTCTAATTCGAGTGATGGTAAGTCGCGTTGGTGGATCTGTTTGAAACTCCCTCCTAAACTGTCTTTGCACTTCAACTGCGTTTTCACACTTCCAGTAGCATTTTAGAATGAATTTCCTTTGTTCAAAGCTTAGTCTGACTGCCATTATTAATTCTAATGGGTTTAACTTGGAAAGAAAGAAACATCAATTGAGCTATCAGCTGTTAAAGTGTGTATACATTTTTTTGGGACGCCCTGTATATATATATATATATATATATATGAGCTCTGTCCCACAAGGGACAGTATTAGCTCCCTTGCTGTTCATAATAATGATTGCAGATATTGATGCAGATATTAAGGACAGTATTGTATCATGCTTCGCAGATGACACGAAGATATGTAAGGAAATATTGAACGAAGATGACATAAGAAAACTACAAAACGACATTGAAACATTATTCCAGTGGGCAGAAGACAACAATATGAAGTTCAACGAAGAAAAATTCCAACTTCTAAGATATGGTAATAATAAAGAGCTACAGAAAAAAGGGTACAAAACTCCGCAAGCCAAACAGATAACACCAAATCCACAAGTCAGGGATGTTGGAGTAATAATGTCGTCGGATGCAGAATTCAGAGAGCACTATAAAATCAAAATCACAATGGCTAGAAAAATAATGGGAATCATCTGGAGGAGCTTCCGCAGCAGAAAAGCAAACATCATGCTCAAATTATGGAAGAGTCTAGTCCTACCAATAATTGAGTATTGCTCAGTACTCACAAGCCCACACAGAAAAAGAGACATTGCGAGCATTGAAGCTATACAAAGGACTTTTACGTCTAAGATAGAGGAAACGGAAGGTGAAGACTACTGGTCTCGACTACAATCCCTGGAACTGTACTCTCTTGAAAGAAGGCGAGAGCGGTACACAATAATATACATATGGAACATACTTGAGGGCTCTGTCCCTAACCTCAGAAATGAAATAGAAACAAACTGGAATGAGAGAAGAGGCAGATTTTGTACAGTCCCAGCTGTGGTGGGACAAGGAGCCATGAAAACGAGGATGGAAAATACCCTCAGAATACGGGGCCCAAAGCTTTTCAATGTCCTTCCAAAAGAAGTGAGGAATCTCCAGCACACCAACCTGAATAACTTCAAGAACCAGCTGGACAGATTCTTGTGCAAAGTCCCTGACCAGCCATGCGTGGCTGGCTACGAGGGCAGGAGGCGATCAGAGAGCAATTCCCTCCTTCACCAAGTCCCGCAAATGAGGCGGGATGCTGCAGAGGGGTCGACCGCAGGTCGATCCTGAACCGTCGTTCAAACTCAACAAAAGTAAACAAAAGTAAGTAAGTATATATATATTTTACATTATATATATATATATATATATATATATATATATATATATATATATATATATACTCTTGAAGAGTAACGTTTATCAGCGGGGTAAGCCCAAAACTAGGGAGCAGTTGATTGCACGTACACAGGATGCGTTCATAAACCTCAGAAATGAACTTCCGCGTTTTCCTTGGCAAGACTCGATGGATCGGAGGCTCGCCGCATGCATTAAAGAATGAGGGGGTCACTTTGAAACCATTCTGCAATAAGTGCAATAGTGTATTGTATGTTTGTACTTTTTGTAAACCGCAAGGGTCATTAAATAGTATCTAAGATCGCCTTTTTATTATGTTTTAATTACCCAAATGTAGAAGCCTGTATCTCGGTAACGGTTGGGAATCAGACCCATATCGATATAATACTTTCTACTTAGAAATACCCAAAGAGTGGAATGGTGCATTCTTGACATTTCCTCCTGGGACACCCTGTATATATATATATATATATATATATATATATATATATATATATATATATATATATATTATTACATTATTTATATACATATATATATATATATATATTAGTGGTGGACCGGATATCCGCATCATTTTTTAACATCCGCATCCGAACTTCTGACTGCGGATGTTATGCGGATATTACCTCTAATAAATTATGCAATTTACAATTAAATTAGCTTATAAGGCCCAGTCATGCTCATTTCATGTAAAGTATTAATTATTAATGAACAAACAAATATATAAACCTTAAAATATAAATGCCTGGTAGGCTGGTAACACAGAAAATTGAATGAAACTTGTTTCATTGAATTTTCTGTGGCTGATACTCTTAAGAAAGTTATTATTTTTATCATAATGAAAACATTAATATTAATTTTAGTTCTTATGCATTGCCTGCCATAATAGTAATATCACGAAATTTTAAAAATTATGTCATATGTTCATAATTCTATATTATATTGATAGATTAACTAAATATCCGCATCCGCATCCGCGGATATTGAAATTAAAAATCCGCATCCCCATCCGCGGATATTGAAATTAAAAATCCGCATCCGCAGATGTTGAAAAACTGACATCCGGTCCACCACTAATATATATATATATATATATAGTATCGTATCGCGATACATATATTACACTGGTATGCATCAATTTTGCTGTCAAGGGTTTTGTAAGTGATTCTTATAGAGTGTTTCCTGCTGATTTCGAATCTGCAATCCGTTCTTCTCAATCAGCTCAGGTTATCCGGCTATGGCCTCATAAGTAAAATAGAATTTTTCGTGATTTTGTCAAAGCGGAATTGGAACAGTAACATCTATCATCACTTGTTTCACTTGTATAATATCTTTTTTTTATTTTTCAGGCATATAGATAAAATATTTCATAATGAATAGAGCGTGTAAAAATGATCCCAATAGATTCTGCTACATATGTGGGACGGTTACCATGCCAAATAACCAGTCCCAAATCACTAAATTTGTGAAGACAATGTATAGAGCATACTTTGGAATTAAGCTAGGGGACCAGGACAAAAATTTCGCCCCTCATATGTGCTGCAAGACGTGCATTGAAAATTTGAGAAGATGGAGCAAAGGCAGAGCGAAATCTTTGCCTTTTGGAATTCCCATGATTTGGAGAGAAGGAAAGGATCACGTGACAGATTACTATTTCTGCATGACAAACCTCCAAGGTGGGCTTATAAATTTATTTTTCTTAAATATTTTGAAATCCTCGTATGAAACTTGACATAATATTTACCATAATGT
Organism: Bathynomus jamesi; assembly: GCA_023014485.1. Lineage (NCBI taxonomy): Eukaryota > Metazoa > Arthropoda > Malacostraca > Isopoda > Cirolanidae > Bathynomus > Bathynomus jamesi. The sequence goes on along the minus strand of JAJOZX010000877.1, from coordinate 720,142 downwards.
AATATTCACCATATATAGCATAATATTCACCATAATGGTAATCATACATTTACATATACATATTGTTATAGAAAATGCATTTACACATACATATTGTTATACAAGTTACATTTACATATACAATGATTGTATATTTTCTTTCTTTTTCATTCATATTGTCCCCGAAGGGACAATATGAATGAAAAAGAAAGAAAATATACAGACTCCATCGACCTATTTCATATCTTACAGACCGCAGCCTTCCCTCACGAGCCGCCACTGTCTGAATGCTTCTTCTATTTCATATGCAAGTTTTATATCCATGTTTCTGTGTTTCTATTTTCAGGAGTTAACAAGAAGAATAAACACATTGTTGTATACCCTGACATTCCTTCTGCTATGAGACCTGTACCCCATGGTCCTGGAATTCCAATACCCGACCCACCTCAAACCCTGGACTTCGATGATTCTGATGATGAATCAATGACCAATGCCAATGACCAGTCCCAGTCGTATATACCTCAAAATACCGCTTCAAATGAGCCGAGGCCTCTCAACCAGGCCAAACTTAATGATCTTACCAGGGATTTAGGACTTTCCAAATTAGCTGCCGAGATCTTGGGCTCACGACTTCGAGAGGACAACTTGCTGGCTCCGGGAACAACATTCTCCTGGTATAGGAAACGAGAGGAAGAATTCCGCAAGTTTTTTGCAGTGCACGAAAATACCTCTTCCTTAGTGTACTGCTGCAATGTTGAGGGGCTAATCGAATCCTTGGGCCTGCCATATAACGCATCAGAATGGAGGCTATTTATAGACTCGTCTAAACGAAGTTTGAAAGCAGTACTTCTCAACATTGGGAATAGGGTTGCATCAGTCCCTGTAGCACATTCCGTACAACTTACTGAGAGCTACGATAACATGAAAATTTTACTGGATGCTCTCGTATACGACCAACATAACTGGAGGATCTGTGGAGATTTGAAGGTAATACTAATATCATAAGTAAACTATTGCTTTTGACTATGTTGTTTTTCCAAAGGTTATTTGAGAGCGTATAAGAACACTTAACTTCCCCACAGAAGTGATACAGTCCAATGCATAGATTTTTTTATCTGATAGAACAAATTCTCTAAATTCAGATTGTGGCATTTGTATTGGGAATGCAAGGGGGATACACGAAATACCCATGTTTCCTCTGCAAATGGGATAGCCGAGCGGATGAGAAGCACTATGCACAGCGTGAATGGGCATCCAGAGAGAATTTTGAACCTGGGTCGCATAATGTCGTTTCAGTGCCCCTTGTACCACCAACAAAAATTTTGCTCCCACCACTTCATATTAAGCTGGGCTTGATGAAAAATTTCATCAAATCAATGAATAAGGAGGGTTCAGCATTCCGATATCTCGAGAGTAAATTTCCTCATATATCTGATGCTAAACTAAATGCTGGGGCTTTTGATGGTCCTCAAATTCGAACTTTGATCAAGGATACTCAGTTCGAAAACGCAATGACTCCAACTGAGAAGAATGCCTGGCAGGCATTCAAATCAGTTGTCACTGATTTTCTTGGCAAGCGTAGAAGTCCAGAATACGAGTCCGTTGTCGAAAACTTGATGGAAGCTTTCAAAGCTCATGGGTCGCGCATGTCCATAAAAATGCACTTTTTGTGGTCCCACTTGGACTATTTTCCTGAAAATTGCGGGGATTATAGTGAGGAACAGGGTGAACGATTTCACCAAGATATCAAAATAATGGAAGAGAGGTACCAGGGAAACTGGGATATCAATATGCTGGCGGACTATTGCTGGTGTTTGAAGCGAGACGTGCCCGAAGAAAAACACAGACGGAAAGCCAAAAAAACTTCATTCCTTCCTCAATAAACTTTTTTCCATATTCATTGTATGAATAAAAGTATTTATTCACACAATGTTTTCATTTTTCACGAGTGTTCTTATAATATTACTCGTATCTACAGTGCTTAAGCTAAAAAAATCAATAAATTTGGGGATAAAATTGGACTTATAATAAATGGCCAATAGAGAAAAAACCTGACCTGATTGAGGAAAACCAATGTCATTTTCGAATTCAGCATGGTCGAATTATATAATATGAGTTGAAAAAACCCTCACAGCAGACAAAATATTTCATATGCATACCAGTGTTATTCATATATCTAGTATCGTAACGAAATACAGTTTTGCCAATGTATAGAGTATCGTATCGCGTTACTTTTTTGGCCCCGATACACCACCCTGTGTATGTATGTATATATATATATATATATATATATATATATATATATATATATATAATATATATATATATATATATATATAATACTCCTTCACCATATCCCGCAAAGGAGACGGGATGCTGCAGAGGGGTCACCCGCAGGTCGATCCTGAACCGTCGTTCAAACCCACACTAAGTAAAGTAAGTATATATAATATATATACACACGAGGCAGGAAATTAGCATAACTTTTAAGACTAATTAATATCAAGCAAATATAAGTGATATAATTAATAAACTTAATTGGGTGAAATTTAATTAATAGTGAACTTTAAAATAACATTTCAAAAACATAATTAATTATGCATATATAGAATAGGAAATCTCTGAATCCTCCCCAGAATGAAAACAATTAATTATTAGATGAAAAACAGAAACTTTGCTTGGGGTTCTACCTACCTTGTTGGAGTGATATGGAGATGAGGATGCAATAATAATATTAATAATAATAATAATAAATCGAATTTTTTATGGTAAGAAATACAGTACATAGAGAATACAAGTACAATTTTCAGTATAAAGGACATGGAATTTTAAGTACCATACTACTTAGGGATTGCCAAATATGAGACAATGAGAGTTATCTTTCATGGCAATAATTACATCATACACAATTTATATACGAAGGGTTATGACATTTATCTACAGTAACTTGGATTCATTATTGAAATAATAATAACTCAGTACTATACATTGGTTAATACTGATTTGCATGAACTTGAATTAGGTAAATTTTTAATTTAAAGAAAGAAGTAATTTACATATGAAATTAATTTTTTAAAAGGTTTACGAGGAATGAAGAAATAGAATATGGGTGAAGAGGAAGAGAAGCTAATATCCATCCACGATTTTCCTTTTCAACTGAATACGAACATTTCTATGAGAAGCGCTCCTTTTAAACTTGTTTCCAGATTATTCCAGATACTAATGCCTTTGTGTGAGAGGGATCTCCTTGATGTTCGAATTTGTGAAGTTAGGAATTTGGAAGTGCAGAAAAAGTTATTTATCATGTTACGTAATATTTTATTATTATTAGCCTACTCTATTTGCGAATCTTTGCTTGAATAGAATTTGTAAATCCTAATACTACAATAAACCGTGAAACTCAAGCAAAATATTAATCACCTAAAAACCCTAAAAACATGAGGATATATTTACTTCTGATTCTATCTTGATGTCCAATTATTTACACGAGTATTTCCAAGTTTTTCCTGAAACTTTAGTTTCTTACCGGATTCGCAGTATTGCTAGCGCCATTATGAACGATAATGCTATTTACTTGCTGCCGATTACCCCTATGAAATATGACGACAGTACTTAAACAGTAAAATAATAATGATTTTATACTGCTACTATAACTAATATACTACAATACTCAACATGGTCCCTGATGTTATTTCCTTAATACTCAGTACAATCTTCAGTATTTGCATCGAACGTGCTACATTTGCAGAGATATAAAATTAACATTTTTTTATTCAAAACTAATCAGAAAAATTAAGAATTTTAAGTATTTTAAATGATATTAGTTTTAGAGAGAAAACTTATGCAGTCCTTATTTCTATGTTTTGATCTGATTTTTCATGACACTTTATTAAAGAAACTTGAGAGATGCGATATAAGAAGTAATGTATTTGAGTTCTTTTTGTCCTAATTGAGTCATCATTAACAATATGTTAATGGTTCCAAATCAAAATTACGCTCAGTAAGAATTGCAGTTCTCTGAAGACAAAAACAAAAGCCATTGATTTTTATTACTTACGTGAATGACGTAGTTAAGGTATTGACTCGCTGCAAATTTATTTTTTATGTAGATGATGCGATGCTTTACTTTTTAGATGCTTCGTTATAAGTAGTTCAAAATGTATTTAATTGTGAACTTAACTAACTCTGAAAATAAGCTGATTCTAAGCATAACTCCACACATTATTTTCTCTCTCAACCTCATAAGGATAGGCACCTTAGATTATGAAAAAGTCACAAATTTTAACTATTTGATCCTTACACTGGAGGAGACTGTGAAATTGAGCTTGTAACTTTATTGTCGTTTCTTGTGTGTATAGGGCAAATAGCCTAGTTTATTCCCTAAGAGAATTGTTGCCTGTCTCAGTCCTCATAAAATTATGGTTCTTTATATTTCCCTACGCTTACACTTAGATCATTAAAAGTAGCACTGTAATGTTATTCAGCATACATGTTACAGTCACTCTAACATTTATACTTTGATATGCATCAAAGGTCAAGGTCACAAATAGAAATGACTGCTTAACATAAATTGGTGAAACTTAATATATCATATATATATATATATATATATATAATATATATATATATATATATATATATATTATATATATATACATATACACATTTTAACTGTGTGTATGTGTGTGTGTGTGTGTGTGTGTGTGTGATCCCAATTTCATGCGTCATGAACAAAAATCAGATCTTAAGGTCACAAATAGAGGTCAGAGGTTAAATGGAGCTTTCTCGTGTCCGTGATATAACTTTTGAACCGCTCAACATAAAATGATGAAACGTCATACACATATGGATCATCATAAGACGAAGTATTATGAGCAAGAATCAGGTCTCTGTATGAAAGGTCATGGTCACAAGTAGAGCTCACGCTAAAATTTTTGAACTACTCAAAGGTCAGGGTCATATAGACGGGGATAGTGATGTGACTGATGTCGTTCCGACATATTTCTGTTTTTTCCATTTCAAATCAGATAAATGAATAATACATAATAATAAATCATTAAAAACGAAAATTTAACCAAACTGTTCACTCGTTCACATGGAAACACTTTCGTTGTAAATGAAACACTCTAAATTTTAAAATGTATGAGTTAAGTGATTCATAGTTCTACCTACATACATAACAATTGCTTTCCATTCCGAAAGTTTTTTCTGATACCGAGTCATCTCTTGGAGACTATGCGTGAATTTGTCGTTTCATTAACTAATGTACAGTTGCCCGCACATATAATGTTCCTCACCTCACAGGCGACTCCGGCCATATAACAACGTCGCAGTGTTAGTCAAGGTACCCCAACTGGGGGAAGGTAGGGTGGAGGGGAGAAAACCGAGTCCAACAACATATAACACAAACATATATATCTAAAGGACAATTGAATGTGCAGTCATTGATATACAGGTAATTATAATGTAATGCCTGTGTTCATAAAGATAAACAATTAATATGATTGTGAACAACGTTGAACTCCATGTAGTTTACTAGTCTTATACAGTAATAAGGTTCCATTATGATTACTACAAATCTATATGAACAGCTACGACAATAGAACTTTTTATATACTAGTGAATGCCAAATGTTCACCTGCAGGAAATTTTCGCGTTTTTTCGCGTAGGCTATATAGTTTACGCGAAAATATCCAGCAGGCAAAAATTTGACAATTTAAACTAATCTTTGGAAAATAGTAAGAAAATAAAACTTAGCTCATTAAAATACCTTATTTGAAAAGTAAATTCAGTATATTGTAATAAAACATTGTAAAGTAAAAGCAGTAAAAACATTTCAAATTATACTGTATTATTACTGTATAACAAGAATGTCATGAATGCCGCTAGTTTCCCAACCCTTCCGAATGGTCTTCCTCATTTTGTGTTGGTTATCCCATGCAGAGAGCATGAATCTGTTTCAGTGTGGAGAGCTTCAAATCTATCTTACCGAAAGTTTCATTTACGTCGAGTGCTGCTGAAACTTTATCCACATAACAAGAGGCCAAACTTGCCTTGATATACGACCTCAACCTCGACCAATCACAGTACAGAATGAATGTCGTCATTCATGACGTCATTTTAATCTGTAATATTATAACTATCGCGAAATTATGATGCCGCGAACTCGTCTAAGGATATGAAAGAGCGAAAATTTGCTGCCGCGAAATTAACCTGGCTTACAGTATATACTGTATATTTATAAACTCGTACAATATTATACTAATGCTTGTGAAATGACGTTGATGGGCCAAACAGAGGTGTTGACATGGTTACTGGCATGATCTATGCTCATACCATATTTCTACATCGTTTCACGAACACCGACTCTGAAAATGAATCCAGCTGATTGGTCAAGATAAAATTGCACAGCGACGCCGGATAATTAATTGGTATGCGGGAAGCAGGCCTCTCTGTAGCTGACATAGCCATGGAACTGGGAATTTCGAAGTCTCCTGTTCGACGCTGTGTGCAGAGGTGGCAGGAAACTGGGCATCTGCTAGATCGTCCTAAGTGTGGGACACCAAGAAAGACCACCTCAGAAGAAGACCAGAGAATAATCAACGAAGTGCAGAACGATCCTATCAACAACGCAGTCACCATCCGGAAGACACTATATATGGGCGTATCAGTGGGCACCGTTGCATGAAGCAGGATATCACCACCGTACTCGTGCCAAAAAAGAGAGGATCGACGAACGACATCGTCAGACCAGGCTCTCGTTTGCTCGCCACCATATAAATGATGATCTCGTATACTGGAGCAGAGTTATCTTCTCTGACGAGAAGACGTTTGCGTCTACAATTCACGGCCGTCTTCGGTGTTGGCGACAGAACAACACGAAATATGCCCGCCAAAATATTTACGAAGTAGCACGGAGTGGGCATGTGACGGCGAATGTGTGGGGATGGATGCACCTGCAAGGACTAGGAAAGCTGACTGAGATCCACGGGAGGTTTACGGCAGATCAATATATAGAGATCATGGAGGAGGTGATGCTGCCTTCTGTATGCGCGTATGCCTTGCCTTATCCTGAGCAGATTATCTTTATGAAGATATGTTGTATTTGTGTGTTATAGAATATTATACTATTACTAGAGTAAGATTTATGTATTACACACATTTGTATGTCCGGTTTCCACATTTACATGGGACGAATAATGGTCATAAAATTGTCCTTTAACTCTGAATATTATGACAACACTCTACGATTTTATTCTGGATAATTGCAGACTGTCTTATTTGTATAACGTCACACAATTACATTTAACTGAGAGAAACCCCTAATAGATAGGGGTTAAAACCTACCTCGAATAGTGGGTTACTGATGAAGCGTATGGATGAGATATAATTCTACTTTTAACTCTTTCATGCCTGATTTTCGTTTACTTTTCATGCCAAAAAAGAAACTTGTGTTATATCTCCAGAATGACTGAAATCTCATAAAAGTTGATGGTCTCATTTGCGCCCCTACGGCATGAAAGGGTTAATATTTAAAACCCATTTGCAGGACACGAAATCTGGAACTACTGGACTGGCCTAGTAAAGGGTGTGACCTCAACCACATTGAGAACGTGTGGGGGAATGTGGTGAACTCGTGGGAGCCTCAGCAGGAGGGGACCAGCCGCCAGCTGCTGGATCACACTATAGCTAAGTGGGAGATGTTCCGAAGGAACCCACACACTAAATACTAACTATGAACCGGGTATAGCTGTGCCATTTATGTTAATCTATGGCAAATTGTGAGCTATGACTTTATCATTTTGTATGATTAATTATTTAGTAAAACATTCTCAACCTTTGCATATTTGTTGTAATACAGAATTGGTGTTTTATTATATATATATATATATATATATATATATATATATATATATATATATATATATATGGGGTGAATTTCACAATTAAACAGTGAAATGAATGAATGCTGCAAACCCACAAGGAAAAAGAAAACGATTCCAATGCTTTTCGTGTATTCAGAGCTACACCTCATCAGGGAATGAAGAGGTGTAGCTCTGAATACACGAAAGGCCTTGGAAATCTGGAAAGGCCTTGGAAATCTGGAAAACATCAATGGGTGTATCTGTCCATCGTGATTAAATCATTATCTCTCCACACTGATAATACAAACACAATCTGGAAAACACTCTTAATATAATAGGCATCAGCCACAAACCGGTGATGATATCCTGCTTCATGCAACCGTCACCTTACGGTTTCCACCGACACCTCTATATGTCGTCTCTCCTCGACGGCGACAGCAAGTAACCATGTCAACGCCACGGTTTGGCCCATCAACGTCATTTCACAAACATTAGTATAATATTGTATGAATTGATAACTTACTTACTTTAGGATACTTTAGGTGAGTTTGCGGGATTTGATGAAGGGGGGAATTGCTGTCTGATCTCCTCCTGCCCTCGTAGCCAGCCACGCATGTCTGGTCAGGGACTTTGCAAAGGAATCTGTCCAGCTGGTTCTTCAAGTTATTCAGGTCGGTGTGCTGAAGATTCCTCACTTCTTTTGGTAGGACATTGAAAAGCTTTGGGCCTCGTATTCTGAGGATATTTTCCATCCTCGTTTTCATGGCCCCTTGTCCCACCACAGCTAGGACCGTACAAAATCTACCTCTTCTCTCATTCCAGTTTGTTTCTATTTCATTTCTAAGGTTAGGGACAGAGCCCTCAAGTGTTTTCATATGTATATTATTGTGTACTGCTCGCACCTTCTTTCGAGAGAGTAGAGTTACAAGGATTGTAGTCGAGACAAGTGGTCTTCACCTTCTGTTTCCTCTATCTCGGACGTAAAAGTCCTTGTATAGCTTCAATGTTCGTAATGTCTCGTTTTCTGTATGGGCTTGTGAGTACCGAGCAATACACAATTATTGGTATTTGAGCATAATGTTTGCTTTTCTGCTGCGGAAGCTCCTCCAGATAAGTATATAAAAATATGTTTATGCTAGTATAACCGTGGATTATTCTTATGTGATTTTGATAATCAGTTACTGTTATTCAGATCGAAACTGTTAACAAGTTCTTTGTGTAACAATCGACAAGTCATTTCCCACTAACTCTCTCTGACCCTCTACCTCGCTCTCTCTCACACTGTCTCAATCTTTTTCTCGCTCAATGTCAACACACACACACACACCACACACACACACACACACACACACACACACACATATATAAAAATATATATATATATATATATGATACACACAGACCGTGCATGGAACAAGGAACTCTTCTGGGATAATTAAATCCACTATAGTCCGAATAAGTAATGGTAAATGACAAATACCATAGTTTTTCTTTTTCATGATGCAAGCCCACGTCGGAACGATACAGGTGGAGGGAGGTCAGGTTTTAGCAAAAATAGCGTTACGTAATTTTTGAACGGCGCCTTACCTGTATGTCAATGTTATATGTTGTTGGATTCGGTTGTTCCCTTCCACCCCCCCTTCCCCCAGTTAGGGTACCTTGACTATCCCTGCGGCGTTTTCACATGTACAGAGTCGCCTGCGAGGTGAGAAACATTACATATGCGGGCAACTGTACTTGTTTGCTATATACTGGATATTAAAGGTAAGAATGAAACTAGAAAAAGGGATTATAAGATATCACTTCTTAGCCGAGTCATGCTTTATGCTGATTAACTTACTGACAAAGTCTTCAGATTAGACTCTAATGATTGTTAGTTTGTTAGTAGCTTGTATAGAAAATTTGAATGACTACAAATCCTAAGCCTCTATACCTTAGGCCAGGGGTGGGGAACCTTTTTATGTGTGAAGGCCACATTGAAATTTGCCGCCCTCAATGAGGCCGCAGTCAATAAGTGTGACTATTTTTTACAGTAATTTTAAACCTTTTGTTAATATTATTTAAATTAATAGCTTGCAGGGAGTATACATGCATTTTAAGACGAATAATTTATTCACTTACCTTTTTAATAATTGAATGACTTCTTTGAGAGTGCTTCTGGTGAGACAACATTGTGATATCGGGTTCTAACATGGAGGTTTTAAGTTTTAATTGGTCCTCCAGATGCTCATCTGTCATCTGTGTTCTCAACGAATTCTTGATTTGTGTCAAGTATGAGAATGTGGATTCACAACGGTATGTCGTAGAAAAGCACGAAATCAATCGGCGAGCATGTTCGCGAAGGCGAGGGTATTCTACCGCCTTTTTCCAAATTTCAACGGGATCTTCCTTACTATAAAACAGAGATTTCAGGATATTATCTTCAGACAACTCAATAAGCTCCATTTGTAACTCTTCTGGTGCCTTTGATACATCAACTAAGTGAGGTTGAAAAGCTAGTTTCAGGGTGATATCATGCTTTTCAAAATCAATGAATCTTTCATTGTATTCTTTGATTAATGAGTCTAAAACAGATTCGTATTTTTCGAAAGATTCACAGTTATACTCTTCATTTTCATTAATTATTTTTGTTAACTGGGGAAAGTGTTCTTCTGAAAGTTTCGACTGAGCAAGAAGAGATTTGAAAAACGACAACTTCTTTCTAAATGCCAGAATTTTTTGCCACATATCATAGATAGATTTAGTTTTACCTTGCAGCGAAATATTTAACTCATTTTGCTTTGACATTATATCACATAGAAACGCAACATCTCGGTGAAAATTTGCACCTGATAATTCACAATGTTGATTGTTTCCTTGGAAAAAGTCAATTATTTGCTCTCGCAAAGATAAAATTTTGACTAATACTTGTCCTTGCGATAACCAGCGCACTTTCGAATGATAGGGCAAATCTACACTGATTATCTCATCATCCATCATGAGCATGTTTCGAAACTGGCGATGCCTCGTAGCATTTGCTCGAATATAGTTCACAATACCTATAACTTTTTGCAAAGGGTCATTTAAAATGACAGATTTGGCACAGAGATTTTGCTGATGCAAAATGCAATGAAAAGAAATCAGTGCATTTGGATCTGAGAGTTCTCTTTTAAGATGTGCAATAAATCCTTCGTTCTTCCCAGTCATAGATGGAGCACCATCTGTACACACACTCACCAAGTTAGTAAAATTTAGTCCAACTTCATAACATTTATCTTTAAAGTTGTTGAAAATATCAATTCCCAGCGTCCTTCCCTTAAGGGTGCCTAAAGCGAGCAATTCTTCAAATAAATGAAAATTTTCAGTTACAGCACGAACAAAATACAATAATTGTGCTGAATCAGTGGAATCTGTCGATTCATCCAAATCTATTGAGTAATATACAGTTTCTTTTTGGATTATTTTTTGAAGTTGCTCAGTTACATTGCGAGCTAACTCATGCTGCCGATCTGTATTAGTTCTTCTTGAAAGAGGTACGTCTTTATATTTGTTAACTTTATCTGGATCTAAGCATCTTACGACTTCAACGATGCATTCCTTTATACAGTAAGTTCTGCATCGCTAAATGGCTTACCTTTTTTTCCAAGCAAATATGCTACTTTATAACTTGCCTCAGTCGTAGCATTTCCTTGATGTAGGCCTAACACTGAATGGAATAATTCTCTTTGCTTTTGCTTTCCATCTTTTAATTTATTCAATGCAATCTTTCGAGCCTCACCCTCTAATTTGGCATATTTATTGTCCTTATGAGCAACATAGTGCTGGTGCGCATTGTATTTCTTTATTGTTGAAATTACGGTATCACAGAGCAAGCAAGTCATTTTACAACTATTAAACACTACAAAAAATTGTAATTCCCATTCGTCATTAAAGACTATTTTCTTCTTTCAGCGTTCTTTTTACTTTTTTAGACATGATGGGGAGGCAAATGAAGAAATTTATTTAATCTGAAAACATAAATTATTGATTGATGGTAACAAGCAAGGCAGCGAAATAATCAAAGCAAATAACACACATCGATAGACGGACACACATGCACGTGCACCACCTGAAATCAAATCACTGACTGACATTTGCCAACAACTGACATTATGGTTCTTACGTCCTGTATTTTACAGGACAGTCCCGCATTTGATCCAAAAATCCCGCGTCAAAATCCCGCGTCAAAATCCCGCGTTCAAAATGTCCCGCAAAAAAATATTTTTTTAAGCAAATTTTTTAGGGCTGAATTGATTTAGATTTTAGAATTTCAATATTATGTATAATAATTTCAATTTATTCACGATGTTTAATTGTTACATATTATTGCAATAAAATTTTTCTAATTTTGTTTGTTGTAACCGTTGAAGAAATCGTTTCAATTTGAAAAAAAATTTGGTCTTAAAAAAAACCTCAGAAATTTTTTTGTCCCGCATGGGCATTTGACAAATCTGGCAACCCTACCTACGTCATATATACTGTATACTTTGTAATTTGTTCTTATTTATTATAATGCGTCTTCCGTAGCATGTATTAAAAAAATGTATTTCCGTAGTTACGCAGTATGTAATTTGCTCATGTAATTAAAAAAATGTAAATAAGTGAAGATTTGAAAAACGTAGGTGTACGAAGAATTCTGGAAAAGCTTTAACTGAAGCGGGCAATTGGCGCAAATAACACATCATTTCATAAAGGTGCGTTCATTTTTCTTATTTTTACGTCTACATGTGTTTTGTACATATGGGTGTGAATGATTTATAAAGTTAGTTATATTTCGTTCACTTTACATTCGGCGCGATGCTTTAGCATTAGCTAGTATTTATTTTGTAAGAGTTCAGTAGTTATATTCTGTGATATATTATTATTTTAACTGCTTGGAATTCATGGTTTTTATATAAATTAAGATTTATCTCGATAAGCCGCAGAAGGCCGCACTTGATGACCCAGAAAGCCGCATGCGGCCTTAAGGCCGCAGGTTCCCCCACCCCTGCCTTAGGCTATACAAAATGTTATTTTTAATTAAAGGTACCTCAGTAGAGATTCGATGTACAGTCCCCTACAATAGTTCCGCTTCACACTCTCCGAGATGTGGGAGCAACGCAGTCCCTCTTCACACTCTCCGAGATGTGGGAGCAACGCAGTCCCTCTTTCTCCCCCCACCCTCACTCCCTCCTTCTCGTCCTCCCCCTCTCCTTTCGCTATCTCTCTCTCTCTCTCTCTCTGGCTGAGTAATAGGCGGCAGAGGGTTGTAATTAAAGGGGCTAGTTCGGGTTGGGCCTCGGTCACTAGTGGGGTTCCTCAGGGTTCCGTTTTGGGGCCACTGTTGTTTATCATTTACATAAATGATATCGACGGTGGCATCGTCAGTCGGATCGCCAAATTCGCTGATGACACCAAGCTTTGGGCCAATGTTGGGACGCCCGAAGCGATCGAGGAACTGCGTGCGGACCTAGGTAGGATAGGAGAGTGGTCCGAAAAATGGCAAATGCCGTTTAACTTGGGTAAATGCAAAGTGATGCACATTGGCTACGCCAATCCCAAGTCGGACTACTCGATGTTGGGTAGTAATATCGAAGTGACTGATTTAGAAAAGGACTTGGGTGTGCTAATTAGCAGCGACCTTAAGTTTACGAAACAGTGCGTAGAGGTGGAAAAGAGAGCCCAGAAACTATTGGGTTATATCAGGAGGCAATTTCAGTTTCGGAACAAGGAGATTGTGCTCTCACTGTACAATTCCCTTGTTCGGCCGCACCTGGAGTATGCTGTGCAGTTCTGGTCGCCCACCCTCAGGAAATATATTGAGAGGCTGGAGCGAGTGCAGGCGAGGGCCACAAAGTTAATCCCTTCCGTTAGGCATATGGGCTACAATCGACGGTTCCGCGCCCTGAACTTGTTTTCGCTTGAAACTCGGAGGCTGCGCGGTCAACTGATCGAGGTTTTCAAACTCTTACGCAGGTTCAACGATGTCGATTTTAGAAGTATGTTTAGTTTAAATGATAACCCAACTCGCAACAATGGTTGGAAGTTGGATTTGAAACGGTTTAGGACTAGTGTGTGTGGGAATTACTTTACGTATAAGATCTGTGACACATGGAACAGGTTACCTTCGGAAGTTGTGAACAGTTCCTCTGTGGATCAGTTCAAGAAAAGGTTAGACCAAATCTTGCACACTATTTGAGTGTGTACAAAATTTTCCCTGGCACCCATTGCCATTGGTACCTCCCCGGTATGGGCCGCAAGGCCTTTTGAGGTACTTCTTTTCCTTGTAACTCCTTGTAACTCTTCCTGCCTCTTTGTTATTTTCTTTCGATTTACCTTCATTCTTATTTTCCTTTCTCCTTCAGCCTCTAGGTCAGATCAGAATAATCAAAATGATAACTTGAAAAAATACAAGAGTTTATACACTGTTATCATAATTTGGTGACATCATTATTATTTAATGTTGATTTGTTTCCTTTTTTATTTTCAATAGGTTGAATTTTTTTTTGCAAAATATTTGAAGATAAAGGTAAATTTGGCTGTAGCAGCATACTGGCAGATAAGCAAGATATTTGAAGATGAAGTCATATTTTTCTTTTAAACAGCGTATTGACAGAGCTGATGTTATCATGATTTGCCGAGTTAACTAAAAGTAGAAATTGAAATATGTATTTTATTAAGGATTAAACTTAAACATGCATATGAACCTAAATTAAATGCTTAAAATTTAAAATTAAGTGTTCATTTAGAGTTTTGGCAAGTTATGACTTCATCTTTTACAACTAAGAGAGAATGCATAAAAAAATGAACATTGCAGAATTTAACACGATTACATGATCTAAAAAATGATTAGGTAATTTAGAAAAAAAATAATTTATCAATTACTTAGCAAAACTACAGTAAACTAGAAAGAAAATTAAATTTTTTTTCCAAACTTGTATTTTATATACAGTTAGAGTGTCACCGAGTTTGGACTTTATATGCAAAAATGAACGTTGGAATTGTTCATTTTTACATATATATTAACATATTATTTAATATATTTCGTCGTTGGATTCAAATCACATTTTAAAATTAGATGCTATTCGAATCGTAATCTGACACGACGAATTACAGTGTCCTTCGAATTTTGGGATCATTTGTGATGCAGTACTTTTTGTCATATCGTGATTCGATATTAACACTTACAAATAAGTGTTGTATTTCTCTACATTATGATGGGTAATTTCAGCTATTATGTGAGTCCATGTAGACGGTTTGATCTCGTAATATCTTCGGTTTCGATGTATTATTTAAAAGAGAAACAAGATTATTGATATAAACGAACATTTTCCGAAGCTGTTAATATATTTTTAGTATTTACAGAGGAAGTTTTATTAAGATTTAAGTGCGTGAGTGAATGAGTTAATCAGTTATTATGCAAAAGAGAATGGATTAGGAAGGGAAGGTAAAAAAGGGAAGAAGCAAAAACATAAATGACAGAAGTTGTTGATGGGGTGGAAGGAATGAGAGACATAGGAGGAGGTAATAATTGGGGAGCAGGTGGGGGTAAATAGAAGGGTCATGTATTAATATGAGGTGAAGGGGAAGAAAAAAGGAAAATAAGAATGAAGGTAAATCATAAGAAAATAACAAGGAGGCAGGAGGAGGGAACAGAGAGAGAAAGAGAGAGGGGGGGGAAGTGGGGACAGAAAAAAGAGAGGGGGAGGAGAGGGAGGGAGTGGAGGGGAGAAAGAGGGACTCCGTTGCTGTCACATCTCGGAGAGTGTGGAGTGGAACTATTGCAGGGGACTTTACATACGGTTGACAAAAGTAAATAGACATTTTTCGTTTTTCTAAAGTTTTTTATTTGATTGTAGACAAGTAAGAAAAGTATATTAAATCAGCATATTTAGAATCGAGTTACTTTCCCCTTTGCATTATAGTTTGTAAAGCTGACACATGCTCTGGCATTCCATTGATGAGCCTTGCTGTTTATTTTGAGATATTACATCCCATTTATGGCTTTGCCGAGGCTTTCTCTGGATGTAAGCTTTGGCTGTCGCTTCCTTAATGACCTATGAATCACACATGTTCTATTGGATTTATATTCAGAGATATGCCATGGAGGACGTTCAGTTCTATGGCTGTTGTGCTACATCTGCATAGCCCGAGCGATATGAGCTGGGTCACCATCTTCTGTTAATGGAGTTTGGTGTAAAGATACATTTTCATTGGAATAAATGGGTAGCAGCCCCTCTTCCAGGCTCTTACATATTTGGCTGAATTAACAGTTGTTGTGTAGACCAGCAGTTCTGTTCATTACAGAAAATCCCCCATGTTTTATCATAGCTTGGAGATGTCTCTGAGAAAATCCTTGAAATGAACGTCTTCATACCCACACATGCCCACTCTCTGAATATGAAGCAAAATGAGACTCACTCAAGAGGATTTCGGCGTTCCAACAATAGATGCCCAACAATCTCGTTGTAAATCCGCCGAAACATTTTTGACAATGAATCTGTGAAAGCAATCAAATTTTTTTTTCTGACGCATCGAAGCAATTCCTGACCCGAAGTATCGGAAAACATTAAGAATAAAATTTTCATTTTGTCTTTTAGGAAACTATTTTATTGCAATTAATTTATTATTCTTTGTTGTTGTAACCGAGCGCTCCAAAATACTTGTACAGTATATCGCTGTCAGATATTTTTTCTTTTCACTATTTTATATTTTTGGTTCTTCAGTTAGGAGTCGTAACATTCACTCCATGGAATTTTTTTTACAGTAGATGTAATTGCAATTTTAATTTTTTTATAAACTAGGGATTTTGTTTTAGTTTCGTGCATTTTAAAGGAATCAAAATAAGTCTAAATGTATATTATTATTTTTATTATTATTATTATTAGTAGTAGTAGTAGTAGTAATAGTAGTAGTAATAGTAGCAGTAATAGTAGTAGTAGTTGTAATAGTAATACTTTTGTGTTGTCAGATTGAAGAACAAGTTGTTCGTGCCAATGAGGACGGGAATTTAACATATTGAATAGTTGCTCCTCTAGACTAATATTATACAAATATAAAAAATCATATATGAAGGTCATACACCAGGTGCCCCCAAAAAATGTCCCTATTTTTAAATGAATGTTCTGAGCTAAAAAAAAAAAGGGATCTAGGCACAACGACAAGCACAACAGGTACGTAAAACATACGAGTTTAACAACCTTAATTAAAAACATGTTCAGTGTAATCGCCATTTTTTTTTAACACAATATTCAACCTTACTACACAAATGCTTGACATAAGTTTTGGAAATAGCTCAGTTGGAATGTTCATTACCTCATAGGCTTTGATCTTTAGGTCTTCAAGTGTCTTAGGCTTGTTAAAATAAATCCTCTCTTTTATGTAACCCCAGAAAAAGGTCGGGGGATGTGAGGTCAGGTGAGTATGGAGGCCATTCCACTGGCTCATGAAGGGAGATCAGTCACTCGGAAAAATGCTGCCTCAAAAAGTTGCGAGTTTCACAAGCAGTGTGTGGAGGTGCTGCATCCTGCTGAAACAACTGTGAATCTGGGGTAATAGAGTTATTTCTTTTACGGGAAAAACTAATTAGTTGGGGTAAGTAGAAATCTTGTAGCATCTGAAGATATGAATTTGCGTTACCGTTACTACTTTTCCAGTTTCATTCTCAAAGAAGTAAGGACCAACAACATCATACCACCCAACAGCGACCAAATGTCGACTTTAGCAATAATATGTGGAAGCGCTATTGGAGCACCAGCATGACTTTCCCAGTAACGAAAGTTTTACTTATTAATCCCCTAGACAGATGTACAGGGTGTTCTAAAAATCCCCATCACCCCCTACAAAATGTACATATTGTAATACCAATTTTATTTTTGTGTGATTAATTGAATTTATATGTGATTCATTGAATTTTTTTTCTTTTCCAGGCATTAGAGTTGTGTGAACAATGGCAGACCAGTCCACTTACATACACTCTGGAGGAGAGGATAGTGATAAGCACATGGGCTCATGAATGGTCACATACTGGCAAAACGATGCATGATATCCAGAATGATTTTAACACAAGATTCAATAAGCTACACCACCAAACAAGACGGCATTATGCTGGGAGAAAAAGCTGTTTGAAACTGACTCCATCAAGATCAAGGACAGACCACGGTCGGGGAGACCAACAACGCGAGCAGAACAATATGAAGGTGTGATTGCATCCGTGGCTCGTTCACCGAAAAAATCACTTCGGAAACGATCACAAAATCTTGCAGTCCCGATGTCCACAATGAGAGATCACAAGACAAAAGATCTCAGCATGAAACCATACCGCCTGTCATTTGTTAATGAATCAAGCGACACAAACACGCAGAAACGACAATCCTTTGTTACGAAAATGATGGTGTGCACACAGATATTCTTGATTAGTAACTGTAATTAGTAAATGTAATTACTGTAATTAAAGTAATTGTTGCTAGTGACTTGTTTCTTAAATTACACATACCGCATATAAATACAATTAATCACACAAAAATAAAATTGGTATTACAGAATGTACATTTTGTAGGGGGGTGACGGGACTTTTGGAACACCCTGTACAAAACGCTCGTTAGTAGTAAGGTGGATGTTTAAAAACTCAGGATTTTCCTTTAACTTCGCTAACACCCATGTTGTGAATTTCATTCGTTTTTGTTTTCGAACATTAGTCAGTGAATGTTGTCATTGAATTTTGCAGAGAAAAAGATTTAATTTGGTACGAAGTATACGATGCACAGATATTCGTGAAATACCTACTTCTGCTGATAAACGTCGAATTGACTTGTGCAGACTATGCGCAATAATTTCATGAACCATATTTACGTGTTGCGCAGTTCTTGTGGATCATCTCCTACCACGTATGTTGATTGCTTACATTTCCTTTTGTTTGAAATTTTTTAACAATTCATGATATTGTCATTTATCGGGTGGAACTTTGCATCCATATTCTCTGCAAATGTTCCTCTGCACCTATGTCACGGAATTTACCACATGAAACCACTCAACGATCTTGATTTTCTGTCCCAGAAAATAGGGACATTTTTTGGGACACTTTATATATCTTTTTCTTCTTGTCACTTATACTGTTTCATTTCGAACACATTCCTCTCTAAGGCCGCCTTACCCATTTCCAACCAAAGCATCCGTAATCTTTTTTCACTATCAGTATTTTATGCATACATTTTTCCAACTATACATAAAACTGCGTGTGTCCCAATCACACGGGGCGCACGCACTTTTCCTTGCTTTTCTAACATACATATCTTCCACAACCATTGAAGCACCAATGTACAACCACATCTAATCATTTCACTGGGCGGGTTATTGTATATTTTCTGGAAGAAATACATAAATCCTTTTCTTTTAGCATGTCTCCCTCTATATCAGCCCTGACTATACAGTAATTAATATACAGTATCACCAGTGTACTGATGCCATGTTGTGTGAATAATCTCATACTGAATATTCGAAATCTATTCTGCATCTCAACAGCAAGTTATGGATGTTCCCAAGGAGCATTGATGGGGCTCTTCACCAAGTTTCGTTAACCGAACAACGAAGCTTTAAGAAAAAATATGAAAGAAAGAGAACGAATTTACTTGAGAGTAACTCTTTTGCAACAATGAAACAGAAATACATTTCTCTCAAACTTCAGATCATGTTTTCAGTTTCCATTTAAAATTTTCAAATATTTTACAACACGTTATCCCCTCGAAGATACTACGGATTCAGTTTAAAAAAGTTCATACCAGTTAAGTGAAATTCATACCAGTTAAGTGAAATACTCAAGTAAAAGTTATCATTTACAGCAACTTCGATTCATATAAATGAAAGATTCCTTACGAGTATTTCCCTTAAATATAATGATGGAAATTAAACCTGAAAAAGAAAATTATTATTGCTATTAGATACTCCCTTCGACCTTATCACAAAGCATTTGCGGTAAATATTATGTATGTCTGTACATGTTTGTATACAACATTAAAAGAGATTATGTACGTAAAAATATTATGGGCAACATTATGGGTAGGGCGATCTTTTAAACAAAAAATCGAATAAGATAAACTAAGTTTAATACAAATACAAATTTTCATCATAATCGCAATTTTATCCTTAAACTATAACATGAAAAGCATTAATATGATTTTTAAAACAAAATAGAAGTTAAATTAGGGGTAACTTA
Source organism: Bathynomus jamesi (assembly GCA_023014485.1). Taxonomy (NCBI): domain Eukaryota; kingdom Metazoa; phylum Arthropoda; class Malacostraca; order Isopoda; family Cirolanidae; genus Bathynomus; species Bathynomus jamesi. Next base: position 700,090 of record JAJOZX010000877.1, on the reverse strand, counting down.
TTAATTTTTCCTCTTTTAGCCATTTATTGTGTTTCAATATAAATTTATCTTTAAGACAATTTTATCCTTAAACTATAACATAAAGAGCATTAATATGATTTTAAAACAAAATAGAAATTAAATTAGGGGTAACATTCATTTTTCCTCTTTTGGCCAATTATTTTGTTTCACTATAAATTTATATTTAAGACACCAATATATCTTTAAGCCTTATTACAAAAAATATTAATATGATATTTAAAACAAAATAGATTCTATTTCGGGGTAACATTAATTTTTCCTCATTTACTTGCAGCCCTGCCGCGACACTGCAGCATTTTTTTTAATATAATTAAAACCAGCATTCACGATCATATTAAATCTTACTGTTGAAGATATCCTGAAAGGCAAAATTATTTTGAAAGGTATAGACTGTTCGAAGTATCTTAAACTTTGATGCAAAAGAACAATACTATAACTAGATTTTAAGTTTTAGCTGGCTTACCCCAATAAATAGCGTTTTCTAAATGTATTTATAAAAAATGGAATTTATGGCAAAATTCATATAATTGCACCTTCTACAATTCAGTAATTGGATTTAACATGATTTACTGCATTATATTTATTGTAATTTTAAACCAGCTTTTGGGACATATTAAATTAAATTTTCTTCAATGCAATTCACGAATTAAACACGGCTTGAGGATTCGAATTCTAATACAGCGTATTGTTACAAAAACATTTAAAAACGTAGAAGATTGGATTCTATCCACACGCCCCAGATTTCACGGGTCAGCCAATTACAGCCCTGTGGGCGGAGCCCAGGACCTCTGTTTGGCCACTATGCAGGCCTACTCGTCAAGTTCCGCCCAAAATCCACTGATAGCCAATAGGAAGCTAGCGTTCGTGAGTTGTGGGTTGGCCACAAGCCCCCTTTATAAAAGGGAGCACTTTCATCTCAGAGCCACAGTTCATTGATTTTTCTTGTTTAGTGTTTTTGAAATACCAACCATGAGCCAGCTGTATGACTCCCCCCATCTGTTTGAAGCTCAAGATTTTTATGCTCACGCAACGAGTCTAATTTTCAGCGCTGCAGATCGGGATGAACTTTTATCTACCCAGATTGTTACGAAAAATTGTGAAGAAATGCAAGAACCGTTCAATAAAGACGATATTAAAATGTAAGTAACTATATTCTGCGGCTCATTCAGTGTTAACTTATAAGTGCCTAACCTAGCTTTATTCTGCGTTTTCCTACAAAGAAAAATTAATCCCAGGACTCTTTCTCGTTTATAATAATATAACCTAACTGGGACATAATATATATATATATATATATATATATATATATATATATATATATATATCGGCCAGGACTCTCTCGTTCATAATAATATTAAAAACTATTAAGAATTGCATGCGGGCTCGAGTCCGGTTGCAGGCAAACGATGTCTTAGCACTCGAAAACTGTCAGGATATCTGCTTATGGTTACAATTTGCTGTTAGTCTAACCTAGCTTTATTCAGAATTTTTCTACAACGTAAAAAATTAATCCCATTATGTTTTTAATTATTGTCTGTTTCCATCGTGATTATTTCGGCATATATATATATATATATATATATATTATATATATATGGTGGAGCTTTAATAATATTTTCCTCGATAATTCAGCACCGCAGTAGGATTTTTAAATTACCAAAACGTTTAAGAATTATCTGTCTTTTATTATATTTTTTTAAATTCGTGGCATTTTCTCTTATTGTGGCTCTTTGTTTTTACTTAACCTTATAGGACCGATGCGGAACTTGATCATGTTATAGCTACTTTTGATGAAAGGGAAATAAATGATATGGCTGCTTCTCCGCACAGCCAACCCAGTGACCTGAATATAGAAGTCGAGGTATTGGCTCACATCTGGTCCAGCGAGTGCCAGGTCATCGAGGAACTAATGTAAGTATTTTTGAGGTTAAGAACAAAACGTATTTTCATTTATTAAATGGTAGAAAACATGTACAAAGCGGAGCCAGTGTCCGTTCAATAAGTCTTAATGGCTACATTTTACAGTTACAAATGTATATACAACTTTACACAATATAGATATACACTAGGGTGGCCCACTTTTCAAATTTTTTTTAAAAGTATAGGTTATCGTAGTTTTTCCCATTATTTGGCACTATACTAGCACATTGGTACCATTTTTACAAAAATTGATCAATATTTAGGGGTCTCGCATCGACCTTGAAATTACGAGTTTTTTTTTTAAATGCGTACTTTTTAACTTTTTACTGAATCAAGATAAATCATTAAGTAGGGATGTTTTCTGAATCCTCTTGATGAGAGAAGTCGTTTGGTGTGCATTCCAATGTCATACGACTAACGGTTTAAAAGTTGTGCCTGTATACAGGTAATACCAATGTGCTAGTATAGTGCCAAATAATGGGAAAAACCACGATCACCTATACTTTTCAAAAAAATCAGCAAATAGCAGACAAATAAGGAAGAAAGAAACAATAACTTAAACAATCACTTTTGCATTGTATTGACCACTATCACACGTCACTGGCTGCAACGTTGTCCCTCTGTGCTATGTCATCGTGGCGAGTGATGACTTCTTGAAGTCGCCGAGCTCTTTCCGGTTCTTTTTCACCACTTGCAGAAGATCCTGCAGCTGTGCCTCGTCCTTTGTGACCGTGTTCGCATAGTCTTGTATCAGTTGGACTCCTCTTTCAGCGACGTCATTGGTGACCTGGAGATTAGAGATCACATCCTTCAGACGACAAAAGTCCTCGTTCTCGTCCCACTTATCAGTTGGCAGGGTGAGCCACGAAGACCCATACATCTTCAGACCTGCAAATAAGAACCAGGAGGACTCGTCGATCAGGTCGGGGAGTAGCGTCATCTCGTCGACTGAGACGTTCTCGTATGTGAAGTCTTTGGGTACAGGGAGGTGGGACAGCTTCTCTGCCATCTGTTGCTTCACAGTGCCATCCACCTTGTTGCTGCATAGAGCGAAGATGACGGTCTGAGGCCTCGGATACCAGAAGTGCCGCCTCATCACTGCCAATGACGCTTCTGCCACCTCGCGGTCCACTGCCCTATACCTCAGAAAAAGCTGGTATAGTACCAGGTCATTCAACGGCGCATCAGCTGCTACAGGGGCCACCAACCAAGCTGGTACGTACAGAAGAGCGATGAACACTACGATCCTGTGCAGTTTGTCGACCAGTTCGGCGTCGAGCTCCAGCTGCCTACTGAACATCAGCAGTTTTGTGTAGTAGATGACCTGAAACAGAATAGGCACCATTGTATGTAAGACAGGTTTATTGTTACCAATTATTTTGTTTGCGTTATAATGAAATGTTTATCTTTGAATAACATTTAAACTTATCTCTAGATTATTTTTGTTTGAAAATACTAACTTTAGCCATCCATCTTGCGTGGTGGTAGGCTCTGGGCGCATGAGGTGAATGCCACGGCGTGGTTGTGTCCCGAGTACCAGGAGCGTGATCTCTGCCACTTCCCGGTAATCGTCTCTGACGAAACCAGAAGCTGTGCTCAGGAAGCTGACCGCCGCGTCCCGGAGTTCTATTAGCCACGTACTCTCCGCCAGATTCTCGACCTGCAGCTTGCAGTAGGTCGAAAGATCGAGCTCGTCCCATCTTCAAAAATAATAAACAAGAAAATTGTGATAGAAAACTCTGAAGTTCCGGTTTGGCTTGCTGTTTTATAAACTAGTGGAATATCATGTGTGTCCTAACTTTACCTTGCACAAAAAATGAACTAACCTTCTCTTCAACTGCTGAAACAAAGGATCAGTTGGTGCCGTAGTCCTTCCGAGCAGGGTGACGGCTACTGCCCCCACGATAAGCTCTAGGACGTGATGACGGCATCCCAGCTGGAGTAGCGGTCGCCCGAGCATGTTTTTCCAGCGTCCGATGACGCCCTCCTCACATCCCAAATCTTCGAGAGCATGTATGGTGTTGCCCGCGCCTGCGACAGTCCGGTGCCGTCAGCAACAGCTGGGACTGACAGCAACTTTCCTTCTGTGCAATGAGGAGCCCCGGAGATGAGAATTGCTTGGCGGTGCTCCGCCGTTCCAAGGAAGTTCTGAAACACATGCCATATACTGTATTTCAATTTCATGGTTCTAAAGTAACCTATTTTTGTTCACATTCAGTTCTCTTTTTAATTGACATTATGCTTCATGAATCTCATTACTAAATTGATAGCTATAAAAACTTAATCAACTGACCTTGACCATGCCATCCTAGTGGACAACAGTGTGCCTCGGTGGCGTGAAGGAGTCCTTCACAGCCGTCGCCACTTCACGGCGATGTGACACTCTTCCCCGGCGAGCCGTTTCTTTCGAGATGCTGAACTGATTGAGGTCTGCTGGTGGATCCGCCGAACGTGTGATAGCAGCCACAATGCTTACTACCTACGTAGAGAATGGAAAGTGGAAAGGAAACTGTGAAGAATACATGTGGGTTACGGGACACTTTAAAACTGACGCTATCGATGAATACTATACACAATACGCACCTGATTATTGGACATGCGGAAACGAACAGCCACTTCCATGACAGCAGGTGCATTAAGGATGCGGCGAGGAAGATTGACAGACACACTTGGCTCTTTCGGCAGGGGGAACGCTAATTCTGTCTCCGACTCTCCTGACATGCCAGTATCATCATTCTCCATGGCCTCATCTCCGGTTTCGTATGCACACTTTGAGGTTTGCGGCTCCTGGCGAGGACGTTTTCTTCCTTCCTGTAGCTTTCTTTTTACAGCGAAAACTTTATCGTTCCCGCTCATCGTTGCCACCCGAGAACCACGTTGATCGAGGTAGAAGTCAATATCTTCTTTTTTGTCCGACAGCAGTCGATTCTTCTTTATATCTTCGACAGCATTCAGATGCTCCGATATCCCACAGCTTGTCCACACTGTCCGAAAACTTCTGCCGTTTTCCTCCGGCGTCAGTTTCTCGTTTTCTGCTCTTTTGGAGTAAGTGCCACTCTTTCCACAATGCCTCTAGCTTCCGTTCGCAGTTGAGCTTTGTGATTGTTTTAATGCGGGCCATGTTCCAAAACTTTAAGACGTTGTTTACGGTTTCTTTGATTGCGTCTTTCCTGTTAGCAGTGTACTGGATAACACTGAAGAAGTATTGCAAAACCTGCCGTGTTGTTGGCAATTTGCTACCACTGATGGAGGACGACGGTTGGCCAACTAAAAAAATTTCCGAGGCCGATCTTAGAGAAGGTAGCGATGTTATTTTCGCCTTTCCTTTTGATGACTCTCTATTTGTAGCTTCAAGAGTTCTTCCAGTTATGGTTGCCATCGATTTGTCCATGACAAAGGATGAGGAACTCAGACAGAATTTCAAAATGTTATGATCTGCAAAAAAAGAAAAGGTTAGGTACCTGGCACAGGCATAGTGCATTTTCTAATTACCTATATACATTATACATTCCGCCCGGGTATGGTGACTCATTTTTTTGAAAAGTATAGGTGATCGTGGTTTTTCCCATTATTTGGCACTATACTAGCACATTGGTATTACCTGTATTCAGGCACAACTTTTAAACCGTTAGTCGTATGACATTGGCAGGCACACCAAACGACTTCTCTCATTAAGGGGATTCAGAAAACATCCCTACTTAATGATTTATATTGATTCAGTAAAAAGTTAAAAAGTACGCATTTTTAAAAAAACTAGTAATTTCAAGGTCGATGCGAGACCCCTAAATATTGATCAATTTTTGCAAAAATCGTACCAATGTGCTAGTATAGTGCCAAATAATGGGAAAAACTACGATCACCAATACTTTTCAAAAAAAATTGAAAAGTGGGCCACCCTAATATACACCTTTACACAACACAGCGGGTGCTAACATATGGGAAGCTTTTTTTATCTGTCTGCATGCACTTTTATCATTCATCTCTGTGTCGCACATATCGAATAATTTTTAAAAATTTATAAATCCCATCCCACGTGACATGTGCAGGAGAAATGAAATGCAATACAAGTTGCACGTTTCGCTATAATATCCTTGAAAACGGTATGGGTTCCATACAATCTCTGGTACATGTATCTATCTGCTCGATTAATTTTACTATAACAGGATCATTCCATGGCTGAGAGCCGAGTGAATCAAAATAGTACATTCTTTCCCTATTTTTAAAATAGATTGCAAAACAATGAATCCACTCACCCACCACAATGTCGGTGTTAACGATAAGGCTATACCAATATCTCGTACTTGACAACTTCAATATTTCATTCTTCGCAAACACACCGATAAATTTGGAGCGTGTGAAACGGTCACTTTTCATTACTCTCTGAAGTGTATTCGCATCCATTTTAAAAGTCTGTGACCACGTTCCTGAAACGATCAACTTCTATTAGTGCCTGTGATTCGAGGTCCACGAGTACACTAATAGGCACGTCTATAGGCTTGGCAATTTCCAACCTGACTGAGATATTCCCACTCTGCTGTGGACTTAAATGCGTATTTGCGCCAGCAGACAAGTCAGGCGTAATATCAAATGAATAAGTGTTAAATTCTTCGACAAATTCTTTCTGCGTTACACCAAACCCAAGTTCGTCACAGGCGCCTGTATTATGAGCCAGACTACTATATGCTCTCCTGCAGAGCGGGAACACAGCGTCTGATGAGTAAACCGTAATCATGGTCCCGCCCAAAGCGATGCGATTTACGTATAGAGTAATATTTTTAAGCCCGAAATTCTCGAATTTAAAGGCACTCTTTTTATATTTTCCATTCGTCGAGGCGTGGTCCTGCATTCCAATTAATATCCTTTTAGATAGGACTCCAAGGGCCACGTTTCCTATTTGCTTCGAGGCCAACCCGGCGGGCACCTTGTATAGTTTCATCTGTACCCTGTTAATTGGGTATTTTACTGTGGCGTGTATTAAGTCTCTCAATTTCTATTTGTTTTGGCGAACTTAATTTCACTCGGCGTATAAGCAAATACGTCTCCATGATGTGAATCACAACGGGTTTCGCGCACTCTTCTTGATCAGACCCCAGATTTATGCAGATCTCAGGAATCGTGCGGGTAAGCTTCAACTTCATATCCACCCTGTTCATAAGCAGTTTCTCCTGGAATGTGAAATCTGTATGAAGACGTCCATAACATTCGTATATCCTTTTTTTTAGAATTTTTAAATTTATCCTTTATACCATTTTCATCTTTAGTATGGTAATATCCCTCGGCGGTTAAAAAGGTGTCCTTCGCTTCTTTTGAAAAGTTGAGGACATTTTCCAGATAGGCTCGTAGGTGGTAGTACCCCGTTCCTGCGGAGATGTTAACCTGGTTTAAATACACCTCAGACTTGCTAAATATGGAGTGTAAAAAGTTGGTTTCAAGGTAGGCAGAGTAACTATCATCGCAGTCCGTTTCATCAGAATGGGCTATACGCAGTTTAGCGTACATGTGCTGCAGCTCGGGTCAAAAAAGTAAGGGCCTGAGCTGGGTATCACGAATTCTATAGGGGCACTGGGTGAACTAATTGTGTTTAGTGGGTTAATTGTAATAAAGTCGCTATGCTCAATAAAGACCTGAGTGGGGGCATATCAAAGAGGGACAGTTCCGATTTACAACATTGTGAACTACACGGATGGATGAAACGCGCCATGACGAGTCAGAAATAGTGCCACCTCCCTCGACAAGTATTAGTCAGCCAATGATTCGTGATCAGCCATAGGTTTCATACGCTTAAAGCACTTCTTTTTTTATTTCCTTTTACGTTCAGCGCCACGTGATGGTAACCCCTTCTTCCTGGCAGATGTCTTCTTTCTGCCACTACGCATTTTTCTCTTTGCATCTTTGATGATTTCGTCTCGTGTACGTTTTAAATGTTTTTTTAGAGCTTCTTTAGGCTTAGTTCCGCCTATTATGTCTTCTGCCGCGTTAAAACCTGTTTGTAACGCCTTCCGCCCTAGGTACCTGGCACCCCTCTTCAACAGTGGGACAGCGGTGCGTAGTATGGATGAAAAAATGGATCCAAGTCCACTCCCACGCTGGTATCTCACTCCTCGGTAGGCTGTGAATGGCCTTCGAGTCATTATAAATGGCGAAAGTGGTTTCACTGTTAAGCTCCCATCACCGAATGGGAAATTTTTTCCTCAATCGTTCTTATATATATCGAGGTGTTGGTTAATAGATTAGTCGCAACATTCACATAATGGGAATTGTCATATGTAATGTTCGAACTTTTCCCTCTATGGTTGGGGATGTGTGCAATGCGCAGCAGGCGCGCCTGGGTGTTCCCAACAAATTGGTGCTCTACGATATTGCTGTAAATATAGCACATGTCTGGGGGCGGAGAGCTTTCACCCAATTTCTCTGTCTTCAATTGATACATTAAGCTGGACAAGTCATGCTGTGCCTCGTGAAAGGTATCTCTTTGGAGAGCTGCGCTATATCGGCCCTCAGCCTCAATTGTGAACAGCTCTTTATCTTTAATAATTGTACTAAGCGTTGACTTTAACTTCAGTGTGCATGCAGGCGTGTATATATTTACGACTTCAAAATGTAAATCGTTTGTCAGGTACGACTTTTCAAGGCTCTTGTTTAACCCCGTCACAATGTCCATGGTTGTATCATAATGCCCGATTCCTAGCGATACATTTGTGCTATAGTACCGTTCCTCACCGAACAGGACTGATCGCATAGTATTGTCTAAGGTTATGCCTAATTTTCCGCACTCATCGATTCTTCTAAAGATCAGAAATATGATTTGTTCATTTTCAAGAGGTAAAAATTTGGAGACTTACTGGAGTTCACATAAACCCACCTCATACGAATCACGCTCCAATTCAATGGGTCCGTGGAGTTCAGTCACAAAGTTGGCGAGGGTGTTGTTAGGATGCACAGACAGAGAAGAGGAGGACAGGAGTGTGACATAGAAGTGGCTAGGCGCCATGTTGCATACTAATTAAGCTTCATTATTGCAGCAGCTTTTATATAGGTGTTGAAGCTTTCTGGGTAACCCAGCCATTTCACCAGGTACAATTTTCTCTTTCCTGAACCTGTGCTGCCTAAAATTTTTTCAATTTTAAACACACTTTTTCCTAAATTAAATGTCACTTACTTCAACTCCTCGCGGTAAAAGCCTCCAGCGATCTCTTCTCTATTCAAATCTTCAAGTAATACATTATTATCTCACCTTTAGGTCTCATAGCACGAACTTTAAAAATCTCACGTGTCCATCCTTGCTCAAATCCCTTCGCGAATTTATTTCCCGAACGTGATAGCCTTACATAATCACTGATTTTGAAATGTGTGGAGTATGGTTGCGGTGCTCCATCTCTTCTCACCTCTGGCAACGCACCTCTTTCTAAAACTTCGTTAGGCGTTGTGCCAATCGTACGGTGGTGTGGTGTGAGCGGTTGTATGATGAAGCCAATGACTCGAGAACGTTTATGTATCCGTATGTGTTTTTATGTGTAAAATAGCGATGCATGCGCTCCTTTATGGTACGTTGAACTCTTTCAGCTAAAGAGGCCTTATGTATAGAACTGCTAGTGCAGTAACTGATATTAAACTCTGTCAGCATGTTCTGAAAAGCGTGACCTATAAATTCTTACCCATATCTGTACAGAAATAGCCAGGAACCCTTTCTTCTTTTAACATCAACGTTTTGGTCGCTTTAGCAACTGTTTCAGGCGATTTAGTTTTCAATGGAATTAGCCACATATATCTAGAGAATGCATCTATTATGAATAGGATGTAGCGGTATCCTTCATTATACACTGAATATCTTTGCATGTCTGTTAAATCCGCTTGCCAAATAGAATCAATCGAATCCGCTGTTGTCTTGGCCGTTTCAAACATTTTTCTCACCGGTTTATGAAGTGTATAAGCATCCTGTTCCCGCAAAAACCGCTCAACTTCTTTTTTCCTTACACCTTAAACACCTCAGTACAGTCTATTAACGCCACCATAGGAGAAATGTCATAGGTTAGAAATGTCATAATAGCGTTTACTTAAGCACACCGGACAAAAAATTAGTCACCCCTAATAGCACCGATAGTCGGAAGTTCAAGTTCACACAGAGGGCGCTGATGTAGCATTGGTAAGTGACAAGTAGCGGTGACGTAGCACACAGGATCAGATCTGTTTCGTGAGGTGGTGAAGAACAAAGTGTGTGTTGGATATAGTCTGCAAAATGGGTCGTGAGGCAGACGTTACTCAGTGGCAAAAAGGAGCCATCGTGTTTGGCAGAGCCCACGGACACAAAATGTCTGAAGTAGCCCAATTTGTTGGTGTGTCAACGCGTACTGTCCAGCGAGTTTACAAAGAGTGGTGTAGTTCGCAATCAACTGACAATCGACGGCGTAACTGTGGCCGGAAAACAATTCTCGACAATAGGGGCCGCCGCCATGTTTCTCGTCTAGTAACTGCAAATCGTTTTCAAACCAGAGAACAATTGCTCCAAGAAACCAATGAGGTTCTCCAGCGACCAATTTCCGAACGGACATTGCGACGAGAACTGCATGCGACGGACATCTGGAGCAGGGTACCACGGAGGAGGCCGCTGTTAACAGCAAGTCACAAATTGGCACGTTATAAATGGGCTCAGAGGCACAAAACCGGACTGCGGCAGATTGGAAACGTGTAATTTGGTCCGATGAGTCCCGTTTTTGTTTGTTCTCCAATGATGGGAGGCGACGAGTACATCGCAGGTCCAATGAAGCCTTTAATCCTGAATGCGTCGAAGGTGTTGTTCAGGCTGGAAACAGAAAGTGAAGCGCAGGAATAGACACCCACGGACTCTGGCGGAACTTCGGGACCGGCTGATGAACGAGTGGCAGCAAATCGATGTTCAGTACATGCACAACCTCGTAGAGTCTCTGTCTCGCCGGATTCGTGCGGTTATCAAGGCCAGAGGCGCCGTCACACGTTATTAGGTACATTCTGAGAGGGGTGACTAATTTTTTGTCCGGTGTGCTTATGTTAGCCATTTGCGTATTTTAGAGACACGTGGACAAGGTTGGCCGTTTGTTCTCTTCTTTCTCCTCTTCAGAGAGGCTGCTGCTGGGGGCGATGGCGTATACAGTTGTGACACATGCGAGACTTGATCCAGGTTTTTTAACCTATTCAGATTACCTATCAATGTTTTGGGGACATTTATTTGTTGTAGTTTTGCTTTAATATGCTTCCATTCTGTTGGTGAGGGTCTGTCCCACTTTCTCTCCATCTCATGAACAATATCAACGATATTAGATCCTTGTACCCTTGTTCCTTCAACAATGACCTCGCCTGTATCGGCCCACTGTATGATGGGGTCCTAACTCAATAGATTATAAAGACTTAAGCCTTTATTCCTCAACCTATGTGGGAGGCTGTTTTTTAGCACATGTTCGATGTGTTGTGTTCCGTTGTTCATTGGTTAGTCATCTCTAACGTCGGGGCCAGGTCCTGTGTCGCCATGCTCAGCACTACTCGCGCTGTGCCTAATAACCACGGGGAGCTCTGTAGGATTCTTATAATCTTCGTACTCATGAAGAAATTTCTGCAAAGCCTCTTGGTACAAAATCCTTTTCTCATCAGGTAACTTTTCACTCTTTAATAGGGCTACCAACTCGCTTTCCATTCTTTTAAGCTTACTTTTACCGGGCTCTAGAGCCGTGTCTGGAGTCTTTGAACTTTGCAATGAAGCATACACCTCGTGCTGAATCACAACCACCGTCTTCATTACATTAATCTAGTCAGTAAAGGAACCAAAACTGAAAATAAGATGGGTAGGAATGATCCTCCTCTTTGTACAATAATTCGCTTTTTTTTACCCACAGTTTGACTTTTATGAGCGAGCGCTCGTATTATGTTCTTGTAACGACGTAAGCGAGCCTTCTGAGAGGGTTTCATTGGCACATTACATTTTATAACATTAGGAGAGATTTCACAGATGCATTTTAAAAAGTCAGAGTCGACATTTTTAACAAACATCTGTTGCAGTGCCCCGGGCAATTGATAGATTTTTATAAATTCACGATATATCTTCAGCCTATTTGTCATTCTGCAATATACACCGTTTCAGGTTCGCTTGGGAATATATTCGTTCTTAGAAGCACCCTAAACGTGTTTCGCGGGTGAAGGTCACAAAGCAAACATCCTTAACGCTGATTTGTGGCCTTTTTATAAACCTCCAAAATCTCCTTACGCTCATTCGGGAACATTTGATTGGCTAATACCTCAATTTATGACGCATCTCTACGTTGTGCGAATAAGACTAGATATTGTGTATTTAGCGACACATCCCGCATGTATCTACTTTTGAAAAACAGATTCTGGTTGATGAAGAATACGCTTATGTTAAGATGGTGGGAGAACACTGTAAATGTCTCGGTAAACGTCCTATCCATTTCCAACATGAGATCGTCAATTACAATAACTGTATGCTCATTACCTTTTAACGAATTAACGTCATAGACCACCTTGTCGAACAAAATTTCATCTTGGTACTCGTTGAACACTAACTGATACGTCGAATAGCACCATATTGCTTTATGCACAAATTTTGAGAACATCTCCTTATCTTTAATTAATGATTTTAAGCATAAATAGAGTTTTTCCACATCATGTAGGGCCAGATATAATACGTGTGGAGGGGCTTGTGAACCTGAATTTTTCTACGGATTCCATCTTCAACACGTCACACCCCTAAGTGGGTCATTAACAAAATATTAAAAATTTTGAGTGCTGTTCCTTATATTTTGTTTTCTTATTCTACAGAACCGTGAATGACGACGATGTAGTTCCAGAACCCTTCCCCGCCGACGAGCCCTCACCAGCGACAACTGTAGCATGCGACAGTTCAAGGCGGAAGCATGATGAAGAACCCTCCACATCAGGTATAAAGCGTGCCATGATTGCTCCGGTTGTTAGATCCCCAACCCTCAACGTCTTACGACAAAACCCCCACAATAGTACCTTCCTCAAATATGCCCCATTCTTCAGATCCTGGTACTTCCTCCACATCAGCTTCTCATACTGTGGAGGATTGTATAACATTCGAGTTGGTGCGCACCGCTACCCCCACCCCTGCCCTGACTAGAAATCAGTACCTGGTCAGGGTTGGCCCTGGGTCCCTGTATACCAACTGACTGCGGCGCGTAGTTGAACGTATTGTGTAGTTTGCCCTTCAGAACCGCGACGAACGTGAAGTCCGGACGAGGTTGGGTTTCAGGTTCTGGTCAGATGAGGGTGACGAATTTTGGGTGGTAATACCGTTCAGACGTTTGGCTGCTGTAGATATAGACTATATCTTGGGGCGTATAATGCAAGCCTTTCAAAGTGGTACATCCTTCAATATGGACAACTTTATGGTAGATATTGACAGAGTATTCCGGGTTGCTGGTCATAGTGCCACACCTTATACTCTTAATTTCGATTCTCCGGTTATTTACAGAAAGCATTTAAACGTAAGTGAGAGATCGTACAAGAACTCTACTTATTTTAGGATTGTCAGGAACATCGTATCTCCCCATCCGTAACATAAGGGATCGCTACGCCAGTTATGATAAAAGTCGAAAACATGGAAGCCATCATGATTTGTGTAAAGGTTGCCTTTAGTTTGCTGATGATATGGTGAAACATTGTAAGGATTGCTACATGGTATGTGAGCAGTGTAAAGGCCCCAAATGTGAAAGTCAGGTAGTTGAATTCGAGAAGAGGGAATGTAATGTGTGTAGACGTACATTTTTCAATAATAAATGCTTTGAGTTCCATAAATCAAATGGCACTTGCAGGAAAATGAGGATTTGTAAGTGTGGTATGTTTCACATGATGGATAATTGGGGGAATTTCAAACATAAATGCGATGAAATTCACCGTTCTACATGTCATGAAAAATATAAGGCGGATGGAGTGAAGCATGTATGTTATATGAAAGATGCTAAACCTAAAAATAGCCCTTGTATAACCGTGTACTACAATATAGAAACTCGCACGAACGCTGAAACCAAAGAGGTTATTCCACATTTACTAGTAAGTCAGACTATCTGTGATGAGTGCATGGAGCTCGAGTGTGATGAGTGTCACAAATGTGGAAAACGGACAAACGGATTTAAAACGAATGCATACGACAGCCCTGTGAAGCTCTTTGTGTCCTATATTGTAAAATTAGCGGACAAGTTCAAAAAAATTACTGTATATTCTTGCCCATAACAGGCTAAGTTTGACACATAGTTCCTTTATAAGGAACTGCTTGAACACGAGTCGTCTGCGATATTTACAGGTGATCCCTTGAAAAGAGGCAACAAACTAATACAGATGCAGATAAGAGGTAATGTACAGTTTAAAGACACCCTACTGTTCACACCTTGTAAATTAGCAAAGCTGCCAAGGTCATGGGCGTAGCCGCTGAAGTTTCAAAAGGTATTTCCCTTACACATTCCTCACTAACGAAACTTTGAATTACGTAGGACTACACCCAAACATTACTTTAACTACACCAACATGAGTGATAGTGAGCGTGAAGATTTTGACCGCTACTACAACAGTTTTAATGAAGCTAATCCATACAATATAGCCGATGAATGTGAACGTTATTGCGTGAATGACGTACGTGTACTTAGAGTATGCTTTCAAGCCTTTAGAAGGATGTACATAACCCGTTTCAAATGCGATCCGCTGCAAGTCGCGACCACGATCGCCTCATTAAATTTTACAGTGTTCAAGAATAACTTCATGCCTAAAGACATCTTAGCAATTATTCACAGAAACAACCCCCGCAGTTATGGGCACAAGGCTATTTACTGGCTCATACACCTACAGCAGCGGACCGGGGTATACATAAAGCATGCCCGCAACACGGGTGAAGTACCCATTAAGGTTAATGGTCATGTTTTTTGGGTTGATGGCCTAAGTGAGGATCCAGCCACTGGTGAGAAGACTGTGTATTCCTTTAACGGCCCGCGCACTGAATATGCCTTCACAGGGGACCTTTATGGAAGATCCTCCTCCGAGAGCCTCGCATGGACCCGCACCCTTGATCAACTTAAAGGCTCCCAGTTCACTCACAAAGTCTTGTGGGAGCATGATTATGATGCACGGATGGAAACAGATAGACAGTACCGTGAAGAAATAAGGACCATCAAACGTTCAAGGGTGTTGAACTCCCTCAAATGCGGTGACAGCTTGTTTGGAGGGCGCACAAACCCATTCAAGCTACACTTTCCGCCTACGGAGGGCGTGAAACTCCACTACTAGGACTTCTGCTCTTTATACCCCTACGTGATGAAGAACAATCCGTATCCCGTAGGTGCACCTGAAGAAAATGGTGGGTCCCACCATAGTAACCATCGAGGAGTTTTCATCTAGCTTGAATGAGCGCTATTTTGGACTCTCTTTCGTAGACGTGCTCCCCCCTTGCGATTTATGGATGCCGATCTTACCTGTCGTTATAGGTCACAAGCTCATGTTTCCCCTGTTGCTGAAGTGCGCAGAAGAGAACAACGGTGATTGTGACCATAAAACCCACCAGCGTAAGATCAGAGGTGTGTATATACAAACCCTGAGCTAGACCTAGCCGTTGGCCATGGGTATAGAATAAAAGATACATGAGGTATAGAGGTTTCAGAAGCTACCCAACCTTTTCACACCATATATAAACGCTTTTTTGAAGGATAAGGTTGAGGCGTTAGGATATCCGCGAGGGGTTGATACCGAAGATGAAAAAACGGTTTTTATTCAGCGTTACCGTGCCCATGAAGGTATACAGCTTGACCGATCCCAAATTGTTAAGAATCCTGGCAAGCGCTTAAGTGCAAAGTTGTCTAAACAGTCTTTGGGAAAAGTTTGCACATAATACTGGTAAAGGGAACGTCCATTTGTCAAAAAGTTATAGTGAAGTCTGGGATTATGCCAATGCTCCCAATAAAGAGGTTATGGAGATCGTGAATGTAGGTAATACTTGCATAATAAAGTACAACATCACCGAGGTGGCCACAGATACCTCACGGGTTACCAACATACCTGTAGCCAGTTTCACAACGGCCTACGCCCGCATCAAACTTTGAGGCCTATTGCACTCTCTTGGATGGAGGGTGTTGTACGCTGATACAGATAGCGTGATATTCACAACGAGGAAGGTGAATACATGCCCGCTATTGGGGAGTTCCTCGGAGAGCTAACTGACGAGATTAAGGATGGGTATGGTGATGGTGCATACGCAGACTCGTTTGTGTCAGCAGGGCCAAAAACCTATGGGGTACGGGTGAGGGTAGGGGATGATACGAAGTATATCGTGAAGGCTAAAGGTATCACGCTTAACCATGCGAACCGTCGAGTCGTTAACTTTGACTCGTTGAAGGAACCATTGCGCTTGGAAGATGAGGGTGACCAGCTACCCCATCTGACTTTGGGGACGCACAATTTTCGGGCACAGAAACTTGGGTGTGTGAAGGAACTTAGGGGCACGAAGGTATGCCGTAACACCTATAGGAAACGTTACCAGGTGCCTGGTACCTATGATATCGTACTGTTACCAGGTGCCTGGTACCTATGATATCGTACCCTTTGGCTACCATAATCCTTGATTGTATTTATGTATATATGTGTATTGATATGTTTATTTATCACATATATTTGTTCCAATTAAGGTCTTATTTTCTCCTTTGCGTGCGTGCATGTGTGTGTACAGTAAAAAGCTAAGACCCGCCCACTGTAAGATCAGCAACGTGAGTCCTGCCACTACCTAAGCATATTTCTATCCCTGCGTGCTCATTTGACCTCTGCATACCCTTGAGCTCAGACGTGTATTCTCCCGCGTAGAAGAAAAATAGTAATGGCTACCTTTAATATTGCGTGATCAACATTTATAAAGTGGTATTCGGCAAAGTGCCAAGATTTGGTGGATACTGAAAAACTCCCTATTCTCCCCTCCTTTGATACTTTTAAGGCTACATTGAGCCGTGCGAAGGACCAAGATGTTCAAATACTCTATGGGTATTCTGGTGAGGGCATTGTAGGATTTCGTAGTACAAACGATGTATTGAAGTATGTTATAGACCTAACCTTTATAAAAGCTCACATATACCGCGAAGTAGAAGAAGCAACACGTTCAGAAGATAAGCAACGGTTATGGATAGGAGTCTTGTTGATGAGTGGTGTGACAAGCGATATTATGTCATGTTACACCATACCGACTACTCGTACCCTACGGTTGAGAATGTAAATCTTGTCATCATGGAGAATCTTAAGTACTTTTACCACTATATTAATATATATATCATGACGAGGTTTGTAGTGAGGTTGTGGCTAATGGGCTGTGTGAGTTTTTAACAGACTTTAGAGACGAGTATCGCTTGTTAAACAAAAAGGATAAATATGGGCATATGTTTCTCTCAGATAGTGCACCGGATTGTGAAGATGTTTAGTTTGTGGAAATGAACGTCTGGTGAGTGATAAAACATTAAAGCCGGAAAATTCTGTTTGCCCAAGGGCACAAGTGTTCGAACGTGCCTGTACACACTTCAGCAGTGTGACTCGCTCCCCCCAGCGAGCCGCCCATCCGTGTACCTCACGAAACACACAAGTTCGAACAAACCCGTACACGTTTCATCAGCGTGACTCACTCCACCCGTCGAGCCGATCCGTCCCCCTGCTGCTCATAGTTATCTCAGAGCTTGAACCGTGTGGACGTGCGAATACGATGGAACTTCCTTTGAGAAGCATTCTCAACGCCTCGTACGATGTCTCCGTGACGAAGTCATTGCGCTTGTTCAGGCGTGAAACCAGCACCATTAACTCTGTACTTGAAACGATTTGCAGGCAAGCAAGCAAACGTAATGTTATTTATTTAAGTGTTGAGGAGATGAATAGAGTCCTCGTGATAGTTGAGAAGTGGAGAGGACCGTTATAAAATACCTGCAGGTGTAGGTAAAAGAAGAGAGCAGATTAGTGACGCCCCCTCATATGCCGTTGTTTGCACGTTGTGTATAAATAACGAACAGCCATGCATTGGTATACGACTGATGTGGAAGAATGCATCTAATAATAACGTTCTTGTCCCTACGCGAAACTGTTTCATCCTCGACAAAATGTTTGAAATCGTCGGATTCCGCAAGCTGAAGCCTATATTAGACGCTCGTGTTAAGGTTATGATTTATTTTGACACGGTTCTTGAATACACATACACCGCTCTGCTCGACGGATTTATCGAATGTAGGAATGAACGAGGCGAGAATGGTCTAGAGCTGGATGCATATTTAAAAGGTTTAGATTCTTCGAAATATCCTGAACTTTGGTACAAAGCACTTGAGCGGTACAGGGCAGAGCTTGTAGGCCTCTTCAAAAATCAACTTTTTCTTATTTTCATAGGTTTCTGTACATTTTCCCATGCTTTTTGACCTGAAAAAGCCGAAAATCACAACTATTTTGACCTAGGATGTTGGGAAGCATTGCCGCATGGAGCTTTAAATTTTCTGCCTTGAAATCGGCCAAAGCGCCAATTCCGGGGTCCCTTGAATTATGTTTTGCACTTTAACTTTTGATCTAAACAAGATAGAGCAACAAATTAGGTATCAAATGAAAGAGCATAAAATTAATAAATAATAATAATAATAATAAATAAATAATAATTAATAATAATAATAATAATATCTATCATTTTTCAGGAAACAACAGAAACTCAATCAGAATCTAGAAAACCATCTACAAGTTACAACTTCACAATGGCATTAAGCAAAGAGCTGAGGGAACTCCGTGGGCGCACAGTTGATATCTCAGAACCTCCACGTACTGTCCACAGGCAGGTGTCAACTAGGCCATCTACCAGATCTCTCACTGAAACTTTCCTGGTTGGATACCCTTCAGCTTTTATCAGTGGTTCCCAGCTTCCCACCAACAGACAGGCGTTCCAGTATTTCCTTAATCTTCAGAATTTACCGGAAAATGCAGGGAGGCCCATGGTTCAAGACCTTGCATATGAAACAGTTGAATCTATCATCCCATTCTGGCAGATGGCTAGGATCAAGACAATGACCAAGTACAACGCAATGAAGCTCTTCATGAAACTACATGAGAAACATCGTGCTCTGGTGAAAAGCAAAGGAAGAGCAAGTAACCCTGGAGGAAAAAGAGGAGCATTTGTGCTGGAATTAGACAGCCTGTTCGATATAGGAGCTCCAGATGCAATCCAGGAAATACAGAACAACAGACTGTTATCCAGAGAGAAGAAAGATGAGGATATCAGGTTCTACGAAGACCAAAAGACTGAGAGGAAAGGTCATATGTCTGGTCATGACAAGATTTTTGAGAGAAGATCCCTGCAGCAAGCAGCGAGGAATGAAAGACTGCAGCATAGACAAGAACAAGGTAAAAACTAATTACTTTGAACGTTACAAAAAGTTTAAGTTTACTCCATTGCGATATTTAGCATGTACTTAACAATTACTGTCTTAACATGTTGTACTATTTTACAGCTGCAGCAGAACAAGAGGCAGTTGTTCATGTGGATGACATTACCTGGGGTGACTCAAGCGACAACGACGCTAACACAGAGGACATGGATTACCATCAGCCTCGTCCTGGATGTTCTCACCATCAAGACACTGTGACTAGTGTGACTTTGACGTTTCCAAGGAAGGTCATGGAATGTGATGTCATCTGCAATACAGCTGATCGTCTTGGTTTATCAGACAATCAAGTTACTGCCATGGTTTCTGCCACCTTGAAAGCTGGAGGGGCTGATCTGGATAACTTCGTCATCTCAACAACACGTCGCAACAGAATGCTGTCCAGGTATAATATCAGCCAGAGTCACATGTCCAAGTTTTGTGAAAACCCCCCACAGTACGCTGCCTTACACTGGGATGGAAAGTTGCTCAAAGATGTCTTGGGCAGTGAACCTGGAAGTACCTCAGAGACTTTAGCTGTGCTAGTGTCTGGTCCACCTTCATACACTGAAGGAAAGTTATTGGGAGTACCTGTCATCGACAATTCTTCTAGCACAGCTCAGGCTGAGGCTTCAATGGATTTACTGGAGACATGGGAACTTACGGATAATGTTACTGCCCTTGTTTTTGACACTACATCCAGTAACAGTGGAGTTCACAGAGGAGCTGCCAAACTGCTAGAGAAAATGCTGAACAAAAAGGTGTTTTATCTGGCCTGTCGACATCACATCCTAGAAATCCTAGTAGGAGCAGTTTGGGAGAAGCTGTTTGGGAAGGTGAATGGGCCAGATAATCCCTGGTTTGAGCATCTGAAGGATGTTTGGACGGACTTGTCCAAGGAAAACCCAAAGATGCTGGCTATCAACAGCAAATGGCTGAAGGAAAAGAAGAACAGTGAAGAAATACTCCAAGACATTCTAACAGCAGAAAGGCTTCCAAGAGCCGACTACAGGGAAATGGCTGAACTGACAGTCATTGTTCTTGGACGAACGCCTCCTCGAGGTATTCACTGGATTCGACCAGGCGCCATTCATCAGGCCAGATGGATGGCCAGAAACCTGTACTCCATGAAAATGCTGATGTTTGCAGATCAACTTGAGTACGACGAAGACTGTATCAAAGCTGGAAAGATTCAACACCTTCCTTGCGCTGTTCTACACTCCTGTATGGATGATGTCAATGTCTGCTGCAGATGCTCCCGTGAATGATCTAAGTCTAATCCAGGACGTGTTGAAGTACAAGAAAACTGACCCAGAGCTTGCTGATGCAGTACTTAATAAGATGGAAACCACCACAAATGGTACCTGACGCAGGAAGTCGTGCCATTTGCCCTGTTCAGCAGTAGATTGAGTGACACATTGAAGCACGACATTGCTGCCCAGTTACATGCCACTGAGAAGCCAGACAGCTTCAGAACAGGAAAGCCTCTATTCCAGAGAGTCACAGCTAAGACCACCCTGGTTGATCTCATTGGCCCAGAATCACATTTCCTGCTGGACACACTGAGCATTGGATCCGAGTGGCTTCTGGAACCTGTCACGTCTTGGCCACAGAATGAGGACTACAGAAAAGCGTTGGACTATGTTAAGAATCTGAAAGCGTTGAATGACATTGCTGAACGTGGTGTCAAGATGATGAGCGACTTTGCAAATGTCATAACAACAGATGCCAAGCAAAGGGACTATCTCCTTCAAGCTGTGGAGTTCAACAGACGCCGCTTTGACAGCTTCAAGAAACAAACTCTCAACAACTGACTGTGTAAATGTCATTATGAAATTAATCATCATGTAATGCTTTCACTTCTTGATCGATTAGACTTGTGACAAAATGTTAATCTCAAATTTGTGTCATGAATAAGGCGCCTTGTCTGCCTTGAGTGTGAGAAAACGAATTTTGTGATATTTCTGAAAACTTTGTATGTACCAATGTGCCATTTCTTGTTCTGAGACTATCAGAATTGTATAAGTTAGAAAGAGGATTAAAAACACTTTAATTTGGTGCCTATTTTGTTGCTCTATCTTGTTTAGATAAAAAGTTATAGTGCAAAACATGATTCAAGGGACCCCGGAACTGGTGCTTTTGGCCGATTTCAAGGCAGAAAACTTAAAGCTCCATGCGGCAATGCTTCCCAACAACCTAGGTCAAAATGGTTGTGATTTTCGGCCTTTTCAGGTCAAAAAGCATGGGAAAAGGTACAGAAACCTATGAAAATAAGAAAAAGTTGATTTTTGAACAGAGCTACAGAGCTTGTCTACACTGTTCACCCTAAAGAGCTGTACCTCTATAAAATGAATAGCTGTCGTTACGATATGGAAGATTATTTCAAATGCCGCTATGCAGAGTGAAGAAGAGTTCACGATTGCAAAGCTCGGGACGGTAAGAAAAAACCCTCGATTGGAAAGGCGTGTTTATAAACTTGTATTTAATAATGATGTTGTGGTTAACGATGACTTTGTGCGTGCTTTTGATTGTATTCTGTCCGTATTTAAAGCTAACTTGCCAACCGAATGTAAAATGGGCACAAAAATAGTAGTGAACGATATGAAAGCTATTTATGTCGAGTATAGGCATCCGTATAAGTTAAACGGTGAAGTGTTGCTTGGACGGTTTTACCGCGTAATACAAAGTAATAACGATGTGAATGTAGACTCGATTACGTGTGAGTTTAGCGTTTTGCGCCATAGACCATAAAGGATGTACATTTAATTATATGTGTGTGTATATGTGTGTGTATATATATATATATATATATATATATATATATATATATATATATATATTTCCTGTACTAATATGCAATTGATTATACGTTTCGTATATTATTATTTTTAATTATTTAATATACCCCGTAGAACATAAAGGATGTATATTTATTAATTTAATTTTGTATATATATATATATCTGAAGTTTTACGAAGGTGGAAACGTCTGCATGTGAAATGTTAACTTATTAATTTCTAAAAAATCTGGGGAGTTTTTAAGCCGATATTGATAAAGAGCCCACAAAGGTAGCACTACCTTATCAGGAAGTCCGTGAGATTGTGATTGGTCTTTTGTGTTCAGCTCTGCGTCACGCGTAATGGGTCATCGGCCGGCTCCAATGTCAGCTCGGCATCATATTACCTGATATTTTCCAGTGAATAACCACGCATTGCTACTTGTCATGAATACAGATAGTCAAGCAGAAAAATTCTCGGCACCCGACATATACGAAGTTGGCGACATTATGTAAGTTACATTCGCAAAGTGTAATGAGTATATATACATGTTATATATTAATATATATATATATATATATATATATATATATATATATAATCATGCGGGTTGCTTCTACAAAGCTTTAATTTAATATTTAGGAGAAATCCAATGACAAGAAGGAGAGTAAATGCCATGAAAAGTGTCTTCTTTAATGTGCAACGTTTCAAGCAATACGCTCATCTTCAGGCTAAACAGTGACAAAAAATGACAATATGAAGTTAAAATCAATAAATAAATGAATGAATGAAACATATAAGACAAAATAATTACTATAAAACCTATTCTTAGAAGCAAAATTTAAAAAGACTAAAAGAAGAGGGTTGAATTCAAAGTTATAAAAGAAGTTTACATATAAAAATACAAGAAATTTAAAAAGCTATTTTTAAAATTATAAATAGTAAATTTGAAATTAATACAATGGGATAACTAACACTACTAACCTTTCATTGCTGGTTCCGAGGCACAAGTAATTTAAAACAAAACAAAGGGAAAATACTATGGGTTGGGTGGTTGGAGAGTTATGAGTTGGGGGGGGGGATTATAAAAAATTTAGAGGGACAGCTGAGGAATCAACGTTTAGAGAAGGGGTCAATGTTTTAATATAAAGGGATTCCAAAATTCTAAGTGAGTTGGGACAAGGATTACAGCCAAGAATTTTAAAATTATCTAGAGTGACATCTGTTTTACATTTAATACTATGTTCCCGGATACTAGAGGCTTCTTTTTTATTTAAAATTTTACCTGTTCGACAACTTATTCCCATATGCGAATAAAATCTAGCCCTGAGAGAGCGCACGGTGCTGCCAATATAACTACCAAGGAAACACCTTGGGCAGGTAAATAAATATACAACACCGCTACGCAACGAATCAGGAGTTCGATCCTTCGCTGAAAAAAAGCTACCCAAAGACGTTTTATTAATAAATATAATGCGAAAATCAGTATGATAAAAAAATCTTTTTAACAACTTGGTAAATTTAAGTTTAAATTCTTTATTCATGGGACCCATTTCAGGTACCAAGAAATATTTTATATCTTTAGGCACTGAAATACAGGGAAGTTGAGGGCTATAAACATTATTTAAGAAAGATCTTATTAATTTATCTACATATTGAACAGGAAAACTATTATTGGTAAAATATGATCTTAAATTATTAAATTCATCATTAAGTAAGGTAAAACTAGAAATCAAATTATATCCTCTGAACAAGAGAGTTTTAATACACGACATCTTATAGTTAAAATCAGTAAAACTAAAAAAATTCATGCCCAAACCGGTAAAAGTGGGTTTCTTATAAACTGATGTAGTAATAGAATCACCTTTTTTCGAAATTAAAAGATCTAAAAAGGGAAGGGAGCCATTTTCCTCAGTTTCCATTGTATAAGTTATATTGGGGTGCAGAGAATTTAAGAAGTTAAAAATTTGTTGCGCTTGTACAGCATTATCAAAAACGGCTATCGAGTCATCAACGAAGCGTCTGTAAAAAATTGGTTTACAATGGGTGGGAGATTGTCTAAAAATTACGCTTTCCAAATGAGTCATAAAAAAATCAGCTGATAAAGGTCCGACGGGTGATCCCATCCCAACACCGTCAATTTGTTGGTAAACCTTATTATTAAAAGTAAAATAACATTGCTTAAAAACCAGTTCTAAAAGTTCCTTAAAATAAGACCATGAAAAACCATGAAAACTATCGACCGAGCTAAAAACCCTATCTAAAATAATGGCAATAGTTTCTGATACAGGTACGTTCGTGAAAAGTGACTTTACATCAAAACTGACAAAAAACTTTTTTGAACCGAAATTCTCACTGAGATCTTTTTGAAATTCATAAGAGTTATTTATAGTATACGCATTTTTCGCAAAAGGTGACAAGAGACCAACAACAAATTTTGCCAATTGAAAGGTAGGTAAGTTATACGAAGCTAAAATAGGACGGAGAGGTGTTCCAACTTTATGGATTTTAGGCAAGCAGTATAATTGAGCAAGATTAGAACCAGATACAGACAACTGAGAGTAAGTATCGTTTTTTATTATCTTTAAAGACTTTAATCGTGACAAAAATCTATTTACTTTATCTTCCAACCTTAAAATGACTTTATTGACGTGTTCAAAAATTTGTTTAAATTCAACCCTCTTCTTTTAGTCTTTTTAAATTTTGCTTCTAAGAATAGGTTTTATAGTAATTATTTTGTCTTATGTGTTTCATTCATTTATTTATTGATTTTAACTTCATATTGTCATTTTTTGTCACTGTTTAGCCTGAAAATGAGCGTATTGCTTGAAACGTTGCGCATTAAAGAAGACACTTTTCATGGCATTTACTCTCCTTGTCATTGGATTTCTCCTAAATATTATATATATATATATATTTATATATATATATATATATATATATATATATATATAATATATATATATATACGGAAGTGTGATTTTATCCTATTGGTCCAAAGTGCGGGAGCAAAGATGTTACTTTTCAACACAGTTGATCGGGAGCGGTTCCTTTCATCGCAGTTTGTGGCGAACATTTGTGAAGCTGGACAGAATGATACATTGGAGAGAAACACGTACGAAATGTAGGTAGAAAAAATTTTGTAACTATTTCCACCAAAGCTTTTTTTTACATCTCTCTCTCTCTCTCTCTCTCTCTCTCTCTCTCTCTCTCTCTCTCTCTCTCTATATATATATATATATATATATATATATATGTGTGTATATATATATATGTATATATATATACAAATATAGTGACCTGTCAAATGATATGCAAGTTACGGATGTAAATTATGGAAACTAGCTTCTACAATGCGAATGCATATTCCTTTTTAAAGTTAAGATCTGTATTCATGTTTTCTCTTTTTTAATAGAAATTATCACGATTTAACCTAACCCCTCGTCAAGCGCGTGCAATTGATCTAACTGGGCAATCAATTACCCTAACCTTGTATCCAATTAACCCAACCATTATTTGACCGGGTACCCTGGCTGTTTAAGCTTCTCTATTATGATATTATATTTGCATCAAATTTACCTAAAATATGTATATTGTTAATCAACCTAACCATTATTTGATCCGGTACCCTGGCTGTTTAAGCGTCTCTATTATATTAGATTTGCATCAAATTCACCTAAAATATGTATATTGTTAATTAACCTAACCAATATTTGACCGGGTACTCTGACTGTTTAAACGTCTCTATTATGATATTATATTTGCATCAACTTCACCTACAATATGTACAGTATGTTGTTAATTAAACTAACCATTAATTGATCGGGTACCCTGGCTGTTTAAGCGTCTCTCTCCTATTATATTATATTTGCATCAATTCGCCTGAAATATGTATATTGTCAATAAACCTAAGCGTCTGTTATTAATTTTTATAAATTATACTTGCTAAATGTGGTTATCGAGCAAAGCATTTTGAACAAACTCGCATATCTTATTCGCGTACGGGTAAACAACACGAAGTGTTTTATTTTTTCATTATTTTCACATATAATTATATATTATTTTAGTTATTAATTGTAAAACTTGTGAGCTTTAAAATGCTTATTACAACTGGTGGCGAAAATTTTATAACCAAATTGTAATTGAATGATAAGTACACGAATTTTTTATAATTATTATAAAGAAGGGATACAGCGATTATTTATATATATATATATATGTAGAATATATCCCCACAGCTGCTCATTAAATACTAGATCAAGCCTATAACAATAGACCACAGAAAAATTTTCAACAAATTCAATTACCAAAATCTACTGAATTCTGCTGCTTACGTATTGTATACGTTATACGAGTACTGTAGATTATAGCTAGATGGTAATTGTCGTTTAAATTAATAAAGGCGTTGTTGACAACGATTCCATCGGTCAGGGGTCGAGCCCAGGTGAAGGCTGGCGGCGCGCAGTAAACCCATCTGATCATCCTTCAGCACAATAAAGAAAGTGGTTAGGAGATAAATGGGTACCCTGGGTATATATATGATAAGATTGAATATTGAATATATCTGAAACGGAAAATAAATATTCATAATTCAGAGCCCGGGAAACTTCAAAAAAATAATTTCTGTACATCGATGCCTTTTTTCTTAAAGGACACGCTCAGTGCTGGAACGCATTGTGTTTCGCGATAAGAATAATTTTTGTATTTTCAGCATTTTATTAAATAATAAAGCTATGAGAAATGTTTTATAAATTAGTAAATAATAGCGTTTACTCTATACATCACATTTTCAATGTTTCTCACACATATAGGAGTCACATTGGTATCAATTTTTTTATACATTATATATATATATCCAACTTTATTTAAAGAATTAGCATCCATTACATTTTTTAAATAAGCTACAGAACATAAGCCTTGTCCTTAAGCGTTACCCAAACTAATATTATTTGGTACATTTTATAATTTTACACAATATTGTTACAATTGATGAACCCACAATTATATATATTAGGTCATCCCATAAGTAATGCGCCATTTTTTAATTTTTTTTTTCCATTTTTATCATTATTTTACGGATAGAAATCAAACAACTCTTTGAAGTTATTTATATTTAAATAAATATTTATTTAAATATAAATAACTTCAAAGAGTTGTTTGATTTCTATCCGTAAAATAATGATAAAAATGGAAAAAAAAATTAAAAAATGCCGCATTACTTATGGGATGACCTAATATATATACGCGTAAAATTTCACACAATACACCGAGTGCGTACAAACGGGAACCAGTTTTTTATGTGACTGCATACCATTTCATCATTCCGTTCGATGTCGCAAAAATCGAATAATTTTAAAAAATTCGTAAATTCGTTCCCGCGGGCCATATGCAAGAGAAATGAAAGGCAGTTCATGCCATAAGTATTGCTATATTAACCCTGGAATTGGTAAAGTTTCCAGACAATTTGGGGAATGTGCAATTGCTCGAGAAATTTTACAATAATAGCGTCATTCCAAGGATGGGTCCCCAGTGAATCAAAAGAGTACATTCGGTCCCTATTTTTAAAATAAACGGCTAGCCAATGAATCCCTTCGCCTCCGCTAACATCCGTATTTAGAATAAGTGCACCGCAGTGTCTCGTAGCTGAAAGCTTCGGCGTTTCATTCTTCGCAAACACACCGATAAATTTGGAGCGTGTGACTCGGTCACTATTCATTACTCTCTGAAGTGTGTTCGCATCCATTTTAAAATCTGTGACTACACCTCTAAACCTATCACCTCTATTAGGGCTTGTGATTTGAGGTATACTAGTATACTAATAGGGACGTCTAGCGGCTTGGCGAATTCCAATCTGACTGAGATGTTTCCACTCTGCTGTGGGCTTATGTGCGTGTTTACACAAGCACATAAGTCAGGTGAGATGTCAAACGGGTAAAGGCTAACCTGTTCGACGAATTCCTTCTGTGTTACGCCGATTCCTAATTCGCTGCTATAGGCTCTCGAGCAAAGCGGGAACACGGCTTCTGTTGAATAATCTGTCTAATGTCCCCCCTAACGCGACTCCATTGACGTATAGGGTTATATTTTTAAGGCCGAAATTTTCGAAATTACAGGCGTTCGTTTTATATTTACCATTCACAGAAACGTGTTCCTGCATTTAGGTAGACATCCAAGGGCGATATTTTCTATCTGCTTCGATGTTAGCCCAGAGGGTACCGTATATAGTTTGATCTGTACTCTGTTAATTGGGTATCTTACTGTGGCGTGTAGTAAATTTTTTCAATTTCTATTTGTTTAGCCGAGCTTAATTTCACTCGGCGCAAGCGGAGATCTCTCCATAACTTGAATCACCACAGGCTTTGAGCTATCTTCTTGGTCAGCCCGCAGATTTAAACAAATTTCAGGATTCGTACAAATGAACTTCATTTTCATATCGACCCCATTCACAAGCAGCTTCTCCTGGAATGTGAAATCTGTATGTAGGCGCCCGAAGCATTCATATACTTTTTAGAATTTTTAAACTAGTCCTTTATACTGCTTTCATCTTTAGCTTCATAATAGCCCTCAGCAATTAAAAAGGTGTCCTTCGCTTCCTTTGAAAAGTTGAGGACATTTCCCAGATAGGCTCGTAGGTGATAGTACCCAGTCCCTGCCAAGATGTTGACCTGATTTAAATACACGTCACACTGACTGAATATGGAGTGTAGAAAGTTTGTTTCTGGGAATACAACGTATTTGTCTTCGCAGTCAGTTCAATCTGAATGTGCTATTCGTAGTTTAGCGTACATGTGCACACAGCTTGGATAAAAAAAGTAAGGGCCTGAGGTAGGGATCACGAACTTTCGGAGCAATCGGTGAGCTAATGGTGTGTAACGGATTAACTACGGATTTCACTGTGCTCAATAGAAACTTGTGTTAGGAGCATGTCAAAGAGGTCCAGCTCCGATTTACAACATTGTGAACTACACGGATGGATGAAACGCGCCATGGCGAGCCAGAAGTAGTGGCACCTCTCTCGACAAGTAGTAAATAGCCTATGATTCATGAAAGCAATGTCCATAGGTTATATCAATTAAAAAAATGGTCACCCATAGGTTTCAGTCGCTTAGAATACTTCTTTTTTGATGTCCTTTTACGTTTAACGCCACGTGCTGGTAACCCCTTCTTCTTCTTCCCACCACCACGCATTTTTCTCCTTGCATCTTTGATGATTTCGTCCCGTGTACGCTTTAAGTGCTTTTTTAGAGTTTCTTTAGGCTTAGTCCCTGCCATTATGTCTTCTACCGTGTTGAGACCTGAGTGTAACGCTTTCCTGCCGCGATATCTAGCACCACTCTTCAGCAAGAGGATACCCGTATGCAGTATGGTTGAAAAAATGGATCCAATCTTACTCCCGCGTTGGTATCTCACCCCTTGATAGACTGTGAAAGGCCTACAGGTCATTATATCACAGTGCGATGAAAGTGCAGCTTCGCTGTTAAGCTCCCGTCACCGAATGGAAAACTTTTCCCCTCAGTCGTTCTTATATACAGTATGTTGAGATATTGGTTAGTAGGTTAGTTGCGACATTGACAGAATGAGGCTTGTCATATGTAATGCTTAAGCTCCCTCCTCTATGATTGGGAATGTGAGCGATACGCATCAGACGCATCTGGGTATCCCCAACAAATTGATGTCCCAAGATATTGCTGTAAATATAGCACATGTCTGGCGGAGGGTAGCCATCATTCAATTTCTCAAATTTCAGCTGATACATTAAGCTACACAAGTCATGTTGTGTTTCGTGAAAGGTATCTCTTTGGAGGGCTGCTCCATATCGGCCCTCGGTTATAATTTTGAACAGCCCTTTGTCTTTAATATTTCTGTTAGCCTCTGATTTTAGATTCAGAGTATGTGCCGGGGTATCTTTGTTTACGATTTCGTATACTAAATCATCTGTAAGATTTGATCTTTTCAAACTACCATGTAAGTCTCTCACAACATCCTCGGCTGCGCCATAATGACCCGGCCTAGTGTTACTACTGTAGTGTAGTACTGTGCCTCCCTACTCCGGGCGACACGCATGCTTTCGTCCCGAGTTACACCTGCCTTTTCACACTTATCACAGTTTCTAAGAACCGTAAAAACGGATTCTTTATTTTCAATACGTAAAAACTTGGTAGACAATTGAATTTCGCATATTCCTACCTCATATGATTCACGACCCAATTCGATGGGCCCGTGGAGTTCTGTTACAAAGTTGGCCAGGGTGTTGCCAGGGTGTACAGACAGGGACGAGGAGGACGGGAGTGTGACGTAGAAGTGGTTAGGCGCCATGTTGCATACTATTTAAGCTTTATTATTGCATCAGCTTTTATATAAGTGTTGAAGCTTTCTGGGTACCCTAGCCATTTCACCAGGTACATTTTTCTCTTTCCTGAACCTTCGCTGCCTAAAAATTTTTCAATTTTAAACACATATTTTCCAAATTAAATGCCACTTTCTGCAGCTCCTCGCCGTAAAAGCCTCCTGCAATTTCTTCCCCATTCAAATCTTAAACGTAATGCAGCATTATCTCGTATTTAGGTTTCATAGCCCTAAATTAAAAAATCTCATACGTCCAATCTTGCTCAAATCCCTTCGCGAATTTATTACCGAACGCGACATCATTACATAATCATTCATTTTGAAACGTGCAGAGTGTGGTGGCACTTTACGAGTGTCTTTTCTCATCTCACGCTCTGTGTGCGTACCTCTTTCTAAAAGTTCCTTAGGTGATGTACCAATCGCACGGTAATGTGAATGGTTGTAGGATGAGGCCAGCGAATCCAGAATGTCTATATATCTGTATGGTTTTTATGTGTGAAATAGCGATGCATGCGTTCCTTTATGGTACGTTGAACTCTTTCAGCTAAAGATGACTTATGTATAGAATTGCTAGTGTAGTAACTGATATTAAACTCTGTGAACATGCTCTGAAAAGCTTTGCCTGTAAATTCTTTCCTCATGTCTGTACAAAAATAGCCAGGAATCCTGTTTCCTTTCAACATCAGCGTTTTGGTGGCTTTAGCAACTGTTTCAGGCGATTTATTTTTCAGTGGAATTAATCATAAATATCTAGAGAATACATCTCTTATGAATAGGATGTAGCGGTAGCCACCATTATACACTGAATATCTCTGCATGTCCGTTAAACCCGCCTGCCAAATAGAATCAATCGAGGCTGCTGTTGTCTTGGCTATTTTAAACCTTTTTCTCACCGACTTATGAAGTGTATAAGCATCCTGCTCCTGCAAAAACCTCTCAACATCTTTTTTCTCACTCCTTCATTATAAACGCCTCTGTAGAGTAGGGTGGCCCACTTTTCAATTTTTTTTTAAAAGTATAGGTTATCGTAGTTTTTCCCATTATTTGGCACTATACTAGCACATTGGTACCATTTTTACAAAAATTGATCAATATTTAGGGGTCTCGCATCGACCTTGAAATTACGAGTTTTTTTTTTAAATGCGTACTTTTCAACTTTTTACTGAATCAAGATAAATCATTAAGTAGGGATGTTTTTTGAATCCTCTTGATGAGAGAAGTCGTTTGGTGTGCCTTCCAATGTCATACGACTAACGGTTTAAAAGTTGCGCCTGTATACAGGTAATACCAATGTGCTAGTATAGTGCCAAATAATGGGAAAAACTACGATAACCTATACTTTTAAAAAAAAATTGAAAAGTGGGCCACCCTAATGAGAATTGCTTGGCGGTGCTCCGCCGTTCCAAGGAAGTTCTGAAACACATGCCATATATTTCAATTTCATGGTTCTAAAGTAACCTATTTTTGTTCACATTCAGTTCTCTTTTTAATTGACATTATGCTTCATGAATCTCATTACTAAATTGATAGCTATAAAAACTTAATCAACTGACCTTGACCATTTTGCCATCCTAGTGGACAACAGTGTGCCTCGGTGGCGTGAAGGAGTCCTTCACAGCCGTCGCCACTTCACGGCGATGTGACACTCTTCCCCGGCGAGCCGTTTCTTTCGAGATGCTGAACTGATTGAGGTCTGCTGGTGGATCCGCCGAACGTGTGATAGCAGCCACAATGCTTACTACCAACGTAGAGAATGGAAAGTGGAAAGGAAACTGTCAAGAATACATGTGGGTTACGGGACACTTTAAAACTGACGCTATCGATGAATACTATACACAATACGCACCTGATTATTGGACATGCGGAAACGATCAGCCACTTCCATGACAGCAGGTGCATTAAGGATGCGGCGAGGAAGATTGAGACACACTTGGCTCTTTCGGCAGGGGGAACGCTAGTTCTGTCTCCGACTCTCCTGACATGCCAGTATCATCATTCTCCATGGCCTCATCTCCGGTTTCGTATGCACACTTTGAGGTTTGCGGCTCCTGGCGAGGACGTTTTCTTCCTTCCTGTAGCTTTCTTTTTACAGCGAAAACTTTATCGTTCCCGCTCATCGTTGCCCCCGAGGACCCCGTTGATCGAGGTAGAAGTTAATGTCTTCTTTCTTGTCCTTGTAGGACAGCAGTCGATTCTTCTTTATATCTTCGACAGCGTCAGATGCTCCGATATCCCACAGCTTGTCCACACTGTCCGAAAACTTCTGCCGTTTTCCTCCGGCGTCAGTTTCTCGTTTTCTGCTCTTTTGGAGTAAGTGCCACTCTTTCCACAATGCCTCTAGCTTCCGTTCGCAGTTGAGCTTTGTGATTGTTTTAATGCGGGCCATGTTCCAAAACTTTAAGACGTTGTTTACGGTTTCTTTGATTGCGTCTTTCCTGTTAGCAGTGTACTGGATAACACTGAAGAAGTATTGCAAAACCTGCCGTGTTGTTGGCAATTTGCTACCACTGATGGAGGACGACGGTTGGCCAACTAAAAAAAATTTCCGAGGCCGATCTTAGAGAAGGTAGCGATGTTATTTTCGCCTTTCCTTTTGATGACTCTCTATTTGTAGCTTCAAGAGTTCTTCCAGTTATGGTTGCCATCGATTTGTCCATGACAAAGGATGAGGAACTCAGACAGAATTTCAAAATGTTATGATCTGCAAAAAAAGAAATAGGTTAGGTACCTGGCACAGGCATAGTGCATTTTCTAATTACCTATATACATTATACATTCCGCCCGGGTATGGTGACTCATTTTTTTGAAAAGTATAGGTGATCGTGGTTTTTCCCATTATTTGGCACTATACTAGCACATTGGTATTACCTGTATACAGGAACAACCTTTAAACCGTTAGTCGTATGACATTGGCAGGCACACCAAACGACTTCTCTCATTAAAAGGATTCAGAAAACATTCCTACTTAATGATTTATCTTGATTCAGTAAAAAGTTAAAAAGTACGCATTTTTAAAAAAAAATAGTAATTTCAAGGTCGATGCGAGACCCCTAAATATTGATCAATTTTTGTAAAAATGGTACCAATGTGCTAGTATAGTGCCAAATAATGGGAAAAACCACGATCACCTATACTTTTCAAAAAAAATTGAAAAGTGGGCCACCCTACTGTACAGTCTATCAACGCCGCCGTAGGAGGTTGGGCTTCAAATGTCATAATAACGTTTTCTTAATATGTAAGCCATTTGCGTATTTTAGAGGCACGCGGGGAGGGTTGACCGTTGTTGTTTGGTCTCTTCTTTCTCCTCTTCAGAGATGCTACCGCTGGGGGTGAAGGCGTGCTCAGTTGTGGCACATGCGATGCATGTTCCAAGTCTTTTAACTTGTTCAAATTTCCTATCAATGTTTTGGGGCCATTTTTTTGCTGTAGTCTTGCGTTAATATGCTTCCATCCTGCTGGTGAGAGCCTATCCCACTTTCTCACCAGGTCATGGACGATATCAACGATATTCGAGCCCTGTACCTTTGTTTCTTCAACAATGACCTCACCTGTATCCGTCCACTGTATAATAGTGGGGTGGATTAATGCAAAAATCGTTCAGATCTGGCAGAAAGTGTGAAATTTGGCATGAAGTTACCTTTAGCCATATAGAAACATTTCCAGGTTGGGAACACGATGGGACCTCACTCTGCCGGCCATGTTAAGCAAATTCAAAATGGCTGCCTCAATTCTACAGCCAAAACCATAACATGCCATATCTCAGGAATTACTGGGCCGATTTTGATGATCTTGTGCTCGTTTCTTATACTTTTGAGGATGCCTGATCAATCTAACTATGTTTCGGGTGTTTCGAGGTCAAAGTCACATGATAAGTCATGGTCAAGGTCATTTTTTACCCTAAAACACCTATATCGCTCTATCTTTGAAACGGCTGGGCCAAATTTGATGATCTTGGGCGGTTGCGGTTGTTTGGTTTAAAGTTGAATTATCACTGTAACCTGTGTGAACTTATGGAGAATAAGAGCGATACCGGCAAATCAAAGATTAATGCGTTTTAGCCACACTGTCTGACTGCAAATTCAAGCATTATTCGATAGTCAAGTGTGTTTCCAGGATGCGGGACGAGGACCCAACGCGTTATGCACCCCACCAACCACTTTCCCCAACCTCCGCCCATCTGTAAGTGGTTATATTTACAATTACACAAAACTAATCAAGAACATTGGGCAAGATCATCGTTACTACAAGTCAAGTTATGACACAGGCAGTTTGTCAAAACTAATCATACAATGAGAACACTAGGTAAGATCATCATTGTTAGAACAAGCACCTTAGTAGTGGCATAAGGAAGTGCAGTGTAATTGCGCTTTGTTGCATTTGCAGGTGCCAGCGCATGATTTCTTACAGCCACAGTGTCGGAGGATCGCGAAAGCCTTACTGACATCTGCAAGTGTCGCCCAGAACGGCACCAACTCCTTCTGAGCTGAGATCATCCATCCCCAGTCAGTAGGATCAGGGATCTCTTGATGAAGCCGTTCGCCTGACCCCAAATGAAAGCTGCCTGAAGAATTGTCTCACATGTTGAAATAGAGCTGCCTGAGTTGGTGGGATATTGTCGAGGGTTCTGCCCCCTCGTGAGAACATCTCCCTTCGGGCTTGGTTCACGGTAGCAGCTCCACAAGACTTACTGTAAAGTAGGACAATGAAACGTTCGATGACCTGCATAGGTACAGATTCCATGGTGAAGCAGTCGGGATTCCGCAATATTGCGAGCAGGCTATCCGTGAGTTCCGGAAAGAGCTTCCACACTTCCCAAGCTTTCTTCTTGCCAACTCCTACAAAGTGCGATGTAGTGTCCGATCCTGTCAGTGCATGGGATAAGGGAAGCGCAAGTCCCAACTCTGGGCGAGCTGCGACCCTAGCACGTGAATCGGGAAACAATGGAAGTGTTTTCCAGTCCCAAAAGCCACCCATAGTTCAGACAATGACAGTTCAGGGAACGATGAGATTGCGACAACCACGACATCAGTATCCACTGTGCGGAGGTATGCTTTGTCATAGCCATGCTAAGCTCCATGTTTAAGGTGGAGGATCATCCTCGTCTAAACTTCTTGATGGTTACACAGTTCCAGACCCTCCGTGTCACAGGGTGGTTGTGTGAGGACCTTTTCCTCTTGTGTTGTGATGAGTTGCACACCCAGGTCTTCCTTAGCTAACCGCTTACACACGAATATGTAGAGTTCTATTTTGTTCTCGGCATTTTTGAAGATGGCACTCCGCTCTTTTCGGTTGATGGGAGTCTTGGAGTCAATTTTTTTCCTTGGACCATCTCCTCGATTCTAATGAGCTTGTTCTTTCAGGCTTCTCTCAGGGTAGATATCCCATATCCAGTCCATACGATCCATACAACCAGAAGCATGAGATTTTGCAAATGGCACTAGTTGCTTCCCCATATATTCACCGATCGTGCTCATGTTTTGGGCGGGTTGAATAAAATAGACTACAGCAGGACCATCGAAGATTTTCACTGTTGAATCTCCATCTGATTTTTCAGTGACCTTCTCGAAGCATTTCAGGAGATCGGACTTCGTACCAGCTCGCAAACGACCAGCAACAGCTAATGATGGGGTTATTTTAGGTTTTTATACATGAAAAACTCATCAATATCTGCATCTGGTCGTGATTGCACACACTCTGTTTGTCAAGTACTTTTTTGAACGTGTTCAGTCCTTTACGCTGGATAGTTTCAGTGATGGCCTTTGAGGCATCAATGAAGCGTGTCTTGACGAGATCATTGTACATGGCAGATCCGATCTCATGAACATCTCTTAACCAGTTGGTCACACATGCATCCATAACCAATTTAGTGTCAAGGGTAGTAAGGTAAGAACTTGTGTCAGTGAATGGGTGCCATACTCTTTTAGGACTCGCACCAGAGACTTCACGTCACTGTGAAAACGAATCTGGAGGCTCTGTGCCTCTTCGTGATGAGAGGAGGAGCTTGACGTGTGGTGCCATGACATGAAGTCCTCATAAGTGGAGATGATGATGATGCTCGTTGAGAAGCTAGCATCCATATGAGGAGGGCAATCGGCTCGTCGTAAAGGACAGATGCACCTCTATCTCTCTTGATGTGATCGTTTGAGTGTTCATGTGATTGGTCTTTCGCCATAATGGAATACCGGTTCTCTGACCTCTGTACAACGAAGTTGCCGTTCATAAACTCGTGGTACACTGTTGGGTGTTTGTCCTTCAACTGCATGAGGTCTCTCACGTGTATTGGCAGCCACCGTGCGTAATTTGGATGATCGAGAGCGAAACACCATGGGATTATTTCACCAA
Organism: Bathynomus jamesi; assembly: GCA_023014485.1. Lineage (NCBI taxonomy): Eukaryota > Metazoa > Arthropoda > Malacostraca > Isopoda > Cirolanidae > Bathynomus > Bathynomus jamesi. The sequence continues at coordinate 663,276 of JAJOZX010000877.1, read as the reverse complement.
GCACTTGGACATAGAGTTCAAAATCTCCCTCTCTCTGAGACCTGATGAACCTGCAGTACATTAGTTGGAGATCCTTTGTCTGTGTCCAGTATTGGACTGTTGGATATGCTGCTTTTCCTTGTGACACTGAGTACACCTCTTCCCTCAATATGTTGAGAGCAACAAGGGACACTTGGTGTGCATATTGAGTTCTTTTCACGTTAGAGGCACTCAACCCCGAATGAGCAGCACCATCCCTATGTGAAGCCCTCCCATCATCACAACGTACTTGTCTTCACCAAGTTGCTCTGGGTACTTCCATTGGATTCGTTTTGCCAGACTGTACAATGATTGGTCCATGCCAATGACGAGGGTTTGCCCTGGATTTAAAAAGTCGATTCCATCTTTTACAACCTCCATTGAATGTTTCATCGCGGATGGGGATTGCGCTTTCTCTACAAAGAGTGGTAAAACCCCGATCTCTGCGCGGGGGCACATATTGTCTTTCTGAAGGCTAGCGTTATGACCTGACCAGGTTATGACGTCTCCCACCTCCATTCTCTTCTTGTCCAGTATGTGAGACACATGGGCTAACCAGGCCTCCTCCTTCACGATAGACCCTGGGATTCTGGACGCTCCTGGAACAACAGAGTCATTGCAAGGAGTCATAAAAATATCTGTGTTGAGTAGTTCAGTTTGGGATACTACAGCATAGGAAGCTGGTACAGCAAGATTTTTCCGATCACTGGGAGAATCAGCATTAACAGAACAGACGTCACGTTTGACTCCCTCGTTAGGAGTGCTCAGATGATTTGTTAGGGATATCATCGTACCATGGAACTCCGAACGGGACAGATTTGATCGTTTCTTTTGATCGACATTATCCACATCACCCGTAGTGAAGACATTTCTACGCATATTCGTGGGAACAACCGCACCATTTTGGCGGAATTGGTTGGATACACTAATTGCCAAATCCAGCGAGACCTCCGATACTCTATCATAAGATATTGACAGCCCAAGAGATGAGAAGTGATTTATGAGATGCTTTGACCGACCCTGGTTTTGCAATTTCAACTTAACATAGAGGGGTGTTGGTGTTTCACGTTCTTTGGAATGACGCTTCTCATTACTGGTAGGCTCAACAACACGCTATACAGTATTGTGGATGATAAGGCGAGACAACGTACACGCAACCTTAGCCCTAGAACCCTCAATGGAGTTCTGTGACTTAATACTAGAGCCTAGCAATGCCATTTTCATGAATGCAAACAGTGGAGGAGGGATAGATTTGAGGAGGCAGTCGTCCGCCAACGAACCTGAGAAAGCCTCGAGCAGATTCTCAAAGATGTGCCTCCTCAGTATATTTGCTGCTTTAATGAGGATCATCGCCTCGTCATCGCACAAAGTGGCTACGCTGGAATGAGACAACACAGATCCAACGGTATCACTATGCGTAATCAACACGTCTCTTCCTGCAGGTTGAGCAAAGAATCCTTGTAGTCTTGTAGAATTGCGTGTGGCTGTGCTGGTACACACCAATTGTGTCAGCCTTTCGTCATAGAGTGTAAAGTTCCCTCAATTTGCGAACTTGTCCTTTACACTCGCTAACATAAGCAGCTAACTCAGCAAAAGCTATTGCCTCAAAAGATGTTGGTAGATTGCTACTATTACCACAAGTTTCAGATTTGACTGATGCTGCTTGTCGATCAGCTGAACGGGCAAGTGTGTATACTGTATAGTTTTGTGTGGCAGGTTTTATTGTAATATGCATCCATGGCATGCATATTGGATGCAGTAGTTTGTCTTGCTAACAGTTGGGAGTTGTTGGTTTTTGTTGCTAAATTTCTGAATGTGATATCAATATCATCAGTTGATGCTTTGATAAGTTTTGCCTTCAATTCAGTATCACACAATATGCACTGGGGCTGCTCACGATTGAAAGCTGAAACAAAACTACTACGTGTCTTTTTTGGACTGGGAACTTCCTCATTAGAACACTCTGACTTCATTAATACTTATTTCTTTGCTCGATCAAGCTTTTGGGCATTACATTTTCTCCTGCCGTTTCCATGAATGACAGCCTTATTCTTCAACAATGTACTTTCTATACCTGAACCATCATCCAAACGCCTAATATTCATAGGAAGTGGCAACTCTTTGATCACATCAAATGCTATCAAATTTTTTAGACAATGTTTTGTACACACCTTTATACATATTTATGTCAGCTGGGCATGTCAACTTATAATTCCGATTTTCTTAGCATAGAGAGCCAAATTTTCAAATTAATGATCCGAGATGGAATTGTGCTATCAACTGAATCACTCATAGGTTGACGTTCACTTGGCGCAGCCATGGTCAACATCATGTTCGACATCTGACGTCAGATGGAGCAACAGGGGGCATCACCTGAAAGGAAGAAAGTCTGAATGTAAAATTTGAAAGATATTTTGAGTCATACATTATCATTTTATTACACCAGTCATTAATTTTTAATAATAATTTTTAATAAAAATTGTAATAATATTAGTAATTATATAGATAATATATATATATATATTATAATATTATATAATATATATATATATATATATATATATATATATATATATATATATATATATATATATATACTAATATTACAATTTTCATTAAAAATTATTATTAAAATTAATGACTGGTGTAATAAAATGATAATGTATGATTTAAAAAAAAAATATATATATATATGTATATATATATGTATATATATACAGTATATTATATATATATATATTATATATATATATACACACACACACTGTGTATATATATATATATATATATATATATATATATATATATATATATATATATATGTATGTATGGGGTGTGTGTATATATATATAAATATAAAACTGTTTTAAATATATATGCGTAATTTCATATTGCAGCAGAAGTACAAATGACCGTGATTTTCACCTCAACATTCATCGTAGCCGCACGGTTACATAACATTGGGTTTGAACAATAATTGCCCTAAATTTTAGTACTGAAGACTATATTACGCATTATAATGCGCACTACACTATTATTTTGTGTTTTGGTAATAAAATCACTTATCTGTACTCTAAAACCGTTCAAAATTGATAAAACACTGCAACAGAAATTTCACCATTCACTGAGTGAAGCGTAATGGCGACTAACTTACTAAGCTTCAATAATGCTTGTGGAAGGGCCCGCACAACGCCATCTATTATAATTTTTTTAACTAAAATAATGAAACCGGATGACAATTTGCTCAAACTGGCCGCCCAAGATCATCAAAATCACCCCAGTAGTTCCTAAGATATGGCATTTTATGGTTTTGCTATGGAATCGAGGCAACCATTTTGAACTTGTTTAAAATGGCCGCCAGAGTGAAGTCCCAGCTTGTCCCCACCCTGGAAATGTTTCTATATGTCAAAAGGTAAATTCATGCCAAATTTCACAATTTCTGCCAGATCTGAATGATTTGGGTGTATTTTTGTACTAATCGACCCCCACTACAATGGAATCCTCACTCAATAGATTATAAAGACTTAAGCCTTTATTCCTCAATGTATGTGGGAGACTACTTTTAAATACATGCTCGATATGTTGTGGGGTCGCTCTGTTATTCTTTGACTGATCGTCTCCAGCCTCGACCCCAGGTCCTATGCCTCCATGCTCAGCGTCGTCTGCGCTGTGCCTAATAACTATGGGGACCTCTGTCGGATTCTTATAATTTTCGTACTCATGAAGAAATTTCAGCAGAGCTTCTTGGTATAAGAATCTTTTCTCGTAAGGTGACTTTTCACTGTTTAATATGGCTAACAATTCGCTTTCCATTCTTTTAAGCCTGCTTTTACGGGATTCTAGAACCGTATCGGGACTCTTTGAGTTTTATAGTGAAGCATACACCTCGTGTGGAATCACGACTACTTTCTTCATTATATTAAACTAGTCAGTAAAGGTCCCAAAACTGAAAAAAAAAAATGGGGAGGAATGAACCTCCACTTTGTACAATAATTCGTTTTTTCTTCACCACAGTTTGACTTTTACCAGCTAGTGTGTGTATTTTGTTCTTGTAACGGCGTAGGCGAGCCTTCTGAGGGGGGTTTCATTGGTACATTACATTTTATAACATTAAGACAGATTTCACAGATGCATTTTAAGAAGTCGGAGTCAATATTTTTAACAAACAGCTGCTACAGTGCCCGACGCAGTCGATCATAGATTTTTATTAATTTACGATATTTCCTAAGCCTGTTCGTCACTCTGGAATATACACCGTTTCAGGCTCGTTTTAGATTATATTCGTTCTTAGAAGTACTCTAAACGTGTTTCGCGGGTGAAGGTCACAAAGCAAATATCCGTAACGTTGACTTGTAGCTTCTTTATAAACTTCCAGAAACTCCTTACGCTGATTTGGGAACATTTGATTGGCTAATACCCCAGTTTGTGACACATCTCTACGTTGTGCGAATAAGACTAGATATTGTGAATAACGAGAACCAATATGATGAGGTGAGACGGGAGAAGCGGGTAAATCATGAGGAGCATGAGGGGGACAGAGAGATCACTAGAGAGGAGGTTATTCAAGCACTAAAGAGGATGAGAATAATAAAGCTCCCGGGCCGGATGCAATTGTCACAGAAGCACTAAAAGCAGCTGGTGTTCCTGCTGTGGACTGGCTGCTAAGCATTTTCTGGGTGGTTTGGTCGCAGGGAATTGCACCGGCAGAATGGGGCAGAGCAATTATATGTCCTATACAGTATATAAAAAGAAGGGAAGTGAGCAGCAATGTCAAAACTATCGTGGCATATCTTTGATGTGTCATCTGGAGTAAATATATGAAAGGATTTTGGAACATAGAATACGAAACATACTGGAACCTGGGTTACTGGAGTATCAATGTGGCTTTCGTGCAGGCCGGAGTACTCTAGATCAAATTTCAGCCATAAGACAATATCTTGAGAAGAGCCGAGAATTCAATTTGGACCGCTTCATATGTTTTTTGGATCTGGAGAAGGCATTTGATAGTGTGCCCAGGGAGAAGCTGTGGGTGGTTTTGAGTGAGAGTGTCCCACCCAAGCTTCTGAGAGCAGTAATGAGCACCTATAGGGTCTCCCAGAGCACGATGGTGGGATCAGAAGAGTGGTTTGATGTAAGTACAGGAGTTAAACAAGGGAATGTTCTGTCACCCATTTTATTTATTGCCTACATCAACAGGGTTATGGAACACATAATTGAGGAAATTGAAGAGGAAATAGAAATTTTTGGATATGCTGATGTGGATGTTGGGACTAACAGCACAATCCCTGGAGAGAATTATGTAGAGGTGGGATGAGAGATTGAGGGAGTATGGACTGAAACTAAATTATGATAAAACTGAATATATGGTGGTAACGAGGGGAGCGAACGAGGATGAAATCTTTGTTAGGGGAAGGGAAATGAAAAAGACGGACACATTTAAATACCTCGGTAGTGTGATAGCAAATGATGGGAATGGATGCAGAGGTGAATGAAAGAATTGCTAAATATAGCAGAAATGTTCACTTCCTGTACCCCGTATTGAAAGATCAAACCATCCCTAAAAAGGTGAAGACGCATATATATTCAACAATATTGAAACCAATCTTACTATACGGCAGCGAGACTTGGGCCCTAACCACAAGGACGAGAGGAAAACTGCAAGCAGCTGAAATGAGGGTCCTGAGATTGATAGAAGGAGTAAGTAGATTGGATAAAATAAGGAACACTGAAATAAGAAGGCGATTGGGTGTAACCTCGGTTAATGAGAATATTGAGAGGAACCAACTGAGATGGTACGGGCATGTCCAACGAATGCCGATGGAAAGGACAGCAAGAACAATGCTGGAATGGGCCCCTCAAAACAGAAGACCAGTTGGAAGACCCAAGATCCGATGGATGGATAACATTAAGAGTGCTGTCGAGAAGTATAGAATCAGTCTCCAACGGGCGAACTTGATGTGTGGAGATCGTGAGGCATGGAGGAGTCTCGTCCGAGGGCTCCCAACTGACAGACCGCTTTAGGTCTACCAGGCGCCTGGTAAGAAAGGTAAGAAAGATTGTGTATTTAACGACACATCGCGCTTGTATCTATTTTTAAAGAATAGATTTTGATTGATGAAGAATACGCTTTGTTAAGATGGTGGGAGAACACTAAATGTCTCAGCAAACGTTTTATCCATTTCTAACATGAGATCGTCAATTACAATGTCTGTATGTTCATTTCCCTTTAACGAATAACGTCAAGAACAACTTTGTGGAACAAAATATCATCTTGGTACTCGATGAATATATGTCGAATAGCACCATATGTCAAATAGCACTACATGACTTTATGCATAAATTTTTAGAAAATCTCCCCCTCATCTTTAATGATTTTAAGCAAAAATACAGTTTTACCACATCCTGGAGGGGTATAATACATGTGGATGGGCTCGTGAACCTGAATTTTTCTACAGAATCCATCTCTAACACGTCACACTCCTAAGTGGAAAATTTACAAAATATAATGAAATTTTAAGTGACACCCCTTACATTCTACAGTTTTGGTTTTCTTTTTCTTCCTCAGAACCGTGAATGACGATGAGGATGAGGCGCTGTGCTAGCAACATGTCCCCATCATCAATATTGCAGACGATACCGATGACGGTGTAGTTGGGGCTACAGACTCCAACCTCGCTAGCGAACCCCCACCAGCGACACCTGTAGCACCCCTACGCGAAAATTCGAAGAGAAAGCGGGGGCATGAAGAAGTTCATGATTCGCTTCCCACATCAGGTATAAAGCGTGCCAGGGGTGCGCCGGTTGTTAGACCCCAGTAATAGAGCCCCAGCCCTCTACGAATTACGACCCCCTAACATTAGTTCCTTCTGAAATAAAACTGTGCCCCCTTATTCCTGTTCAGTTCCGGTAGTATCCTACAAAGCGGCAGAATCTCGTTCTGTGGTGAGTAGCATAACATACGAGCTGGGGCGCACAGCCACTCCGACCCATACCTTGACTAGAAACCGGTACGTATTCATGGTCGACCCTGGAACCATGTATAGCAATGGTGCTGAACAGGGGCTGCGGCGCGTAGTTGAACGTATTGTGGAGTTTGCCATTCAGAACAGCGAGGGACGTGAAGTCAGGACGAGGCTGTCCTTTGAGTTCGGGTCAGATTTCGGGGCTGTAGATGACTTTTGGGTAGTAATACCATACAGGCGCTTGGCCGCTGTAGATATAGAATATATTATGAGCCGTATAATGCAAGCCTCTCAAAGTAGTACAACCTTCAACATGGACAACTTCACGATAGATATTGACCGGTATTCCGTGTTACGGGACATACGGTCACACCTTATACTCTTAACTTCAATTCTCAGGCTATTTACAGACGGCATATAAACTCCGAGCGTGGTTGCGGCTTTATAGCAATAGTCTTGGCCCATATGTTTACTGTGATAAATACAATCGCGTATAATATCTGGTTGCCTACGGTTGTGCAGCGTGCCCGTGAACTGGCTTCAGATTGCAAGCTTGAGTTTAACTGTAATATGGGTTCTGAAGAGCTGAGAAGGGTACAGCAGGAAATGAATGTTCGTATAGTTGTATTTGGAATGGATGATCGTCGTAGGACTGTGTATGTTTTTAAAAGCAGTGTGAGAGACCGTACATGAACCCTACTTATTTTAGGGCTGTCAGGGAAAACGTATCTCCCCATCCGCGATATAAGGGCTCTTTACGTGTGCTATAATATAAGTCGAAAATATGGAAGGCATCATGATTTGTGTAAGGGATGTCTCGAGTTTGCGGATGATATAGTGAAACATTATAAGGATTGCCACATGGTATGTGAGCAGCGTAAAAGCTCCAAATGTGAAAGTCGTGTAGTTGAAGCTGAGAAAAGAGACTGTAATGTGTGTAGACGCACATTTTTCAATAATAAATGCTTTGAGATCCATAAGTCAATTAGCACTTGCAGGAAAATGAGAATCTGTGAATGTGGTATGTTTCATATGATGAATAATTGGGGGAAATTCACGCATAAGTGTGATGAAATTCAATGTTCTACATGCCATGAGAAATATAAGGTAGATGATATGAAGCATGTATGTTATGTGAAAGATGCTAAGCCTAAAAATAAAACTTGTATAACTGTGTATATAGAAACATATACGGACGCTGAAACCAAAGAGGTTATCCCACAGCTACTTGTAAGCCAGACTATCTGCGATGAGTGCATGGAAGTCGAGTGTAATGAGTGTCACAAATTTGGTGAACGAACAAACGTTATTAAAACGATCGCACACAACAACCTTGTAAACCTCTTTGTGTCATATATTTCAAGTTTGCAGACAAGTTCAAAAAATGACTGTGTATATTCTTGCCCATAACGGCGCAAAATTTGACACAATTCCTTTATAAATAACTGCTTGAACACGAATCAACGGAGATATTTACAAGCGATCCTTTGAGGAAGAAACAAACTTATACAGATGCAAATAAGAGGTAATGTTCAGTTTAAAGACACTTTATTATTCACGCCTTGTAAATTTGCCAAGCTAACCAAAGTGATGGGCGTAGCCGCCGAAATTTCAAAAGGGTATTTCCCTTACACTTTCCTCACTAGCGACACTTTAAATTACGTTGGCCTACTTACCCCCAAACATTACTTTAACTAAGCCAACATGAGTGATAGTGAGCATGAAGATTTTGACCGCTACTACAAGTTTTAATAAAGATATTCCTTACAATATAGCGGATGAATGTGAGCGTTATTGCGTGAATGATGTGCACGTGCTTAGAGTATGTTTCCAGGCCTTAGAAGGATGGACATAGACTGGTTCAGCTGCGATCTGTTGCAAGTCGCAACCACGATCGCCTCATTGTGCTTTACGGTGTTCAAGAACAATTTCATGCCTAAAGACACACTACCCGTCATTCACAGAAACACCTAACGCAGTTATGGGTATAAGGCTATTTACTGGCTCATACACCTACAGCAACAGACCGGTGTACACATAAAATATGTCCGCAACACGGGGGAAGTGCCCATTAAAGTGAATGGTCGTGTTTTCTGGGTTGATGGGCTAAGCGAAGACCATGCCACAGGTGAGAAGACAGCGTACTCCTTTAATGGTTGCTGATGGCATGGATGCCCATTGCCCACGTTCTGAGTATGGAATCGTAGGAGATATCCATGGTAGATCTGCCGACAGTCTTGCATGGACCCGCACCCGCGATCAGCTTATAGGGTCCCAGTTCACTCACAAGGTCTTGTGGGAGCACGAATATGATGCACGGATGGAAACAGATGGGCAGTACCGCGAAGAAATAAACTATCAAACGTTCAATGGTGTTGGATCCTCTCAAATGCGGTGATAGCTTGTTCGGTGGGCGTACAAACCCCTTCAAACTATACTTTCCACCTGCGGAAGGCGTGAAACTCCATCACTACGACTTCTTTTCTTTCTCCTCCTACGTGATGAAGAACAATCCATACCCCTTAGGAGCACCTGAAAAACTGGTGGGGCCCGCCCTGCCAACCAGCGAAGAGTTCTCATCGAATTTGAACGAGAACTACTTCGGTCTTTCTTTTGTAGATGTGCTTCCCCCCTCGCGACTTATGGATGCCGCTCTTCCCCGTCGTTATAGATCACAAACTCATGTTTCCCCTGTGCGTGAAGTGCGCAGAGGAGAACAATGGGGCCTGTAATCACACAACCAACCAGCGGAAGATCAGAGGCTTTATATACAAGCCCTGAGCTGTCCCTAGCCGTTCGCCACGGTTTCAGAATATTGAAGATGTATGAGGTGTGAAGGTTTCAGAAGCTCCCCAACCTTTTCACACCATATATAAATACTTTTTTCAAGGATAAGGTAGAAGCATCAGGGTACCCGCGAGGAGTTGAGACCGAAAATGAAAAATCGGTGTATATTCAGCGCACCATGATCGTCAAGGGATACAACTTGATCGGTCCCAAATTGTAAAGAACCCTGGCAAGCGCTTAAGTGCAAAGTTGTGCCAAAATAGTCTTTGGGGAAAATTTGCTCAGAATACAGGCAAAGAGAACGTCCATCAAGCCCAAAGTTATAACGAGGTGTGGGATTATGCCAATGGTCCCGATAAAGAGGTCATGGAGATCGTGAATGTGGGTAATACGTACATAGTAAAGTACAACATTACCGAATTGGCTACAGCTACGTCACGTGTTACAAACATACCTGTACCCAGTTTCACCACAGTGTATGCTCGCATCAAACTTTGGAGTCTACTGCATTCTCTCGGGCGGAGGAGTCTGTAAGCAGACACAGATAGTGTGATATTCACGGAAATGGGAGATGATTACATGGCAACTATTGGGGAATTCCTCTGAAAGCTGACTGATTAGATCAAGGAAGAGTATGGAGATAGTGCCTACGCTGATTCTTTTTGTTTCAACAGGTCCAAAAACTTATGGGGTGCGGGTGAGGGTGGGGGAGGAAGTGAGATATATCGTGAAAGTTAAAGGCATTACACTTAACCAGGCGAACCGGCTGATTGTTAACTGTGATTCGCTGAAGGAGCTAGTGAGCTTAGAAGATGAGGGTGACCAACAACCCTAACTGACTGTAGGGACTCACAATTTTCGAGCACAGAAACTGGGGGGGGGGATGAAGAAGGTTAGGGGGACGGAAGTGTGCCGTAACACATATAGGAAACTCTACCAGGTGTTTCAATTAGCGTTTCATTTTCGCCTTTGTGTGTTTGTGTGTGGTGTGTGTGTGTGTGTGTGTGTGTGTAGTAAAAAAGCTAAGCACCGCCCACTGTATGCCCAATCAAAGGGGTCATGTGACTCCTGCCACTATTTAGTCATATCTCTGCCCTGCGTCCTCAGTTAACCTCAACAAGCCGTGGAGCTCAGACGTGTATTTTGAAGAATTCTCACGTAGACGGAAAATAGTGATGGCTACCTGTGATATTGCGTGCTCGACGTTCATGAAATGATATTCGATAAAGTCTACAGATGTGGTAAATACTCAAAGAATCCCTAGTCCTCCCTCCTTTGAGGCTTTTAAGGCCATATTGAACCGAGGAAATGTGAGGAGCAGGAGGTCCAAATACTCTACGGATATTCTGGCGAAAGCAACGCGGGCTTTCGTGGCTCAAACGATGTAATGGACTACGTCATAGTACTAAATTGCGTAAAGGCGCACATACACCGCGAAGTGAAAGAAGCATCATGTGCAAAAGAGAAGCAACGGGTATGGGTAGTGAGCCTTGTTGACGAATGGTGTGACAAGCAGTATTATGTCATGTTACATCACACTACGCATACCCTGCGCCTGAAAATATAAATCTTGTTATCATGGACAGCCTAAAATATTTTTATCATTACGTTCATATACATACGGGCACATGTTTCTCTCACATTGAGCGCCGGAGTGTTAATGTGAGGAGAAAATGAACGAAGATATATGGTTTCGATAAAACGTTAAAGTCGATATTACGTCATGTGTCATAAAAATTCTGATTGTCCCTGCATAATGGGATACAAGTATTCATATGATTCTTTCACGTTGGAACAACCTCGTACACGAATCACTAACGCTTGGCATGACGCGCCCGTGTGGCTCGTTCGCCCACACCTCACACCGAGCCAAACCGCGCACCTGCGGCTCATAGTCACCTCAGAGCTTGACCCGACGACTGGACGTACAATACAAACGATGGAGCTTCCGATAAGCAGTATCCTCAATGCCGTGTACGACGTGTCCGTAACGAAGTCAGAGCGTGTGTTCAGGCGTAAAACTAGCGCTGTTAATTATGTACTTGAAACGAGTTGTAGACAAACAAACTCTGATAAACGGGATGTTATTTATTTAAGTGTTGACGAGATGAACAGCATCTTCGTGATAGCTGAGAAGTGGGGCGAGGACCGTTATAAAATAACTGCAGGTGTAGGCACAAGAAGAGAGCAGATGAGTGATGAACCCTCATATGCCATTATTTGTACGTTGTGTATAAATCGAGACCAGCTATGCATGATATACGGTTGATGTGGAAGAATGCGTCTGATAATAACGTCCTTGTTCCCACGCGAAACCGCTTCATCCTCGACAGAATGTTTGAAATTATCGATCTCCGCGAGCTGAAGCCTATATTAGACGCGCGTGTTGCCGATATGCTTTATTTTGACGCGGTTCTTGAATACGCATACACCGCTCTGCTCGACGGCTTTACCGAGTGTAGGACTGAACAAGGCGAGAATGGCTTGGAACTGGAAGCGTATTTAAAAGGTATAGACTCTTCGAAATATCTTGAACTTTGGTACAAAGGACTTGAGCGGTACAGGGTTGTGCTCACCTACGCTGTTCACCCTGAAGAGCTATTTCTTTATATAATGAACAGTTGCCAGCACGACTTAGAAGATTATTTCAATTGCCGATATGCGTTGTGAAGAAGAATTCACGGTTGAAAAGCTCGGGTTAGAAAGAATAAACCCTTATTTGGAAAGGGTTGTTTATAAACTTGAATTTAATAATGCTGTTGTAGAAAAGATGCCATCTTTGTGCGTGCTTTTGAATGTATTCTATCCGTGTTTAAAGAGTGTGATAATTTGCCACCCAACTGTAAAGTGGGCACAAAAATAGTGTTAAACGAGCTGAAAGCCCTTTACACCCGCATACTTTGAGTGGTGAAATAATGAAAATCGTATTTATTGCATAGTACAAAGCAATAAATGCGAGTTTAGTATTTTAATTAAGCGCAGTAAAACGTAAAGCGCGTATATTTTGATGTATATATATATATTAGGGTGTCACTTAAATGCAAAGTTTGAAATTTTCATGCTGACACCCCGCGAATCTATTCCATTGGTAAAAAAAATATGGTGACTGAAAAATCTTTTTATTTGAATAACTATAAAAGGTCGCCCCCGCCTTCCAAAGTTTAATGCTTGCGCGGCGTCTCCATAATCTGAATATCTGAGAAATAAAGTGAACAATACTTAACGATTCACCGTTTCTCATTTCAGCTACGTGATTTCTGGTGATGGAAACCCGGAAGTGTATATACCTATTAGGGGCAGCGGTTGATGAGGTGAAAGGATGCAAGCTTCCTTCCTACAGGCAAGCATTCGGTTACTTCCTTTACCTTCACCATGAAAAGAAAATGACAATACGTGACGCGTTGAGGAAGTCACTTCGAGCAGTGATGTCCTTCTGGGAGAAAGCTCACATTCCAACCAGACTCGAGACACACTGCGTCAGCAAACTGGATAAAGTCTTCGAGGTGTGGAAAGGACTCAAAAACACGCCTCAAGGACGAGCGATTCACACAAGACGAAAGAAAAAGAATTCATTGAACGCCTCGATCGTCTCTTTGACATCGCCCACGCTGATTGTGAGAAATTGGTCAAGTACCCAGAGGATTGGGAGTTCCTTCAGCAGCAGCGCCAGAAAGGACGTCCAGGTTCAATGGCAGGTTTGGACATGACCCATCAGCGCCAAGTCAAAGATTGTACTCGACGTCGGGAGGAAGAGGAGAAACGAAGAAAGCGATCAGCAGCTGAAATGGAGGCAGTATCCAACGAAGCGGTTTTGGAGTCCTCATCCTCCAGCTCAGATGATAGCGAAGAAAAAGGAGCATGTGGTGGTTCGTTAGCGTCTAAACAAAGAGCAACGAAGAACATCATGACATCGGAATTGGCGGCAGCGCTTGATCGCACGCAACTCTCGTCAAGAAAGGCCACATATCTGCTGTTTGAGGCAGCTTCCAGCTTAGGGCATGATGCTAGCGACTACAACATCAATCGTGGATCCATTCATCGTCAGCGTGAAAAATTCCGTACCCTTAAGGCTCGGCAACTGAAGAGCGAGTTCCAAGGCAATAGTCCATTGACTGTTCACTGGGACGGAAAACTCATGCAAGATCTGACGTCACGAGAATATGTTGACCGCTTACCTATTCTTGTATCTGGCTCCGGGACAAAGCAGCTCCTCGGGGTGCCAAAACTTCTGTCAGGAACCGCGCTGGCACAAACAAATGCCATCATAGATTGCCTGAATGAATGGGGAGTGACCGATCATGTCAAATCTATGTGTTTCGACACAACCGCGACAAACAAAGGCCACCGTGGAGGAACTTGTGTTCTTCTGGAAGAAAAAGTTGGACGTGACCTGTTACACTGCGCGTGCAGACACCATGTACTGGAGTTGGTGCTACAGGCGGCATTCGCAGCATCGCTAGATTCAGTATCTACCGGTCCAGAAATTCTGCTTTTCAAGCGCTTCCATGATTATTGGACCCGCATTGACCAGCAACAGTTCCAAACTGCGGACACAGATGCGTTCACCAAAGCAGCTATTTTTAAGCATAGAACGGAGCTCATTGAGTTTGCAAAATCACAAGCACTTCAAGTTCGTGATGACTATCAGGAATTCCTCGATCTTTCCGTCATCTTTCTTGGAGGAGTTCCATACAAGGGACTAAACTTCCGCGCCCTGGTGCTATGCACCGGGCGAGATGGATGGCTAAGGGGCTCTATGCCATCAAGATCTGGCTCTTCCGAAGACAGTTTAAACTGACGAACACTGAGGAACGCGGAATTCGAGATATCTGCCTCTTTTCTGTTCTAGTTTACATGAAAGCGTGGGCAACAGCTCATCTGTCCATCGAAGCTCCGCTGAATGATTGGGAATTGATGAGGACGCTCCTTCGATACCCGCACAAGAAGATCTCTGATGGTACCACCAAGAAGCTATCTGCGCACCTGTGGTACCATTCGGAGGAGGCAGTGGGTCTGGCGTTCTTTGATGAGAGGATATCGATGGAAGTGAAGTGCAGCATGGTTGCAGCGTTAGATCAAGAAGCCCCCTCACATGCCGCCAAAACGACCTTTGGTTCTTGATACTATGTTCCTCAGTGACAGCAAAGGACTGGAGCAACTGATCACAAAGAACACCCGAGGATTCTTCTCAAAACTTCAGTTGCCAGATTGCTTTCTGCTCCACCATCCCAGTTCATGGACGTCAAACTCTGAATACGTGCAAGCTCGGGATGTGGTCTCCAAACTTGCAGTGGTGAACGACAGAGCAGAACGGGCCGTGGCTCTGGTGAAGGAGCTGAACGGAAAGTTGACAGTGAAAGAAGAACAGCTCCAGTTCCTCGTTCAAATTGTCACTGACCACAGAAAGCAACACCCAGCTCCGAACAAATCAGCATTAGTGAGGACGCGAAAGAACTAATCACTGATCAGCGTATGAGCACCAATTATTCTGCTACTGTATATGTATTTTATTTCTCAAAGTTTTGCTTTTGTTGCTTCTCCATTTTGTACCATTATTCGCCAAATTATGTCTTCTATTTTGATTATATAATAAACTGTTTGTATTCTTTGCGTTTTTAAGTGTCTTACTTTCGTTATTTCACCAAATTGCCTTGTTTTTTATTATCTGGTTCGGCCCAAGCTGTGAACACTGAACAGCTTGTTGACGTCAACAAATGGGTCTTGTTTTCAGTGACGAGGGCGACCTTTAAATGATGACCAATCAGGACCAAATTTCTCTTCCGTATGTTTTACACCAAATGGAACAATTTTAGGGGGTGTCATAGGAAAATATCCATCGTTTAATTTTCCCCCTATTACCTAGTGACACCCTAATATATATTATATATAATAATATATATATATATATATATATTATATATATATCTAAGTATTGGAATTCTCCTGCATTATTTTTTGAAGTTTATATACAAGTGTGTATTTCTGCATACATATATTAGACGTGTATATAGATTTCTTCTGTACTATTATTATTTTTGATGCTTATATACAGGGTCTGTCAAATAAACTAAGCCAAATTCAAACCTTTATTAAAACAAAACCATTTATCTAATTAAATTGAATTTTTTACACAATAAAGTATAGGTAATCACCTATTACACTTTAAATTTTTATGACGATATCTTCAGAATTGTTAATTTTATTAATAATTAACTAAAAAGTGAGATTCTCCTACTTAACATGAAAATTTTTTTTTTACGATATACCGTAGATAATTTTTAGTTTAATAAAATTAAAAGAACTGTTCGATATGATTCCCTTGCATTTCTATCACTTTTTTTAATCCTATTCTGAATTCGTCTATTGCTTGATTTATTTGCTCTTGGGGGAGCTTTGCCCATTTTGCGATAATCAACTCACGCAAATGATTGACATCCCTTATTCTGATGTTGCACCATCTTGTTGAAAAATAAAGTAACCTTGACTAGCCAAGTTTCCAACAGAAACCATGACGCTAGAAGAAAAGTGGCTCCTTGTTGCGTACAGTCTTTCATCTTGGATTTCATTTTACTTCGCAACATCAGAATAAACCCAGTCATTCTGTGAGTTTCTTGGTGGCTCTACCGTAAAACGCTTTTCATCCGTAAAAAATGTCTGGGAAAGTTTATCTTCAGTTATTATACGTAAAATACGTTTGGATTTCTCAACTCTTTTCTGACAGTTTACTTCTGACAATCTTTGTCCTTGCACTCTTTTAAATGGTGTAAATTGCAGATCAGATTTAATAATCCTTCTTACGCTTGATTCTGATATTTCTAGTTCTTTTGATATTTGAGCAGGTGTCATGTGGCTACCAGGTCGATCCTCTTGACTAAGGATGCGTTCCTCCACTTTCTGAATATTTTCATCTACTCTGATTTTGGTCGCCCACTACCAACCTTCCTTTCAATGCTTCCTGTTTCATCGATAGTTCTCAATAAGTAATCTAAACCCGATCTAGTCCATCCTTTATAATCGAATTCAGAAAGTAATTTCCTTGCACTATAACCTTTTTCAACTCTATAATACTTTATAATTATTTTATCTTCATGTGAGAATGGCATATTTAGAGGTATTCACGAAAAATTTTAAATCTAAACAAATTCTGAAAAAGAGAAAAAAGAAGATATTACAAATGAGAAAAACTGAAATTTTCGCAATCTGTAGAAATAACCGCATAACTCCTAAAATATTTAAAATAAAGTTATAAAATTATCACAGATTATTTATGAGCCTTTTATTTATTTAGTGTAAAAAAATATTTGAAATCTCTATCAAATTGTAAATTTTATAGAGATTTCAAATTGGCTTAGTTTTTTTTTGACAGACCCTGTATAAGTGTGTAGATGCGCGTACATATATTAAACGTGTATATAGATTTCTACTGTACTATTATTATTTATGATTGAATATATATATATATATATATATATATATATATATATATATATATATATATTAAAGTGTGTATTTTTTGCAGTATAGAACTCTTCTATTATTATTATTATTTTTATTGTATATTTACCTCCTCTATATTTTAAATAAATGTAGGTTAAATTATTTCCATGTTAAATAATTCGACTAAATAAACAGAATGATATAGTTGCGTTTTATTATTCAATAAACGATATTAATTGAAACAAGTGCTATTAAACAATAGAAATAACTGGGATGATGGGAATATATAAACGATGCATGTGTTCTTCAATATATACATAATGTATCAAATGTATACATAATGTATACATAATGTATCAAATGTATACATAATGTATACATAATGTATCAAAATGCTGGCCACGCCTTCTAGGCCAAATTACGCCTTCTAAACCAATTACGCTTTCTTAGCCAGATTAAGCCACCTGGCTGATTAAGACTTCTAAGCTAACTGCTGAGGTCAAGAATGTCAGTATTCGACGAGATATGCTGCGAAAACACTTTCCTCCTCTCCTCTCTCTCTCCCTCTTAGGCTACTTTCCTAGGTTAGGGAACCCCTTTTGGGGGGAGGTCATTCTCCCGGGCCTCCTTTCAACCCTCTCCCCCTTCATGTAGCTTGGAGGGCTAAACCTACTCCCCCTTGCTTGCATACCCCCTCCTCTTTTGCAACAATTGATCAACATTTTATTGCAATTTGCACTCTAACATTTTGCGGTCATACTACTCCCCTCCTTACCTTCACGCAAGCGTAAGTGATTAAAAATGTTAAAATAAAAAATAAACATCACATTTACGAACTAACTTCAATGACCACCGACGAAAATATATGAGAAATTTGGTGATTTAGGAATATATATATATATATATATATATATATATATATATGTGTGTGTGTGTGTGTGTGTGTGTGTGTGTGTGTGCGTGCGTGTGTGTAATGACCGGGACCGGGACCAGAGAGTCTTGTGTTGAAGAGGAAGATTGGGAAGCTGATCAATAGATTTTATCCGCAAATTTCTGTTAAATGTATTTACACATTAGAACGTAAATTACAGTACACTCCTTTTTCAAATTTAAGGATATAATTCCAAAGCCCTTGTACTCATCGGTTATTTACAAATATACATGTGACGATTGCACATCGTCGTACGTTGGCATGACTGCACGCAACTCCAAATTTGTATCGATGAACACAAGGATATTAGTAGCCGTACTAATAATAGACTTGCAAATCCCTTCCATTTACATATACGTTCCCACTTCCATCAGCCAACCAATTAAATCTAATAAGTTTTCAATAATTGCTAAAGCCAATAAGCACGACCTACCCCTCTTAGAAACAATACTCATTTTTAAACATAAACCAGATATAAATCATTATACCCCATTCCATAACCTCAATATCCTTCAATAAAACTTCCTTTACCTACCTACCAACCAACCAAGTTAGTGCCCGTTAACAAGTTGTTTCAGTGTTTCGTATTCTTTGCTTGTGTTTGTGATTTAGTAACTTGTACCTGATTTGTTCCTTTAAAGATTTTATAAATTTTAATGTTTTACATTTTAAACTTTTCCATAATGTTCCCCTCAGTTATTTAAACTTATTTTGTAATGTTTTTACTTCCATTTACTCTCATCTTAAAGGTAAGACCCCATTTATGGTTTCTTTTATATTTCAATTGTATTAGCTTTATAATTTCATGTGTCTTAATTTTTATTTTCGCCCTGATATTTGTAAATATTTAAATTGTTTTATGTTCATAGTTCATAATTGGTTTTAACTATATATATATATATATATAGAAAATTTAGCCCTCAAGATGACATTTGAAATGTCGAAAGCTCTGCATATTAAATGTTTGTATATGGACTAGTCTTGTTGTTCCTTATATATATATATATATATATATATATATATATATATATATATATATATATATATATATATGGGATGAATTTCACAATTAAACACGTGAAATGAATGAATGTTGCAAACCCACAAGGAAAAAGAAAAACGATTCCAAGGCCTTTCGTGTATTCAGAGCTACACCTCGTCAGGGAATGAAGACAGAAGGCAAGGTGCCCATAAATATATACAGCGTAGCGGAAACCAAAGCAATTAACACATATTAACAAGAATTAATGAGGGGCAGAAGGGATTTTAACAGGATATTGTCAATCTTATACATTCCCGCACTGATATTGAAATTGTTTTTAAAATGAATAAATGCACATTCTACTGTAGAATATTTCTTTCTATTATATCTCTGTTTTTAACAAGCGCTTTAGAACTATCCCGCTTGATGCTATGATTACATCTATACATATGGTTAAACAAAACATTGGAATTATTAGCTGTTCTACACGCATATTTATGCTGTTTTACCCTAATATCTAACGTTTAACCCATTTGGCCTATATATACTGGGTCACATTATGTACATCCAATCGAATACACACATCCCATAACATTTTCCGGGCTATTCTTTATTAGGCATGATTTAACAGTATTATTATACTTAAAGACTACATTGATGCCAATTGCTTTAAGTAAAGTCGGGAGATGTTGAAAATTAACATGGTAAGGTAGGCTAAGGATATTTTTACGCTCAAATTCCTTTACAGTTACATTATTATAATACCTATTCTTGGCTTTCTTAAGACAGTTATCTAAAAATGAAATAGGATAACACTAGCAAAAGATCGGCGCTACGCGCCGATTTTGCTAGATCTGCGGTACTTGGACCTTCGACCCAAACCGAATCGTTGGCCTACGGCGTATTTTATTTTGAACATCAATAGCCCTTTATCTGGATATCGTTCCCATTCCTCTCACCTTGGGCCTCAGTAATTGGGGTGTCTGTGGCCCTCCAATTACTGGCGAACCAATTATTCGGTCAATAAAACTACAGAAAAGAACGCAGCCATGAAAATCTAAAACTTCACACATCTTGATACGATGAACTCGGATGTGAAGCTCAAGATTTTCATGACTGCGTTCTTTTCTATAGTTTTATTGACCAAATAATTGAACCGACAGTAATTGGGGGATCGCAGGCCCATAACTACTGGGGGTTCAATTATTTGGTCAATAAAACTATAGTCATGAAAATCTTAAGCTTCACAAATATTGACACAATGTGAAGCTCAAGATTTTCATTGCTGCGTTCTTTTCTATAGTTTTGTCGCGGTGCTGGGGGCCCTCGGGCCCAGTAATTGGTGGTGGTGGTGGGGGGAGTTGGTCACACATATTTTCGTTCATTACTCATCACCTCCATCCACCATACGAAGTTTGGTCGAAATCGGTTCAGAAACGTAAAAGTTTTTTCTGCGGACAGACAGGCAGACACATTTTGGTTAAATTATAATAGTAATGATGCCCGATTAGGTTAATTAAATGGCCGGTTAGATCAACTGAATGCCCGATTAGATTAATTGAATGCCCGGGTGCGTTAATTGAATGCCCGGTTAGGTTAATTGTACACCCTTGATGATTGGTTAGGTTAAGTCATGATATTTTCGTTAAAGCCAACGAAAATATCACGACTTAACCTAACCAATCGTCAAGGGCGTACAGATGACCTAACCTGGCATTCAATGAACCTAACCGGGTATTCAATAATTTTACCATAGGTTTCGTAATGATCTTGATGACGTCATTTAATGTTTTAAAATTAATTATTTAATTGCTATTTTCTTACTTACAGCGACAGGCATAATGATATTAGGATACCTAATAGAAATTTTGTAATATTTTAAAGTGGGGAAAATAAATAATTTTCTAAAAATGATCTTCAACTATAAAAGCGCATCTAATCAGATAACTTAACGTATTTCTATGACAACTAAAAAATAGAATGATAAATCAATATCCTATCAAATTGTTTGTGTATACGTAAAATTATTTGTACAGAAGCCACAGTAATAAAACGCACAAAAGTCACGGTAAATAATTTCGAGTGTGGCTCGTTTAACTTTAAACTCGTGTTTATTTAAATTGCCCGTTTTAATTATGTAATTTTTTGTATTGAATCGATAAAGAAATCTTTTGTGAATCGAAAAATGTTAAAATTATAACAAATATCAAAATATTTTGTATAAAAATCATTGAATTTTAAAAATATCAAAATATTTTGTATAAAAATCAGTGAATTTTAAAAATGCATGTTTGTTTTTAGTTTTTTGCAAAAAATTCTTTATGAATTTTAAAAATACATACTTTTTCAAATTGAATCGATAAATAAATCTTTTGTGAATCGAATGATATTAAATGTTTAGTAAATATTGACTTATTTTGTGCCAAAATTATGATTAAAAATGGAAAATTAAAAAAATGCGTGTACAGGCATGGGAAGAACTGTACCCCTAAAAGGGGGGAATGAATTATGTTAGGGAATTTTTTTTTAGCATGGGCACTGCACAATAAAAAGACGCATCGAATGGTGAAAACCGTATTGTTCTACACCAATTGTAGCGACCTGTAGGTGTGCGCAAAAAAACTGTTACCTATATTTATATATATATATATATATAAGGCTTCATTTCTGAAATAGTATATTAGATAATTTAGTACCAATATTCATGATATTGCAGAACTCGGAATCTAAAAATTCAGGACTGACAACTCTCAATGCTCTAAGAAACATAGCAGAGAAAATAAAGGATTTAACCAAGGGATGATGATCAGAATAAAAATATCAGTGCGGGAATGTATAAGATTGACAATATCCTGTTAAAATCCCTTCTGCCCCTCATTAATTCTTGTTAAGTATGTGTTAATTGCTTTGGTTTCCGCTACGTTGTATATATTTATGGGCACCTTGCCTTCTGTCTTCATTCCCTGACAAGGTGTAGCTCTGAATACACGAAAGGCCTTGGAATCGTTTTTCTTTTTTCCTTGTGGGTTTGCAGAATATATATATATATAAGGGTCGACAAGCTTGACCTTCGTGAAATGAGGAATCATCGCATGGAACACTTAAAAGGTTGAAGGATATATATATATATATATATATATATATATATATATATATATATATATATATAGTGTGTGTTTCAGGTCGACACTAGAAATATGGAAAAGAAACACTTCATATTAGTTACGGAATTACTATGACAAACTTCAAATACCAAATACCAAATACAAACTATAAATTGGCGAAATTTGAAGTTTGCATTTGATATTTGGTATTTGAAGTTTGCCATAGTAATTTCGTAACTAATATGAAGTGTTTCTTTTCCATATTTCTAGGGTCGACTTGAAACACCTATATACTGTACAGGGCTATTCAAACTGATTCACCTGATTTCAAATGAGAATATTTTTTAATGTTACAAATACAGAGTGATTTGTGATACATCAACCAAAAGAAAAACTGTCCAAATTTTGTCTTTCACCTCATAAATGCTCTATGTGACTTCCCCTAGTTACACGAGCAACGTCGACACGATAGTCGAATTCCTCCCATACTCGCTCCAGCATGTCCGTTGTCACTGACTCTACGGCAGTAACAATGCGAGTTCGGAGCTCATCCAAAGATGTGGGCAACGGTGGCACGTACACAGTATCCTTAACGTACCCCCAAAGGAAGAAGTCGCATGGTGTAAGATCCGGCGACCTAGGGCGCTCGAAAACTGCAACACACAAAACGCCTTCTGCTGTGCAGACGCCATTTTCACACTGACTGTTTGTTGCTAGGCTAGGCAACGGCGTGACTTTGGAGCCCTCTCGCGGTGATTTCGTAAAACTCAGAGATTTCCTCTTTCATGTGGTGTATGCCCAGTTGATGCACGGTTGATAGGTACGGAAGTATTCTCAGTTGAAATCGAATGAATCATTTTCAATAGCCCTGTACTATATATATAATATATGGAATTAGGAAATTAGCAAAAACATGAAAACACTCATATATATATATATATATATATATATATATATTTATATATATATGACAGTGTTTTCATGTTTTTGCTAATTTTCTAATTCCATATTTTAGCTTCCGACGTTAAGTTATAGGAGGGATTTAATAGAGAAGACTTACAGCTTAATGTATCATAGAATTCGAACTGTAGGTCGTTACATCATCTGGACTCAAAGCCCGGCAATATAACACGAATATGTAATGTATCAATGCAATTTTATTATTTAACTTAGGTTAGATTTGCAGGGTTATACGCCAACTAATAATTGGTTACGTTCATTACCACATTTTACGATAGGTTAAGTGAGGTTAGATTACATTTTTAATAGCAGTTAGTAAATTATTAAGAAGGCAATGAATTTACTTAATTTCGTAATTACGAAGTTCAATGATTGGCAGTTGTTGATTCGAATACAAACGCCTCTGCTTTTGGAATTTACCTCCAATCGATTGCCAGAGCCATCCATTCCAAAAAAAGTTAAAATCATCTCTCTCTCTCTCTCTCTCTCTCTCTCTCTCTCTCTCTCTCTCCCCCCCGCAGGGGGTATAAAGGTTATGCACGTTCCTTCTGGGTGTTGTAAACTTTATACTTGGGGTGTGACAGCCCTCTGGTCCCGAGTCGTGGGATTCTAGAGAAATTGGCTGCCAATTCCTTTAGGTTCTCTCTCTTTCGGGAGGGCGGGTGAAGTCTGTTGTACAAACCTGTCCCGTGGGTTACTAGGACCCCTTCCCATCCAACTCTGTCCTTTTAGCTTAGGTTAAGGATGTTCTCCTCTGACTGCAAAAAAAAAAAGAAAAACTTTTAGTATTGTCTTTTTCTCTACTGTTACGATTAGGACGCTACTGCTATCTCATGCGTGGGAAGAGAGGCTTGGAACCCCTATAAATAACACCATTTAACTTCAGTTGTAGGTAAATATTTAGAGGGGATAATAGCGAGTAGGATTGTTGACCATTTGGATTCCTACAAGCTACTTGGGGACTCCAACATGGGTTTAGACGGCATAGGTCGTGTCTCACCATCATGCTCGAGTTTTTCTATGTCATGTTGAGTGAGTATGATAAGAGTAGAGCGATTGATTAGAAGGCCTTTGATAAGGTACCTCACCGCCGGCTAATGGCCGAAGTGCGCGCGCTGGGTATTGGTGGGGAAGTAGGTAGGTGGATTGGAAACTGGCGAAAAATGCCACAAAGTTAATCCCTTTCGTTAGGCATATGGGCTACAATCAACGCTTACGTGACGCGGGTTCAAAGATGTCGATTTTAGAAGCATGTTTAGTTCAAATGATAACCCAACTCGCAACAATGGTTAGAAGTTGGATTTGAAACGATTTAGGACTAGTATATGTGGGAATTACTTTAACACGTTGATAGTTTAAGATTAAAACATAAGAAAACTCTGCAGGAGTTCGCTTGCACAGTGTCTCTGTGAGCAAGGTAAATATAGAGCTATTTATATATTCTCCACCTTCCTGTAAAATTTCCTTGGCTACTTTTCCATGGTCAAGGTATTTTCTTCAACCTTTTTCCGTACCTGCCTCTGGCAGGGACGGAGCGGAGGGTGGGGAGAGAGCCTTCTACTTTTCTATCCAGTTTTCTACTACTGCTAGGATAGTTGAAAGAAAAATAAACTTTTAATAACAGGAACAGTTCCTCGGTGGATCAGTTCAAGAAAAGGTTAGACCAAATCTTGCACACTATTTGAGTGTGTAGAAAATTTTCCCTGGCACCCGTTGCCATTGGTACCTCCTCGGTATGGGCCGCAAGGCCTTTTGAGGTACTTCTTTTCCTTGTAACTCCTTGTAACTCTCTCTCTCTCTCTCTCTCTCTCTCTCTCTCTCTCTCTCTCTCTCTTTCGGGAGGGCGGGTGAAGTCTGTTGTACAAACCTGTCCCGTGGGTTACTAGGACCCCTTCCCATCCCACTCTGTCCTTTTAGCTTAGGTTAGGGATGTTCTCCTCTGACTGCAAAAAAAAAAGAAAAACTTTTACTATTGTCTTTTTCTCTACTGTTACGATTAGGACGCTACTGCTATCTCATGCGTGGGAAGAGAGGCTTGGAACCTCTATAAATAACACCATTTAACTTCAGTTGTAGGTAAATATTTAGAGGGGATAATAGCGAGTAGGATTGTTGACCATTTGGATTCCTACAAGCTACTTGGGGACTCCAACATGGGTTTAGACGGCATAGGTCGTGTCTCACCATCATGCTCGAGTTTTTCTACGTCATGTTGAGTGAGTATGATAAGAGTGGGGCGATTGATTAGAAGGCCTTTGATAAGGTACCTCACCGCCGGCTAATGGCCGAAGTGCGCGCGCTGGGTATTGGTGGGGAAGTAGGTAGGTGGATTGGAAACTGGCGAAAAATGCCACAAAGTTAATCCCTTTCGTTAGGCATATGGGCTACAATCGATGCTTACGTGACGCGGGTTCAAAGATGTCGATTTTAAAAGCATGTTTAGTTCAAATGATAACCCAACTCGCAACAATGGTTAGAAGTTGGATTTGAAACGATTTAGGACTAGTATATGTGGGAATTACTTTAACACGTTGTTAGTTTAAGATTAAAACATAAGAAAACTCTGCAGGAGTTCGCTTGCACGGTGTCTCTGTGAGCAAGGTAAATATAGAGCTATTTATATATTCTCCACTTTCCTGTAAAATTTCCTTGGCTACTTTTCCAGGGTCAAGGTATTTTCTTCAACCTTTTTCCATACCTGCCTCTGGCAGGGAGGGAGCGGAGGGTGGGGAGAGAGCCTTCTACTTTTCTATCCAGTTTTCTACTACTGCTAGGATAGTTGAAAGAAAAATAAACTTTTAATAACAGGAACAGTTCCTCGGTGGATCAGTTCAAGAAAAGGTTAGACCAAATCTTGCACACTATTTGAGTGTGTAGAAAATTTTCCCTGGCACCCGTTGCCATTGGTACCTCCTCGGTATGGGCCGCAAGGCCTTTTGAGGTACTTCTTTTCCTTGTAACTCCTTGTAACTCTCTCTCTCTCTCTCTCTCTCTCTCTCTCTCTCTCTCTCTCTCTTTCGGGAGGGCGGGTGAAGTCTGTTGTACAAACCTGTCCCGTGGGTTACTAGGACCCCTTCCCATCCCACTCTGTCCTTTTAGCTTAGGTTAGGGATGTTCTCCTCTGACTGCAAAAAAAAAAGAAAAACTTTTACTATTGTCTTTTTCTCTACTGTTACGATTAGGACGCTACTGCTATCTCATGCGTGGGAAGAGAGGCTTGGAACCTCTATAAATAACACCATTTAACTTCAGTTGTAGGTAAATATTTAGAGGGGATAATAGCGAGTAGGATTGTTGACCATTTGGATTCCTACAAGCTACTTGGGGACTCCAACATGGGTTTAGACGGCATAGGTCGTGTCTCACCATCATGCTCGAGTTTTTCTACGTCATGTTGAGTGAGTATGATAAGAGTGGGGCGATTGATTAGAAGGCCTTTGATAAGGTACCTCACCGCCGGCTAATGGCCGAAGTGCGCGCGCTGGGTATTGGTGGGGAAGTAGGTAGGTGGATTGGAAACTGGCGAAAAATGCCACAAAGTTAATCCCTTTCGTTAGGCATATGGGCTACAATCGATGCTTACGTGACGCGGGTTCAAAGATGTCGATTTTAAAAGCATGTTTAGTTCAAATGATAACCCAACTCGCAACAATGGTTAGAAGTTGGATTTGAAACGATTTAGGACTAGTATATGTGGGAATTACTTTAACACGTTGTTAGTTTAAGATTAAAACATAAGAAAACTCTGCAGGAGTTCGCTTGCACGGTGTCTCTGTGAGCAAGGTAAATATAGAGCTATTTATATATTCTCCACTTTCCTGTAAAATTTCCTTGGCTACTTTTCCAGGGTCAAGGTATTTTCTTCAACCTTTTTCCATACCTGCCTCTGGCAGGGAGGGAGCGGAGGGTGGGGAGAGAGCCTTCTACTTTTCTATCCAGTTTTCTACTACTGCTAGGATAGTTGAAAGAAAAATAAACTTTTAATAACAGGAACAGTTCCTCGGTGGATCAGTTCAAGAAAAGGTTAGACCAAATCTTGCACACTATTTGAGTGTGTAGAAAATTTTCCCTGGCACCCGTTGCCATTGGTACCTCCTCGGTATGGGCCGCAAGGCCTTTTGAGGTACTTCTTTTCCTTGTAACTCCTTGTAACTCTCTCTTGATAAGGTACCTCACCGCCGGCTAATGGCGAAATTGCGCGCGCTGGGTATCGGTGGGGAAATAGGTAGGTGGATTGAAAACTGGCTGAGGAATAGGCGGCAGAGGGTGGTAATTAAAGGGGCTAGTTCGGGTTGGGCCTCGGTCACTAGTGGGGTTCCTCAGGGTTCCGTTTTGGGGCCGCTGTTGTTTATCATTTACATAAATGATATCGACGGTGGCATCGTCAGTCGGATCGCCAAATTCGCTGATGACACCAAGCTTGGGGCCAATGTTGGGACGCCCGAAGCGATCGAGGAACTGCGTGCGGACCTAGGTTGGATAGGAGAGTGGTCCGAAAAATGGCAAATGCCGTTTAACTTGGGTAAATGCAAAGTGATGCACATTGGCTACGCCAATCCCAAGTCGGACTACTCGATGTTGGGTAGTAATATCGAGGTGACTGATTTAGAAAAGGACTTGGGTGTGCTAATTAGCAGCGATCTTAAGTTTACGAAACAGTGTGTAGAGGTGGAAAAGAAAGCCCAGAAACTATTAGGTTATATCAGGAGGCAATTTCAGTTTCGGAACAAGGAGATTGTGCTCTCACTGTACAATTCCCTTGTTCGGCCGCACCTGGAGTATGCTGTGCAGTTCTGGTCACCCACCCTCAGGAAAGATATTGAGAGGCTGGAGCGAGTGCAGGCGAGGGCCACAAAGTTAATCCCTTCCGTTAGGCATATGGGCTACAATCGACGGTTACGCGCCCTGAACTTGTTTTCGCTTGAAACTCGAAGGCTGCGCGGTCAACTGATCGAGGTTTTCAAGCTCTTACGCGGGTTCAACGATGTCGATTTTAGAAGTATGTTTAGTTTAAATGATAACCCAACTCGCAACAATGGTTGGAAGTTGGATTTGAAACGGTTTAGGACTAGTGTGTGTGGGAATTACTTTACGTATAAGATCTGTGACACATGGAAAAGGTTACCTTCGGAAGTTGTGAACAGTTCCTCTGTGGATCAGTTCAAGAAAAGGGTAGACGAAATCTTGCACACTATTTGAGTCTAAAGACATTTAGGACCTCAGTCTGCGGAAATTTCTTTTCCTATAAAATAGATAATATCTGGAACCAACTTCCCTAAGAGGTTGTTTCCAGTCAAAGTGTAAATGTTTTTAAAAATAGGCTAGACAAAGTACTGAATACTCTCATAGTTTAAGACTAAAACATAAGAAAACTCTGCAGGAGATCGCTTGCACGGTGTCTCTGTGAGCAAGCTAAATATAGAGCTATTTATATATTCTCCACTTTCTTGTAAAATTTCCTTGGCTACTTTTCCAGGGTCAAGGTATTTTCTTCAACCTTTTTCCGTACCTGCCTCTGGCAGGGAGGGAGCGGAGGGTGGGGAGAGAGCCTTCTACTTTTCTATCCAGTTTTCTTCTACTGCTAGGATAGTTGAAAGAACAATAAACTTTTACAAAATTTTCCCTGGCACCCGTTGCCATTGGTACCTCCTCGGTATGGGCCGCAATGCCTTTTAAGGTACTTCTTTTCCTTGTAACTCCTTGTCTCTCTCTCTCTCTCTCTCTCTCTGAAGCGTATGTCCGCCTGTGTACTGAAGTGAAGGCGAAGGTTAGGCTAGCGAAACGTAACGAAGAACTACGGGTGGCGGTCCGTTAAAGGACCGAAGCGGCGTTCTGCGGACCTCCGACGCGGACATCGCCAATGTGTTTAATGAGTACTTTGCGGGAGTGTTCACCAGGGAGGACACCCGCATCATCCCCGAGCCAGGCGTGAGGCACGAAGGTGCTGGCCTGGATAGTGTTCGATGTACCGCGACAGTCGTTGCCGATAGAATAGACAAACTGAGCGCGTTTAAGGCTCCTGGGCCAGACCAGTTTCTCCCCAGAGTGTTGCGGGAGGTGCGCGACCAGGTGGCTCCCCACCTGGCTACACTTCAACAAATCGTTGGAAACGGGCCAGGTGCCTGGTGACTGGAGGGAAGCCAACGTGACCCCTATCTTTAAGAAAGGGGATCACGAAAGTCCAGGGAACTATCGTCCCATTAGTCGCACTTCAGTTGTAGGTAAATTATTAGAGGGGATAATAGCGGATAGGATCGTTGACCATTTGGATTCCTACAAGCTGCTTGTGGACTCCCAACATGGGTTTAGACGGCATAGGTCGTGTCTCACCAACTTGCTCGAGTTTTTCCACGTCATGTTGGGTGAGTATGATAAAAGTAGGGCGATTGATATACTTTATCTCGATTTTCAGAAAGCCTTTGATAAGGTACCTCACCGCCGGCTAATGGCGAAAGTGCGCGCGCTGGGTATCGGTGGGGAAATAGGTAGGTGGGTAGAAAACTGGCTGAAGAATAGGCGGCAGAGGGTTGTAATTAAAGGGGCTAGTTCGGGTTGGGCCTCGGTCACTACTGGGGTTCCTCAGGGTTCCATTTTGGGGCCGCTGTTGTTTATCATTTACATAAATGATATTGACGGTGGCATCGTCAGTCGGATCGCCAAATTCGCTGATGACACCAAGCTTGGGGCCAATGTTGGGACGCCCGAAGCGATCGAGGAACTGCGTGCGGACCTAGGTAGGATAGGAGAGTGGTCCGAAAAATGGCAAATGCCGTTTAACTTGGGTAAATGCAAAGTGATGCACATTGGCTACGCCAATCCCAAGTCGGACTACTCGATGTTGGGGAGTCATATCGAGGTGACTGATTTAGAAAAGGACTTGGGTGTGGTAATTAGCAGCGACCTTAAGTTTACGAAACAGTGCGTAGAGGTGGAAAAGAAAGCCCAGAAACTATTGGGTTATATCAGGAGGCAATTTCAGTTACGGAACAAGGAGATTGTGCTCTCTCTGTACAATTCCCTTGTTCGGCCGCACCTGGAATATGCTGTGCAGTTCTGGTCGCCCACCCTCAGGAAAGATATTGAGAGGCTGGAGCGAGTGCAGGCGAGGGCCACAAAGTTAGTCCCTTCCGTTAGGCATATGGGCTACAATCGACGGTTACGCGCCCTGAACTTGTTTTCGCTTGAAACTCGGAGGCTGCGCGGTCAACTGATCGAGGTTTTCAAGCTCTTTCGCGGGTTCAACGATGTCGATTTTAGAAGCATGTTTAGTTTATACGATAACCCAACTCGCAACAATGGTTGGAAGTTGGATTTGAAACGGTTTAGGACTAGTGTGTGTGGGAATTACTTTACGTATAAGATCTGTGACACGTGGAACAGGTTACCTCGAAGTTGTGAACAGTTCCTCTGTGGATCAGTTCAAGAAAAGGGTAGACGAAATCTTGCACACTATTTGAGTGTGTAAAGACATTTAGGACCTCAGTCTGCGGAAATTTCTTTTCCTATAAAATAGTTAATATCTGGAACCAACTTCCCTCAGAGGTTGTTTCCAGTCAAAGTGTAAATGTGTTTAAAAATAGGCTAGACAAAGTACTGAATACTCTCATAGTTCAAGACTAAAACATAAGAAAACTCTGCAGGAGATCGCTTGCACGGTGTCTCTGTGAGCAAGCTAAATATAGAGCTATTTATATATTCTCCACTTTCCTGTAAAATTTCCTTGGCTACTTTTCCAGGGTCAAGGTATTTTCTTCAACCTTTTTCCGTACCTGCCTCTGGCAGGGAGGGAGCGGAGGGTGGGAGAGAGCCTTCTACTTTTCTCTCCGTTTTCTACTACTGCTAGGATAGTTGAAAGAAAAATAAACTTTTACAAAATTTTCCCTGGCACCCGTTGCCATTGGTACCTCCTCGGTATGGGCCGCAAGGCCTTTTGAGGTACTTCTTTTCCTTGTAACTCTCTCTCTCTCTCTCTCTCTCTCTCTCTCTCCGCAGGGGGTATAAAGGTTATGACATTTTTTCTGGATGTTGTAAACTTTATACTTGGGGTGTGACAGCCCTCCGGTCCCGAGTCGTGGGATTCTAGAGAAATTGGCTGCCAGTTTCTTTAGGTTCTCTCTCTCTTTCGGGAGGGCGGGTAAAGTATGTTGTACAATCCTGTCCCGTGGGTTACTAGGACCCCATCCCATCCCTACTCTGTCCTTTTAGCTTACATTAAGGATGTTCTCCTCTGACTGAAAAAAAAAAAAAAAAAAACTTTTCTTTTAGTATAAAGTATTTTTCTCTTCTTTTACTATTAGGACCCTACTGCTACCTCATGCGTGGGAAGAGAGGCTTTGGAACCTCTATAAATAACACCATTTAACGCTCGTAGGTTGTGAGAGACTGGGATGGAGGGGTCCCAGGCGTAGGGGCGCGATGAATGGAGTGTGGCTAGTGCCCCGTTAAGCCCATTCCTAACGCGTAATGGCCTGACCAGCCCCCTGCGACCGTTCTTTGGTGACCAATTGATGGTGCTTGGCTGTACTGCTCTGAGGTGAGAGAGCTTTACTGCCCAGCTGGCTGCCCAGGCCAGCGTAAAGTCTCGGGCGTAGACTCTGGGTCTGGTGGGATATCCCTTGAACACTGGATTCTAAGAGTTTGGCCGCTTGTGAGTGACTAGTAAGACTTAGTAAGGGGCTGCATCTCGCTGGCGCTCCTGGCGGAAAATCCGTGATGCCTGCGTCGCGAGTGTTTGTCAGTTGGTAGCTGCGACACGTTTGGGATTGTCCGGCCCTGGGGAGACCTTTGGTCGGTGCGGCAGCAGCGAGAGGTGTAGTCTTCTGGAAGGGATGAACGTCACTTGCAAGTAGGTGGATGCGTCTACGCGCGGGATGAATTCACCCCCACCCCCTTTTTTATATACTGGTCAGAACGTTTTTGATAGTTTTCATTGCTAGAACGCTTTATCTTATTCAGAGTATTCAGAAAAAAAAAAGAGAGAAAATATGGCAGGGCCAGCTAAATTGAAAGCAGAATGCTTTAAATGTAAAGTTAATCATTGGTGCGTTGACTTCCCTGAAGGTAGTATCAGCGATATCACATCCCTTAGTGTATGTTTGTTTTGTAAACTTAGAGACAACCACGAAAAGGAAGTTAAAGAGCTAAAGGAATTAGTAAAAAAGCTTAGAGACAACCACGAAAAGGAAGTTAAAGAGCTAAAGGAATTAGTAAAAAAGCTTGAAGCTAGGGTCGTCGCACTGGAAATCCAACCCAGTGGACAAGATCAAACTAAAAACACACCAGCAGATTTAAACTGTAAGATTAAGCATCTAGAACAAAGCGTGGCACGCTTGGAAAACACTGTGACTATTCCGGAAAATAGAACGGAGGAACAAGAATTCAAATTGGTCAAAAATAAAAACCCTCCAAACCAAAACCAAAACATAAGGATTTGGAACCCATTACCATCAAAAATAAGTTTCACTTACTTGCTGATGAGGAGGATGAATCCTTTTTAATTGGGGATTCTATGCTAAGGAATCAAGGGGACTTTTTCGGAGCAAGACGGGTGACCAAGAGAAAACTCCGATGTTTTCCGGGTGCCACAAGCCAGATAATTAATAGGGAATTAGGCAAAATTAATATCAAGAATAGAGTTGCCCTATCATTGTCCATGTTGTGGCAATGACGTTTTTCTGAGAGGGACAGGAGGGCAGACAGAGCCCATTATAAAAGAATTTAAGAACCTAACTGACAAGGTTAGGGATAGGACAGACATGGGTATGGTCTAGGAATTCTCCCTCGAATGCGTGCTTGTGATTATACTCTAAGTAAGCCATTAGCATAAATAAAAGAGTTAAACGCATGTGTGAGGAAAAAGGCCTAAAGTTTGTCGATTTTTGGCCTACATTCTACGGAAATGGGGAATACTTTGGTTCGGACGGGATACATTTTAACCAGAAGGGGAAAAAGAAGTATGGTGATTTACTGAACATTATTTGTATAATCTTTTTAAACTAGGACCCCCCAAACCAGTAATTGATCCTGCTTCCCAAACAGTTAAACCTACTCCCCCAGCAGTTAGTCACCCTCCCCAGCAGTTAGTCACCCTCCCCCAGCAGGTAGTCACCCTCCCCCAGCAGGTAGTCACCCTCCCCCAGCAGGTAGTCACCCTCCCCCAGCAGCTAGTCACCCTCCCCCAGCAGCTAGTCACCCTCCCCCAGCAGCTAGTCACCCTCCCCCAGCAGCTAGTCACCCTTCCCCAGTAGTTAGTCCCCCTCCAACAGCAGGTAGTGACTCTCCTTCCGTTGGAGGGGACTCAGGCTCCTGCGGAGTTGTCCCCTCGTTAGTGAGGGGCTCTTCAACTCCCGACAGCCCTGGCTGTTCGGGAAACGGGTCGTGCTAGGGGGCGGTCAGAACAGGGGAGGCTCCCTCCGTGCAATGCTTTTTAATGCTAGGTCGATCAGGAACAAGTTTGGCGAGCTACGGGCGCTCTTAGCATCAGAATACCAGGATATCGTTGCTATCACCGAGTCCTGGATTCATACTGATCGTAGGGACTACGTTGGGGAGTTCGAAATTCCCGGGTATAGAATGTTTCGCAAAGACCGCACCCGTGGGGAGGGGGGTGGGGTACTAATATACGTCAGAGACACGTTGAGTCCGGTTGACTGCCAGTTCCGGTCGGAACGGGAGCTGCTTGGCGTCGATCTGAACGTGGGAGGGACGAACTATAGGTTAATCTTGGTGTACAGACCTCCGCATCTCCTCCTCGAGGAGGATACAGCCCTGTACACCGAACTCAGTAGCCTGCTAGGGGATAGGGTGTGTGTAGTTTTAGGAGACTTCAACTGTCGCGGCATAAAGTGGGAAAACAGGACTGCCGATGCTGAAGGGAGGAGGCTAGTTGACTTGCTGATGAGAACTTCCTCACTCAGTGGGTCAACGAGCCTACACGAGGCGAAAGCGTTCTAGACTTAGTATTCACGACCGAAGACAACCTCGTCACTGGCCTCACCGTTGACGAATCATTGGGCGGGAGTGATCACGGTCTTATTAGGTTCGTGTGTGCGTCCCTCGGGTGAAGCGTAGTAACTCGAGAGGCAGTAAGCTCGATCTCCGGCGGGCGAACTTTGTTAGCCTCAGGGATAGCGTAGGAGAGATGGGTTAGAGGTTGGCGGATGTTGAGGGAGTGTGGAGTGCATTCCGGGACGAGTTTATGGTGCTGCAGTCTGCTGCCATACCCTCAAAACCGGTCACCCCTGCTTCAACGCAGCCTAAGTGGTTCAATCGTGACATCGCTTCGGCTATCCGAAATAGGAAAGTAGCGTATAGGAGGGCGAAGGCCAATCGTTCCACGAGAACACTGAAGCGTATGTCCGCCTGTGTAGGGAAGTGAAGGCGAAGGTTAGGCTAGCGAAACGTAACGAAGAACTACGGGTGGCAAGCCTCTGCAAGGGGAACCCTAAGGAATTCTTCAGTTATGTTAATAGTAGAAAGCCCATTAGAAGCATGATAGGACCGTTAAAGGACGGAAGCGGCGTTCTGCGGACCTCCGACGCGGACATCGCTAATGTGCTTAATGAGTACTTTGCGGGAGTGTTCACCAGGGAGGATACCCGCGTCATCCCAGCCAGGCGTGAGGCACGAAGGTGCTGGCCTGGATAGTGTTAGATGTACCGCGACAGTCGTTGCCGATAGAATAGACAAACTGAGCGCGTTTAAGGCTCCTGGGCCAGACCAGTTTCTCCCCAGAGTGTTGCGAGAAGTGCGCGACAGGTGGCTCCCCACCTGGCTACAGTCTTCAACAAATCGTTGGAGATGGGCCAGGTGCCTGGTGACTGGAGGGAAGCCAACGTGACCCCTATCTTTAAGAAAGGGGATCACGAAAGTCCAGGGAACTATCGTCCCATTAGTCTCACTTCAGTTGTAGGTAAATTATTAGAAGGGATAATAGCTGATAGAATCGTTGACCATTTGGATTCCTACAAGCTGCTTGGGACTCCCAACATGGGTTTAGACGGCATAGGTCGTGTCTCACCAACTTGCTCGAGTTTTTCCACGTCATGTTGAGTGAGTACGATAAGAGTAGGGCGATTGATATACTTTATCTCGACTTTCAGAAAGCCTTTGATAAGGTACCTCACCGCCGGCTAATGGCGAAAGTGCGCGCGCTGGGTATCGGTGGGGAAATAGGTAGGTGGATTGAAAACTGGCTGAGGAATAGGCGGCAGAGGGTGGTAATTAAAGGGGCTAGTTCGGGTTGGGCCTCGGTCACTAGTGGGGTTCCTCAGGGTTCCGTTTTGGGGCCACTGTTGTTTATCATTTACATAAATGATATCGACGGTGGCATCGTCAGTCGGATCGCCAAATTCGCTGATGACACCAAGCTTGGGGCCAATGTTGGGACGCCCGAAGCGATCGAGGAACTGCGTGCGGACCTAGGTAGGATAGGAGAGTGGTCCGAAAAATGGCAAATGCCGTTTAACTTGGGTAAATGCAAAGTGATGCACATTGGCTACGCCAATCCAAGTCGGACTACTCGATGTTGGTAGTAATATCGAGGTGACTGATTTAGAAAAGGACTTGGTGTGCTAATTAGCAGCGACCTTAAGTTTACGAAACAGTGTGTAGAGGTGGAAAAGAAAGCCCAGAAACTATTGGGTTATATCAGGAGGCAATTTCAGTTTCGGAACAAGGAGATTGTGCTCTCACTGTACAATTCCCTTGTTCGGCCGCACCTGGAGTATGCTGTGCAGTTCTGGTCGCCCACCCTCAGGAAAGATATTGAGAGGCTGGAGCGAGTGCAGGCGAGGGCCCAAAGTTAATCCCTTCCGTTAGGCATATGGGCTACAATCGACGGTTACGCGCCCTGAACTTGTTTTCGCTTGAAACTCGGAGGCTGCGCGGTCAACTGATCGAGGTTTTCAAGCTCTTACGCGGGTTCAACGATGTCGATTTTAGAAGTATGTTTAGTTTAAATGATAACCCAACTCGCAACAATGGTTGGAAGTTGGATTTGAAACGGTTTAGGACTAGTGTGTGTGGGAATTACTTTACGTATAAGATCTGTGACACATGGAACAGGTTACCTTCGGAAGTTGTGAACAGTTCCTCTGTGGATCAGTTCAAGAAAAGGGTAGACGAAATCTTGCACACTATTTGAGTGTGTAAAGACATTTAGGACCTCAGTCTGCGGAAATTTCTTTTCCTATAAAATAGTTAATATCTGGAACCAACTTCCCTCAGAGGTTGTTTCCAGTCAAAGTGTAAATGTGTTTAAAAATAGGCTAGACAAAGTACTGAATACTCTCATAGTTTAAGACTAAAACATAAGAAAACTCTGCAGGAGATCGCTTGCACGGTGTCTCTGTGAGCAAGCTAAATATAGAGCTATTTATATATTCTCCACTTTCCTGTAAAATTTCCTTGGCTACTTTTCCAGGGTCAAGTATTTTCTTCAACCTTTTTCCGTACCTGCCTCTGGCAGGGAGGGAGCGGAGGGTGGGGAGAGAGCCTTCTACTTTTCTATCCAGTTTTCTACTACTGCTAGGATAGTTGAAAGAAAAATAAACTTTTACAAAATTTTCCCTGGCACCCGTTGCCATTGGTACCTCCTCGGTATGGGCCGCAAGGCCTTTTGAGGTACTTCTTTTCCTTGTAACTCCTTGTAACTCTCTCTCTCTCTCTCTCTCTCTCTCTCTCTCTCCGGCGGGCGAACTTTGTTACCCTCAGGGATAGCGTAGGAGAGATGGGGTTAGAGGTTGGCGGCGATGTTGAGGGAGTGTGGAGTGCATTCCGGGACGAGTTTATGGTGCTGCAGTCTGCTGCCATACCCTCAAAACCGGTCACCCCTGCTTCAACGCAGCCTAAGTGGTTCAATCGTGACATCGCTTCGGCTATCCGAAATAGGAAACTAGCGTATAGGAGGGCGAAGGCCAATCGTTCCCACGAGAAACTGAAGCGTATGTCCGCCTGTGTAGGGAAGTGAAGGCGAAGGTTAGGCTAGCGAAACGTAACGAAGAACTACGGGTGGCAAGCCTCTGCAAGGGGAACCCTAAGGAATTCTTCAGTTATGTTAATAGTAGAAAGTCCATTAGAAGCATGATAGGACCGTTAAAGGACGGAAGCGGCGTTCTGCGGACCTCCGACACGGACATCGCTAATGTGCTTAATGAGTACTTTGCGGGAGTGTTCACGAGGGAGGATACCCGCGTCATCCCCGAGCCAGGCGTGAGGCACGAAGGTGCTGGCCTGGATAGTGTTAGATGTACCGCGACAGTCGCTGCCGATAGAATAGACAAACTGAGCGCGTTTAAGGCTCCTGGGCCAGACCAGTTTCTCCCCAGAGTGTTGCGAGAAGTGCGCGACCAGGTGGCTCCCCAGAGTGTTGCGAGAAGTGCGCGACCAGGTGGCTCCCCACCTGGCTACAGTCTTCAACAAATCGTTGGAGATGGGCCAGGTGCCTGGTGACTGGAGGGAAGCCAACGTGACCCCTATCTTTAAGAAAGGGGATCACGAAAGTCCAGGGAACTATCGTCCCATTAGTCTCACTTCAGTTGTAGGTAAATTATTAGAAGGGATAATAGCTGATAGGATCGTTGACCATCTGGATTCCTACAAGCTGCTTGGGGACTCCCAACATGGGTTTAGACGGCATAGGTCGTGTCTCACCAACTTGCTCGAGTTTTTCCACGTCATGTTGGGTGAGTACGATAAGAGTAGGGCTATTGATATACTTTATCTCGACTTTCAGAAAGCCTTTGATAAGGTACCTCACCGCCGGCTAACGGCGAAAGTGCGCGCGCTGGGTATCGGTGGGGAAATAGTAGGTGGATTGAAAACTGGCTGAGGAATAGGTGGCAGAGGGTGGTAATTAAAGAGGCTAGATCGGGTTGGGCCTCGGTCACTAATGGGGTTCCTCAGGGTTCCGTTTTGGGGCCACTGTTGTTTTTCATTTACATAAATGATATCGACTGTGGTATCGTCAGTCGGATCGCCAAATTCGCTGATGACACCAAGCTTGGGGCCAATGTTGGGACGCCCGAAGCGATCGAGGAACTGCGTGCGGACCTAGGTAGGATAGGAGAGTGGTCCGAAAAATGGCAAATGCCGTTTAACTTGGGTAAATGCAAAGTGATGCACATTGGCTACGCCAATCCCAAGTCGGACTATTCGATGTTGGGTAGTAATATCGAGGTGACTGATTTAGAAAAGGACTTGGGTGTGCTAATTAGCAGCGACCTTAAGTTTACGAAACAGTGTGTAGAGGTGGAAAAGAAAGCCCAGAAACTATTGGGTTATATCAGGAGGCAATTTCAGTTTCGGAACAAGGAGATTGTGCTCTCACTGTACAATTCCCTTGTTCGGCCGCACCTGGAGTATGCTGTGCAGTTCTGGTCGCCCACCCTCAGGAAAGATATTGAGAGGCTGGAGCGAATGCAGGCGAGGGCCACAAAGTTAATCCCTTCCGTTAGGCATATGGGCTACAATCGACGGTTACGCGCCCTGAACTTGTTTTCGCTTGAAACTCGGAGGCTGCGCGGTCAACTGATCGAGGTTTTCAAGCTCTTACGCGGGTTCAACGATGTCGATTTTAGAAGTATGTTTAGTTTAAATGATAACCCAACTCGCAACAATGGTTGGAAGTTGGATTTGAAACGGTTTAGGACTAGTTTGTGTGGGAATTACTTTACGTATAAGATCTGGGACACATGGAACAGGTTACCTTCGGAAGTTGTGAACAGGTCCTCTGTGGTTCAGTTCAAGAAAAGGGTAGACGAAATCTTGCCCACTATTTGAGTGTGTAAAGACATTTAGGACCTCAGTCTGCGGAAATTTCTTTTCCTATAAAATAGTTAATATCTGGAAACAACTTCCCTCAGAGGTTGTTTCCAGTCAAAGTGTAAATGTGTTTAAAAATAGGCTAGACAAAGTACTGAATACTCTCATAGTTCAAGACTAAAACATAAGAAAACTCTGCAGGAGATCGCTTGCACGGTGTCTCTGTGAGAAAGCTAAATATAGAGCTATTTATATATTCTCCACTTTCCTGTAAAATTTCCTTGGCTACTTTTCCAGGGTCAAGGTATTTTCTTCAACCTTTTTCCGTACCTGCCTCTGGCAGGGAGGGAGCGGAGGGTGGGGAGAGAGCCTTCTACTTTTCTATCCAGTCTTCTACTACTGCTAGGAGAGTTGAAAGAAAAATAAACTTTTACAAAATTTTCCCTGGCACCCTTTGCCATTGGTACCTCCTCGGTATGGGCCGCAAGGCCTTTTGAGGTACTTCTTTTCCTTGTAACTCCTTGTAACTCTCTCTCTCTCTGTAACTCTCTCTCTCTCTCTCTCTCTCTCTCTCTCTCTCTTTCTCTCTCTCTCCATTATTAAGAGGGGAGCTGCTTGAGGGAGAGACACACAGTGGAAACAAAGACTTCGCGCTATCTTCTATACATAGAAATATTATCTTCTTTTGTCTCAAATCACTCAAAAAAGAAGTTTTGAAGACCATTTCTTGTATCTAAAGAAGTAATGTATCATTAAAAGAAGTTACGGTATCATCAGTTAGGGATCGTATCATCGATCAATTAGAGAGTCGTGATTTGATTAATAGTAGTCAGCATGGGCTTTGACGCCACAAATCTTGTTTAACTAATTTGTTAGAGTTTTATAACGAAATAGTGTGCGAATACCAGGGCCGTTTCTAGCATTTTTGGGTCCCTAGACAAGATTTTTTGGGAGGCCCCAACCCCATACGTATAATGTGATATTTATATATGGAAAGCCC
This sequence comes from Bathynomus jamesi, assembly GCA_023014485.1. Lineage (NCBI taxonomy): Eukaryota > Metazoa > Arthropoda > Malacostraca > Isopoda > Cirolanidae > Bathynomus > Bathynomus jamesi. The sequence goes on along the minus strand of JAJOZX010000877.1, from coordinate 623,333 downwards.
AACGTGCCATGCACAAAGTCCCTAACTTTTCTATCCATGAGGCAGCGCGATCATGTTGTTGTTTTTTTGCATATATATATATAATATATATATATATATATATATATATATATATATATGTGTGTGTGTGTGTGTGTGTGTGTGGGGAGAGAGAGAGAGATATAGGCATAAATAAGACAGAAAGCGAAGTGGTTACTAACTTTTTAATTTATTTTAAAGAATAAGCCAAATTTGCATTGCCAAAATGAAAGTTTTCATTGAAAGTTAGTGTTTCTTTTGTTATATTTTTTAAAATAATTAACACTGCATACTTTGAACAAAAACATTTTTAAATTTTTAAAAACATTTCACTCCATAAACACAAAGATTGTTTCGAATTCAGTCCATATGGTATCCTTCCGAAATTTTGCTTCCTACACTTTTCTGAAGCGGGGCCCTAGGCAGTCGCCTATTGGAGGAAACGGCCATGTCGAATACGATAAGCATAGAGCGCCTGTCGTTATTTATTTAGACTTTAAAAAAGCGTTCGATACAGTTTCGCATAGAAGATTAATTGCGAAGGTTAAAGCGCACGGTATACGCGGTCAGGTAGCTAAATGGTCAGAGGAATGGCTTCGTGCCAGGAAACAGGGGGTCGGTGTTAATGGTAGGGAATCGGGGTGGTTGGATGTAGGTAGCGGTGTTCCTCAGGGTTCAGTGTTAGGCCCATTGCTATTCGTAATTTACATTAACGACATAGATGTAGGCTTGACCAATAACGTGTCAAAATTCGCGGACGATACTAAAATAGGCGGTAAAGTTGTTAACGTGGACGATAGAAATAGGCTCCAAGACGATGTAAATAGGATTATGGAGTGGACGGATAAGTGGCAGATGCAATTTAACGTAGATAAATGTAGAGTTTTGCATATAGGTTCTCGTAACAACAATTACACGTACACGATGGATGATAGAGAGTTAGCGAGCGTTGACGAGGAAGTAGATTTAGGCGTACACGTGTCTAAGGATTTAAAAGTTAGGAACCAGTGCCTGGAGTCTTGCGCAAAAGCTAATAGGATGTTAGGCTTCATAGCGCGTAATTTCGAATTTAAATCGAAGAATATTATATTGCCCCTTTACAAGTCCCTAGTCAGGCCTTACTTAGATTATGCCGTTCAATTTTGGTGCCCGTATTTGCATGAGGATATTGATAGGTTCGAAAGGGTTCAGCGACGCGCAACGAAACTAATTCCGTCACTACGCAACAAGTCTTACGAAGATACGATTAAAGAGTTAGATTTGCATTCACTCGAAACTAGGAGATTAAGGGGGGAGCTTATTGAAGTTTTCAAAATCGTTAATAAATCGATAACGTAAATTTGGACAAATTGTTCATTTTCGATAATAGCAATACTCGTAATAATGAATTTAAATTACGTGGCAGACGTTTCTTCACTAACATCGCTAAAAGCTTTATGTTTAAAGTAACTGATAAATGGAATAATCTTCCCGCTTCCGTCATGAACTCCAGCGTAAACATGTTTAAAAACCGTTTAGATAAGCATTTTAAAAATATTAACGTCGTTTAAAATAATAAAACAATTAGCAACAGGAGCTCTGTTAGTAATGGTCGAAGTTTGAGTCTGTTGACGATTAAAGCCAGTTTGTGAAAGGCCAGCGTGTGATATACCAGCCATAAAATTATATTAAAAAAAAAAATTAGACTAACACGAACTTAGATGTAGCTCTTAGCGTAAACTAACCCACTTTTTGTTATACTCTTCATACCTTTTTTTGTTCTTTTCTTATCTTCTCTTTACTTGGCATGTCTGTAGTTTGCATGGTATGACAGTGTTTGAGTTAAGACTGTGTTTGCATGGTTTGTAAGCGTTCTTATTTTACTTCCTTTCATCTTTCACCCCTTTCCTATTCTCTTCGACTATTTTTCCGACTTGTCGGCAGTGGCCGGCGGGTGATGATGGTGAGTCTTTCTCTCTTTTTCTGAATGAATGTTAACCCACGAATGATATGTTTTGCTACTTAACCCCTTATTCTCTTCTTTTAACCCCCTACTCTCTTCTTTCTTTCGGGCTAACCTTAGAGTGGATCTTAGAATCTTTGTTAGCCTCAGCTTCTGAAGATCTGTAGATCTGACAAGAAGTTTGATATCCAAAAGAAGGAAAAACTTCCCTAAGAATGCACACTCAAAAAGAAGTTAAAAGTTCTAAATTAGGGGTCTATTTTGAGTGTCGTCAGGATAAAGTAGTAGCAGTAATGTTCCCTTTGCCAGTAAATATATTAGGAAGCCTGGTTTGGGCTAGTTTCAGAGCAGTGGAAGTTTTCAGATGATACCCCATTGGTCGAGAAAGGAAACACTCTCATTAGTCAAAACTTCAGTTTCAGGGAATCTACTTGGGTACATAGCAGGGTTGGGTTAATTAAGTTAATTAACTTAACTTTTTTGCCGACTAACCGATTAAGTTAATTCACTTAACTTAACTCGTTAAATTTTTAAAAAAGTGTAACTTAACTTAATTGAAATATCTCCAAATTAATTGATTAATTTCAATTAATTTTTAATTATTTTCCTATAAAAATGCTGTTTTTATCTTTCTGAGTGAAATGTAATAGGCTAAGAGATTAAAGGTTTGAGAACCTCCTCTTCTGTAAAGTTAACAAGCAGTGTTAATCGTGTACAATATAAAACATACAGTTAAGAAAACAAGTTATTAAATTCATTTTGCCTTCATTTTTACAATGAAAAACTATTATATGCCTAAAAGTTGAGACTTGTTGAGAAAAGTTGAGTTGAGACCATAAACAAATTTAATTTATTTATAAGAAACGGAAAAATAATAAAAGCTTATAGAAAAAATTATTCTTATGTCTTGCCCTGTATAATATGCAAAAAAATACACATAATTTATCACACATTGACAACCACACATACAAGGTGATCCCACATAATTACAGGTTTATCATTACTTTGATTAGTTATATACAGGGTGTCCCATAAGTCCGGCATCATAGGAGAAATTCATATTTTTCTATTTCTACAAACCATAATTCATATTTTTCTCTTTCTACTGGCCATAATGTCTGTGAGCAAGGGAGAACGAATCCAGATAATTTTACTCATAGGAAATCGGAGTCAAAGAGAGGCTGCTGCTGAATTTAACAGACTGCATCCAGACCGTGAGCCAATAACACAGAGTTGTGTTAGCAGACTTGTTGCAAAGTAAGTTTAAGGAAACAGGATCCATAGAAGATAAACCATGCAGTGGACCTTCAAGGAGGTCCACTGACGATGATACAGCGACTGCTATCCTGGCTCATTTTAACAGAAGTCCCAATAAGTCTCTTCGGCGATTGTCCGCCGAGACAGGAGTGTCGAAAAGTAGCATCCATCGCATTCTTCAGGCTCACAAATGGCATCCATATAAACTTCAGATCCTACAGAAATTAAGCGAAGATGATCCCGACCGGCGGATGGAATTTTGTGAATGGGCTACGGAACAATATGCTCGGGATGCCAATTTCCCGTCCACCATTCTGTTCAGTGACGAGGCTGTTTTTTATGGAAATGGTGAGGTAAATCGACAGAACACCCGCTACTGGTCTCAAAACAACCCTCACTGGTATACCTCTTCAAAGGAACAAGGTGCATCTCGGGTGATGGTATGGTGTGGCATTTGAAAGGATCGCATCATAGGCCCCTCTTTTTCGATGAACATGTCACTGGAGACACCTACCTACGTATGCTCAAGGAAGAAGCATTTCCCAGTGTCTTGAACGAAGAAGGAAATTTCCCAACATGGTTCCAGCAAGACGGCGCTCCTGCACATTACAGCACCCAAGTAAGGGAATACCTGTACCAACAATTCCATGGTCATTGGATAGGACGTCGTGGGCCTGTGGAATGGCCAGCTAGAAGCCCGGATCTCACGCCACTTGAAAGCGCTGGTATACGCAGAGAAAATTAGGAGTGTTGAACATTTGCGGCAGCGCATTATTGGGGCATGTAACACCATTACTCCTGACATCATTCACCGTGTGCTTGCTGACTGGGTATCACGTCTGAATTTGTGTATTGAAAACAATGGTGGACATATTGAGCACGTTCTGTAAATAAAAGCTTTTGTTTTGCCTTTTTTTATTATTTTTCCTATGATGCCGGACTTATGGGACACCCTGTATAATGATGATTCTACAGACTACTTCCAAGAAAGAAAAAGTTAATTGATTAACTTAAATGAGTATCTTCCAAAATTAAAACTAGTTAATTTTTAAAATTTTCATTAACTTAACTTAATTGGTAAGAATCTCAAATTACTGTAACTTAACTTAACTAGTTAATTTTTAGAAGTGAATCGACCCAGCCCTGGTACATAGTGTAGTAGTGTTTGTAATTTTTAGGAAAATCGAGGTATATTGAACTAAGCCAGCTACAAGAATTTTTATTTTATACAAACGTAGTGAATGTTCGCTTTTGAAATAAATGTAGTAGGATGCGCTGGTCTGGTCTGGTTTCAGACCACTGAAGATTCTCAGATGATGGGAAGCTTGATGAGAACTCTCGGAAGTCAAAACCTCCAAAAAGACATATTCAGCTTCAGGGAAGCTACTTAGTTGGAGTAGAATTCTATTTGTAATATAATTTCTTTAAATAAAAGCCCGCTTGTGTACACTGTGGGGGCAGATTCTTAAATGAAGGGTGCTGAACAGCTTGAGGTGCCTCTGGATCAGTGTTCCCTTATTTAAGTAATTCCAGAGCAAAAGATGTCAATGAAAATAGTAAATTTGTAAAAGCAGCTCTCTGGGCACAATGACTTTGGCACTCAACAGAGCAGAGTAATGATACAACAATGAAATATCTTCTATATAATAAATAAAATTGAATCTCTTAAAAAAATGCATGGTGTAGATTAAATTAAATAATTTTGTGTTTTAGGTTATCCTTTATTTCCCACTGTCCTCTAATGCGTAATTAGGTACACATAGTAAGTACACGCGTGGTGTGAATGAACTCTGAAGCTATTATTTTCATTATACTCTTTCCTACTTTCCTATAAATCTTCTTTCATTTTCTGACAGAAGTGGCTGGCGGAGGAGGGAGAGCCTTTTCTGTTTTATACTTTACCAGCATATTACTGCTATTCCTGCGTGAAAACTTTACGCGTTTGTAATAATTAAAATGGCATAAGTTTTGAAAATTCTTAATTTTCATTTGCTTTTTCTATTTTTTTATAATTTGCTCTTACACTTTAATCTAAGCCATCGTAAACTCTTCTGGTGCCTTTTACAGTCGGTATTGAAAAGTATAACACATGCATCAGCACTAACGAAGTTTGAACGTAGCAAGGGAGTTGGATGTAGGTATGACAACACTGTAGGTATATACAGGGTGATGCATAAATGTGTTTCATAAATCGCAGGGTGTATTCTTCAGACAAAAGTAAAGAAAAGGACCATATAAACATAAATCGCGAAACCCGTAGGTTTCGAGCTATAGCACGCGACAGAAAAATAAAACTCCAAAAGATTGTTTACATTTTATGCAAATATGCACGTCGCAATATGCACGTCGCAAAATAGGATAGAAGAGAGAGAGTTGAGGGCATACAAGGATAGTGAGGGAATGATAGTTAGCGGCAGTTTACGATGAGCGGGGGTAGGTATTTTGCGACGTGCTGAGCCATACATTCAAGGAGGAAATAATTTTGAATATTTACTTTAATGAAGCAAATGTGTATTTGAATAAAATTTAAAAAATCTTTAGGAATTTCATTTTTCTATCGCGTGCTATAACTCGAAACCTACGGGTTTCTCGACCTATGTTTATATAGGCTTTTTCTTTACTTTTGTCTCAGGAATACACCATGCGACTTATAAAACACATTTATACATCACGATGTATACAGTTTTGGGCTTCCGACATTTTCAGCCCACGCCGAAATTTGACTGAGTCAGCGAGCACTGTACGGTCGCTTAGTAACTCTTGACTTTGTTTTGCCAAAGCAGTCACACAGCTCCTAGTTTTCTTTTCACATCATTGTTGACGTATATACAGGCTATTTCACAACCGGTCTGCCATACTTTGGGGGGGGTGATATCGAGTGATATCGAATAATAACTGTTGTAATAATTTTTGTTCTCTGTACATGTTAATTGTCTAATTTCATATATATAGTTCTTTTATATTCAATAATTTAGCTTCCTTCAGATTAAGTTATTTATGAAAAAATCTTGAGTGTTTTATGGTTTTTAAATTGAGTTGCCGATTGGGAATTTTTCGCTTGTGTATTTAACTCATTTACTTTGTAAAATCTGCCTATTACTTGTTTTTCCCTGAAGATGTGAATATATCACGAAAGCGCTCGGATTTCGTGTTTCTTTTTCCTTTTCCCTGTGGTTGTTTGCTATTAATAAGATCACGTGTTATTCTGTGATTTTACTGCATACCATATATATATATATATATATATATATATATATATATATATATATATATGGTATATATAAAAGGTGGAGTGACAAGTTTGACCTTCGTCAGAAGGAAAAATTCGGGCGGAGGCAAACCAAACGTTATATATATATATATATATATATATATATATACCTCGGTGGTGTAGTGGTTAGCGTCGATGACTACGAATCCATCGGCCCCGGGTTCGAGACCCGATGACGGCAGCCGGCGCGCAGCAAAACCCAGCTGTTCATCCTTCCACACAATAAAGAAAGTGGTTGGTAGATAAATGGGTACCATGGGTGGCCTAGTGGTTAGGACGCTGGGCTTCTGGTAGGGCGTGGTTCGGATTCCACGTTAAACTGTACAGGATGTTCGAAAAGTTCCATCACCCCGTACAAAATGTACATATTGTAATACCAATTTTATTTTTGTGTGATTAATTGAATTTATACGTGATTCATTGACATTTTTTTCTTTTCCAGGTATTAAAGTTGTATGAGCAATGGCAGACCAGTACACTTACACTCTGGAGGAAAGGTCACATACTGGCGAACGATGCATGATTTCAACACGAGATTCAATAAGGCTGCACCACCAAACAAGACTGGATTACGCTGGGAGAAAGAGCTGTTTGAAACTGATTCCATCAAGGACAGACCACGGTCGGGAAGACCAACAACGCGACCAGAACAATGTGAAGGTGTGATTGCATCCGTGGCTCGTTCTCGAAAAAAATCACTTCGGAAACGATCACAAGAACTTGCAGTCCCCATGTCTACAATGAGAGAGCACATGACAAAAGATCTCGGCATGAAACCATACCGTCCGTCATTTGATTAGTAACTGTACCGTAATTAAAGTAATTGTTGCTAGTGACTCGTTTCTTAAATTACACCTACCTCATATAAATACAACTAATCACACAAAAATAAAATTAACAATTATGTACATTTTATAAGGCCATAAGGGGGTGACGGGACTTTTCGAACACCCTGTAGGTCTAAGGTGGAGTGGAAAGCTTGACCTTCGTTTGAATGAACAATTCGGGCGGAAGCTAACCAAAAGGTTTTATATATATATATATATATATATATATATATATATATATGATGAATAAAACCACGAAGGAAAGGAAACACAAAAAAAGGTGCTCAAGCGCTTTCGTCTAATGACATCCTCAGGAACACTGAAGTACATAAAAGGTTACGGCCTATATATAGGTTACAGAAAGAAAAAAAATAAATAAATAACATACATACACACAAACATACATATATATATATATATATATATATATATATATATATATATATATATACATATCTACACATACATATATACATATATATGCAATAAACGGAGAAGTAAAAATAAAAATTAAAAATTAAAGATTAGAGGATTAACAAAGAGGCATACAGATTTGTAAGGAAAAATATCGATTTTTAGCACAAGATCAAATGAATTAAAAATACAAATTTATACTGGAAATCTACCCGGGTTTTAACACTTTGCCGTTTAGAGTCAAGTTTCGATATATATATAAATAAAATGAAGATTAAAAGTTAATAAAGTAGCGTACAAGTTTACCAAAGATTTAGCGTCCTACCCTTTTTATCTAAATTTGTTTTGAAGGAATTCAAAACAACAGGATCGAGTTGAAAAAGACCTTTGCTTATGTTGACGTTATTTGAAAGTTGGATAATGGCAGACTCAATAATATTTCTATTGACAATGTTGCTAGAATGAAATAAAACTGAAGCATTATTCCAATCAATACAGTGGGATAACTCTGACAAATGGACAAAAAGAGCACTGGACAACTGTCCTGTTCTAACGGAATATTGATGCTGTTTTATACGTGTGTGCAAATCCTTTCCCGTCTGACCTATGTAAAAGGAATCACATTGTTTACACCCAATTTTATAGATAATGCATGAATTATTGGAAGGGCTATTTTTAACTATGATATTTTTCACAATATTGTTATATGAAAATACTACATTAATATCCAAAAGTTTAAGTACATTAGCAATGCCTAAAAAGCCCGGGAAAAATGGAAGTACTAAAATATTTTTTGACAAAGTACGAGTGTTATTATTGACACGATAGAAAGTTCGTTTTGCCTTATTGAGACAAGATTCCATAAACGCAGATGGGTAACACAGATCACTTCCAATACCGTTGATTTTTTCCAATTCGGCATCGATGTATTCCGGACTGGCGATCCTAAGTGCGCGGAGAAACATTGATGAAAAAATGGCCTTCTTAGTCGGGGTGTCATGTCCCGAGTAAAAGTGTACGTAGGACAAATTGTTTGTTGTTTTCCGATAGATACTAAACTTAAAACCTGGGCTTTCCCTATGTACCCGCACATCCAAAAATGGGATTGAATTGTCTTGTTCCACTTCTAAAGTAAACTTAATGGAGGGGACTTGATCATTTAACTGAAGGAGGAAGTTATCCAGGTCACGATTCATGGGCCAGATACACAAAATATCGTCGACGTACCGCAACCAAGGGATGCGAACCCCCAGGATTCTCGGAATGTAAGTAATTTCGAAAAACTCCATATAAATATTGGAGAGGAGGGGCGATAAGGGGTTGCCCATGGCCATCCCAAACACTTGTTGATAATACTCGTTATTGAAAGTGAATTTACAGTCTTTGATGCAAAGCTTAATAAGTTCCAAAACAATGTGTGAAGGTAGTGGCAGGTCATACTTCTATAATTCTTGGGAGAGAAAGTCAAGCATATCATCAATCGGCACTTTTGTAAACAATGAACAAACGTCAAAACTGATCAATCTATCGTTAGTTTCAGTACGTGCATTATTCAATTTTTCAGTAAGATCCATGGAATTTTGTACATGTGAATCAGAGATAGTTCCGAGAATGGGGGACAAGATATTAATGTAGTATTTTCATATAACAATATTGTGAAAAATATCATAGTAAAAAATAGCCCTACCAATAATTCAGGCATTATCTATAAAATTGGTTGTAAACAATGTGATTCCTTTTACATAGGTCAGACGGGAAAGGATTTGCACACACGTATAAAACAGCATCAATATTCCGTTAGAACAGGACAGTTGTCCAGTGCTCTTTTTGTCCATTTGTCAGAGTTATCCCACTGTATTGATTGGAATAATGCTTCAGTTTTATTTCATTCTAGCAACATTGTCAATAGAAATATTCTTGAGTCTGCCATTATCCAACTTTCAAATAACTTCAACATAAGCAAAGGTCTTTTTCAACTCGATCCTGTTGTTTTGAATTCCTTCAAAACAAATTTAGATAAAAAGGGTAGGACGCTAAATCTTTGGTAAACTTGTACGCTACTTTATTAACTTTTAATCTTCATTTTATTTTATATATATCGAAACTTGACTCTAAACGGCAAAGTGTTAAAACCCGGGTAGATTTCCAGTATAAATTTGTATTTTTAATTCATTTGATCTTGTGCTAAAAATCGATATTTTTCCTTACAAATCTGTATGCCTCTTTGTTAATCCTCTAATCTTTAATTTTTAATTTTTATTTTTACTTCTCCGTTTATTGCATATATATGTATATATGTATGTGTGTAGATATGTATGTGTATATATATATATATGTATGTTTGTGTGTATGTATGTTATTTATTTATTTATTTTTTCTTTCTGTAACCTATATATAGGCCGTAACCTTTTATGTACTTCAGTGTTCCTGAGGATGTCATTAGACGAAAGCGCTTGAGCACCTTTTTTTGTGTTTCCTTTCCTTCGTGGTTTTATTCATCATAAATATTTTTCACGTGTTACTTTCGTGAAATAATTTTCATATATATATATATATATATAGTTATTTATTTAGTTAGTTATTTTTATACAGTATAGAAAGTCAAAGAGCGAATGCCCGCAAAAAAGACCCGCACCCCGCACCACGGAAGCCGTAATCATTTCATGAGAAATCACAGAAATACTGCCTAAGTACCTCACAATCAGTGACACCAAAGTGCCAAGGCGCCTACACTTGGGAAGATCCAAAGGCCGAACTGGAGCGATAGAACAGGAAATAGATATAAAATTGTGGTTGGAGGTACCCCAATGGAGAAAAAAGTTTGACAGAGTAAGAAGAAGAATGAGTGGGGAGAAATAAATAAAGAATATTGGGCCAATCTCTAAAGCGATCGCGGTTACACGTAAAGTGCCATAAAATCTGTTCCAGGTCATTCAGGATAGAGATGTTGTCAGTTAGTTCGTTCACCAGGGATGTCAGTAAACTGGGAGGAAAGCCAAAGGTGGTGGTGAACATTGAAATATCCTTAAATGGATATTTCAACAAAAGGAGACTGTATTCCACTTTGGAAGTGAGGTAGTCAAAGAGTTTTGGAAAGTAGAATTCGGAGAAAGGTAGACAGCGCAGATTGTAAGCCGTAGCTAGGAGGTGTAGGATTCTGAGGATTCAAGTTCGGGAATGCGAGTGAAAGTTAGGTCGTTGCGCGCATACGTAACATCCACCTTTGGAATGAAATTAAGTGCAGAGAAAGTAGGAGGGTACACAAAAGGGGTTGCTGTCAGTCACCCAGACATCTGAGTTTCAATGAGAAAGAAAAGATGAGGTTTAGAGGAGGAGAGATGGTGTTCAGCAATTTGAAAATTTGAGGAAAGGCCACGAATATTGCAGAAGTTAAAGAAAAGTGAATCAGGCAGAATCCCAGAACATCTGCAGTGGACAGTAGAAAAACCAATCACGCTCTCCGGGACTGCGTCCTCGGCATCGACAGCGGGGGAGCCAGAAGTGGAGACATTTATGGTCCCCAGTAGCATGACCGCAAAATGGGAGAGTGCAGGAATGTTGCAATCTCGCAATGCAATTTTGATAAATGTTGCAAAGGGATGTTGCAATGGGTTATGCAACAAATGGGGGGGGTTATGCAACAAATCAACGCTGCATAGTGGAGAAGGGGTTATGCAACAAGTTAATGCTGCAAAGGGAGAGAGAGGGAGCTTCGGGGGGAGAAGGAAGGATGACTTCCCTCCAAAGGGGTAACCTTAACCTAAGGGAGGGAGAGAAAGAAGAAGGAGGAGGGTCTTTGGGGGAGAAGTTGGGATGTCCTCACACCCCAAAGGGAAACCTAACCTAAGCCTTAACCTAAGAAGGAGAGGGGAGAGAGTTCTTTATTCCACCGGAGCCCATCGCATAATGAGGGTCCAGGGGCCAAGCAGCTGTTATATAGAGGGTCTGGAGTTACCAGTTACCACTTATTTATTTATTTATTTATATAAGGAGGGTTACCAGATGCCACCATTTATTTTAATTATGCTCAGGTGTACCTTATTAGGGTGAGTTGTCAGATTGTACCATTTATTTTAATTTTTATTTAGATGAGTTACCAGTTATTATTTTTAAATTTAATTATGTTCAGGTGTACGTTATTAGGATAATTTGCTATGCAACACCATTTAATTTAATTACTTATTTATTAAACGCAAGAGCGAATTTCCCCTTAAATTTGTTCAGCAAGAGAACTAATTTTTTAAACGATTCCCAATTTTAACAATAAAAGAAATACAATTAAACCGTATTAAATAAAACACCATTACATCATTCTGTTTATTCAGACGAATTATTCTAATCAATTTCACGAAATATATAGAAAATAAATATACAATAGTTCATTCTATACAAACGATGGAATATAATTATATGATAAAAAAATTAATAATAATATAAGAAATACGAACGAGGAATATATATATATATATATATATATATATATATATATATATATATATATATATATATACAGGGTGTCCCATAAGTCCGGCATCATAGGAAAAATAATAAAAAAAGGCAAAACAAAAGCTTTTATTTACAGAACGTGCTCAATATGTCCACCATTGTATTCAATACACAAATTCAGACATGATACCCAGTCAACAAGCACACGGTAAATGATGTCAGGAGTAATGGTGTTACATGCCTCAATAATGCGCTGCCACAAATGTTCAACACTCCTAATTTTCTCTGCGTATACCAGCGCTTTCAAGTGGCCCCAAAGATAAAAATCTAGTGGCGTAAGATCCGGGCTTCTAGCTGGCCATTCCACAGGCCCTCGACGTCCTATACAATGAACAGGGAATTGTTGGTACAGGTATTCCCTTACTTGGGCGCTGTAATGTGCAGGAGCGCCGTCTTGCTGGAACCATGTTGGGAAATTTCCTTCTTCGTTCAAGACATTGGGAAATGCTTCTTCCTTCAGCATACGTAGGTAGGTGCCTCCAGTAACATGTTCATCGAAAAAGAGGGGGCCTATGATGCGATCCTTCCAAATGCCACACCGTACCATCACCCGAGATATACCTTGTTCTTTTGAAGAGATATACCATTGAGGGTTGTTTTGAGACCAGTAGCGGGTGTTCTGTCGATTTACCTCACCATTTCCATAAAAAACAGCCTCGTCACTGAACAGAATGGTGGACGGGAAATTGGCATCCAGAGTATATTATTCCGTAGCCCATTCACAAAATTCCATCCGCCGGTCAGGATCATCTTCGCTTAATTTCTGTAGGATCTGAAGTTTACATGGATGCCATTTGTAAGCCTGAAGAATGCGATGGATGCTACTTTTCGACACTCCTGTCTCGGCGGACAATCGCCGAAGAAACTTATTGGGACTTCTGTTAAAATGAGCCAGGATAGCAATCGCTGTATCATCGTCATTGGACCTCCTTGAAGGTCCACTGCCTGGTTTAACTTCTATGGATCCTGTTTCCTTAAACTTTTCAACAAGTCTGCTAACACAACTCTTTGTTATTGGCTCGCGGTCTGGATGCAGTCTGTTAAATTCAGCAGCAGCCTCTCTTTGACTCCGATTTCCTATGAGTAGAATTATCTGGATTCGTTCTTCCTTGCTCACAGACATTATGGCCTGTAGAATGAGAAAAATATGAATTTCTCCTATGATGGCGGACTTATGGGACACCCTGTATAATAAAAAAATTACTCTAAAGCCAAACCGAAAGTGTCTATTTACTTTTGACAATCCTTTCTATATATCTTCTATATTTTTTTATAAACAAAAATCCTCGTGAACTTGTACATTTAAAAGAAAAATCATACAAAGATACTGAATAATTATTTAAAAACTAAAAATTTTTATTCATACAACATTTTAAATCTCTAAACTTGTTCGCGATTCTTTTTTGAAAGTATCTCTGAAAAAAAAAATATATAACGGTATAAACTCGAAACAGTTGAACCGTCGGTCAAAAAACTTGACCGCAAATGTCCATTTGACCTAAATCTGTCCAAGACCATCTACGAAGAATCTCGACTCCTATTTATTGTTTTCATTATTAACATTACTAATGAAGTTAAAAACTGAACTTAAATATATACATAAAAGCATCACATGATTGTTTTCCACGAACAAATTATTTATAGGCTAAATTAGCCTTTGATTAAGTAATGAATTTCCTTATCATATTTCCATATGCAACAATATATATATATATATATATATATATATATATATAGAGAGAGAGAGAGAGAGAGAGAGAGAGAGAGAGAGAGAGAGAGAGAGAGAGAGGGTGTTGCAAATTACAATAGTAATAATAAACTAAATCGGTTTTCCTTCTCCCCGAATTGTTCATTTTGACAAAGATCAAGCTTGTCACCCGCCTTAGACCTACAGTTTAACGTTGAATCCAAACTATTTTTCTTTGGTGTAATTTGTGTGGTATCTTCTTCATAGTTGTGTTAAAACTTTACATTGTCTCTGTTATTGAAATGAAATGAAATGAATGAATGAAAATTAAAAAACTGGCAAGGTTTATTATTATTATTATTATTATTACGTGCGATGATTTCACGAAGATTAAGCTTATCGCCCCTCCTCTCGAGTTGATCTGATGAAGTAGTAAGTTGGCTTCTTTTACTCTCCACCTCACATAGGTACACTAGGCTCATCGGGGATTGTATGTACCAAGAAATTACAATGTCACCGTCCGGGCTCGATCTCTCAACCTCCGATCAACACCCCAGTGTCTTAGCCACTAGGATACCTAGGGTGCCCATTTATCTACCAGCCCAACCAGACATTCATTTTCACGAACTCAACACAATTTAATCACACTCCTACGCGAGAACTGGCAAGTAGAAAGTCAAGTCAAATAGTTGTAACCAAAATGGGAAAGTTGAGGATCGAATAGTATGAATGCAAATAATAATAATGCAAAATATTGTCGTGGTAGAGATTGCAAATGGCAAATGTTGATCAATGTTGCAAAGGTGAGGGATATTGCATGAAGGGGTGGGTTCTAAAATGGAAAACTGAGAATAGTATGGGCGCAAATATTAACACAAAATATTGTCGTGGTAGAGATTGCAAATGGCAATACACCTTGAGATGAGCATTAAATCTACGGAGAGAAGATAAAGACACCATTAGTCAAACAATCAGGACGTCCAAAGCGTGGACCCGTAATATAGGTGTTACGATTGGTACAAAAAATTTAACATAGCCTCGCCCAGTTACATTGACAACCAATCATCAAACTTACGAAACGCCTATTAGTCTTTTGGGCTGCTTGGGGATCATGCACATAAAAGTGAGTATTTTCAGCTGAGAGTCGCAATAGTTATTTTCACCAGTGAATAAACAGTCCCTCTGTCATGAATCAAGAACTTTACAGCTTACCGTATTTATATCAAGATGGAGACACTATCGCATTGTCTATAATTAATCTTTTTAACGCAGCCGACAGGGATGGATTATTTCCAACGCAAACCGTTGATGATATTTGCAATGACGCTCCTTACGATCCGACGCAAGGGACTGCCGTAGAAATGTAAGTAATTTTGTGCCTGTAATTTTATTTTTTGTAGTCAATTATTTACGAACTGGTTATATATGTAGTGTGCCTGTCATTAAGAGAAAGTGCACTGTTCTAGATTATTTCATTATATACAGTATATGAAGGGTTGTAGTAATTCATCTCATCACATTAAAAATGCTTCATTTAAATAGTAGGTATCCGGAATTATAGATTAGTTTGCAATTAATAGTATGCTAAAGTCCTGTTTTGATTCGTCGAATTTTTTATAACAATCCTTTGCAAGTTTTAAATAATTTTATAATTTCCATAAAAAATTTTATTCGGCATTTTCTCTTGAAGGAACTTCTCTGAACGGTTCGAAGATATCTTCACATTGTAATACTCTTACTATACGTATACTCTGCATATGTTTTAAGCAATTGGGTTTTTATTAGAAAAGATTCAGTATGAACTAATTAATTATCCTTTCTCCTTTAAGGCCCGATGAGGATTTGACACACGTTATACAATCTTTTCGTTTTGAAGAAACGCATGTCGTGGACCTAGATACGGAGGTAAAGTTTTACTGAGCAGTCAACCTAGCGATTGTCACATCATTAACGAAATAATATAAGTTTTTTTTTTATGTTTCGATCTTTTTTTCGGGGAAGAAGACAATGTATTTTCATCAATTTATTAAATGAAAGAAATCATGTTTTTAGTACAATAATCATCCTAAACTACAGAATATACAACCAACATTATTGGTTACAAATATATATATACACGAACAAAACATCATACTATACAACGAGTGCGCACAATCGGAAAACGGCTTTTTATCTGTCTACATACCATTTCGTCGTTTCGTTTAGTGTGACACGGGTCGAATAATTTTAAAATATTTGTAAATTCCTTACCACGTGACATATGTATGAGAAATGAAAGGCAGTCCTTCCCACAAGTACTACTAAAATATCCTTGTAGCCGGAAGGAATTCCATACAACTTCGGGGATATGCATCTGATCGAGAAATTTTACAATAACAGGGTCACTCCAGGGTTGAGTGCCGCGTGAATCAAAATAGTATATGCGGTCCCTATTTTTAAAATACAGTAGATTGCAAACCAATGAATCCCTTCACTACCAATAACATCATCTGTGTTCACAATAAGGCTACCGCAATCTCTCGTAGTTGGCAATTTCAATGTTTCATTCTTCGCAAACATAGCGATAAATTTGGAACGTGTGATTCGTTCACTGTTCATTACTCAATGAAGTGTATTCGCATCCATTTTAAAAGTCAGCGAAACGCTCCTAAATCTGTCTACTTCTATTAGGGCTTGTGACTAGAGGTATACTAGTACACTTATAGGCGCGTTTATAGGTTTGGCGAATTCCAATCTGACTGAGATGTTTCCACTCTGCTGTGGACTTTAATCTGTATTTACACTAGAAGATAAGTCAGGTATGATGTCAAACGGATAAAGGTTAAATTGATCGATGAATTCTTTCTGCGTTACCCCAATCCTGAGCTCATCACAACCACCTACAATATGGGCCAGATTACTATATGCTCTCGCGAAAAGCGGGAACAGAGGGTCTGATGAATAATCTATATCCATAGCCCCGCCCAACGCAACGCCTTTAACGTATAGGGTTATACTTTTAAGGCCGAAATTCTCGAATTTAAAGGCACTCTTTTTATATTTTCCATTCACCGAAGCATGGTCCTGCATTCCAATTAATATCCATTTAGGTAGATTTCCCAGGGCGGTGTTTTCTATCTGTTACGATGCCAACCCTGCTGGCACCGTGTATAATTTGATCTGTGCTCTGTTAATTGGGTATTTTTCTGTGGCGTGTAGTAAATTTTTCTCAATTTCTATTTGTTTTGGTGAACTTAATTTCACTCGCCTAATCGGAGGTATGTCTCCATAATGTGAATCACAACGGGTTTTGCTCCCTCTTCTTGATCAATTCCCAGATTTAAACATCTCAGGATTCGTGTAGGTTAACTTTATTTTCATATCCACCCCATTCACAAGCAACTTCTGGAATATGAAGTCTGTATGCAGGCGCCCAAAACATTCATATTCCTTCTTTTTAGAATTTTTAAATTTGTCCTTTATACTACTTTCGTCTTTAACTTGATAATAACCCTTGGCATTTAAAAAGGTATCCTTCGCTTCTTTGAAAAAATTGAGGACATTTTCCAGATAGGCTCGTAGGTGATAGTACCTCGTTCCTGCCGATATGTTGACCTGATTTAAATATACATCACACTGGTTGAATAAGGAGTGCAGAAAATTTGTTTCAGGGTATACAGCATATTTGTCATTATAATCCGTTCCATCAGAATGGGCTATACATAGTTTAGCGTACATGTGCATAGAGCTTGGGCCAAAAAAGTAAGAGCCTGAGCTGGGTATCACACCATCACAAATTCTATAGTGGCACTCGGGGAACTAATTCTGTTTAAATGGTTAATTGTAATAAAGTCGCTGTGTTCAATAGAAACTTGAGTTGGAGGCATGTCAAAGAGGGACAGCTCCGATTTACAACAGTGTGAACTACACGGATGGATGACGCGTGCCATGACGAGTTAGAAATAGTGCCTCCTCTCGCGACAAGTAGTAAACAAACTATGATTCATGAGATCAATGTTCTTAGATTATATCAGTCAAAAAATGGTCAACCATAGGTTTCATTCGCTTAGAACACTTCTTTTTTATATCCTTTTACGTTTAATGTCACGTGGTGGTAATCCCTTCTTCCGGACAGCCCTCTTCTTCTTCC
Organism: Bathynomus jamesi; assembly: GCA_023014485.1. Lineage (NCBI taxonomy): Eukaryota > Metazoa > Arthropoda > Malacostraca > Isopoda > Cirolanidae > Bathynomus > Bathynomus jamesi. The sequence goes on along the minus strand of JAJOZX010000877.1, from coordinate 605,282 downwards.
CACCACCACGCATTTTTCTCTTTGCATCTTTGACGATTTCGTCCCGAGTACGCTTTAAGTGTCTTTTTAGAGCTTCTTTAAGTTTAGCCCCAGCCAATATGTCTTTGCCGTGTTAAGACCTGAGTGTAACGCTTTTCTCCCGAGGTATCTGGCACCCCTCTTCAACAAGGGGACTGCCGCACGTAGTATGGTTGAAAGAATGGACCCAAGTCCACTACCACGCTGGTATCTCATACCTCGATAGACTGTGAAAGGTTTCTGTCCATTATACACTCAGTGCGTCGAAAGTGCAGCTTCAGTGTTAAGCTCCCGTTACCGAACGGGAAATTTTTTCCCTCAGTCGTTCTTATATATATTGAGATGAGATATTGGTTATTAGATTAGCTGCGACATTCACATAATGGGGCCTGTCATATGTAATACTCAAACTCCTTCCTCTATGGTGGGGATGTGCGCTATGCGCAGCAGGCGTGCCTGGGTATCCCCAACAAACTGGTACTCCACGATATTGCTGTAAATATAGCACATGTCTGGGGGTGTATAGCCATCAACCATTTTCTCAAGTTTCAACTGATACATTTGGCTGGACAAGTGTTGTGCCGCGTGAAATGTATCTCTTTGGATGACTGATCAATATCGTCTATCGGTCATAATTTTGAACACACTTTGGTCTTTAATATTTCTGTTAGCCTGCAATTGCAGGGCTACAGTACATGCATGGGGATCATTGTTTACGATTTCGTATACTAAATCGCCCGTAAGATTTGAGCTTTTTAAACTTACGTTTAAGTCTCTCACAACATCCTCGACCGCACCATAGTAACCCGGTTCTAGTGTTACTTCTGTACTGTAATAGCGTGCATCCCCATTCAGGGCGGTACGCATGGTTTCATCCCGAGTTACCCCGGCTTTTTCACAGTCATACGTATCACGACCCAATTCAATGGGTCCGTGAACTTCTACGCCACAAATGTGACGTAGAAGTGGTTAGGCGCCATGTTGCATTCTATTTAAGCTTCATTATTGCATCAGCTTTTACATAGGTGTTGAAGCTTTCTGGGTATCCTAGCCATTTCATCAGGTACATTTTTCTCTTTCCTGAACCTTTGCTCCCTAAAATTTAATCAATTTTAAACACATTTTTTCCAAAATTAAATGTCACTTTCTGCAACTCTTCGCAGTAAAAGCCACCAGCGATCTCTTCTCTATTCAAATTTTCAACGTAATACATCATTATCTCGCCTTTAGGTCTCATAGCCCTAACTTTAAAAATCTCACGTGTCCATCCTTCCTCAAATCCCTTCGCGAATTTATTTCCCGAACGCGACAGCCTTACATAATCATTCATTTTGAAACGCAGTGTGTGGTGGTGGTGTTCCATCTCTTCTCACATCAGGCTCTGTGGGCGTACCTCTTTCTAAAATCTCGTTAGGTGTTCTCCCAATCGTGCGATGGTGTAAACGGTTGTAAGATCAGGCCAATGATTCCAGAATGTTTAGAAATCTGTATGTGTTTTTATGTGTAAAATAGCGGTGCATGCGTTCCTTTATGGTATGTTGAACTCTTTCAGCTAAAGATGCCTTATATATAGAATTGATAGTGTAGTAGCTGATATTAAACTCTGTCAACATGTTCTGAAAAGCTCGGCCAATAAATTATTTCCCCATATCCCTACAAAAATAGCTAGGAACCCTGTTTTCTTTCAACATCAACGTTTTGGTGGCTTTAGCAACTGTTTCAGGTGATTTATTTTTCAAAGGAATTAGCCACAGAGATCTAGAGAATACATCTATTATGAATAAGATGTAGCGGTAACCATCGTTATACACTGAATATCTTTGCAAGTCTGTTAAATCTGCTTGCTAAATAGAGTCAATCGAAGCAGCTGATGTCTTGGCTGTTTTAAACCTTTTTCTCACAGGCTTATGAAGTGTATAAGCGTCCTGCTCCCGCAAAAAAATCTCAACGTCTTTTTTTCCTACTCCAGCATTGTAAACACTTCCGTACAGTCTATCTGCGCCTCCGTAGGAGGCTGGGCTAGAAATATCATAATAACGTCTTCTTAATATGTTAGCCATTTGCTTATTTTAGAGGCACGTGGGTAGGGTTGATCGTTGTTTATCCTCTTCTTTCTCCTCTTCAGAGGTGTTACCGCCTGGGGTGATGGCGTTTTCAATTCTCTTTTAACCTGTTCAGATCTCCTATCATTGTTTTGGGGACATTTATTTGTTGTAGCCTTGATTTAATATGCTTCCATCCTGATGGTGAGGGCCTATCCCACTTTCTCATCAGATCATGGGCGATGTCTACGATGTTCAATCCCTGTACCTTTGCTCCTTCCACAATGATCTCACCTGTATCGTTCCATTGTATGTTGGGATCCTCGTTCAGTGGATTATAAAAACTTAAACCTTTATTCCTCAATGTATGTGGGAGGGTGCTTTATAATACATGCTCGATATGTTGTGTGGCCGACCCGTTAATCTTTGGTTGGTCAGCTCTATCGTTGGACACAGGCCCTATATCACCATGCCCATCGTTCTCCGTGCTGTGCCTAATAACCACGGGAATCTCTGTCAGATTCTTATAAATTTCGTACTCGTGAAGAAATTTCTGCAGAGCTTCTTGGTATAAGATTCTTTTCTCATCAGGTGTTTTTTCACTGTTTAATAGGGCTAACAATTCGCTTTCCATTCTTTTAAGCATGCTTTTTCGGGATTCTAGAATTGTGTCTGGATTCTTTGAACTTTGCAGTAAAGCATACACCTTGTGTGGAATCACTACCACTTTCTTCATTATATTATTCTAGTCAGTAAAGGACCAAAACTGAAAATAAAATGGGGTGGAATGACCTTCCTCTTTGTACAATAATTCGTTTTTTCTTCCCCACAGTTTGACTTATACAGCAAGTGCACGTATTACGTTCTTGTAACGGCGTAAGCGAGCCTTCTGAGGTGGTTTCATTGATACAATGCAATTTATAACGTTAAGACAGATTTCACAGATGGATTTTAAAAAGTCGGAGTAGATATTTTGAGTAAACATATGCTGCATTGCCCGGGGCAGTCGATGATAGATTTGTATTAATTCATGGTATTTCTTTAGCCTCTTTGTCATTCTAGAATATACACCGTTTCAGGCTCGTTTAGAAATATATTCGTTCTTAGAAGCACCCTAAACGTGTTCGCAGATGAAAGTCGCAAAGCAAATATCCGTAACGCTGGTTTGTAGCTTCTTTATAAACTTCCAGAAACTCCTTACGCTGATTTGGGAATATTTGATTGGCTAATACCCCAATTTGTGATACATCTCTACGTTATGCGAATAAGACTAGGTATTGTGTAAGGGGTTCCAAAAAACTTTAGCCCCCCCCATTTGCAGCCTACATGTTTACTTATATCGAAATAGTTTTTATTGATTATAAAAATATATAAAATTCTTTATTTATTGCAGGTATTAAAATTACTCTAGCTGATAAAGTGATAATATAATGGCTTCTCAATTAATTGGTGATTCGAAGAGGCAACGTGTGATAGATCGCATACGAGCAATAACATTTCGGGAAGCTCGTGATGCTGGAGCCACCTTTATAACACGTTCATGGGTTGCCAAAAAGTTACGAAGAAGTGAGGACTTCGTCAAAAGAAATTGGAATAAAACTTTGGATGAATGTGAAATGGATACAAGCAAATCTGGGCGCCCAAATTTGCCACTCTCTCAGGAAACAAAGAAGATCATTGAAAGCGGTACGCGTAAGCGGAAAAACAGCTGTGCTAAACTTTCTAGAGGGATCGAAGTGTTGAGAGGAAAGATCGTTAGTGGTGAGATCATTCGACTGTACCGTCATAGGCAAGGTTCAAAGCCTTGGCATGAACTTCCAAAGCCAAGAAAAACTCAACTTAACATCGATGACAGAATGTGGTTTGCCCATTATCTTGAAGATTGGGATGTGGATGATTTCATGCATTTAGCTGTCTTCGGTGAATTTTTTGTTTACGTAACACGTCGGCCTAACTACCAAAATGATCGAGTGTGGGCCACAACACCAGATGAAATCGATGACAATGAACATTATCGCGAATTATTAAAAAGTCGAGACTGTGTTGGTGTGTTTGTTTTGTTCACTGCAAAGAAGCTCATGTGGGTGTTGAAGCTAAATGGTCAGAGTTGGGATGGACAGTAATTTCCTGATATTATTCTATCCCAGCATGTCATTCCTTTTCTAAGAAACTCAAACAATGTTATGGATGTCGATCAGGTCACACTTCTGCACGATATGGTCCCCTGCTTTAAGGCATTAGCCACTCAACAGTTGTTGCGGAACCATGAGATCGATTTCTTTGGAAATGAAGAATGGCCAGGAAATTCTCCTGACCTGAACGTCTGTGAACACATTGAATCAGTTATAAAGGACAAGGTTGAATGTCTCTTGTTTCAAGAACCTGAAGCAAATCGATTTTCGAAGGATACAATGACGCAACACATTGAAACTGTTTTAGCAAATTTGCGTAACGATCAAGATCTATTCACGTCACTTTTGGCAAGCTACCCAAAGCGAATTCAGGCTGTCTTGGAAGCCAATGGCGTGAACACCAAGTTTTAATTGTTTCTCATTAAATGCAGGATTAAATTCTCTTTTGTAAGGTATGTTTAGTTTTACTGTACCTCTAATGGTTTAGGCCATGGACGCGGGGCTAAGGTATATAGGAGCCCCGTACAATAGCACATTTTCCGCAGTATTACTAATGTCATTTCAAAAATCAGGGAAATCGCTCCACCCTACTGTGCAGTAGTGAGCCACCTGGACTGGTTCAGAGGTCCGCACTTGAGACCAGCCAACTGTGGACTGGGACTTCCAGACTTGATGGCTTTGATCAGAAGATAGCAGTTGTGCTGCTCTGTGGAGAGAGATTTGACTATCTCTACTGGCAGCTCTATGATATCTTCAGCTCCTTCTACTGGTTTGAAGTTGAAGTTGACCTCAAGTTCATTCACTTTCTCAAGAAGTTTTCCAATAGGCCCACTGAAGCCTGACCGAGGAGTTACAGGGCCGTCCAGCTTGATGATTAAGTGCCTCAGGGGGAGCTCGTTCACATGGAGCTGACAGATCACCCAGTGGTACTTGCGACTCAGCATCTTCTACAATAGGGCTATGGCGCCTCCAGACCACCCCGTGTTGGTGTTGGTAGAGTCTACTCCAATCATTACAAGGCTCTCGTCAGCTCCGTGATCCAGAAGCCACTCATGCAGGCCCTGAGCGATCTTATGAGCAGGCTTTTCTCCTTCCTCAGGTTCCTCGGGAGTGAAATGGAAGAGGTACTTTCCTTGAGGCTCCCACGTGATAGTGTAATGCTCCTCGATCACTTTGCCCGGATGAAATCTCCCTGTCACTTTGCCAGGATGAAATCTCCCTGTCACTTCGTCATATTTCAACACCTTTGTGTTCCTATCCTGCTTGCCATCAAAGAATATCCCAGAGATCTTTTCCTCCTCTGACCTCTGCATCAGAGCTTCAACTGATGAGGCCATTGCTTCCTCCTTGCTCAGAGCCATCTATTGAGAGAATGTTGAACTTCGCCTTCTGCGTCCAAATGGTTACAAAGATTCAAATGGAGTAGATTATTTTTTTTATGTAGCTATGTATTAAACCTGTGTAAGAGTTAAGCAAAGTTAATGTGTCTAAATGGCAACAAATTACGACAAAGGGTTAAAAATATGAGGTTGTGTTCGATTGAATATTCGCGATTTTTGGGAAAAGTTGCAGAAAAGAAACCCCTCTTAGAATTAAATTTTACATGAAAATACATATTAACCAGAGTGAAATTCGGACTCGGAAAAGTTTGATATGCCCTAATGAGCAGTGTAAAAGCTCCAAATGTGAAAGCCGTGTAATTGAAGCTGAGAAGAGGGATTGTGATGTGTGTAGACGCAAATTTTTCAATAATAACTGTTTCGAGCTCCATAAGTCAATTGGCGCGTGCAGGAAAATGAGAATCTGTGAATGTGGTATGTTTCATATGATGGATAACTGGGGGAATTTCAAGCATAAATGTGATGAAATTCACTGTTCTACATGCCATGAGAAATATAACGCGGTTGGAGTAAAGTATGTATGTCATATGAAAGATGCTAAGCCTAAAAATAGACCTTGCATAACTGTGTACTACGATATAGAAACATACACGAACGCTGAAACCAAAGAGGTTATTCCACATTTACTTGTAAGCCAGACTATCTGTGATGAGTGTATGGAGATCGAGTGTGCTGAGTGTCACAAATGCGGTAAACGGACAAACGATTTTAAAACGATTGCCCACGATAGGCCTGTGAAACTCTTTGTGTCCTATATTGTCAAGTTAGCGGACAAGTTCAAAAAAATGACTATATTCTTGCCCATAACAAGACAAAATTTGACACACAGTTCCTTTATAAGGAGTTGCTTGAGCATGAGTCATCTGAGATATTTACAGGTGATCCCTTGAAAAGAGGCAAACTAATACAGATGCAAATAAGAGGTAATGTACAGTTTAAAGATACTTTATTATTCACACCATGTAAATTAGCAAAGTTACCCAAGGTGATGGGCGAAGCCGCTGAATTTTCAAAAGGATATTTCCCTTACACATTCCTCACTAGCGAAACTTTAAATTATGTAGGACTACCTCCACCCAAACATTACTTTAACTATGAATGTATGAGTGCAGATGAACGTGAAGATTTTGACCGACACTACAGCAGTTTTAATGAATCTAATCCTTATAATATGAATGACTGAATGTGAGCGTTATTGCGTGAATGATGTGCGCGTGCTTAGAGTATGTTTCCAGGCCTTTAGAAGGATGTAAATAGGCCGTTTCAAATGCGATCCGTTGCAAGTCGCAGCCACCATCGCCTCATTATGTTTTACGGTGTTCAAGAATAACCATGCCTAAAAACACCTTAGCCGTTATTTTTCAGAAACAATCCCCGCAGTTATGGGCACAAGGCTATTTATTGGCTCATACACATACAGCAGCAGACAGGTGTATACATAAAACATGCCCGCAATACGGGGGAAGTACCCATTAACGTTAATGGTCAAGTTTTTTGGGTTGATGGTCTAAGCGAAAACCGTGCCACTGGTGAGAAGACTGTATACTCCTTTAACGGTTGCTGGTGGCACGGATGCCCCTGTCCTGAGTGTGGAATCGTAGGAGATATCCACGGTAGATCTCCTGCCGACAGTCTTGCGTCGACCCGCTTATAGGCTCCCAGTTCACTCACAAAGTCTTGTGGAAGCATGAGTATGATGCACGGATGGAAACAGATGGACAGTACCGTGAAGAAATAAACACGATCAAATGTTCAATGGTACTGGATCCTCTCAAATGCGGTGATAGCTTGTTCGGAGGGCGTAAAAATCCCTGCAAGCTATACTTTCCGCCTACGGAGTGCGTGAAACTCCATTACTACGACTTCTGTTCTTTATATCCCTACGTGATGAAGAACAATCAGTACCCCGTGGGACCGTGGGTGCACCTGAGAAACTGGTGGGACCTGACCTGCCCACCATCGAGGTGTTCTCAACAAATTTGAACGGGTACTATTTCGGTCTTTCTTTCGTAGATGTGGTCCCCCCCACGTTATTTATGGATGCCAATCTTACCCGTTGTTATCGATCACAAGCTCATGTTTCCCCTGTGCGTGAAGTGCGCAGAGGAGAACAATGGGGAATGTAATCATTCAACCAACCAGCGTAAGATCAGCCTGAGCTGGATCTAGCTGTTCGTCTTGGCTACAGAATATTGAAGATACATGAGGTGTGGAAGTTTCAGAAGCTACCCGACCTTTTCACGCCATATATAAACGCTTTTTTGAAAGATAAAGTAGAAGCATCAGGGTATCCGCGAGGAATTGATACCGAAGACGGAAAATCGGCTTATATTCAACGTTACCGTGACCGTGAAGGTATTCAGCTAGACCGTTCCCAAATTGTAAAGAACCCAGGCAAGTACTTTAGTGTAAAGTTGTGTCTAAACAGTCTTGGGGAAAATTTGCACAGAATACTGGCAAAGGGAACGTTCATTTGGCACAAAGTTATAGTGAAGTCTGGGATTATGCCAACGCTCCCGATAGAGAGGTCATGGGGATCGTGAATGTAGGTAATACTTACATAATAAAGTACAACAATACCGAATTGGCCACAGATACATCACGGGTTAGAAACATATCTGTAGCCAGTTTCACAACGGCCTAAGCACGCACCAAACTTTGGGGCCTGTTGCATTCTCTTGGGCGGAGGGTTTTGTACGCCGATACAGATAGTGTGATATTCACAGCGAGGGAGGGTGAATACATGCCTCCTATTGGTGAATTCCTAGGAGAGTTTACTGATGAGATCAAGGATGAATATGGAGACATCGCATACACCGACTCTTTTGTCCCAACACGGCCAAAAACGTATGGGGTACGGGTGAGGGTGTGGGAGGATATGAAGTATATCGTGAAGGCTAAGGGTATCACGCTCAACCAGGCGAATCGGCGGGTCGTTAACTTTGATTCGTTGAAGGATCTAGTGTGTTGGACGATGATGAGGGCGACCAGCCACTCCAACTAACTGTAGGGACCCACAATTTTCGGGCACAGAAGCCTGGCGGCGTGAAGGAACTTAGGGGTACGAAGGTGTGCCGTAACACCTATAGGAAACGTTACCAAGTGCCTGGTCCCTATGATACTGTACCCTTTGGATACCATAATCTTTGATATGTCTATTGTTAACGATATGTTTATTTATTACACGTATTTGTAAATATATATATATATATATATATATATATATATATATATATATATACACACCTTGAATATTTCGTTTATTAAATAAATCGTGTTTCAATTAGCGTTTCATGTTCTCGTATGTGTGTGTGTGTGTGTGTGTACAGGCGAAAGTTCTAAACTCCGCCCACCTGTATGATCGGTCACGTGACTCCTGCTACTACCTGGGCATATCTCTTCCCTGCGTGCTAAGTTGACCACTGCAAGCCCTAGGTCTCAGACGTGCATTTCCCCACGTAGACGAAAAATAGTAATGGCTACCTTTAATATTGCGTGTTCGACGTTTATGAAGTGGTATTCGGCAAAGGGTGAAGATAAGGTTACTGAATGTCTCCCTATTCCACCCTCCTTTGATATTTTTAAGGCTACATTGAATCGGGCGAAGGAACAATAGGTACATATACTCTACGGCTGTTCTGGCGAGAGCATTGCAGGATTTCGTGTTGTAGGACTAAACTTTATAAAAGCTTACACATACCGTGAAGTAGAAGAAACAACACGTGCAGAAGAGAAGCAACGGATATGGTTAGTGAGTCTTGTTGATGAGTGGTGCGACAAGCGATATTATGTAATGTTGCATCATACCGAGTACTCGTACCATCCGACTGAGAATGAGAATCTTGTCATCATGGAGAATCTTAAGTATTTTTACCACTACATTAATATATATCATGACGAGGTTTGTAGTGAGGTTGTGGCTAAAGGTCTACGTGAGTATTTAACAGAATTTAGAGATGAGTATCGCATGATAAGCAAAAAGGAAACATATAATCATATGTTTCTCTCAAATAGTGCGCCAGAGTGTGAATAAAATATGTTTAGTTCGTGAAAATCCCCTAAGCAAAAATGTCTGGTGCGTATTCTGAGGAGTGGGAGTGATAAAACATTAAAACCGATATTGCTTCATGTATTGGAAAATTTCTCAAAACACCTACCGAGTATAATGGGATACAAGTATTCACGATGGAACAACGCCTTACACGTTTCATCAGCTTCTGGTGTGACACTCCTCCCGTCGAGCCGATCCGCTCGCCTGTTGTTCATAGTCATCTCAGAGCTTGAACCGACTGGAAGTGCACTCCTCGAATACGATGGAACTTCCTTTGAGAAGCATTCTCAATGCCGTGTACGATGTGTCCGTGACGAAGTCGTTGCGCGTGTTTAGGCGTGAAACCGGTGCCATTAACTATGTACTGGAAACGACTTGTAGACAAACAAACAAACGGAATGTTGTTTATTTAAGTGTTGAGGAGATGAATAGAATCCTCGTGGTAGTTGAGAAGTGGAGTGAGGATTGTTATAAAATTCCTGCAGGTGTAGGTACAAGAAGAGAGCAGATTAGTGATACCCCCTCATATGCCATTGTTTGTACGTTGTGTATAAATAACAATCAGCCATGCATTGATATACGACTGATGTGGAAGAATGCTTCAGGTAATAACGTTCTTGCTCCTACGCGAAACCGTTTCATCCTCGACAGAATGTTTGAAATCATCAGTTTTCGCAAGCTGAAGCCTACATTAGACGCGCGTGCTCCGGATATGCTTTATTTTGATACGGTTCTTGAATACGCATACACCGCTCTGCTCGATGGGTTTATCGAGTGTTGAACTGGGTGAGAATGGTCTAGAGCTGGATGCTTATTTAAAAGGTTTAGACTCTTTGAAATATCATGAACTTTGGTACAAAGCACTTGAGCGGTACAGGGGTGAGCTCACCTACACCGTTCACCCTGAAGAACTGTTTCTTTATATAATGAGCAGCTATCGTTACGACTTAGAAGAGTATTTCAACTGCTGCTATGAACTGTGAAGAAGAGTTCACGATTGAAAAGCTCCGGTTGGTAAGAATAAACCCTCGATTGGAAAGGAGTGTTTATAAACTTGAATTTAATAATGATGTGTGGCTAACGATGACCTCTTTGTGCGTGCCTTTGAATGTATTCGTTTAACATGAAGTACTAAGCGGTCATTTTTAACCGCTATTAGTTTTTAAGTGTATGATACATTAACTACAGAAAAAGTAGCGGTCTGACCTTTTATGACTTTTCGTAAATTTCTGCCATTATTATAATACCATATTTGATTTTTCTTTTTTTTTATTTCCAAGAGATTTTGTAAGTTACTACCTATAAGGATCACACGTTCAAAAATGACCTTTCATTCAGTTTCTCTCCCCTATTCCTTTGGAACATTCTAGAAGATAATTGAGATGTGGCATCTTATTTTGAACATTCTAGAAAATACTTGAGATATGACAACACTGTATTAGTTTGCTTGTCAGCCTGAAGCCACTCAAATTTTACGTCAGTGTGCCTTTTCCCAGCATCATAAAAGGAGGTGAGTGCTTGATTTGTAGATCTGTCGTAACATTTGTTTCAGTCTGCCAATAGTGTTACTTATATATATATATATATACACAGGGGTTGGACAAAATAATATGAACACTTTGATAAATGGCGGTTTTTATTCTTAATATGGAGTTGGTCCTCCTTTAGCGGCAATAACAGCTGCAATGCGTCGGGGAATTGATTCATACAGCTTTTGGACAGTGGCTAGAGGAATCCTGAGCCATTCTTCGAGCAAACCCTGCTCCAGTTCCTCCAAAGACGCCGGCGGTGGGAATCGGCTTCTGACCTGCTGCTCCAACTGACACCACAGATGCTCGATAATGTTAAGATCCGGGGATTGTGGAGGCCAATCCAAGCGTTCTACTTCACTAACATGCTCTTCAAACCAGTTTTTAACGACCCCAGCGGTGTGGATTGGTGCATTATCATCCTGGAAGACGGCGCCGCCATTGGGAAACAACGTTTGGACCATGGGATGGACCTGATTAACCCTACCATGCAGTACTACAGCTGGGCCAAGAGTATTCCACGATATTGCTGCCCAAACCATCACAGATCCGCCTCCATGCTTAACGGTTGGGGTCAGGCAGTCGGGGTCATAAGCATCTTTAGGCTGTCTCCAGACGTAAACTCGACCGGAACATGGAAATAGCGTAAAGGAGGATTCGTCGGAGTAGACTACATTCTTCCACCGGTCCATTGACCAATTCTTATGGTCATTACACCATTTTCTGCGCCGCTCAATGTTGATGTGCGAAAGGAAGGGTTTGGCAATTGCAGCCCTCCCATGGTATCCAGCTCCATGGAGCTCGCGACGTACAGTTCTGGTCGATACCGGGCTTGCAAGATGCTGGTTAAGCTCTGCAGTCACTTTTGGAGCTGTGGTCTTATGGTTCTTTGTCACAATGCGCTTTAGCACCCGGCGGTCTCGATCACACAGCTTTTTCTTGCGTCCACTATTGCATTTGTCGGTGCTTGTCTTTCCATGGTTTTGGTATGCAGACATGACCATAGAGACAGTTCCTCTGGATACATTGAACATCTGAGCGGTTTTCGTCACCGATGCACCAGCCATCCGCGCTCCGACAATTTGCCCTCTTTGGAAGTCTGACAGGTCTTTCATAACTGCTAATTCATAATTCACTCAGATCTGTAAAAACAACGTGAGGGTTATACCATGACGTATACACTCTCTGTTACGCATTTAAATAGGTTTGCCAGTCATATGACCGTTTACTTTGTGTCTGAGCAGTCCGTAAAGATAACCGGTGAAATCGGCGGGTGTTCATATTATTTTGTCTAACCCCTGTATATTGTTCATTTTACAGATAAAATGGCACAGTGTTATAAAAATAAAGGAATTGAGATTGAAGAAGCTCTGCGTCTTCTTCAGGAAGAACTTGCCTCAGATGATTCAATGGATGAAGAAGACGATGCCGTCGATCAACTGCAGGAGGCAATACGTCCTATCGAAGAAATGAATGATTCTGATGAGACGGAGGAAGATGAGCCTTTAGTTCTTGAACATGAGGCTCCATTCAGTAGCACGAACAACACTTTACCCTCTCGTGCGGGTGTCTTATGGACAAAAATTACAGGTGAAAGAGAGAGAGGCAGAACTCCTACTGAAAATGTATTCTAGCAGAAAAGTGGTTCTACACCATATGCATACCAAGGTATTGAAGAAAATAGACCTTTTAGTCCATTTCGACTGCTTATTGATGAACCTATGTTACGATCAATTCGAAACTACACTGAAATTCATGGGAACTAAACAACCCAAGTTTCAGCATTCTTCTTGAAGATTTGGAAAAGTTTTTAGGCCTCCAAATTGCTCGTGGTGTTTTAGTTGCAAAGAACACACCCGTGAAACAATTATGGAATCAAGACTGGGGTCCACCTATATTTCATAAAACAATGAGTAGGAATAAGTTTGAATTGATCATGAAGCACATGAGATTTGACAATATTGCCAGCCGCAGAGAAAGAAAACAGGCAGATAAATTTTGTCTAATTTCTGAAATTTGGAACTCTTTCATAATGAACTGCCAAAAGTGCTATGTACCAAACTTTGATCTTACTATTGATGAACAATTCTTTCCATGCAAATCTCTATGTCCATTCATTCAGTACATGTCTCAGAAGACAGAGACAAAAAGTTCCTGATGGAGAAGCTATATTGAATGGAAAGCCACTTTATTCATCTGCGATATATAAATCACCATCGGACTGCACTCTGATCATTTATAAAGGTAAGAGATCCAAAAATGTTTATCTTCTTAGTTCAATGCACAAATCCGTTGAAATAGATGAATCTCACCGCAAAAAGCTATCAGAGACAGTGCAGTACTATAATTCAAGCAAAGTAGGTGTAGATATTCTTGACCAAATGGTCCGGTACCACACCAGCAAAACTGGATCTAGGCGATGGCCAATGGCGATTTGGTTCAATATTCTTGACTTGGCTTGCATAAATGCATGGATTGTATACCGTGAAGTTACTGGGTCCAGAGTCTCACGCTGACAGTTTCTGCTTGATCTAATAACTGAAATGTGCAAGACAAAGGCAGCCGTAGGTTATGATGAAATGGAGCTTGGCGAACCAGAGCAAGTTGCTCAGAGCCCAGCGCCTAAACGCCGTCAATGTCAAGTGGAATCCTACAGAAACAAATCCACGTACAAAATGCAGAGCATACGGCAAGGTATGCTGTGACACTCATTCAGGACATAAAGAAAAAGTCACTGTTGTAAGGTGCACGAATTATATGTAAAATGTTTCAAATAAATGTTCTGTTCAAGTGTACCAATTGTATGTAGAATGTTCTAAATAAATGTTTTGGTTGTAAAATGTTTCAAATAAATGTTCTCTTTGTAAAATGTTTCAAATAAATGTTATGTTCGTAAAATATTTCAAATAAATGTTCTGTTTATAAGATGTTCTAAATAAATGTTCTGTTAAATACTTCAAATAAATGTTCTCTTTGATAAATTGTTTCAAATAAATGTTCTGCTTGTAAAATGTTTCAAATAAGCTATGTTCTAAATAAATGTTTTGTTTTTAAAATGTTTCAAATAAATGTTCTCTTTGTAAAATGTTTCAAATAAAGCTATGATTTTAATAAAAATAAAAAATAAATTAAAATGAGTATAAATAATAAAAATAAATAAATAAAAATAAATAAAAAATAATACGTAAAAAAATCCTGCTTAGCGGTCAAAATTGACCGCAAGGTCTTTCTAGGTAAACAGAATTCATGGTAGTTCTAGTTAAAGATAACTTGCCAACCGAGTGTAAAGTGGGCACAAAAATAGTACTGAACGATATGAAGGCCATTTACATAGAGTATAGGTATCCCTATAACTTGAGCGGTGAAATAATGTTAAATCGTATTTACTGCGAAGTCAAAGCAATAATGATGTGACTGTAGACTCGATTACGTATGAGTTTAGTGTTTTGCGCAGTAGAACAAAGTGAAGGTATTTTGATGTATATTTATTTTCAATATATTTAATTATTTAATATAATTGTGTGTATATATATATATATATATATATATATATATATATATATATATATATTTCTCCTGTACTATTTTTTTGATGATTATATTCCAACGTTTTTTATTTCTTATATTATTATTTTTTGATTTTATGTTCTTCGTTCGTATTTCTTTACTATTATTATTTTTTTTATCATGTATATTCCATCGTTTGTATAGAATGAACTATTGTATATTTATTTTCTATATATTTCGTGAAATTGATTCCAATAATTCGTCTAAATAAACAGAATGATGTAATGGTATTTTATTTAATTCTTTTGGCTTTATATATAAACGATATTATTATTTAATTATGTAATGGTATTTTATTTAATTCTTTTGGTTGTATATAAAAATGATATTATTATTAATTATATTTAATTATATTTATTTAATTATATTTAACCAAATGGCTGGTTACGCCTTCTAAACCGACTGACGGATTTCTAAGCCAACTGTCAAGAATATATGCATTAACTAAATAAATAGCGCTATCTGACAACTCAGCCCTAATGATGTACACCTGAAGAAGCCATTTACGCCAGATTATGCGTTCTAAACCGACTGACCGATTTCTAAGCCAACTGTCAATAATATATGCTTTAATTAAATAAATAGCGCAATCTGACAACTCAACCCTAATAATGTACACCTGAACAATCCATTTACGGCTTCTAAGAAGCCTTCTAATCTAACTGGCGGATTAAGCCAACTGGCGGAATTACACCTTATAAGACAGCGGGCGCTCGGATGAACTCTCATTATGCGTCTGGCTGGAGCCAGGCGAACACCCCTCTTATTTCTCCTTTCTCTCCCTCTCTTAGGTTAAGGTTCCCCCTTTAAGGGAGGTCATCCTCCCTTCTACCCCCGAAGATCCCTCCCTCTCCCTTTTCAGCATTGATTTGTTGCATAACCCCCTGCCCCTTCACTGCACAACCCCCTCCCCTTTTGTTGTATACCCCTTGCAACATTCCCCCTCCCCCTTTCAACATTTATCAACATTGCAAAATTCTTACACTCTCCAATTATGCGGTCATACTACTGTCCCCGTCCCAGGGGACTCCGATGCTCTTGAGTCGATGCCATTTTGCCATCGTAAGCTCTGAGTTGACGGAGTTTGAGCGAAGCAAGCAAGATAGATGGATGTCATGTCGTAGGTATGACCACACTGTAGTTATATATACACCGTGTTAGGCTTCCGGTATTTTCAGTCTGCGCCGGAATCTGACTGAGTCAGCGAGCAGCTGTTCGGTCGCTCAGTGACTCTTGACTCTGTTCCCCCACAGCAGAGTCACCGCTCCCCCGTTTCTTTTTACATTATTATTGACGTTTATACTGTACAATATATAACGGGTGATTACGAATGATCTTCCCGATTTTAAACATTTATTACGAAAAACTAACAAATCCTCACCGAAAAGCAAGATATACAAATAAAGAAGAACTCAAAAAGGTTTATTTGTAAGCTATTGAAGTTCAATGTGATCTTCTTTTGAGGCTCTGCAGACATCAAAGCGGTATTCTATTTCCCTCCATACATTTTGTAGCATATCATACTAAACTTTTCTAACAGCCTCACGTATCGTTTCCTTTAAATGTTCCAAAGTTGTTGCCATTGTTGAAACAAAAACTTCATTTTTGACATAGCCGCAGAGAAAGAAGTGAAGTGGGGTTAGATCGGGCGAACAAGCAAGCCAAGTTACCAAAATTATATATATATATATTTACTGCCTATCATGATAAAACTAATTGATTTAGTACATCTTTAATTCACTGTAATAAAGGTTTACAGTAAGGACCCAAAAATGGCTTAGTTATCTACAAAATCTTGGCATATATATATATATACATTTTCAACTGCAAAGAACACGCAGTATAATTAACGTAAAGAACGACGCTTGTATAGAAGACATTCCGCGCAAGATGAGGAGGGAGAACGAACAAATGAAAAAATGAGGTAACCACCCGGGAATCGAACCCGGGATCTTCCGATTGCCGGTCAGATATGATAACCATTATACCATGGGCCTCACTCGATCAGAAGTCGTAATTCTCCTACATACGAGCAGAAACCAATGCCCCGAGGGGGGCGTCTAGTACGACTCATCGCCGCTTACTCATCGCCGCCGATTCATCGCCGCTTACTCATCGCCGCCGATTCATCGCCGCCAACTCATCGCCGAACCAACTCATCGCCGAACCAACTTATCGCCGAACCAACTTATCACCGAACCAACTCATCGCCAAACCAACTAATTACCGACCTAAATTACCAAATTACAAACCAACTAATTACCAAACCAACCAATCGCCAACTTAAACCTGGCAACTTTAGTTCTTATTAACCTTCGACGCTGGCAACTTCAGTTCGTATCATTTACTCATAGCTGTTTAAGCTTCGACAGTTTAAATTTTTCAATTAAGCCCTTCACAATGGAGCGTGTTTTAAGCCAGCGAGGCAAAGAGAAGTTTTCACATAATGGCTATTTGTTTATTTTTGATAAATTTAGTAAAGCCGACAGTGACTTAATGTTTTGGCGCTGTGAACAACTCGGCAGATGTAAAGCAAGAATTCACACAAAATTTGGTGCCGTA
Source organism: Bathynomus jamesi (assembly GCA_023014485.1). Classification (NCBI taxonomy): domain Eukaryota; kingdom Metazoa; phylum Arthropoda; class Malacostraca; order Isopoda; family Cirolanidae; genus Bathynomus; species Bathynomus jamesi. Next base: position 587,981 of record JAJOZX010000877.1, on the reverse strand, counting down.
GTTAAATTCATAAATACTGACACCCATGACTCTTCACCAATAAGAGTAGAAGTGGCAAAGGTGACTACAAAAATTAAAAGCCGGGCTGAAGAATCAATGGAAAACCCAAGTGTAGTAATTAATGAAGTTTTGGCCAGTGTTTCCCAACCGGTACAAGGTTCGCTACCAGGTTCGTCTGCACTGCTAAAAACTATTCGACGGAAACGGAATGAAATTAGTGTCCCTCCGCCAGACCCAATTGACCTTCATCAATTGGCAATCCCCGATGAATATACGACCTACGAAACAAGTCCAAACTCACAAGAAGATTTCTTATTAAAAGATAGCGGTCCCGGAAAAGACAGAATCTTGCTATTTGGAAGGAAAAGCTGGCTGCAGCAGCTGGTTTCATCAGAAGTTTGGTATGTAGATGGAACATTTAAGATAGCTCCAAAGTTATTTTCGCAAGTGTATATTGTACTTGCTCAAAAACTTGGTGGGGTGATCCCAATAATTTATGCTCTTTTACCAAACAAACAGAAAGTTACATATTCAAGGCTATTTAAAATGATCAAAGAAATTGAGTCCGCTATAAACCCGAAATCGATTGTATGTGATTTTGAGCTCTCAGCATTTAGTGCAATCAAAGAAATATTTCCAAACGTAGAATTAAAAGGGTGCTTCTTTCACCTTAGTCAGAATATGCAAAAGCATATTGCTGCTTTGGGTCTAAATGCTCGTTACAATAATGACAGCAACTTTTCGTTACAAGTCAAAATGATACTAGCCCTAGCATTTGTAGCTATTGAACATATAGATTCCTATATTGATACCTTGGCTGACGAATTATCAGCAGAACATATCCCAATTTTGAATTGGCTCGAAGACAATTATATAAGTCGGTTAAATAGACGCGCAAATAACAGACGTACCCCTCTCTTCCCATCGGAAATGTGGAATTTATATTTTCGCACTCACTTTAAATAATGAAGATAAAACAAACAACCATGCAGAAGCAGCAAATCGAAGGCTCCACATGGAATTAGAGATGGATCATCCAACAATTTGGAAGTTTATTACAGGACTAAAAAAAATTCAAAAAGGTCGAGACACTTATTTAGAGTCGCTCGTAGCTGGCAATGCACCACCGGCCAAGTTGAAAAAATAATGTGACATCGATGAAAGAATTCTCAGAATAGTCAGAAATTTTGCTCAAAGGACCCTTATTGAATATCTACGTGTATTTCCCATAACTTAAAATAAGCATTTTCGTTTTCTATTTTTTTCTGTATAATAATATTTTTTTAGTAATAAGCATTTTATTTTTTATTTTATTATTTTGAATAAAGGTGTTTTTCAATTCCATTTAATTCCATTTTTTAATAAAAGGTTCTTCCTCTTTAACCTCTATGAATTTCAATTTTTAAGGTAAGTTAGTTGGGGCGATGAGTTGGTTCGGCGATGAATTGGGTCGGCGCTGAATTGGCGGCGATGAATAGGCGGCGATGAGTCGGCGGCGATTAGTTGTCCCTACATACGCGCAGAAACCAATGTATATATGTGCGGCATGCGGGAGGTGCCCCCCTCGGGGCATTGGTTTCTGCGCGTATGTAGGAGAATTACGACTTCTGATCGAGTGAGGCCCATGGTGTAATGGTTATCATATCTGACCGGCAATCGGAAGATCCCGGGTTCGATTCCCGGGTGGTTACCTCATTTTTTCATTTGTTCGTTCTCCCTCCTCATCTTGCGCGGAATGTCTTCTATACAAGCGTCGTTCTTTACGATATATATATATATATATATATATATATATATATATATATATATATATATATATATATACACTGTATATATGGAGCGAAAATATGAATTTTAGAATATTAATTTGGAATACCTAGGAAAATTTATAAATGACGCTAATTTAAATGTCCACCAAATTTGAACTAGTTGCTTTTTCAGTAAGAGGCTCCCCAATGACCTTGAAAAACCGTCACATTTTGAGCCTCAGTCACTCAGTCTTCCTAAAGTGCGTGTAGTGACGAGATGTGTTACAGTTTAGCTTAGCCTATTAGTATAACTACTTAACCGTTTTTGCATGCATAAATATTTATTTCTTATAATTCTCTGATTTAATTACTTGATCCTTTAAGGATCAAGTAAAGATAAGCACCCCCAGCCTTCTTTAATTAGCCTTATAAGGCTAACTAACGAAAATATCACGACCTAACCTAACCAATCGTTAAGTCAACTGTACGCCCTTGACGATTGGTTGGGTTAGGTCGTGATATTTTCGTTAGTTAGCCTTATAAGGCTAATTAAAGAAGGCTGGAGGTGCTTATCTTTACTTGATCCTGATTTAATTACACTAATTCTATTTTTTCAGAAATATTAAAATGGATAAAAAAGTAAAGACAAGGCAGTATAGTATATACCCAGTTTTTGGCGCTGCTAAAGAACTAAATAGCAATAGGCTTCCAACCTATGAAGAAATGTTTAGACATTATTTATGGGTAAGAGCTGACATAAAGTTCACTAATAATAACAAAGATCCTGCAGTCTCTGACGTATCAGAGAGTCACTTTAGATATTGAAAATATTTGGGTAAAGGCCTCAATTCCAAGTTTCTCACAAAAGAGTTTTGCAGCTTATTCGCTCCTATCATAATAAATATATGGTGTTGATAAAGCCATACAAAGGAAGAAAAGGAAACCCAAATTATCCAAACAAATTACAGTTGTTCAGAGAAAAAGCTAAAAATTTATTCGATATTGCTAGCTGCAAATGTGAGTTTGATTCACGTCACTGTGATAAAACTAAAAAGGTTCCTCGCATTGAGCAAAAATTTCTTTAATCAAAGAGGAGATAGAAAAGAAGTGGAACTTTCTCGAATTAGCAAAAGCATTTCAACTAATGTGATGCTGTAGGCCTAGGCCTTGATTCTTCTGATTCGGAGGGTGACATTTCAGCTTGCTCAGGGAAAGAATCGAACCCGACCCAAACAAGAGCTGTTGATGATGCTAGACCGTCTAACTCGCATCAACAAATGAGAGTTAATTTAGGAAATGTTGCACAAGTTTGTGAGAGATACGGCATATCTGACCGGGAAGGTGCATCTTTGTCATCTTCTGCCCTGCAAGATGTTGGTCTAATAGGAAATGAGGATACCTCCCTCGTAATTGACAGGACAGGAGTAAAATTATAACTTAGAAAAGAAAGGACGAAAATACGGCATAAAATGCAACAAGAAGATAACGAGGAATACTTAAAAGCTCTATATTTTGATGGAAGAAAAGATAAAACTAAATGTCATATCAAGCAAGGCAAAAAATATTATTACAAGTCGGTCATTGAAGAACACATAACCTTAGTAAGAGAACCAGGGTCTTGCTATGTTGGTCATATTGCACCTGTCTCTGGTACTGCTTATGGTATTAAAAATTCGTTAATTCAGTTTTTATCAGAAAATGTTCAAAACATTGATGAACTGATGGCTATTGGATGTGATGGAACTCCTGTAAACACAGGAAGGCATAATGGAATTATTAGCCTCTTAGAATTGGCATTAGGTAGACCTTTGCAGTGGCTAATATGTTAATTGCACGCTAACGAACTTCCACTTCGCCACATGTTATATATCACATTGATGGGAGCACAACAGGACCTGATACCTTCTTTGGAACAATTGGCAAAACACTGAAAAATTGTGAACAATTTCCAGATGCAGGGTTTGATAAAATTGAAGCTGATATATACATAGCAAATGAAGACTTAAGTACGGACCAGAAGAATTTGCTTGAAATCTGTAAAGCTGTGTGCTCAGGTAAATGCTCTTAGGATTTGTCTACAAAAAATCCAGGAACTTTATCTCATGCAAGGTAGATAACTACAGCACATCGAATTCTACGCTTATACATTGCTAAAGATAAACCGTCAGAGAACCTTCGTGCATTAGCAACATGCTCCAATGTGGTTTACCATTAAGTCAAAATCTTCATGCACAGAAGGAGGAAGACATGTCTGGGAAACCATTTCAAGCTCAAGATACCTTCCACTTGAGCTGAGAAACGTTGTGGATTCTTCAATACAACGCAACGCTTATTTTGCTCACCCAGAAAACCTATTGCTCTCCATGATCACCGGTGATCAGGAGCACATAAGAGAGATTGCAATTCGAAGGATTAGCTTGCAAGAAGCAAAACACAAAAGGAAATCTGAAAGTTTACAATACCAAGGCTCAACTTTGGAGCAAAAGAATACGTTGATCTTATTAACTGGAAAGAAGAAGGGCGATTAAGTCCTCCGCCTTTGCAGCAATTAAAGGAGAATGAATTGAGAGAGCTCGCTTCCAAACAGTCAGATTTTGGAGGCATATTTAGGATGCCATGTCACACAGGCCGTAGGAAGATGTATTAAGCTAATAACAGAAGCAGCAGCTACAGTTTGTGGAAAAGAACGAAGGGATGGATTCATTCGAGTGAGATTGGAATCAAGAAACATTATGCCATTTTTCAATACAAAATTACAACATAGTTCGATAAGCAGGAAAAGGAATAAGACTTAGACAAAAGTCCAAAATAAGGTTGGGTGGTTGGGATGGGCTTGGCTGGAACTCGATGTGCAGCTACCTCCACGTGGTGAGTTCTGTGTACTTTATATATATATATATATATATATATATATATATATATATTATATATATATATATATATATGTATATACAGGGTGTTTTAAAACTTTCTGTACAAATTGTAATGGGGATAGGCAACACCAAGACAAACCCTTTTCGTCTATAAGTGTATGTCCGCTGACGTCACCATTCGGCGCGAGAGGGCGCCGCTGCAATTGGCTAAAAGGTGAAGTGGGCTAGACTCGCGCTTGCCGCGGGCATTCTTAAATCGGACGTAGTACGCGTAACATGGAGCGCTTCACGACCGCTGAGATGGCTGACATGCATAGTGTATGGGGCTGCCAATGGAAACGGAAGAGCTGCTGTGAGGTTGTACCGACAGCGCTTCCCAAACAGACGTGTGCCAAACCACCAAACGTTTGCGCATTTGCATCGGCGACTGCGAGAAACTGGAACATTCCATGCAAACATGCATGACACTGGTCGGGAGAGAAACGTGCGCACTCCTGACGTCGAGTCGGGCAGGCAGCAGGTACGGCCCAATCAACTTGCCATGGACGATACCCGCCCAAACATTGACGGCGAACCGTTCTTGATGAGCATACACCCGTGTAGCATGTGGATTTGCGTGCGCCCACACGTGAGAATTGTGCATGTTAAACACACCCTCACGTGTGAAACAGGCCTCATCTGAGAACAGCACATAAGCCGGAAAATTAGGCTGCACCGCTGTCTGCTGCAGAAACCAGCGTGCGAATTCCACACGAAGAGGGTAATCCCGAGGTTGTAATGCCTGGACTCTCTGACGATGAAACGGATGTAACTGCTGCTCGTGCAACACTCTCCAGACCAGGTCGTGGTTCACACCGAGGATACGTGCAACACCTCGCGTGCTTGCGCTTGGATTGTCCTCAAATCGCCGTAGGATTTCTTCTTCCATGTCAGGAGTGCGCACGTTTCTCTCCCGACCAGTCATGCATGTTTGCATGGAATGTTCCAGTTTCTCGCAGTCGCCGATGCAAATGCGCAAACGTTTGGTGATTTGGCACACGTCTGTCTGGGAAGCGCTGTCGGTACAACCTCACAGCAGCTCTTCCGTTTCCATTGGCAGCCCCATACACCATATGCATGTCAGCCATCTCAGCAGTCGTGAAGCGCTCCATGTTACGCGTACTACGTCCGATTTAAGAATGCCCGCGGCAAGCGCGAGTCTAGCCCACTTCACCTACCTTTTAGCCAATTGCAGCGGCGCCCTCTCGCGCCGAATGGTGACGTCAGCGGACATACACTTATAGACGAAAAGGGTTTGTCTTGGTGTTGCCTATCCCCCATTACAATTTGTACAGAAAGTTTTAAAACACCCTGTATATATATATATATATATATATATATATATACAGGGTGTCCCAACAAAAACTATATACTCTTTATAGCATCATATATTTTATAATTTAAAAAAAACCAAACAATATATTGTTATAGCAATTGCCAATGAAAGGTAAATTAGTAATCTAAGTGATGAAAATGTTATAGCGAGTTGTTTGCATATAAAATTTAATTAACTACGCCAAGTGCTCAAAATGTTCTCCGGCGGCATGAATGCACTTTTGAATGCGTCGACTAACTGATTCGCAGACATGGACAATGTTCTCCGGCGGCATGAATGCACTTTTGAATGCGTCGACTAACTGATTCGCAGACATGGACTAATGTGGATGCTGTGATGGTCCCGCACTTTTCCCTAATTGCATCCTTAAGGTGTTCGAGTGTTGCAGGTCTTGTACCATAAACTGCATCCTTCAGGTAGCCCCACAAGTAAAACTCAAGTGGAGTCAAGTCCGGTGAACGTGGAGGATACTCAACGCTTCCTCTTCGTCCTATCCAACGGTTAGGCAACGTTTCATCGAGGTACCTTCTGACATCACAATGATAATGAGGGGGGGCTCCATCTTGTTGAAAGTAAAAGTCGTCGTTTCCAAACAACTTCCGAACTGCAGGTATAATTTCTGTCCGCAGCATGTCGAGATATGCGGCACCGGTAACTGTCCCATTAAAGAAAAATGGTCCAACCAAACCCCTGGATGATAAACCACATCATGCTGTTAATCCTGGTAAATTAACATGTTTATCCACATAAACGTGTGGATTATCAAGTGACCAGTACCTGCAGTTGTGTCGATTTACTGTGCCATTCAGCTTGAAGGTAGCTTCATCAGACCACACGATTTTGTTGGCAAACTGTACGTCCTCGGCTTCCATTGACTGAAACCATTCACAAAATTCGAGTCTGCGATCAGGGTCATCTTCAGTCATGGCGTGTAACAAACAGACTTGGAATGTAGCTTTTCCATTTTGCCGACTTTAAAATCCAGTGAACACCTGATTTGCTGATTCCGGTCTCACGGGCGCATTGCCTAACTGATTTCTGTGGTGATCGATTAAATTTTTGCAACACTAAAACGGAGTTTTCATCACTCGCACTTGATTTGCGTCGTCCAGATCTTCGCTTGTGCATATCTTGAGCAGATCCCTCTGCCTCAAACTTGTCACGGATGCTTGTAATGGCGAGACGTGTCGGTGGCTTTGTACCAAATTCCCGGATCCATTGCCGCTGGACTTCGGACACATTCTCAAATTTCCAAGACCATTTCAGAACACTTTTTCGTTGCTCCAGTGTCAAACGTTTACGCAACATGGGTTCTTTTGCTGAACTGAATAAAGTTGAATGCTGTAGAGTTTGTATCGTGGAATGAGTGCGTAGGCTAAGTCCGAAGCAAGCTAGTGAGTGACTAGACTACGTTCGGTCCATAGGCTTCGCCATTACAAGGCCTTTGATAAAACAAGGCCAGGCTTAGTCGACGCATTCAAAAGTGCATTCATGCCGCCGGAGAACATTTTGAGAACTTGGCGTAGTTAATTAAATTTTATATGCAAACAACTCGCTATAACATTTTGATCACTTAGATTACTAATTTACCTTTCATTGACAATTGCTATAACAATATATTGTTTGGTTTTGTTTTAAATTATAAAATATATGATGCTATAAAGAGTATATAGTATATACACAGTATAATTATACACAGTATAATTAATGTAAAGAACGACGCTTGTGTTGAAGAGCGTTTCGCACAATATGAGGAGGGAGAACGAGCAAATGAAAAATGAGATATCTTCCAGGAATCGAACTCGGATCATCCAATTACCGGTCGGATATGTTAACCACTACACCAAGGACACCGATTAGTCAGTACTGTGTGTTGTTTGCAGTTAAAATGTATATATGTACGGCATGCGAAGGTGCCCCCTCAGGGCATTTGATTCCGCTCGTATGTAGGAGAATTACAAGTACTGACTAATCGAGGTCCTTGGTGTAGTGGTTAACATATCCGACCGGCAATTGGATGATCCCGGGTTCGATTCCTGGGAGGTACCTCATTTTTCATTTGCTCGTTCTCCCTCCTCATCTTGTGCGGAACGCTCTTCTACACAAGCGTCGTTCTTTACTTTAATATATATATATATATATATATATATATATATATATATATATATATATATACAGGGTGTCCGAGAATTATCTGTACAATTTTTGGCTGTTATTAAAAGTCAACCATGAAGTGTAGAAATTTCAGTGTTGTCCCATTTTACAGAGAATCTCATTAAGTTTTTTCTGATACCAAGTTTTGACAAGTTTTTTAGAAATTCCAGTGTGTCCGAACATTATCTGTACAATTTCATCTTTTAATAAAATTCTTGATAACACACGTAAAATTCTTAAACAAGATTATTTAGAATCTGTATTTTCAAAAGTTTCTTTTATTAAAGTAACGTTGTTACAAACATTCGATATGTGCACCATTAGTGATTCGCAAAACATCCAATCGATACTCCGAATGTTGCCATGTACGCTGCAGCATATCCACATCAATTCGCTCAATAGCAGCTGTGATTCTTGCTTTTAAATCATCAATATCTGTCACCCGCATACATTTCTAAAAAACTTGTCAAAACGTGGTATCAGAAAAACCTTAATGAGATTCTCTGTAAAATGGGACAAACTGGAATTTCTACACTTCACGGTTGACTTTTAATAACAGCCAAAAATTGTACAGATAATTCTCGGACACCCTGTATATACACAAAGTAGTGGAATGCTGCCAGAAATGTTCAAATTAGGAAGCGATTTTTTGCCCTCGCTGTGGACCCTGAACAATTAATTCAAGGGACATCAAATTCTGAGTGAACATTGACAGTAGCCCGTTGACAACTTTTGCAGGTATTCCAATTCGACATTTCAAAAATTTTTTTTGATATATATATATATATATATATATATATATATATATATATATATAACTCCTTAAATTTTTATAACGTGTCACGGTCAAATTTTAGGTCCGCTCTCGAACAATTAAACGCTCAGATACTGTATTAAAAATTTTTCGTTTTTACAGAAATTAAAAATACCTATGTACTGTTTGTGGAAGTTTCCACTTGGATATGGAGTACCGCAGCACACTTTTAAGGCATTTTACATTTATCTACAATAAACAAACTTTAATTAACGATGAATGCTTTGAATATGACTCAATTAGTTTTTAATTAACATCATCACGTTATCAACCTCACTTGGTCAGCCAGACTCTGTACTGAACGGACGCATTTCCTGAGCTCTCTGATATTGCTTTTACTTTTGCATATTGTTAATAATTTTACTTTTGGAAAGTTTTGAATTTTATATACTTGCCTTTATATTCACATTGTCATAGTTAAGTAATTGAATATTAGTGGTTTTTAGCGATTTAGAAGTTTTCATAGCGTGCCGTCTTAATTTAACTTAAACTTGTGACGGTTATAAACCACTTTTAACTGCGCGATGCCGTCGCAGAAAGCATCGTGTGTTAGGTGTGGGGAAAACCGGTGGTATTCGGATTTTAAAGATTATAATGGCGGTCCTATGGCGATTACCGAGAGATCAGTTTGTTTCTTTTGCCATTTAATGGAGGAAATAGTTGACATAAAACGCAGTGTACGTGAGGTAACGGAAAGTCTTGCAACGCTTGATGAGGGCAGGGGTAGGGCTACGGTTGACGAAAGCCGAACCAATACTAACGCTGAAGACGCTAGTAATTTGAAGGGTGAGGTGCGTAACCTAGTTTCTAGTTTAGGTAGCTTATTGGGAAGGTTGGATAGAGTTGAGGAAGGGGCTAAGGTTGGTCCAAGATTAGTAGATGGGGAGGGATTTAGAGAAGTTAAGGGTGGAGCTAGGCCGCGTACGTTAGGTGATAGGAATCCCACCTATCGAGGTTTCGAACCCTTTCGCCCATTTGGAAAGGGACGTGAATGAGGGGGAAACTATTTTAATTGGGGACTCTTTAGTGCGCCATATGGACACAGAGTTCGTTGAACGGCATCCAACCTAGAGGAGGTGGGTCTGTCTCCCAGGGGCCAGGGTTGACAGAGTTAGAGACGAAGTGGATACGATTGACGTTGCCTCCCGTCACTCGATGTTGGTGACGATGATAGGAGGCGACGATGGTAGGAGGCAACGACTCGTATAGGCCCGATACGAGAGTGCCTGACCTTTAGGAGAGATATAGGGGGTTAATTAGGTCCCTGAAGGCGAGGTCAGATAGGTCTTTAGCTCTAGATATTGCTCCTAGGCACGGTTTGGATCTTAGGATTACGTCAAAAACGATATTTTTTAATAATAAATTAGAGATTTGTGCTGAGGAAAATGTATCCTTCGTAAAGCTGTGGTCAGAATTCAGTGATCCTAGCATTTTTATAAAAGATGGGGGTGCATTTTAATGAAGTAGGTAATGCTAGGTTAGGTAGGTTAATTGACGAAAACGTACGAAAGCTGTATAGGACGAAGTCTTCTTTAAACGTTGTGGGTCCGGGGAACGCGGGCCCGACGTGAATAATAGTTTAAAACGCCCACCCGTGGTAAAAAATAACTTAAACGTCTTTTATTGTAACGCGCTTAGTATTAAAAATAAATTAAACGAATTTAAGGAGGTAATTTATTCCGGTAACTACAATGTAGTTGCTATCACTGAAACGTGGTTAAATACCGTGACTCGGGACTTGTTGGGGGAATTTGAGATACCAAGTTTTAAACTCTTTACTAATGATAGGTTACATAGGATTGGTGGCGGCGGTGGCGGCTATCGAGGTTTAGATTTTCCGGCAGCAATTAATGCGATATGCGTTGAAGTTAGGGGGCGTAGTATTAGTTTTAATTTTGTTGTTGTTTATAGACATCCCGTTCAACCCCTCGATACCGATACTAGATTTTACTCACTTCTTGGTAACTTTATTGACAATCGGAATAGTATAATTGTCGGAGACTTTAACTGCCCTAATGTTAATTACGAGACTTTTACTGGTAATGAGGAGGGTTTGAGATTGATTGAGTTCATGGAAGATAATTTTTTACGACAGATGGTTACCGAACCAACGCGCGGTGACAATATTTTAGATTTGGTGATGACGAACGGCGAAAATATAGTCGAAGGTTTAGAAGTAGGCGAGAGTTTAGGATGTAGTGATCATCAAATTCTTAGGTTTAAGTTATTGATAGAAAACACTAAGGATAGTAACGTAATAGAAGTCCCTGATTTTCGTAGGGCTAATTTTGATAGTTTTGCGGATAGGATGAGAGTAGTGGACTGGGATAACTTATTTATGGGTAATGACACAAATTTGCATTGGGAGGCGTTTAAAGAAAGTTTTATGAATATTAAAAGGGAGTTTATTCCTCGTAGGCCCAAGCGTACTAGAAATCATGGTAGGCCCAAGTGGTGGACTAGGGAAATAGGCGAGTTCATAAACGAGCGTAACAGAGCGTATAGACTTAATAAGCGCAGTGGCACGGCAGCTAACTTTAATAGATATATCGAGCTTCGACGTCAGGTTAAAAGATTAGTTAGGAATGCTAAGCGTAATTTAGAGATACTTATAGCTGCGGATAGTAAGCATAATCCAAAAGTTTTTTGAATACGTCAATAATCGTAAGCCAATGAAAGATAACATAGGCCCTCTAGTAGATGTTAACGGCGCTTTGGCTTCTGACGCTCAGGCGATGGCGGGTATTTTCAATAACTTTTTTGCGACAGTTTTTACCGTAGAAGACGTCAATAATGTTCCCGACGTGGACGATATCGTTCCATTTAGTAGCGACACTATTTTGGATGAAATAACTGTTTACGAGGGTGAAATTGCGCATTATATCGATAGGCTAAAAGTTAGCAAGGCTCCAGGCCCTGACGCTTTTTATCCCAGACATTTGAAAGAGTTGAAAGACGTTATCGTAGGCCCCTTAACGAAGATTTTTAATCAGTCACTCGAAACGGGGATTATTCCTGAAGACTTCAAATTAGCTAACGTCACGCCTATTTTTAAAAAAGGCGATCGCACAGTAGCTAGCAATTATAGGCCCATTAGCTTAACGTCAATTGTCGGTAAACTTTTGGAATTCGTAGTTAGGGATGGTATCATCGATCACTTAGAAATTCGAGATTTGATTAATAGTAGTCAGCATGGGTTTCGACGCCATAGATCTTGTTTAACTAATTTGTTAGAATTTTATAACGAAATAATGCGCGATTACGATAGGCATAGAGCGGCTGACGTTATTTATTTAGATTTTAAAAAGGCTCTCGATACAGTTCCGCATGGAAGATTAATTGCGAAGGTTAAAGCGCACAGTATACGCGGTCAGGTAGCTAACTGGTTAGAGGAATGGCTTCGTGCTAGGAGACAAAGGGTCGTTGTTAATGATAGTGAATCGGGGTGGTTGGATGTAGGTAGCGGTGTTCCTCAGGGTTCAGTGTTAGGCCCATTGCTATTCGTAATTTACACTAACGACATAGATGTAGGATTGACTTGTAATGTGTCAAAATTTGCGGACGATACTAAAATAGGCGGTAAGGTTGTTAACGAGGACGATAGAAATAGGCTCCAAGACGATGTAAATAGGATTATGGAGTGGACGGATAAGTGGCAGATTCAATTCAACGTAGACAACTGTAAAGTTTTGCATATAGGTTCTCGTAACAATAATTACATGTGCACGATGAATGATAGAGAGTTAGCGAGCGTTGACGAGGAAGTAGATTTAGGCGTACACGTATCTAAGGATTTAAAAGTTAGGAACCAGTGCCTGGAGTCTTGCGCAAAAGCTAATAGAATGTTAGGCTTCATAGCGCGTAATTTCGAATTTATATCGAAGAATATTATATTGCCCCTTTACAAGTCCCTAGTCAGGCCACATTTAGAATATGCCGTTCAGTTTTGGTGCCCGTATTTGCGTGAGGATATTGATAGGTTATAAAGGGTTCAGCGCCGTGCCACGAAACTAATTCCGTCATTGCGCAACAAGCCTTATGAAGATAGGATTAAAGAGTTAGACTTGGATTCACTTGAAATTAGGAGATTAAGGGGGGAGCTTATTGAAGTTTTCAAAATCGTTAATAAAATCGATAACGTAAATTTTGATAAACTGTTCACTTTCGATAATAGCAATATTCGTAATAATGAATTTAAGTTACGTGGCAAACGTTTCATTACTAATATCGCTAAAAACTTCTTTACGTTTAAAGTAATTGATAAATAAAATAATCTTCCCGCGTCAGTCGTGAACTCTACCAACGTTAATGTGTTTAAGAACCGTTTAGATAAGCATTTGAAAAATATTAACGTTGTTTAATATAATAATAAAACAATTAGTAACAGGAGCTCCTGGGGTTGGTGATCGGGGATTAGTCTGTTGACGACTAATGCCAGCTTGTGACATGCCAGCGTGTGATATGCCAGCAAAAAAAAAAAAATTAGACTAACACGAACTTAGATGTACCTCATTAGCGTAAGCTAACCCACTTTTTGTTCTTTCTACTTTTTTTCTCTTTATTTGCATGTCTGTAACTCTCTTCATTGCATGTCTGTAGTTTGCATGGTATGATAGTGTTTCAGTTAAGAATGTGTTGCATGGTTGTAATGTGTTCTTATTTTACTTCTTTCATCTTCCACCCCTTTCCGGCAGATTGGGCTGCATCCTCTACCTCCCTATGGAGTGGAGGACCGGTCTGCGACTGCTGGGGGTATGTGTTGCTTTGAGTTAAGAATGTTTCGTTCTTGAGTTAAAAATGTGTTGCATGATTTGTCACGCGTTCTTATTTTACATCTTTCACCCCTTTCCGGCAGAGTGGGCTGCATCCTCTACCTCCCTATGGAGTGGAGGACCGGTCTGTAACAGCTGGAAATATTCTCTTCGACTATTTTTCCGACTTGTCGGCAGTGGCCGGGGGATGATGATGGTTTCTTTCTTTTTTTCTGAATGAATTTTAGGTCACGAGTGATAGGTTTTGCTACTTACTTAACCCCATATTCTCTTCTTTTAACCCCTTACTTTCTTCTTTCTCTCGGGCTAACCTTAGAGTGGATCTTAGGGTCTTCGTTAGCCTTAGCTTCTGTAGATCTGTAGATCTACGATTGGCTGCAAAAATCGTCCCCGTCCGAGTTGCATGATTATAATATTACAATTTTAAGAATTTTAAATTAAATTCATATTCTTTTAAAAACAAGTTTTACACTTTGAAATTACATTATAAAAATTGCCCAATTTACCATCAGTTTAGAAACGTATATACCTATTTGGCTACTCACTGGTGGTTATAAGCTCAGGCAGTTTCATAAGGATAATCCCCTAGATTATAAGTTATATCTATACTATATAGAGTTATAGACCATGGTATGACTGTGCGTAATATTGTAGAGACCTTAAAATTTCCGGAAATCAACTGTTGGAAATATTGGACAAAAGTGGAAGATTGTGGAACATGCTCGTATGGAGCCCAGACCAGGAAAGCCAAAAATTATGGCAGACTGGGCGCGGTGAACGTTGAAACGTGTGGTGAAGAAAGAGGGGTTATGTGGCCTCAAATCCGCCCCCAAATCAGTCACTGAGCTTATTGGTCTTCCGGCAAGTGTAGCTAGTGTACGTTGGGAACTGCCTGAGAAGGAGAGAATGTTAGCTGCCTACAAACCATGAGTAACAAGTCCAGCTATACACACTTTGTATCCGATGGCAGAGCATGGTCGTGGCAACAGCTTGGAATACGTTTCGACGTTTCGATCGTCGGTGCATTATCCCGATCGTTGAGTAGAGCGGTGCAATTGTGATGGTGTAGGTATGTTTCTCATAGTTTGGCCATTAGCGTTTGTAAACGGTAGAATGACTTCCAGGGTGTACAGTATTGTTATCCTTTGAGCAGTAGTGAAATGCTATCATTGGTGGAATTTTATGGTGAGGACCTGTACCTGTACCAACATGACATTGTCCCTTGTCACAAAGTCCGAGTTGTAACCCAACCCGGTTAGAGTCAAATGATGTTGATAACCAATCATGGATTGCTCACATTCCTGAGCTCAGTCGAATTAAATGCCTTTGGGCTGAACTAGAGTGGCGCATCTGCAATAGACCAGAGAATGGATGAAGGCTAGCATCAAAGCCAAGGATGGTCCTACACCTTATTAAAGGCATTGTAAACAGTTATCATTCGGCTTATTTATGGTGTTCCAATATGTTTGGTAATATACATATATGCAAGGGTGGGCACCCGGGCCTCAAAAAGGACCGACGGTCCCGGTCCCGGTCCCGGTCCTTGCCTCAAACTGGACCGACGGTCCCGGTCACGGTCCTTTCTAAAGATAGGACCTAGGAACGACTCGGTCCTCGGTCCTTATATATAATATAAGTGAAAAATTTGATTAAAATGAAAAATAAAATTAAAGACACCGGAAATCTTTAATTTTATTAACGGAAATTATAATTAATACAATACCTAAATGATGAAAAAAGTTATAAAGTTAAATGCTTGAGTTTCCCTTCAAGAAGACTAGCATTTCAAAATGGCTGTCACTGAGCCCTGACCTTTTCGGCTTGAGGACGTCCTTCCCCAAAGAGAAGAGCCTCTCCACGGCGGCACTGGATGGTGCCAGGTGTTGAAACAAGTTTCAGTTCAGTCTCAATCTCTTTCTGAGTCTTCTGGAGGAAACGATCCATCTTCTTTAGAACTTCAAATAATCACTAAACACACTAAAATCACTAAAAAAGACCGTCCGGACCGGACCGTCCGGAATTGCTTAAAAATGGACCGTCGCTCCCATTTCGGTCCTCACTGAGAAAAGGACCGACTTTCCCGCTCACGGTCCTTAAAAAGGACCGAGTTCCTGGAATTCGGTCCTTTTGGAACTCGGTCCTGCCCACCTTTGCATATATGTATATATATATATATATATATACACACAGGGTGTTTCAGGAGGAAAGGTCAATACTTCGGGAGGTGATAGTATCGGTCATTGTGAGAAAAAAAGTTCATATGAACATGTGTCTAATTCTGATGGTTACGGAGATAGAGCTGTTTGAATCTACAAATACAAAAGCATTATTAATGGTAATCAAGAAAGAGAAACCAATTACTGTTTCTAACATCTAATGTTTAAACATTGGCATTTTGAATGATATCAGATACAGAAATGACAAATTTGTTACAGTTTACATTACGTTTTCGAAAAGCCCACCGTCAACCTCAATGCACTTTACAACTCGTGTGCGAAGATCGCGTGTTGTTTGTCTGAGTTGATCTTGACGTTCCTTTATGCGGGCAGCAGCATCCAAAATGCGCGCGAGCAATTTGTCTCGTGTATCCACCTTTCTTTTGTGAACTTGACTTTCCATCCACCCCTACAAACAATAATTTAACGGAGAGAGGGCTGGAGACCTTGGTGGCCATTGAATGGGACCACCGCGGCCGATCCATCGACCAGGGAAAGTTTGATTTAGGTATGGCATCACCAGACGGGTAGAATTTGGAGGAGCTCCGTCATGCTGAAAGTACATACCAGCGCGTGTAGCCAAAGGAACATCCTCCAATATTCCTGGCAATTCATTTTGCTGAAATTCTAGGCAACTTTGTCATGTAAGACGATTCTCTAAAGTAACAGGGCCAATCAGCTGATCATCGATGATACCGCACCACACATTGGCAGGGAAACGATGTTGAAAATTTGTTTCCACAGTGGCATTTGGATTTTCGTCTGACCACCGATGAGAGTTACGAGTGTTGTTGATACCGTCACGGGTGAAAGTAGTTTCATCGGTGAACAGTTTTAATTGAAGCAATCGGCGATTAGCATTTACCCAATGATAAAATTCCAGTCGCATGGCAGCGTCTCCTGGTTGAAGGTGTTGTACACGCTGTACATGATATGGATGCAAGCCTTCCTCACGTAATGTTCGCCATACTCTTGTGTGTGGTACACCGAGACGTATAGAAATTAATTCTTCGTGAGCTAGTAGTAGGACTACGCTCTACCAACTGAAGAATGTTTTCCACTTCATCCACATCTTGTTGACCTTCACGTTCAGATGAAACATGAGCGCTGGGAAGTGTACCAATCTCATGCAATGTGTTGAAAACCCTGGTAAACACTTCGATCCGGAATTCTGCGGTTCGGAAACCGCCGACGATATTCTGCAAAAGCAGCTGTTGCACTTCCATCACAAAAACCGTAGACATACACCATATCTGCATATTCGGCATGTGTGAAGGTGTGTGACATTCTTAACACTGCTTCAAACACCAAACAATGTTACTAGCAACAGTCAGCTGTCGATTGGCTTATGTTACATGCTTACATTACAGTTTACATGGTTCAAGGTTATAGGGGAGGGAAGGAGGAGGAAGAGCTGCGCACGCATCAGATTCAAACAGCTCTATCTCCGTAACCATTCAGAATTAGACACATGTTCATATGAACTTTTTTCTCACAGTGACCGATACTATCACCACCCGAAGTATTGACCTTTCCTCCTGAAACACCCTGTTTGTGTGTGTATATATACTGTATATACAGTATATGTTCGTTCTCTCTTCTCATCTTGCGCGGAATGTTCTCCTATACAAGCGTCGTTCTTTACGATATATATATATATATATATATATATATATGGGGCAATTTTGCGGTCGCTAACCCTTCGCCCCTCCTCCTGCATAGAATATATATATATACATATATATATATATGTGTATATATAACAGAACGCCTACTACTCCTTGCGCAGCAAAAGCCCCCAAAACAACCTTTGGGGGAACTTAGAGGAGCAAGTTTGTTACTAAAACCTTCCCTGGTTCTCCCTTAATGTGTATACTAAATTTTATGGAGATTACCCTATCCGTTTAGGCGTGAATAAACAAACGTAGAACATCAGACAGACATCCTCCTCATATATATATATATATATATATATATATATATATATATATATATATATATACATATATACACACACAGTGGTGTAGTGCTAAATAAAGAAGTGAGGGAACGCATTTTGAAAGGAGCGCGGCGAGCCCATACAGCTGGGGGTCCGGGGGCACTGTAAGCCCACCTGGAAATCTTTTGAAATCTGACCAATTTCAGGGATATTTTGAGGTCATATGCATTGGATATTAGGATATATTCCAAGGTTGAAGATGCAGTATTTCCAGTGTCATTAGATATACGACATCCAGTACGATCAATAAAAATAGCTAACAACTGGAATGATTAACTAAAAAAAGTTAACAACTGGTACGCCGTGGTGACTGTTTCACCAGATCTTTATAGGCTAGCATTGCCTCAGTCGAAGCTAAAAGAAATGAAGCAGTTAATGATTCTTTCTCATATTTCTTCTAGGGTGGGAATTAAAATTTCATGACGTTAGAGATTTGTAAGTTCGGATTTATTTGAAATAGTGAGGGAACGCCGTTCCGTCTACCAAAAAAGTAAGGGAACGCCGTTCCCACGCGTTCCCACAGCACTACACCACTGTACAGTATATATATATATATATATATATATGTATGTATATATATATATATATATATATATATATATATATATATATATATAAGTATTGTTAGCCGATTTAAAGCATACCTTTAATTATATTTTATAATCTAACGTTTGGTGAATAAATAAAAATATCCCTTTGTACTGTGTAATTTTTTGTTTATATCTGTAGGAAAGGTGATAAAACAGCAACCGTGATGAAGTGACTGCTGTAAAGAATGTATCAAAATATCTCTTCATACACATTATTTATACTGATAAAAAACTGTATTACCTAAATATTCCAGTTCACTTAAATATATATATATATATATATATATATATATATATATATATATATATATATATATATATATATATATATATGGTGTGTGTGTGTGTGTGTGTGTGTGTGTGTTTTCTTAAGTATTCTTACATATGACATAATTCTTTATTCGGAGGCTCCATTTTTTTAATGGTGTCGAACTCCTTCGGGAAATCATCAAACACAGAATTATGATAAAGGAGAGAGACTAAGTTCCAGGTTCCTCCCGAAGGGAAGGAGCAATCATGCACCACAATACACCATATAAATTTCTTTCATACTGCTACGCTTCGCTATAGCTTCGTTCTCTATTTTCGAGTGGAGATACCTCCTTAATTCATACTTTTCTTTAGTGGCTCCACCCTAATAGCTTAGAGAATACTCAGGGCATCTACTGTAAGTATATATATATATATGCACTAAAATCACAAAATAACACGTGATCTTATTAATAAGCAAACAACCACAGGGAAAAGGAAACACAAAGTCCGAGCGCTTTCGTGATATATTCACATTATCAAGGAGGAAAGCGCTCGGACTTTGTGTTTCCTTATATATATATATATATATATAAAGAGAAAGCTGTCATGATTTATGCTTCAAACATGTATAGATGCAATATACACAGTCTGCCAAAAAAAAAGGGTTCACTCTAAAAACATCCATGGAATCAACAGTTTTCAAACAACCAGTATGAAACTTATACACGTAAAAGATACATAAAACATCTACCCGTAAATCAAATTTCAGTTCGAAGATATCAAAAATAACGATTTATTAAGCATTTCTCTAATAATACTACAACTGATGCTCGACAAACTAATCAAGGATCTTTTATTTCCATTTTCACTTTTGTAAATTCTAATATACGATTTTTTTTTGCAGGGTTATAAAATATAGTGAATATGCCTCTTTCAGAGGAAGATAAGATTATAATTAAGCATTATAGACTAGAAAAGGGATATAGACGAACGAAACTACCCGCCGAATTCCCCACCAAAGGATGGACTCTTGGTGGTTTGGGACAACTTCTAAAGAAAATTGACGAGACTGGGGATATCAAAAGAAGAGAGGGAAGTGGGCGACCAAAAACTGTTCGCATACAAGACAATATTGACGACGTCGAAGAATGTATATTAAGTCAGGAAAACCATCTCGCATATCAAAAGCGTTACAATTATCAGAAACTAGTGTGAGACGCATGATTAAACAAGATCTTCAACTAAAACCTTTCAAAAGAGTGCATGGGCAAAAGATTATTCAAACTGATGAGCAGAAACGAGTTCGGAGATCAAACAAATCTTACGGCGAGTAACATTTGATAAACTTTCAAAGGCTTTTTTCACTGATGAAAAGGGATTCACTGTGTAGTAGGGTGGATCGATTTTACATTTTTTTCGATTTCCATATTCTAATAGAGACAAAAACTTGCGCATGCATGAGAAAATAGCCTCTGCAAAATCTTAGCTTGATAGGTAATCATCTTCTGCCCCCGGCAGAGCGATGAAAATCATATTTTAGTAGTCAAAAACGTATTTTTAAACCCTAGCCTAGAGTCATAAAATTTTGCGTGTGTGTTATTTCATGCCTAAGCAACGATATAAATGCTATGAGAAATATATAAATGCATTATTTAAGACAAAGAGCCGATCTGAAAATATGTATATTATACATATTTTCAGATCGGCTCTTTGTCTTAAATAATGCATTTATATATTTCCCATAGCATTTATATCGTTGCTTAGGCATGAAATAACACACACGCAAAATTTTATGACTCTAAGCTGGGGTTTAAAAATACGTTTTTGACTTCTAAAATATGATTTTCATCGCTCTGCCGGGGGCAGAAGATGATTACCTATTAAGCTAAGATTTTGCAGAGGCTATTTTCTCATGCATGCGCAAGTTTTTGTCTCTATTAGAATATGGAAATCGAAAAAAATGCAAAATCGATCCACCCTACTGTGTAGCCACCTCGGAACAGTCAAAATGACAGAGTTTACTCGCACGTCCAATGTAAGAATGAAATACCTGATAGCAGACTTTTTGCAACCAGAAGTCATTTCTCAGCTAGTGTCATGGTGTCAGTTGGCATATCAAAGTTAGGAAAAACATCCATTCATTTTATTGAGCCTGGTGTAAAAGTTAATGCCGAGTACTATCGAAATACTCTGCTGCGAAACATGCTTCCCGAAATGCAAAATCTAGCCAACAGTGGTTATTATCTTTTTCAGCAAGACGGAACAACTCCCACACAGCAATAGCAACTGTGGAATACTTAAAAAATAATGTCCCAGGATTACTTGAACTCCAAAATTGGCCACCTAACAGTTCTGACTTGAACCCTGTCGACTATGGAATCTGGGAAAATTTGGCACAAAGAGTTTACAGAAGCAGGGTGAGAAATGTTGATCACTCGCGTCAGCTTCTTGTGGAGAAGTGGGAAGAGATACCACAGGAGCAGATCGATCGAACCATTGATGAATTTCATCCAAGAGTGAAGAAAATTGTTGAAACAGAAGAGAAACACATTGAACAATTTTTTTTAATAGGAATTCCAAAAGAGTAAAATGTTAATTTGATTTCTTTTGTAAACTTAGGATTTAAGTTCTGTTTCGAAATTAAAAATCCGTTTTTTATTTTCATGTTTTTTTTAATGGAGGCATTTCCTATATTTTATAAATCGTATGATGTATTTTATAACTAAAATTAGAATAAAAATTTTATTACCAAAGTTTTACCGCCTTTGTGGACTCTCAGAATTAAAAAATGGAGCGATGTTCACCAACAAAATTTGTTAAACATAAACAAGCCTCATTAAATCATTAATTTTGAATATAATAATCTGAAAATTGGTGCACCGATATACTGTTTACATAGTTTTGCTCTGTATGAGTTTCATTATGATTGGTTAATAAATGTTGATTTCATGGCTGTTTTTAAAGTTAACCCTTTTTTTTAGCAGACGGTATATATATATATATACACATTTTAACTGCAAACAACACACAGTATAATTAATGTAAAGAACGACGCTTCTGTAGAAGAGCGTTCCGCACAAGATGAGGAGGGAGAACGAACAAATGAAAAATGAGGTACCACCCGGAAATCGAACCCGGGATCATCCGATTGCCGGTCAGATATGCTATCCACTACACCATGGACCTCGATCAATCAGAAGTCGTAATTCTCCTACATACGAGCAGAAGCCAATGCCCTGGGGGCACTTCCGCATGCCGTACATATATACATTTTAACTGCAAACAACACAGTATAATTAATGTAAAGAACGACGGTTGTGTAGAAGATATGTACGGCATGCGAAGGTGCCCCCTCAGGGCATTGGTTTCTGCTCGTATGTAGGAGAATTACGACTTCTGATTGATCGAGGTCCATGGTGTAGTGGATAGCATATCTGACCGGCAATCGGATGATCCCGGGTTCGATTCCCGGGTGGTACTTCATTTTTCATTTGTTCGTTCTCCCTCCTCATCTTGCGCGGAACGCTCTTCTACACAAGCGTCGTTCTTTACATATAATATATATATATATATATATATATATATATATATATATATATATACAGGGTGTCCCATAAGTCCGGCATCATAGGAAAAATAATAAAAAAGGCAAAACAAAAGCTTTTATTTACAGAACGTGCTCAATATGTCCACCATTGTTTTCAATACGCAAATTCAGACGTGATACCCAGTCAGCAAGCACACGGTGAATGATGTCAGGAATAATGGTGTTACATGCCCCAATAATGCGCTGCCGCAAATGTTCAACACTCCTAATTTTCTATGCGTATACCAGCGCTTTCAAGTGGCCCCAGAGATAAAAATCTAGTGGCGTGAGATCCGGGCTTCTAGCTGGCCATTCCACAGGCCCTCGAAGTCCTATCCAATGAACAGGGAATTGTTGGTACAGGTATTCCCTTACTTGGGTGCTGTAATGTGCAGGAGCGCCGTCTCTTGCTGGAACCATGTTGGAAATTTCCTTCTTCGTTCAAGACACTGGGAAATGCTTCTTCCTTGAGCATACGTAGGTAGGTGCCTCCAGTGACATGTTCATCGAAAAAGAGGGGGCCTATGATGCGATCCTTCCAAATGCCACACCATACCATCACCCGAGATGCACCTTGTTCCTTTGAAGAGGTATATCAGTGAGGGTTGTTTTGAGACCAGTAGCGGGTGTTCTGTCGATTTACCTCACCATTTCCATAAAAAACAGCCTCGTCACTGAACAGAATGGTGGACGGGAAATTGGCATCCCGAGCGTATGAATTATAGTTTGTAGAAATATAAAAATATGAATTTCTCCACGCGATTCTTTGCGGAATATTTATTTGCTTCACCTATAATTTGCTGTATTGGGTTCTATAGAGTATAGATGACATAAAGTGATATAAAAGAAAAATCAATTTTGCCCTGCTAGCGCATTTTTGAGAAAAAACAAAATGGCCGCTATTCAAACATATAAATGCTTATAACTTGAAAAATATTCATCCAATTAAAAGACACTATAGATTACAAAATGATTCAAAATAAAAAAATACATTAGAAAGTGCCCTTTTATAAATTATTTTCTCAATTTTAAATTTTATCAAAATTTACCTCGGTAAATGATATCACAAATAAATCACTTTTTTCTAAATAAATGAAAAATTCTTTGATGACCGAAGTATATTACTTTGATAATAGTTAATAACCTTATATAATTTTGAATATTCAAACTATAATCTACAACAACACTAATCAACGAGAGAAATTATTGACATTTTATTACCGCAATTGCAGAAACATAATCAATACACTTCCAAAAAGATCCCTTTTCAAAAATCGTGAAGTGTTTGCTTTTATGAAATTTTGGTGAATTATTTCAGTCTCTAATTAAAAGCTAATTGTCAAAAAGTGAAGTCATTTCTTTCTTGGTTTCCATACATGGCAGCAATGATCGAGACCTAATTCTTGCTCTTATAAATCCATCACGGGATTCTTGGGAATATGCAGATGAGGCCGCATCGGTGACACGTTTTATTGCCCTCTCGACACTTTGTGAATGAAGTGGATAATTGGGTAGGCACAGTTTTTTAACCCTAAGTGCATTGAGTTCAATATTTGTGAGCGCCAAAGTGAGGGGAGGTTCAGTCAGCATTTCTTTTGACCAGTAAATAATATCATCCCATGCGTTTGTGTTGAAATTTATCTCAGGAACCTTAAATTCTCTGATTTTGGACACATTTTCCGTCTTTGTTCTAATGTTCATGATGAAATCAACTGCTCTGTTTCGTTTTTATTCTAATGTATCTGATAACATTGCTATCAGAACATTTTCGCAATGAGCAAAATATGCGTTTCTACATCCTTTGGAAGATGAAATCTTTTAATTGCTCCAAATATGTGATGTGGTCCATTCCACATATATGGTCTACTCTTGATATCGAACCAGCTTGGTCCATAATTTGTAACAATGAAGAAAATTATTGAATAAAGAGCCAATGAAGGAGTTTTCTCTGCAATGTATAGGCGGCAGACACGATTTGCTAATGTTAGGCATCGAGAATGGCTCAGTGGGCCGGGTTTTGTATTTTCCAAATCTTTTAATACATTCCCACTTTTTAGAGCCACAATAATTTCGTACAAATACTGTTGATCTTGGCTAAGATCATCGGTAACCCCTTCTGATATGTGTTAAATCAATGCCTTCTCTAATTGGTTTGAAATTGACTGTAGGCATTTTTTCACATTCTTTCAGTGCTACTCTGATTTTTCCAGTGAAACATGTTGGACCTTTTGTTTTACCATCAAAATGTTCAAATAAGTGTCGAAGGGGAAGTTCATTTGTATGCAGCATACAAATGCTCCATTGTAACGGTTTCTTTAGTTTTTCTTCTATGAGGTGGATGATCCCACCCGTGGCACCTGTGTTGGTATTTGTACTGTCACATCCTATGAGACGAATGCTCTCATTAATAGCTGACTCTTGAAAGAAGGAGAACAAACTATCAGCTATATCTTGAGCTTTACCAGAAGAAGGAACTACATGGGTTAAATATTCATTTCCTGGCTCAGACACCAAAACATAGTGTTCCTCTCTAATGGAGTCTCCATACCATTTGTTTCCTTTCTTCACCTTCACCAAAGTCTTGTCCTTTCTTCCGTCAAAAAATATAGCAGATATGACAGCAGGATTAGCTTTACTCTCCATCACCAAACTTTTTCTCATTTTCTCTCTTTCCCGTCGGATTTTGTTCTTGTCAATCAAAAGCGTACTATCTTCTTTAGTGATTGCTCCATAATCAACTAAAGCAGCTGAAGCCAAAGCAGCTGCTGCTCGATCTGAAATTCCAAATCTATCGGCTTCCATCGCTACAGTAGGCAATGGAAGTCTCATTTGACCTTGAATGGCAACTGACTCATAGTCTGATTCATTCTGATGTGGGTCTAATTCATATTGTGTGGAAGTACTCTCTACATCTGAAAAACACTCTACTTCGGTTAAAATATGAGAGTCCTTCATTTCTCTTCTTCTTTTAACCATTCCTTCTTCTGTCCGCAGTTTCCTAGACTGCATTTTTTGAATTCTTTTTGTCATGGCTTTATCCCTATTTTCATTGTACGCGTCGATCGCTGATCCTGTACAAACAGAAGCTCTTCTTTTGGTACCTTCAGTTCTCTTCGACAGGTGCATCTTATGTGAACATCTTCGCAGCTCTTAGGACAGCCAAAGTTTTGATGGGAGATAAAAGGGCATTTACAGGCACTGATAACGAATAATTCTTCCAAGGTGTCATTAAAATTTTCTCTCATTTTGACACTACTTTTTGATCTACCAAGATCGTTTGCTTTGCCGATGAACCGCTTTAATTTGATATAAACTGATTTGTCAGCTATTGCAGGAATTGAAGCTTTTCTCCAAATACAGAGTATATCTTCAGTAATTTTGTTGAAAATATCAGAGTTATGTGAAGTCACTGAAGTGGCTTCTTTTAAAAGAACATGGTATTGGCCCACCTGTTCATTTGTTGGCAATGTTGTAAGAGGAAGCTCTTGTGCGGTTCCAAATATAAAATGTGGTTTTGATTGACTCCTTGTAGCTCTAATGTTTGAAAAAGAAGCCATATTTGTTACTAATTATCAGAAATTACCAATTCCAAATCCAACAAAAACCTGAAAAATAAAAAAAATTCATTAAACATCTGAAACATTTATATGAGGTAGAAAATGTGAAATACACAATTTTTGCTTCAGCAAACGTTTTTGTAAAAAGAATACTTTTCGAGTTATGAAGCGTGTAATGACTGGCTGGCGGCCATTTGGAGGGGGGGGGGGGGAATGGGGTACTTAGGATGAATTGAAAACTTTTTAATTCTCATATTCTTTTTTATTACCCTTCAATCCACCTTATTACCAGTGAAGCAATAGTTGAAAAATTTTTCACCCCACCCTAATATATATACCCTGTATATATATATATATATATATATATATATAATATATATATATATATACATAAATGAAAAATGAAAATGTTTATTGGCAGACTATAGTCCATATGACAAATATTATTAATACAATGACAGTTCATATACTAAGGATAGAAATATATACAATTGATTAGAAATAATACTGTAATGTCGAAGTTAAGTGGAGCTACAGACAGACGTTTTCGTACCAAGAAGTCCATAGCTTAGAGGATAAATGGCAGGACTCATGGATAGCTTGGATGATCGGGTTGGTTGATTTTTTAATTATTTGCATTAGACTGTGTTGAACACGTCTTGTTACCTCCGGGAAGCTCGGGACATTGCAGGTAGCAAACATTTGCGAAGCTGAGCATCTCGGGGGTCATTTATGTAAGAGTCTAAAAGACCTGTTGTACAGCAAATTTAGAGTTCTGCCAGAACCTTTTTTATAATTCACCCACAGTTGCTGTCCGTATATATTACTGCAGAAAGTACGAAAGAGAATGTCTTTAGCTTCACTTGTACAGAATCGAAAGTTCCTTATGGTCATATTCGCTTTAGCATACAGGCTTCGAGATTGTTTTCTTATATCCGAGTCATCACTCAAGGAGCTGGTAATAGTTTGACCCGAATACTTAAACTCTTGTACTTCCTCAATTACTTCACCATTCATTTTAAACCTTATATCAGCTGGCTGATTACAGCTTTTAGGATGAAATTGCATAACCTTAGTTTTTGTAACATTAAAAAGAATATCATGTTTCTGCGAATACACTTCGCAGACTTTTAGTAGCCGATCCAGACCTTTAACAGAGGGACTTATTAACACCATATCATCGGCATAAACTAAGTTATTTATCCTTGTTATCTATACAACATCCTACTGTTGCCTCATTAAGGGAAGCAATTAATCCGTCGATATATACATTAAACAGGATAGGGGAGAGCAAGGAGCCTTGTCTCACCCCGCAAGAATATATATATATATATATATATATATATATATATATATATATATATAGAGTCATTCGTTTACTTCAAACTTTATCGTGACAATCTATGATGATGAGCGTATTGCTCGAAACGTTGCGCATTAAAGAAGACTTTTCATGGCATTTACATTCCTCCTTGTCATTGAATTTCTCCTAAATATTATATATATATATATATATATATATATATATATATATATATATATATATATATTATATATATGTGTGTAATGCGATATATACACGAGTCTATTAAGTTATATTTTATTTATTTATTTTTTCATTGTTTACTCGTTTTTAGAAGAAAAAAATAACTAATGTTTTTACAGTGAAAAAATTTAATTGGTGTGTATATTTCGTATTGCAAATCCATTTATTTTTGTTCCTTTTGCTGCAGCCGCTCAGATACATTTCTCTCGAAGGATAAACCATGATATACTCATATATATATATATATGTGTGTGTGTGTGTGTGGTCATGGTATCGTATATGAAAAAAGTTGTGAATAAATTTTCAGTTGAAAACGTGAACTAAATTTGACTGCGATATATTAATTTAAAACAAAGCAATACATCTATCGTGTGTGTGTGTGTGTGTGTGTGTGTGTGTGTGTGTGTGTGTTCTTTTACCATTTTGGGTGTGTCTACTTTTGGCTTCCCTTGGCCGTTACTCGTTTCGTTTACTTTGGCGAGATATTGTATAGACACTCTTATTATCACTTAACCTTACCGAGCCTAGCCTAGCCTAGCCTAGCCTAGCCTAACCTAACCTAACCTGCAGTAATCGTGACCATATAAAATGTATTTTCAAAGAAATGTCGAAAGATCGACTTGGCTTCCTGCCTCCTAAGTAAGGAATACCTCCATTATCGATTGGATTTACACAGCATCAGGTATCATTAGCCACCAAATACTGCATGTACAAATATCTCTGATATGAATCTTGTACGAATAAACCTTAATTCAGGTACAGATTCGAAGTTGAAATTTTCAGCATGTAAACCACTGATGGACTTATTATTTGTTTGATGAGGTTATTTAATCTCCTTCGCAACATTTAAGATCATATGACGGAGGGGGACCAACATTTTCACGTGGGATCCGAACCACGGGTCGCTAAATTACCTGGACGTAGAGGACGGTCTCCCATCCAAATACTGCCCACACACAATATCGTTTAACTTCGCTGGTCAATGGTAAGCGGTGTTACGACACTTGTCACGACGTAGCCTGATGGGCTTACTACAATACTGTAGGCCTACTTATCAATCAGTCAGTGAATAAGACAGCATAGATGTATCAAAGGGATATTAAAAGCTTAACATATTTAACAACTTTAATAATATAATCAAGCAGCATAAATATTGGCCTCGCTTGAACAAACCTTTTTTGGGACTCTGGATGGCGTAGTCTGTAGGAGCGCTAACTCTGAAACCACGGGAACGTGGGTTCGAGTCCCACTTCCTTCTATTTTCCCACTTTCATGTTATTTCCCTTACCTACTTCAATCATTCACATTATTTTAAGAGAATTACAACTTATATTTGAACAGAATAGTTAAGCAATACTGTAGAAATTAATGTAAAATATCAATAACGAGGATCTACATTAGGGTGGAGCGAAAAATACTTTTTTCTAGTATGAAGTTCTAATAGTGATTAAAAGTTGCATTTAGTGGACCAAATATGCCTGCCAAAATATGAGTTCATTTGTTTAAAATTTTCAGCTGCCACCAGGGGGCTAAAGTTAACACAATTTTGTGTAAAAAGGAAAAAAATGCTTCTATTTTAGGTTTGTCAAACTATTATAAAATTTTATCTTAGAATTATCTAATAGATTGATTAAGATTCTTAAATGATAGGAAGTCGTTTTGTAAAAATGCCTTTTCATATGCTTAATATCTTCAGCTGCCACAAGAGAGCTGAAGTTAAAACAATTTAGAGTAACTGAGTCATGTTGAGACTAAACTGAATGTTGTTGGGGAGGGTTGTGGGGGAGGGTTTTGGTGTGAAGGAATTTCTTTCTGTGAGTCATTAGAACAGTGTGTTAACACTTGTCTTCTTAGGTAGTAGGCCTAGTCGCTCAGTTGATCGGAGAGTTTTTTAATATGATCGGAATATTATAAAACTTTATTTTAAAGTGATTTATATAGAGATAATATTGATTTTATTATAAAATGCTTGTTATAATGTATTATATAATTTTAGTTTATTTATATAATATATTATATATTTATGTAATATATTATATATACTTATAAAATATATTATATATATTAATTATATAATGTTTTGATGTTACAGGATATTTTGTGATTGTGAATTTTTCTTAAAAATATTATGGCATCAAATACTAAATATAAACATTTCACTAGAGAACATATGAAGTGTGCCATATTTGAAGTACCTTGTGAGATGAGTGATATGCAACTACCAACTTATAACTGCATTATGAAAGATTACCTGTTCACAAAACATTTAGTGAAGGAGCAGATGAATAACAAGGAGCCTTCATTTTCTGAAATAGCAGAGGCAGTTTCCAAAAAGGTAGAAAATATTTGGAAGAAGGCCTCTTTGCCAATAGTTTCACATACACGCGTTTTACAGATGATGCGAGTGTACCATGATAAATACAGGTCCTTATTAAAGCCATACAAGTCACGCAAGGATCAGCCTAAGTACAAAAATCAGCTTGAAGAATTTGAAAACTCTTCAAAATGCACTTTGTTTGACATCTGCACCTGCAAATGTAAGGAGTTTAGGAGATGCTCATGTGAAAAGAGTAAGAAAGTCCCTCCAAAAGAGCAGGATTTTTTAAATGACCAACGAACACGCAGAATAATGGTGATAGGAAGCATTGACATAGCACACACAAGACGATTACAAGCAAGAGAACATCGAAAGGAAATGGAAAAAGCACGTCTGGAATCCTCACAAACAACTAGTGCTGCTATAACCAATACGTCCAACTTACAAATCGAAACAGAGACAAGTGAACTTCAACAACTAGAAGAGATATCTGAAGATAATGAGGAAGATACAACCTCGACTCAATATGTAATATCAGAACAACAGATGCGTGAGCCACTGCCTTCATTAGCAATTACTTGTGATAGATTTAAAATGTCGGACAGAGCTGGGGCTGCTATTGCTTCTGCAGTATTGGCAGATCTTAAAATTGTTACTCCCGAAGACAAAGGGAATATTATAGACAGAAGTAAGCTAAGACGTGAAAGACAAAAACAGAGAAAGGAACTACAACAGATAGGAGAGCCAAAAACCATGCGGGGATTATACTTTGATGGCAGAAAGGATAAAACAATGATTCAAGTCCAGGAGAGTGATGGCTCTAACCACCAAAGAACCAAACGCGAAGAGCATATCAGCATAATATCTGAACCACACTCTCTGTACTTTGTACATGTGACACCTTCCAGTGGCAAAGCTAAATACATTTGCACAGCGCTAGTGAATTGCTTGAAAGAAAGGAATGTTGATATAGGGAACATCGTTGCAGTTGGCTGTGATTCGACAGTGGTTAACACTGGTAGTATTGGAGGCACAATAAGATTACTGGAAGAAGCCTTTAATAAGCCATTGCAGTGGCTGATATGCCTTTTACACCTTAATGAACTTCCATTGCGCCATCTATTTCATCACTTGGATGGTACCACTACTGGACCAAGAGCATTTTAAGGGGAAATTGGCCGAGCACTTTCAGACTGTGAAAAGCTTCCCATAGTTAACTTCAAACCCATTGAAATTCAAGAGGACATGTGTGAAATTGATGTAGATGACATAGTACCGACCAGAAATACCTTCTTGAAATTCACAAGGCTATATCAAGTGGAACATTCTCAAAGAGTCTTAGTCATAAGAGTCCAGGCAATATATCACATTCAAGGTGGCTCACCACAGCAAACAGGACTCTGCGGTTATATGCAAGCACAGAGAATCATTCAGGCAATTTACAAGAATTAGCTACTTTCATTGTTAGGGTATACGCACCAATGTGGTTTCAGATAAAGCGTAAACCATTATGCCAATATGGTGCTAAACATATGTGGCATATGATTGCAAGAAGCCAGTATCTCCGTGAAGAGCTTAGGAGAGTACATGACTCAGTCATTCAGCGAAATGCATATTACGCAAATCAAGAAAACATTCTCATTGCAATGATAGCTGATGAAAGGGAGCATGTGCGTCAGTTGGGATTTAGGCGTATCATAAAAGCAAGGGCATGCATTCAAGAAACAGATGTTATCAGGTATTTTAAGGTGCCAGAAATAAATTTTTATGTCAAAGACTATAGAGATCTCATTATGTGGCAAGATTTTCAGATAGCAGAACCACCGATAACCAAAGGAGTTTCTCTTGATGATATTGAATCATGCATCAAACATGGTACTACTCTTCATTCAGAATTATTTCAGTTTCCATGTCATACACAAGCCGTAGAGAGATGCGTCAAGCGGTTGGATTCGTGCTACATTAGAATCAAGGAAAAAACAGCCAAAATTTGACACAAAAGCAAATTACTAAATAGTCTTCAGCAAGAACCCTTTCTAGAGGGAGGTTGGTTGGGGAAAGGGTGGTAACTCAGCTAAGGCACGAAATAACGTTTCTTAACTGTCTCAAGCCAGTATAAAGGAGGAGAGACATCCTAATTTATTACTGTTCCCTTTTTCAAGTAAATACAGAATCATACTTAATTGTCATTTTTAAGTTAACTTCAGCCCTCTTGTGGCAGCTGAAGATATTAAGCATATGAAAAGGCATTTTTACAAAACGAATTCTTATCATTTAAGAATCTTAATCAAACTATTAGATAATTCTAAGATAAAATTTTATAATAGTTTGATAAACCTAAAATAGAAGCATTTTTTTCCTTTTTACCCAAAATTGTGTTAACTTTAGCCCCCTGGTGGCAGCTGAAAATATTAAACAAATGAACTCATATTTTGGCAGATATATATCGTCCACTAAATGCAACTTTTAATCTCTATTAGAACTTCATCCTAGAAAAAACGTATTTTTCGCTCCACCCTAATCTACATACAGTATAACTGGATATCCAACTAAAGAATAAAGAGCAACCTAAGTGGGTCGATTCCTGTTAGTAATTTGAAGTCACTTTATACACTCTCAAGAGTAGTAGTGTGAAACCAAAGTTAACATGTGATAACCACTCTAGGAAAGAACCAATCCGATACTTACTCAGTAAAAGAGATTTTATGTTCTATAATTTTCCAGTTTCCATGTAAACCCACCTTCCCCAAAAGCTGGACCCATTGTTTTTACTTGTTAATTGGTTCACAACTAACTCTGGCTAACGATTTTAATAGTCAGGGGGCTTAATCATATAATTGTTCAAATCATTCCAAAAGTGCCATTTTTGGACCACAGGTAGCTATGACCATACTAATTTGAATGTTTGCGGGAGCCAAGCTGGGCTCCCACTGTGGCGGCCATATTGGCCAAATCAAAATGGCCGCTGTCCAAAATGACATCCACTTGAGTACCAATACTAGTACAGGTTACATAGTTAACTTGATAAAAAATAAGAGTCAGCATCAACATCTTTTGCTATTAAACTTTAGTATATACGCAAGTACAATCTTCTTTATTCCTTTTACTCACAGTACTGCATCTCATGATAATGTCTATCCAATAGATGGCTGTTCACTGTAATAGTCGTCATTGTTCAGGCAGCCACCCTCACACTTGCAGAGTGTCGTACATCGAATTCCAGCACTATTGCATTTGCAATTCCCTCTGCAGGCTTTAGTGCATCCGCAATGAAGGAGAAGAGCACATGCCTTACTGGCATCAGCGAGAGTTGTCCAGAAAGGGAGCCATTGGTTGCTGAGCTTGTCATATTCCCATCCCCATTTATCAAAAGCAGGGAGTGTCTGATGGCATGTGGTTGACTGCTTCACACAAAACTTGCCTGCAACAATGACCTCTTGATATGCTGGAAGAGGGCAGCTTGGGTAGGTGGTATGCTGTCCAATGATCGACTGCCACTAGAAAACAGATGGTGCCTGGCTACGTTTACAGATGCTTGTCCACATGTTTTACTGTACATGAGCACAACAAACCTCTCAATGTGTTTCATTTCAGGAGATACTAGACTGAAGGACTCGGGGTCTTCAGTCAATTTGATCATGGTTTCAGTTAAGTTTGGTGTATTATTCCATGCAGTCCATGCTGTCTTCTTCCCACATCCAAGAAACTGAGACGTAGTGTCGCAGCCTGTTAGTGCATGGAACAGAGGTAGAGCCAGCGACTTTGATGGACCAAGCTGTGATTGAATGCTGTGCACTGGGATGTCTCGGTAATATTTGCCACTACCAAACCAATCCAGAGTTCTGTTAGGTCAAGCTGTTAAAAGAAAGCAATGGCAAGAACGACTATGTCACTGTCAACAGTGCGGATGAATGCTTTCTTGTGACCCTGAGATGATGCGTGAGCAAGATGCAGAATGATCCGCGTATCTGCCTCTGTGTGGTTGCATGGTTGGAGCCCTGATATATCAAATGCTTTATTGGAGAACACAGTTTCTAATTCAGTGCTGAGGAGGAGTTTTCCACCCATGTCAATCTTGATCAGCTGTTTACTGATAAAGACGAACAGTTCCTTCTTGTTTTCCACATTTTTCAAATATGACTGCCAGTCTCGTTTGGGAATGGGTGTGGTACCATCACTATCTGGATCAAGTCGAGTACGTGCTCCTGAACCACGCCGCTGCTGTGCAAGTGATTTCAGACTGTCTTCAGGATAGGTATCCCACACGGCATCGACGCGCTCAACTGTGTCAGTCATCTGTGCTTTAATGAAAGGTATGATGTGTAGAGATACATATTCAGCAAATGTTGATGCTCTACTTGGACGCACAATGTGGACGATGGCGGCCATGTCATACAACTGAACTGTCACTTGTTTAGCAGGATTGGCAGATCCAGTTGGTGCATTGACACATGCAAGAATGTCTGATTTATTTCTAGCTCTGAGTGAACCTCGGTCTGAGAGTGAAGGGGGCTGTCGCTGATTCTCGTATGTGAAAAATTCTGGCATATCCGCATCTGGACGTGATTGTAGAGACAGGAATAGCTGAGTAATGAGCACTGTGTTTTGCTTCTGTACCCCCACTTTGCTACTCTTCTTGCGTGGGTCTGGCCGATTGCTGAATGTGTACACATTGTTTTTCTTTATAGTGTTTGATATAGGAACTGTCCCTTTGTCCAGTCTAGTCTTTACATACTCCTCATGAAGGGCTTGGCCAACTTCCTGTATCTGTGACAGTGATGCTGCTACTTCATTCTCCATAACATCGTGTGTGTCAAGGGCTACAAGCTCCTGATTTGTGGCCAGGAAGGGGTTGCCCAGTTCAGACACCACCTTTGTGAATGACTTGACATCCTTCAAAAACCTAGACTGTAGCCCAAGTGCTGTTTCGTGGTGGCCAGTTGGTCCTTCTGTAAGTTTCTGAGCATTCTCAAACTCTTCTATCATTCTGACACATTCAGGACCTGCCAACATGTACAATGCTAATGCTTCTGTTTTGTCATAGAGGTCAGATGCTCCACCACAGCCCTGCAGTACTTTGTTCATCTGCTCATGAGATTGATCTTTCGCGATGAGGCTGAATGTACGAGCAGACTTTTGGACTGTAAAGTTCCCTTTGAGGTACTCTGCGTACACCTGTGGATGGCTTTCAGCAAGACCAACCATATCTCTGACATGAATCGGCAACCAGCGGGCATAGTTAACACACTAACAAGATCTTCATATCTGCAGGCCTGAAGAGACTAGAATGTGAAGAAGACCACCACCGCATAGACTTGCTTCAGAGGAATACAGGTATGCCAACACCTGCAAAAATAATAAAAAATAGATTAATAGTGGACAAAATGTCAGTAGAAATCCAATGTAAAAGTTAATATAGCTGTTACAACCACAAATCTAAGTGCAATAATTATGTATCATGATTCAATTGACATAAAATGTACATTTCTTATAAAATAATATCAAATTTGGATATATACGACCTGACGTATATCTTGAATTAAAAAACAAATATCAGAACTGGATTCTCTATACTCAAAAACATACAAAAAGTGTCATTATTTGCTGTTCTACTATGATTGGTTGTTATTTTATCGCCCAATGTCAGACCAGATGGCGGCCATCTTGGATTCGTCCATAATGGCCGCCACAGGGAGAGCCCATGTTGGCTCCCGCAAAAAAAATGAATGCTTATGGTCATATCTACCCCTGGTAAAAAAATGGTACTTTTGGAACAAAGGGAACAATCGGGGTGATTTTTTGGATTAAGCCCCCTGACTATAAGACGGTTATTTAGTCCTCAAACATGGATGAAAGTCTCGAGTTCATTAACAAAGTTGCAGTGAAAAATTTTGAGGGATGTTCATATTTTAATTATTTTCTTACGACTTTCGATTTTCGTTTAGCAAAGTTAGGAAAAGCTCTCGCTCTCGCTCTCGCTCTCTCTCTCTCTCTCTCTCTCTCTCTCTCTTCAACAAATCGTTGGAGATGGGACAGGTGCCTGGTGACTGGAGGGAAGCCAACGTGACCCCTATCTTTAAGAAAGGCGATCACGAAAGTCCAGGGAACTATCGTCCCATTAGTCTCACTTCAGTTGTAGGTAAATTATTAGAAGGGATAATAGCTGATAGGATCGTTGACCATTTGGATTCCTACAAGCTGCTTGGGGACTCCCAACATGGGTTTAGACAGCATAGGTCGTGTCTCACCAACTTCCTCGAGTTTTTCCACGTCATGTTGAGTGAGTATGATAAGAGTAGGGCGATTGATATACTTTATCTCGACTTTCAGAAAGCCTTTGATAAGGTACCTCACCGCCGGCTAATGGCGAAAGTGCGCGCGCTGGGTATCGGTGGTGAAATAGGTAGGTGGATTGAAAACTGGCTGAGGAATAGGCGGCAGAGGGTTGTAATTAAAGGGGCTAGTTCGGGTTGGGCTTCGGTCACTGGTGGGGTTCCTCAGGGTTCCGTTTTGGGGCCACTGCTGTTTATCATTTACATAAATGATATCGACGGTGGCATCGTCAGTCGGATCGCCAAATTCGATGATGACACCAAGCTTGGGGGCAATGTTGGGACGCCCGAAGCGATCGACGAACTGCGTGCAGACCTAGGTAGGATAGGAGAGTGGTCCGAAAAATGGCAAATGCCATTTAACTTGGGTAAATGCAAAGTGATGCACATTGGCTACGCCAATCCCAAGTCGGACTACTCGATGTTGGGTAGTAATATCGAGGTGACTGATTTAGAAAAGGACTTGGGTGTGCTAATTAGCAGCGACCTTTAGTTTACAAAACAGTGTGTAGAGGTGGAAAAGAAGGCCCAGAAACTGTTGGGTTATATCAGGAGGCAATTTCAGTTTCGGAACAAGGAGATTGTGCTCTCACTGTACAATTCCCTTGTTCGGCCGCACCTGGAGTATGCTGTGCAGTTCTGGTCGCCCACCCTCAGGAAAGATATTGAAAGGCTGGAGCGAGTGCAGGCGAGGGCCACAAAGTTAATCCCTTCCGTTAGGCATATGGGTTACAATCGACGGTTACGCGCCCTGAACTTGTTTTCGCTTGAAACTCGGAGGCTGCGCGGTCAACTGATCGAGGTTTTCAAGCTCTTACGCGGGTTAAACGATGTCGATTTTAGAAGTATGTTTAGTTTAAATGATAACCCAACTCGTAACAATGGTTGGAAGTTGGATTTGAAAAGGTTTAGGACTAGTGTGTGTGGGAATTACATTACGTATAAGATCTGTGACACATGGAACAGGTTACCTTCGGAAGTTGTGAACAGTTCCTCTGTGGATCAGTTCAAGAAAAGGTTAGACCAAATTTTGCACACTATTTGTGTGTGTAGAAAATTTTCCGTGGCACCCGTTGCCATTGGTACCTCCTCGGTATGGGCCGCAAGGCCTTTTGAGGTACTTCTTTTCCTTAACTCCTTGTAACTCTCTCTCTCTCTCTCTCTCTCTCTATATATATATATATAATGTTATAATGTTTCAGACCAACAGAGACCCTAGGATCCACTCATGGCTGGTCTACCTAACTGTGTTCGTAATCGTGTATTGTGTATGTCCTCCGTGGTGGCGGAGGGGACCTACAATTTTACGTGGGTTCCGAACCACAAGAACATAAGAAATTTATGTAAAAACTGCCGGTAATTTGGCAACGACCAATTTTTACGAAACTAAATAATTATCAATTTAAAACTAATTAATTATCGATTTAAAACTAAAGATAGAATCTCTGGATCCAGAGGATCAAGTCATAATAGACTACTATCCACAAATGTTACACTCTATATCTATTTATAACGGACATGCAAATATATCAGATCCAAAGAATCCAGTCAATTTCATTACGGTATCCATCAAGTCACGGTCCATATCGATTGCGGACCAAGTCAAAATTTACAACCATATACATTACAATATATACACTTACGAGGAAAAGTGTAGGTGTGGCTGTAAAGACTCTACAGTAATGTAGAAATGTGTGTGCACCCATTATGGGTCTCCCATTTAAAGGTGTTTGTGGGGCAAGTGAAGATCATGAGTTTTTCAATACCTCACAGTACTATGGGGGGCACCGCTCGGCAGAGGAATCTCTTTAAATGGGGTGTGTAAGGACAGAAAGTATCCCCTAACCCAAGACGCTGCCTCCCTATATCCCACAACACTTGTGTTGAGCTATGGGATCTATCCCCACAAAGCCTTAATTTTACTACCTTAAACTATACCCTTTCTATCAACATGCGCGTCTAATCGATTTTTAAACATGTTTATAGACGTGCTACTAATTACTTCTACCGGCAAACTATTCCAGCTATTTACTATTCTATGCGTAAAAAAGTTTTTCGCAACTGTTGTCTCGAACCTTCTACTTGTCAACTTACACCCGTTATTTCTAGTCCTATTATATTGAGATATTTCGAAAAAGCTATCTCTATCTACGTTATCAAACCCATTCATAATTTTGAAAACCTGGATTAGATCACCCCTTAACCTCCTAGTCTCGAGAGTAGTCAATTTTAACTCCTTAAGCATATATATATATAGTCATGCGGTTTGCTTCTACAAAGCTTCAATTTAATATTTAGGAGAAATCCAATGACAAGGAGGAATGTAAATGCCATGAAAAGTCTTCTTTAATGCGCAACGTTTCGAGCAATACGCTCATCATCAGGCTAGATAATAACAATATGAAATTAGAATCAATAAATAAATGTGAACAAGACAAAATAATTTCTATAAAACCTATTCATTAAAAGCAAATTTTAAAAAGACTAAAAGAAGAGGGTTAAATTCAAAGTTATAAAAATTTACATATAAAATTACAAGAAATTTTAAAGCTATTTTTAAATTACATATAGTAAATTTGAAATTAGTACACTGGAATAATTAACACTAATACAATGGAATAATTAACACTACGAACCTTTCAATGCTGGTTCCGAGGCACGAGTAATTTAAAACAAAACAAAACAGGAAACAAGCTATGGGTTGGGCGGTTGGAGAGTTATAAATTAGGGGAGGGGGGATTATAAAAAATTGGGGAGGGGGGAGGGTAGTTGGGGAGGGGGGATTATAAAAAATTTAGAGGGACAGCTGAGGAATCCACGTTTAGAGAAGGGGTCAATGTTTTAATATAAAGAGATTCCAAAATTCTAAGTGAGTAGGACAAGAATTACAACCGAGAATTTTAAAATTATCTAAAGTGACATCAGTTTTACATTTTATACTATGTTCCCGAATACTGGAGGCTTCTTTTTTATTTAAAATTTTACCTGTTTCTGCAACTTATTCCCATATGCGAATAAAATCTAGCCCTGAGGGAGCGCACGGCGGAAAATGCTTATACTATAAATAACTCTTATGAATTTCAAAAAGATCTTCTTAGTAAGAATTTCGATACAAAAAAGTTTTTTGTCAGTTTTGATGTAAAGTCGCTTTTCACGAATGTACCTGTATCAGAAACTATTGCCATTATTTTAGATAGGGTTTTTAGCTCTGATGATAGTTTTCATGGTTTTTCATGGTCTTATTTTAAGGAACTTTTAGAATTGTTTTTTAAGCAATGTTATTTTACTTTCAATAATAAGGTTTACCAACAAATTGATGGTGTTGGGATGGGATCACCCGTCGGACCTTTATCAGCTGATTTTTTTATGACTCATTTAGAAAGTGTAATTTTTAGACAATCTCCCACCCATTATAAACCAATTTTCTATCGACGCTTCGTTGATGACTCGATAGCTGTTTTTGATAATGCTGTACAAGCGCAACAATTTTTTAACTTCTTAAATTCTCTGCACCCCAATATAACTTATACAATGGAAACTGAGAAAAATGGCTCCCTTCCCTTTTTAGATATTTTAATTTCGAAAAAAGGTGATTCTATTACTACATCAGTTTACAGGAAACCCACTTTTACTGGTTTGGGCATGAATTTCTTTAGTTTTACTGATTTTAACTATAAGATGTCGTGTATTAAAACTCTCTTGTTCAGAGGATATAATTTGACCTCTAGTTTTACCTTACTAAACGATGAATTTAATAATTTAAGATCATATTTTACCAATAATAGTTTTCCTGTTCAATATGTAGATAAACTAATAAGATCTTTCTTAAATAATGTTTATAGCCCTCAACTTTCCTGTATTTCAGTGCCTAAAGATATAAAATATTTCTTGGTACCTGAAATGGGTCCCATGAATAAAGAATTTAAACTTAAATTTACAAAGTTGTTAAGAAAATTTTTTTATCATACTGATTTTCGCATTATATTTATTAACAAAATGTCTTTAGGTAGCTTTTTCTCAGCGAAGGATCGAACTCCTGATTCGTTGCGTAGCGGTGTTGTATATTTATTTACCTGCCCAAGGTGTCTCTTGGTACTTATATTGGCAGCACCGTGCGCTCCCTCAGGGCTAGATTTTATTCGCATATGGGAATAAGTTGCCGAACAGGTAAAATTTTAAATAAAAAAGAAGCCTCCAGTATTCGGGAACATAGTATAAAATGTAAAACTGATGTCACTTTAGATAATTTTAAAATTCTCGGTTGTAATTCTTGTCCTAACTCACTTAGAATTTTGGAATCTCTTTATATTAAAACATTGACCCCTTCTCTAAACGTGGATTCCTCAGCTGTCCCCTAAATTTTTTATAATCCCCCTCCCCAACTCCCCTCCCCCCTCCCCAATTTTTATAATCCCCCTCCCCTAACTTATACTCTCCAACCGCCCAACCCATAGCTTGTTTCCTGTTTTGTTTTTTTTAAATTACTCGTGCCTCGGAACCAGCATTGAAAGGTTCGTAGTGTTAATTATTCCATTGTATTAGTGTTAATTATTCCAGTGTACTAATTTCAAATTTACTATATGTAATTTAAAAATAGCTTTTAAATTTCTTGTAATTTTATATGTAAATTTTTATAACTTTGAATTTAACCCTCTTCTTTTAGTCTTTTTAAAATTTGCTTTTAATGAATAGGTTTTATAGAAATTATTTTGTCTTGTTCACATTTATTTATTGATTCTAATTTCATAGTTATTATCTAGCCTGATGATGAGCGTATTGCTCGAAACGTTGCGCATTAAAGAAGACTTTTCATGGCATTTACATTCCTCCTTGTCATTGGATTTC
This sequence comes from Bathynomus jamesi, assembly GCA_023014485.1. NCBI lineage: Eukaryota > Metazoa > Arthropoda > Malacostraca > Isopoda > Cirolanidae > Bathynomus > Bathynomus jamesi. The sequence goes on along the minus strand of JAJOZX010000877.1, from coordinate 547,005 downwards.
TCATATATATATATATATATATATATATATATAATATATATATATATATAGTGTACCAAAAATATTTCCCCGTTTTTATTTGCCCGTTATTTTATAGTGGATATTTATTTTATAATTGTGGTTTCTTCTTCAGAAAAGTAACAGACTGGGTTTTTTATTCCGCATATACAGTATCTGTAAATTTCTAATTTTTCATTAATTAATAACTGATAAATATTTTATATTAAGACCGTTCTTTCACCATTTCATACATAAAGCAATAACTTTTCCTAAATTCTATAAAATTGGGAAAAGACGATACTGCTACCAATAGACTATAGCCTAATAAGGCCATGAAAGGCCTTACAAGTCTTGACTAAGCCTTCTTGAGGACCTAGTCTATATGGAACAATATGGATGAACTCTCAAACAGTGATAGGGCCGGGTAAGAGGTGGAAAGAGGACCAAAACGTGTACCAAAACGAGTACCAGTACGATTAAGAGTACCGTATTTTTTGAGTGGTCGAGTACGGTTTTTTTAGTGTTCGAGTACGAATACGCGTGTAAGAGTGTGGTTTCAAACTTTAATTGGTGCTTGTCTACAACTTGTAGCCAAGCACCAGTTAACCCATTAGGTGTCAATGACTCCCTGAGGAGTCATTTATGTTTGTCCCTCTGGTGGGCACCTAAAATATTATTTTATCTATTTTGTGGTCATATCCTATTTGTATTTGTACAATTTACTCACTTAGATCCTAAATTGGTCATTGCAAAATTCTTAAGTGGTTCATTAGTGACGTCGAAGTGGTCATTTCAGTAACTTTGTTTAAAAATCTACAGGGCATCACCTTCTGCCTAATAATAATAATAACAAAAACTAAAATTGCTGAATTTTCTATACAGTATAAACTATTCATTTAGAGGTATGAAGAGGCAACGAGGTTATTATAAAAAATATTTGGGTTAATATTCGTTTTAATGCTCCCTTCGTTTTCGATAGGAGACATTCTATGACAATTTAACATATAAATTTGTATTCAGGACACCTTGAAATCTCAGGGAAACTGATAAAAATCAAGGAAATGTAATAATTATTTTTTACGAAAAAAAAAAATCTAGACGTCGATAAACCAATCATTACAAGCCATTAACCCAGTGTTTATCTCTTTCCTCGGTTAAAATTTTGCCGCTCTCCGTCCTTCTCCAGACCTCTAGCAGCATCGTTGCCAGGACCAAGAGGAAGAGGAGCTAGACCCCCAACAGAAGTTAGCACTGACAACATAAAGCACTATCCATCATCACTCACTACCTCCAGGCGATGCATTTTATGCAAGAAAAACAGCAAAATTCAGTGCACAAAATGCGCTGTGACATTACATCTGAAGACTTGTTGGTAGCAATATCATGAGAAAAAATAATGCTATTTTTATTATTTTCTAATTAAGTATACCTTATTCATTGTCATTATGTTTTAATTTGTTCCTTTGTTGAAAGACTATAATAATTATGTTACAACCTTTATATCAATAAAAATTTTCATCAACATTTATAATTTCAAAGTCCCAATGACTCCCAAGGGAGTTTTATATATATATATATATATATATATATATATATATATACAGTATATATACATATACATATATATATATATATATATAAAATTATTAAAAATGAATATATTCATATCGAAGGTTGTATAACTATGCAATATAATGTTCAACATTAAATTTTAAGAAAATCGGACCCGATTAAAAGCATTTGGGACAAGCTGGGTTAAAGTGCTTGGCTTAAAGTGCTTGGCTTAAAGTGCTTGGTTAAAGTGCTTGGCTACAACTTGTAGCCAAGCACCAGTTAGAGTTTGAAACCACTCTCTTACACGCGTACTCGTATTCGAATAATAAAAAAACCGTACTCTACCACTCAAAAAATACGGTACTCTTAATCGTAGTGGTACTCGTTTTGGTACTCTTTCCACCTCTAGGTCACTGATACCACGTTTGCAGCTGGAACAGAAAATCAAGATCGTTGAGTGGTTTCATGTGGTAAATTCCGTGACACATGTGCAGAGGAACATTTGCAGAGAATATGGATGCAAAGTTCCACCGATAAATGACAATATCACGAACTGTTAAAAAAATTCAAACAAAAGGAAATGCAAGCAATCAACATAAGGGTAATCGTGGTAGGAGATGATCCACAAGAACTGTGCAACACGTTAATGTGGTTCATGAAATTATTGCGCACAGTCCGCACGAGTCAATTCGACGTTTATCAGCAGAAGTAGGTATTTCACGAATATCTGTGCATCGTATTCTTCGTACTAAATTGAACCATTTTCCCTACAAAAATGATTCACAACCTTCACTGACTAATGTTCGAAAACGAATGAAATTCGCAGCATGGCTGTGAACAAAACTAGAAGATCCGAAGCTTTTGAAACACCTCTACTTCAATGACGAGTGCTATGCACAGTCTTCTGCAATAGTTCCGCTCCAACCTCTCCGAGATGTGACAACAACGCAGTCCCTCTTAAACCACTGTTCCCCACCCTCCCTCTCCAACTCCCCCTCTCAGGTGTTGTCAGAGTAATACTTTTATTTTTTGAAAACCAATAACAGAATAAATATATTGTTCATTGTAGTTTTGGTAATAATACAAGGACAACTATGTATTTTATTCATGCAGTATTCCTACGTTTAGGGAATAGAGTAGTTAGGTTATTTCACAATCGTGGGATATTTAAAAACTTTCAACCATAAGATTTTGATGTAGCTATGCTATAGTTAAAATGTAAGATAAGTTGTAGTATCGACTTTTCTATAGGCAATAACATTTCTGTTTAAAGCCCATGCATCATCAACAAATGATTATCCAGAAAAAGGTCTATCCATGGAGAGAAAATGATAACATAATTCAATTTTTTATTACAAAAATAAACATGAATTAAGTAAATTTAGAGATTTTCTTAAGAACATAAAAAACAATGTTCAAATTATCAGGAAGTGACACTTGTTCAAGTAAATAAATATACTGTATATTTAATGCATCACAACCATAACATAATTATACACAATTACTGAACACTTGGTCCATCCTTCATTATTATTAATGACCTCTCGTAGCCTATTTGGAACAGATACCATTATTTATTAATGATCTTTTAATTCGCACTTCCTGTCCTATTCACTCCAATGCTGATGATTCCACTCTTCACTTTTCCACCCGCTTCCCAAAGCATCCCTCACAGCAGTCACTTCATGATTCGCGTAGGACGGCTGTGGGACACCTGACCCTCTGATTGGGATTGGGAGTAGCTATCTCTGATTGGGATAGAGAAAAGCTTGTGGTTTTCAATGCCTCAAAAACTCAGTTCCTTCATCTGTCTACTCGTCACAATCTTCCACACACCTATCTCCTTACCTTCACCAACATACAGCTCAATCCTTCCTCTTCTCTTAACATTCTTGGGCCTTTGGCGTTTACTTTTCTCGTGAACTTTCCTGGAAAGACCATATATACTCTCTTTCTAAAACAGTTTCTAAGAGGTTAGGTGTGCTGTGCCGCTTCCGCGGTTTCTTCAACCCCACTTAGTTGCTGTCTCTGTATAGGGGTCTTGTTCGCCACTGTATGGAGTACGCTTCTAATGTATGGATTGGCTCAACCCACTCAGCCGTACTTGACCGGGTGGAATCAAAGGCTTTTCGTTTCATCAATTCCCAGCCTCTTACTGATTGTCTTCAATCTCTCTCGCTTCGCCGCAATGTTGCCTCACTCTCTCTTTACTATCACTATTATAACGGACATTGCTCTTCTGAACTCTCTAACTGTTTGCCTCCTCCTTTACGAGAGCACGCAGCACCAGACTTTCTACGCTTTCTCATTCCTTTTCTGTCCAATTCTCTAACGCAAAGTATAATCGGTATTTTCAATCTTTCGTCTACTCAACCGGTTAACTCTGGAACAATCTTCCTCACTCCATCTTTCCTCCTGTCTGTGACCCCTCATCTTTCAAATGCAGTGTCTAGGTATCTCGAAAACCCCGGACCTTGATTTTGGCTCTCTTCTTCTTCTATAGGGGGGTTGGGGCCGCTTTTGCGGGCATTTGCTCTTGGGCCCCTCCTTCCTACATAAAAAAGATGATTTGTGGGTTCATTCGGAAAATTTCCCACTCTGCCATGGTGTGTTCCAGCAGATGCCGAGATGTCCGCTCCTGTCCAGACTCCCAAGCGTTAACCACATTTGCTCACATATTTTCAATGGATTTTCGTTCACACCCCTTGGTGGGCCAGTTCAACAGCTCGATATCTCGTTGTTCCTGAAACCACTGTCTCATGATCCTGGCAGTATGAACAGGGCAGTTATTCTGTAATATACTGTATATGTTAACCCTCCGTCTATGGCCTTCGGTGGTTCGAAATTGACGGGGGGGTTCTGGTTAGGTGGCAGCAACGGATTTTCTCACTCTGGGGTAGCTGGTACCTTGTAGGGAATCGCAGTACTTTCTTTTATACTACACTCCGATTTCTTCTTGTAGTGGATCGGAGGATTCTGTGAAAACTTACTAAATTATCTGACGGTTCCCCAATTCTTCTTGTAGCGTATCAAGAAATTATTTATTCTATTTTAAAACTAAGTTCGCTGGAGAAAGCAGGGCTCAAAGGAGAAGACATGGAGATCCTATGACTGAATTTTACTGCTTCTAAAATATTCCAGGTAATTCTTCAGCCTCTAGATCAGATCAGAATAATCAAAATAATAACACTGGCCTGCGAATTCAAATTTTGTGCGAGTTGTTTCAATGAAAATGAGTGATTCTAGGTAATAAAGGCATGCTCTTTTCAGCTTTATATTTAGTTTTTACCTATCACATCTAGATATTCCACAATCATACGTAACGTATAGACAAGAAAATGTTACCAACTGGATAAGAGAACAGACGAGTCATATGGCATATGTTATTCAATTCAGACATTTTGCGATAGTAATGCATGCCCAGAAACACATATTACACACACACACATACTCACATTATTACTACATACATACACCAATATATATAATACATGTAGAATCGGATTTAAGTAAGATACAGTATATTTATATGTAAAAATTGTGAATGACTGAACCAACCAAAGGTCCAACCATTCATCAACAGTAACGCATTGAATTTATTAGAGTAGTCAGTAGCCAAAGAAACTTCCTCTTCGTCGATTTTCTCTTGTGTACTGATTTCGGTACATCCCTCTTTAAACTCCAGCAATAGTCTGTCATCATTCGAACATCCCATCTTCCCTCATACCTCCATTCTATTTCTGAAATATCCAGGTGAAATCTTTCTCCGTGTTCCTCGCTTATCCCGCCTAAGTTTTCAGGAAAAAAAATCAAGATGAGAGTCTAGGTACTCTAGGAAGTGTATCTTAACATTCGTGTTATATCCCAGCAGACGATATTTTCGGATCATGTCTTTAACTATTTCTTTGTAGTCATCAGATTTCCTGTTACCAAGGACGTTGTTAACAACAGCCTTAAAAGCTAGCCAAGCACATTTTTCATGACCTGTCAATGCATCTTCAAATGCTGGATCGCCTAAGAGTTGCTTTATTTGAGGACCGACGAACACTCCTTCCTTCAGCTTAGCATGACTAATTTGACATGAAAATTTGTGTCCAGATCCTTCTTTGTTGAGACCTTTGACGAAATTTTTCATTAATCCAAGCTTTATATGGGGTGGAGGTAACAGTATCTTGTTACGATCTACCAGTGGATTAGTAATGATGTTTGCTTGTCTTGGAATAATCTGTTTTCTCTGAGGCCATTCTTTCCTTACATAGTGTTTCTCCCTGTTTCTGCTATTCCACAAACATATAAAGCATGAGTCTTTTGTAAAGCCAGCCTGTTGGCCTAGAAGAAGGCAGATCACCTTAAGATCACCACAAACAAACCATTTGTGTTCTTCACAGTTTATCTTGTTTAAAAGAAATGAAAGATTTCCATGAGTCTCTCTCAAATGAACTGAATGCCCTATAGACAGAGAAACAACTTTGTTTTCATTATGCAGTAAGACAGCTTTCAAACTTCGCTTTGAGGAGTCAATAAATAGGCGCCAGTCACATGGTTGGTAGTGTTTGCCCATCGCCTTTACCAGACCTACTATATCACTGCAGTATACCAGTGATCCTTCAGTCGAGAAAAATTGATGAAATCTTTTTCACGATGTAGAATGTTGTCGAAGGAGCGAGTAAATTTCATTCTTTAAGCCTTGATCTCAGAAGTTCTGCCGAATCTTTCGGTAATGCTAAATCTCTCACTAGGTCATTGAAATCACTCTGACTTATCAATTTTGGTGACTGATTTTCGGCCACAGTATATTCTTCGTCATGTTCATTTGAACATGACTCTGCTGTTATTGAGATGTTATCTACATCTGAATCAAAATTTTCAAAATCAAGAGGCGGCTTCGGCACAGGAATTTTACTTCAATGTGTCACAGGGAGGATGGCTGGTGGAATACTCGTTTATGTGATGTGCCTCTTATTTTTATTATTATATCCAGCCACGTTTGTCATGCAGTAGTAGCAATCGTCGTAGTGATTTCTCGGTTCTCTCCAAATCATGGGGATTCTGAAAGGCATTTCCTTCTTCCCACAAGCCCGTCGCCGATCTTACAGTCAAAGTAGGCGTGGTAATGCTTTCGTACTTGTACGGTGATTTCTCGCCTTTATTTAGAAGGAGTAAATTGTTCGCATATATAACAGAATGAATTAGGTGTATTATTACAAACTCTCGCCATATTTAATTCAAATCTGAAACAAAGAAAATGTACATTAGTTCAATTTTGAAATTAGACCAGATGCTTACGCATATGAAACTCATAGCAAACCAACCATAATTGGAAATATAGATGCTCTTTTAGTCATATGAAAGAGGTACATTCCTAAAGAAATAGAAGCGTTTGGGTAGAATAACCTACGTCACATTCCTGGCAATCCTGACGTGCCAGCAACAAATTATGCATTGCATCTTAATTCACATACCATGCGCTTTACTAGAATACATAATTTTCTAAATAAATTATACAGCGCAGGGTAGTGTAATTTCAAAAATTACAAGAGTTTATATACTAATAATTTGGTGACATCATTATTAGTTAATAATGACCTGTTTTCTTTTTTATTCTCAATAGACTGAATTTTTTTTGGCAAAATATTTGAAGATAAAGGTAACTTTTTGGCTGCAGCAGCAAACTGAGAGATAAGCAAGATATTTGAAGATGAAGTCATATTTTTCTTTTAAATAGCATATTGACAGATCTATTATCATAATATGCAGAATTGACTAAAATGAAAATTGAAATATACATTTTATTACGGATTAAAATTAAACATGCATATGAGCCCAAATTAAATGCTTAAAATTTAAAATTAAGTGTTAATTTATTGTTTTGGCAAGTTATGACTTCATATTTTACAACAAGAGAGAATGTATAAAAAAGTGAACATTACAGAATTTAACACAATTACATGATTAAGCTTAATCTAAAAAATAATAAGGTAATTTAAAAAAGAAATAATTCATCAATTAGCAAAAATAAAATAAAGAAAATATAAATTTTTTCCAAACTTGCATTTTATATACATTTAGTGTCACTGAGTTTAGACTATATATACAAAAATGAATGTTAGAATTATTCATTTTACATATACATTAATAAATATTATTGGTACTTTCCTGTTAACTGGAATACCCTAAAAAAAGTTTTACTGTTTGTTATGTATTTTTGCTCTCGTCATTTTCGTTTAAACTAACGAAAATATCACAACTTAACCTAACCAATCATCAAGGGCGTACAGTTGACCTAACCGGGCATTCAATTGACCTAATCTGGCATTGAATTAACCTAACAGGTTAATATAACGGAAAATGCCCGGTTAGGTCAACTGTACGCCCTTGATGATTGGTTAGGTTAAATTGTGATATTTTCGTTAGTTTAAACCAGTGGTTCCCAACCGGTTTTGGCTCATGGCCCCCTTAGGAACCTTATTTTTTCCTGTGGCCCCCATAAGCATTATTTTCAGTAGGTAATATGCAGATTAACTCTATTTTGTAATATGCAGATTAACTCTATTTTACAAAATAACATTTTCCTGTGGCCCCCTTCAAATGTGCCATGGCCCCCAGGGAGCCATATGGCCCCCGGTTGGGAAACACTGGTTTAAACGAAAATGGCAAGAGCAAAAATACATAACAAACAGTAAAACTTTTTTTAGGGTATTCCCGTTAACAGGAAAGTACCATATTATTTAATATATTTCGTCGCTGGATTCAAATCACAGATTAAAATTAGATGCTATTCTAATCGTAATCTGACACGCCGAATTAGTGTCCTTCAAATTTTGGGATCATTCGTGATGCAATATTTTTTGTCATATCGTGATTCGATATTAACACTTACATACTGTAAAGTGTTGTATTTCTCTATATTATAATGATTAATATCGTCGTTTTTGGTGTATTATTTAAAAGAGAAACAAAATTATTGATATACACGAACATTTTCGGAAGCTGTTAATATATTTTTTAGTATTAAAGAGGAAGTTTTATACAGTGAGGGATAGCAAGAGGGAGAGTGGGAAAAGAAGACGGGGGAGGTGAGGGGGGGGGGTGGAGAAAGAGAGACTGCGTTGCCTCCACATCTCGGAGAGTTTGGAGCGGAACTATTGCAGGGGACTGTACATTGTACATCTCTCTTGGGAGATTAATAATCAAAACTTTCGTTACTGGGAAAGTCATGCTGGTGCTCCAATAGAGCTTCCCATCAACAGTTGAGCCGCTGTTGGGTGGTATGGTGCAGGAGGTCCTTAATTCTTTGAGAATGAAACTGGAAAAGCAGTAAAGGTAAAGCCTAATTGATATCGTCAGATACTAACTAATTAGTTTGTCCCGTAAAAAAAAACTAACTACCTTATCCCAGATTCACAGTGGTTTCAGCAGGATGCAGCACCTCCACACACTGCTTGTGAAACTCGCAACTTTTGGAAGCAGCATTTTTCCGAGCGACTGATCTCCCTTTATGAGCCAGTCGAATGGCCCCCGTACTCACCTGACTTCACACCTCAGCATTTTTCTGGGGTTACATAAAAATCAAGAACTATTCTACCAAGCCTAAGACACTTGAAGACCTAAAAACCAAAGTCTATGAGATAATCATCAACATCCCAGCTGAGCTATTTCCAAAAATTATATAAAACGTTTGTGTAAGGTTGAATATTGTGTTAGAAAAAACTGGCGATTGCAATGAACATGTTTAATTACGGTTACTAAAATCTTATGTTTTGGGTACCTGTTGCGTTTGTCTTTGTTTCTAAATCCCCTTTTTTTAGCTTTGAACATTTATTTAGAAATGGGGGCATTTTTTGGGACACCTGGTACATACACAGTGTGTATATATATATATGAGTTGTCAGTAACTCTATCGCGGATACACTCACACATATGTATATACTGTACTTACTTTATGGTACTTTATGAAGGTTTGAACGACAGTTCAAGTCGACCCCTCTGCAGGATCCCGCCTCTTTTGCAGGATTTGGTAGAGGAGGAATTGCTTTCCGATCTCCTCCTGCCCTCGTAGCCGGCCACGCATGGCTGGCCAGGGAATTTGCACAGGAACCTGGCCAGATGGTTCTTGAAATTATTCAGGATGGGGTGCTGGAGGTTCCTGAGTTCTTTGGTAAAGAAATTAAAATGTTTTGGGCCTCGTATTCTGGGGGTATTTTCCATCATTTTTATGGTCCCCCCTGTCCCATCGCAGCTGGGACAGTACAAAATCTGGTTCTTCTCTCATTTCATTGTGTATCTATTTTGTTTCTAAGATTAGGGACAGAGCCCTCGAGATTTTCCATTTGTATATTATTGTGTACCGCTCGCATTTTCTCTCCAGACAGTAGAGGTTTAGGGATTGTAGTCGAGACCAACAGTCTTCACTTTTCGCAATGTCTCGTTTTCTGTGTGGGTTTGTGAGTACTGAACAATACTCAATTATTAGTAGGACTAGACTCTTCCATAACTTTAGCATGACGTTTTCTTTTCTTCTATGGAAGCTCACTCAGATGATTCCCATTATTTTTCTAGCTGTTGTAATTTTAATGTTATAGTGCTCTTTGAGTTCTGCATCCGACGACATTATTACTCCAAGATCCCTGACTTCTGAGTTTAATGTTATCTGTTTGGCTTGCAGAGTTTTGTACCCTTTATTCTGTATCACCTTCTTATTACCACATCTTAGAAGTTGGAATTTTTTTTCGTTGAACTTCATATTGTTGTCTTCTGCCCACTTCAATAATGTTCCAATGTCATTTTGTAATTTTTCTACGTCACTTTCGTTTGATATTTCCTTGCATATCTTTGTGTCATCTGCGAAACATGATACATCTGTCATTAATATCTGCATCAATATCTGCAATCATGATTATGAATAGCAAAGGAGCTAATACTGTACTTGTGGGACAGAGCTCATTACTTTCGAGACTTCAGATTTAACTTACATTTACTACCGCTACAGTATTTCTGTTTTTGAGTTAGAAAATTAAATATCCAGCCTCCCAACTTTCCAGTAATTCTTGTACTCTTAAATGTGGGAGCTATAATTCCATAGTCACATTTATTGAAGGCTTTAGCAAAGTCAGTATATATTACATCTACTGTATGCTTTGTCCTCGACACAATGTTTCCAATATTTTCTCCTGGTGGTCTAATAGCTGTGATAGGTATGATCCTCCAACACTGAAGCCATGTTGGTTTGGATTGTATAAATTCTTTTCTTTTACGTGTAAGTAGTTTTGCCTCTAATTATACTTTCAAAGCACTTTACGTATAAGGTGGGAGGTGAGAGCTACTGGCCGATAATTCTGAGGCATTGCTCTGTTACCTCCTTTAATTAAGGGGGCAATGTTCGCGTTCTTTAATGGACGTAGAATTTATTCTCTGTCGAGTGATTTTCTCCATAGTAAGTATAGTGGCCTGGCAATACTCTCTTTACATTTCTTCAGAAACGTGGCACTCTATGTGTCTGGCTGTGGTGCAGAATTTTCTCGCATTTATAATAGAACCCTAATTACATCTCCTGCCGAGAACCATAAGTTTATTAATAGATTTGTGCCCGAACTTGTTCCTAGCTGATTTGTATCAATGTACAAAATCCATCTGGATTTTCTACTTTCTTCTCGGACTTGAGGTGCTAAACACAGTTTAATTGTTCCTGAAGCAGTTAGATTTTTTGCGGTTTGTTTTCGTTGCTTAAATAGTGTTCTGATTTTTCTCTCGAGCTTGCTACGTTTTCTTCTCTCTCTTTTCGCAACATGTTTCAGCAATAAACGTTTAGTTTCATTTTCTATTATACAGAGTATTTTTTCTGGAGTCTTCTCGTGAAGTACCAATTCCCGATTTGTTTTCTTTAAATCTTCATTTACACCTCCCCAATCTACTTTCTTTGAATTTATATTTAAGCCTTCAAATATTCCTTCTTACTCTCTGCGATTCGTTTTTGGACCTCTGATTGTTGACTTTAATTGCATATTGATTAGATCATGTTCGGAGAAACTTCTGTGCGTTACCTTTTATTTATTATTATCTCATTGTTATTTGTCAAAATTAAATCCAAAATGTTCTCTTTTCTAGTGGCTTCACAGATTTCCTGTGTAAGTGCACAATGTTCCATAATATCTAATAGTATTATTGCCTGAGTTCTATCATCTTTTGTAATGTTACCATGAAACTTCTCAACATATATAATTTTGTCATTTTTCTTCCATATTATGAATGGAAAATTAAAATCCCCACCAATTAAAATATTTGGTGCTAGAGTTTCAAATAATTGTAATGTGTTTTTTATTTCAATTGAAGCGTATTGGAATTCACTTGTTGTGCTCAGTGGTCTGTAGACGTTCACAGTGGTTACGTTAAGTTCTTTACCTCAAAAATAATAATTTCGACTGTGCTGTTTGATTTGCTTACCTTCACCTCACATGTGTACAGTATATGATCTTCACGTAGATGCAACACACTCCACCTTGCCTAGGAACTCTCTTCTGATCTGTGTATGTTGTAGTCCAGTATTGCTATTTCAGTATCCTGGATGCAGTTTTCACAGCCTTTTTCGCATTTTTATAAGTGTGTTTTTGTTATGCATATGATATCTACGTTTGTTTCCAGAGCTAAATTTTGCAAGTACTGTAATTTGCAGTTTGCATGATCAGTATAGAGACATTCCATATTTGTGTATGATAAATTTATAGGGTTTCTAATCTTCTTGCTCGGTTTTCCTAGGTAATTATCAACATTATATTTATATATATATATATATATATATATACACACCTTACCTTACAAAGGTCTCGCGCGATGATTCCTCATTTCGCGAAGGTCAAGCGTGTCGCCCCTCCTCTCGAGTTGGCCTGGTGAAGTAGTGAGTTCGTTCCTTGTGCTCTCCACCTCACATAGACAGGTACGCTCGGCTCATCGGGGATTGTTCTGAGCCAGGCGTCTAGTCTTCTTTTGAAGATGTCCACTGCAACTCCCTTCGTGTTTCTTAGGTCTTTGGGCAACTGATTAAACAGTTTTGGTCCTCTCACTACAAAACTATTTTCTTTCAGGGTTAAGGATGTTTCCTGTGTCGCCTTCAATTTGGGAATACGACACAGTCTACCGTTTCTACCTTCCACGTTGTTTGGGGAGTTATAGGGTTCAGAGTAAGATTAGGGACTAGTTTCTCCATTATTTTCCAAATGTAAATGATGGTGTATCGCTCTCTTCTCCTTTCCAGTGAATATAAGTCTAGTTCGCGTACCTTTCCCAGTAATTTAGGTCTTTGCACCCATTGATCTTGGCTGTGAATCTTCTCTGGATCCCTTCCAGCTGTCTAATGTCTTCTTTTTTTATATGGGGACGTTAGGACCGAGGAGTATTCCAATTTGGGTATGATCAGGGTTTTCAGTAGAGGAATCATTACATTCCTATCCCTTCGTTTAAAGGTTCTCAATATCTGTCCCGTTATTCTCTTTGCTGTTATCTTATTTTGTGTTTCAAATTTCGCATCATCTGTCATTACAACCCCTAAATCTTTTACTCTGGAATTTCTTTGAATTTCCTGTCCATTTGGTTGGGTATAATATTCCATGGATTTTAGGTCTTCTCTTTTTCCGTACTGTAATAGCTGAAATTTCTCGGTGTTAAACTTCATATTGTTGTCTTCCCTCCACTTGTAGATTCTGTTTATGTCGGTTTGTAGAGATCCTATATTTTCTGGGTTTCTTATTTTTCTACTGATCTTTGTGTCATCCACAAAGGATGTTACTGTGCTGTCTCTGGTAACGTCCTCATCTATGTCGGAGCTAATACTGTTCCTTGTGGTACTGAGCTGAGGACCTCTGATTCTGATGAAGATACTCACTAAGGAAATTATATATCCATTTCCCTACTTTTCCTGTTATTCCCATATATTTCAGTTTATGTATTATGATTCCATGGTCACACTTGTCGAACGCTTTAGCAAAGTCTGTGTATAGTTAGCCCTGTTCAAAAATCAACTTTTTCTTATTTTCATAGGTTTCTGTACTTTTTCCCATGCTTTTTGACCTGAAAAGGCCGAAAATCACAACCATTTTGACCTAGGTTGTTGGGAAGCATTGCCGCATGGAGCTTTAAGTTTTCTGCCTTGAAATCGGCCAAAAGCACCAGTTCCGGGGTCCCTTGAATCATGTTTTGCACTATAACTTTTTATCTAAACAAGATAGAGCAACAAAATAGGCACCAAATTAAAGTGTTTTTAATCCTCTTTCTAACTTATACAATTATGATAGTCTTGGAACAAGAAATGGCACATTGGTACATACAAAGATTTCAGAAATATCACAAAATTCGTTTTCTCACACTCAAGGCAGACAAGGCGCCTTATTCATGATACAAATTTGAGATTAACATTTTGTCACAAGTCTAATCGATCAAGAAGTGAAAGCATTACATGATGATTAATTTCATAATGACATTTACACAGTCAGTTGTTGAGAGTTTGTTTCTTGAAGCTGTCAAAGCGGCGTCGTTGAACTCCACAGCTTGAAGGAGATAGTCCCTTTGCTTGGCATCTGTTGTTATGACCTTTGCAAAGTCGCTCATCATCTTGACACCACGTTCAGCAATGTCATTCACCGCTTTCAGATTCTTAACATAGTCCAACGCTTTTCTGTAGTCCTCATTCTGTGGCCAAGACGTGACAGGTTCCAGAAGCCAGTCGGATCCAATGTTCAGTGTGTCCAGCAGGAAATGTGATTCTGGGCCAATGAGATCAACCAGGTTGGTCTTAGCTGTGACTCTCTGGAATAGAGGCTTTCCTGTTCTGAAGCTGTCTGGCTTCTCAGTGGCATGTAACTGGGCAGCAATGTCGTGCTTCAATGTGTCGTCGTGCTTCAATGTGTCACTCAATCTACTGCTGAACAGGGCAAATGGCACGACTTCCTGCGTCAGGTACCATTTGTGGTTTTCCATCTTATTAAGTACTGCATCAGCAAGCTCTGGGTCAGTTTTCTTGTACTTCAACATGTCCTGGATTAGACTTAGATCATTCACGGGAGCATCTGCAGCAGACATTGACATCATCCATACACGAGTGTAGAACAGCGCAAGGAAGGTGTTGAGTCTTTCCAGCTTTGATACAGTGTCTTCGTCGTACTCAAGTTGATCTGCAAACATCAGCATTTTCATGGAGTACAGGTTTCTGGCCATCCATCTGGCCTGATGAATGGCGCCTGGTCGACTCCAGTGAATACCTCGAGGAGGCGATCCTCCAAGAACAATGACTGTCAGTTCAGCCATTTCCCTGTAGTCGACTCTTGGAAGCCTTTCTGCTGTTAGAATGTCTTGGAGTATTTCTTCACTGTTCTTCTTCTTTTCCTTCAGCCATTTGCTGTTGATAGCCAGCATCTTTGGGTTTTCCTTGGACAAGTCCGTCCAAACATCCTTCAGATGCTCAAACCAGGGATTATCTGGCCCCTTCACCTTCCCAAACAGCTTCTCCCAAACTGCTCCTACTAGGATTTCCAGGATGTGATGTCGACAGGCCAGATAAAACACCTTTTTGTTCAGCATTTTCTCTAGCAGTTTGGCAGCTCTTCTGTGAACTCCACTGTTACTGGATGTAGTGTCAAAAACAAGGGCAGTAACATTATCCGTAAGTTCCCATTTCTCCAGTAAATCCATTGAAGCCTCAGCCTGAGCTGTGCCAGAAGAATTGTCGATGACAGGTACTCCCAATAACTTTCCTTCAGTGTATGAAGGTGGACCAGACACTAGCACAGCTAAAGTCTCTGAGGTACTTCCAGGTTCACTGCCCAAGACATCTTTGAGCAACTTTCCATCCCAGTGTAAGGCAGCGTACTGTGGGGGTTTTTCACAAAACTTGGACATGTGACTCTGGCTGATATTATACCTGGACAGCATTCTGTTGCGACGTGTTGTTGAGGTGGAGATGACGAAGTTATCCAGATCAGCCCCTCCAGCTTTCAAGGTGGAAGAAACCATGGCAGTAACTTGATTGTCTGATAAACCAAGACGATCAGCTGTATTGCAGATGACATCACATTCCATGACCTTCCTTGGAAACGTCAAAGTCACACTAGTCACAGTGTCTTGATGGTGAGAACATCCAGGACGAGGCTGATGGTAATCCATGTCCTCTGTGTTAGCGTCGTTGTCAGTTGAGTCACCCCAGGTAATGTCATCCACATGAACAACTGCCTCTTGTTCTGCTGCAGCTGTAAAATAGTACAACATGTTAAGACAGTAATTGTTAAGTACATGCTAAATATCGCAATGGAGTAAAACATAAACTTTTTGTAACGTTCAAAGTAATTAGTTTTACCTTGTTCTTGTCTATGCTGCAGTCTTTCATTCCTCGCTGCTTGCTGCAGGGATCTTCTCTCAAAAATCTTGTCATGACCAGACATATGACCTTTCCTCTCAGTCTTTTGGTCTTCGTAGAACCTGATATCCTCATCTTTCTTCTCTCTGGATAACAGTCTGTTGTTCTGTATTTCCTGGATTGCATCTGGAGCTCCTATATCGAACAGGCTGTCTAATTCCAGCACAAATGCTCCTCTTTTTCCTCCAGGGTTACTTGCTCTTCCTTTGCTTTTCACCAGAGCACGATGTTTCTCATGTAGTTTCATGAAGAGCTTCATTGCGTTGTACTTGGTCATTGTCTTGATCCTAGCCATCTGCCAGAATGGGATGATAGATTCAACTGTTTCATATGCAAGGTCTTGAACCATGGGCCTCCCTGCATTTTCCGGTAAATTCTGAAGATTAAGGAAATACTGGAACGCCTGTCTGTTGGTGGGAAGCTGGGAACCACTGATAAAAGCTGAAGGGTATCCAACCAGGAAAGTTTCAGTGAGAGATCTGGTAGATGGCCCAGTTGACACCTGCCTGTGGACAGTACGTGGAGGTTCTGAGATATCAACTGTGCGCCCACGGAGCTCCCTCAGCTCCTTGCTTAATGCCATTGTGAAGTTGTAACTTGTAGATGGTTTTCTAGATTCTGATTGAGTTTCTGTTGTTTCCTGAAAAATGATAGATAATTATTATTATTATTATTATTAATTATTATTATTATTATTATTAATTATTATTTATTTATTATTATTATTATTATTATTATTTATTAATTTTATGCTCTTTCATTTGATACCTAATTTGTTGCTCTATCTTGTTTAGATCAAAAGTTAAAGTGCAAAACATAATTCAAGGGACCCCGGAATTGGCGCTTTGGCCGATTTCAAGGCAGAAAATTTAAAGCTCCATGCGGCAATGCTTCACAACATCCTAGGTTAAAATAGTTGTGAATTTCGGCTTTTTCAGGTCAAAAAGCATGGGAAAATGTACAGAAACCTATGAAAATAAGAAAAAGTTGATTTTTGAACAGGCCTAGTGTATAGTAGTACATCATAAATTTCATTACTTTCAAGTGCATCAATAATGTTGTTGTATTGTTCCATTAGTTGTGATAGACATGATCTACCTGACCGAAACCCGTGTTGGTTATCATTGAATTTTTTCCGAGTTTCCAAAAAGTTATAGATTTTCTGTCTAACTATTCTTTCAAATATTTTAGTGAGATGAGATGTAAGCGACACTGGCCTATAGTTTTTGGCCTCAGATCGTTCTCCTCCTTTATATATTGGGACTATGTTTGCGCTCTTTAGGATGCCCGGTATTTCTCCCGTGTCTAGTGATCGTCTCCATATCCAGTATAGGGGCTCAGCGATTGCATTCTTGCAGTTTGTGATCAGTGTGGCATTCCATTTATCCGGTCCTGCCGCTGAGTGTGTTTTTAGTTTCCCTGTGGCTTGTGTAATATCATCCGTCGTAAAGTCGAAATCCGTTATACTTTCCCCTTGTGGTTCTTCTTCAAAGAACACGTTTCTATCGCATAGCAATTTGTCAGTTTTTGGGATACTGAAAGATGATTCGTACTGAGCTCTTAATATTTCAGATACTTCTGTTAGATCATCAGATAAAGCACTGTTCTCATTTTTTAAAGGTCCGATAGTCGTATGGGTTTTCGACTTTCTTTTTGCGAAATTATAGAAGTACTTTGAGTTAGCCTTTATCGCTTCTGTAGCGTCGTCGTCTTCTTTTTCTGTATGCTTCTCGATTAGTTCCTGTATGACGACATCGATACTTTGCAGTTTATCATTTAATATTTTTTTGATGTTGTCATCTTTACAATTACTTAATTCTGCAGTCACTCTTTTTCTCTTTCAAAACAATGCTCTCTTTTGTCTCTCGAACCTGCTTCTCTTTCCTCTTTGTTGTATCTTTGGGACATGTTTTTCCACAATTTCTAACGTCTTCTCCTCTAACGTCATTAGCATCTCCTCCGTTGTCTTCGCCTCGGAAATGGTTTTCCAATCTATTACTTCCATGCTGGATGTCACATCTTCCCAGTTTATAGCTTTGGAGTGAACATTAAAAATTTTGAATTTGCCTCTTTCCGTTGTGCGTGTTCTTTCCTTTCCTGTTGCCTTTATATTAATTGTTATTTCAATGATGTTTTGGTCCGATATCATAGTTGGGATATTTCTACATTATCAATTAGATTACTGTTGTTTGTGAATACCAAATCTAGGCAGTTGTTTTTTCTTGCGTTAAAATAAATTCATCAGCTAGAGCTAGTAGCATTTTTACCTGCTCCTGGTCTCATTGTGTGCCCCCTTGTCCTGGTGTATACATATATTTTTTCCTATCCTTTTATATTTCATGAATGGGAAATTAAAATCACCACAGAGAAAAATATTTTGGGTTGGAGAGTGTAAATCTTTTACCAAGTTTCTTACCTCTGTAATGGAATCTGAAAATTTTGAGGTTGGCTTGTTTGGGGGTCTATACATTACAATTAGTACCATATTTCATTTTTCAATTTTTGCTGCTACACATTCTACGTAGCTGTTTGAGGTACTTATAGCCATTTCTGCTATGTACCTTTCGTGTGTAAATAGCACATCCTCCTTTACGTCTCACTGATCTGTCGGCTCGGAGGATGTTATAGTTGTCAATTTGTATTTCTTTTTTGTCAATACAGGACTCACAATTTTCACAGCCTGGCAGTCCTTTAGATGAGTTTCCGTGAAGCATGTAAAGTCTGCTCCGGCTTCTTGCATGAGTCCTTTCAGGTATAAAACTTTGTTCGTGGAATGGTTTGATTTAAGTCCCTGAATGTTGGCTAGGATTATTTTTATTTTTTCTCTTTCGTTTTCGCATACAGGTGGTTCCGATTTGTTTTCTAATGGGGGTGCCGGTTTCGTTGCCTTGTGGTCCTCCGATAATTTACCTCTTTTTATCTTTGTCGGTACCTGTTGTCCCGATAACGCATGAAGTGCCTTTGTTCGTACCTTCTGTCCGGCTCTCGGATTCCTGTATTTGTCAGCTCGTTTTGTAATTGCTGGATAGTATTTAGCAGCTGAAATGTGTTGGCTGCGTCTAAAAAATTGGCACTCTTCTTTGATGTTCGTTTTTTTCTGTTCACTCGTTGCGTTCCTTTGAGGGTGATGGTACCGGCATTTTTTTCCGTATTTGCAACTCCCATATCTTGCATAAGTGTTGCAGACCGTAAGATCGTGGAACTTGCATTTCTTATCAAATTTGCAGTATCCACTTGTGTAATGCGTGTTGCATAATGTGGGATGTGCATATATGCATTGCTCATCCCGATATCTGCAGTTCCCTTTCGCGTAGTATTTACATACAATATTTTCTACGCTTCTACTTCTTTTCTTATTATTTTCAAAGTTCTTAATTTTGGCATTATCATTATTTTTCTTTGGCTGTTTATTTTCTACGTTTTTAGTTATCTTTTTATCATTTCGCTCGTTGGACCGTTTGGCTACTTCGCAACTTTTATTTATTTCTTTTCTTTCATCTATGTCTCCCTTCCGTTATTAAATTCCGTTATTCGTTATTAAATTGATGTTCGTTATTATGCTGTTATTTGTTATTTCGTCTTCTCTCTCACCCACTCGGTTTTTCGTTGGGACCATTCCGGACCCATGTGTCCCCATTATTTCATTATTTTTTGTAACTTTCGAGTCTGCTATCTCCATTTCTTTAAAGACTGCGAAAGAATTTACGGTCTGTGTACATGCGCCATATAGAAATTTGATTCCTACGACGTGTTTCGCGTTCGAGACAGTTATTTCCCTATCATTCCAATTCATGCAGATAGTCATTCAGTCGTTGACAGAAATCACATCTAATTGCCAAGTTTTCCGTTGTTACCAAATTGCACAAATTACAGATTAAGTGAGAATTTGAACCCATAGCCATGCTATTCCTTAATTAGCGTAAAAAGAAATACCCACACAAATTCTTTATGTATTTATTTTTATTTCTTTCCTTTCGATGGTCGAGGGTATTTCGAGGGTTTTCTGACCTTTGCGTTTTATGACCTTTTTCCTGCCTTGTTTCAAACTTTCTCGAATGCCAACCGTATTTCGTTTTGAATATATACGTTGAAACTGGTGATAAATTATGTAAACTGTATTGCACTTTCTTAATTTTAATTAATTTCACTTTGTAATTTATATGCACGGATTCACTGATACTTTATACACTTTCGGATGTAAACGGAATAAACCGCCGAGTAGATTATTCCCTTCTAATTTGGGTGTAAATAGAGAGAGCAAGACAGCACGTCCATTCACCACAGGGTACAAGCAACTATATATATATATATATATATATATATATATATATATATATATATATATATATATATATATATATATATATGGTAGATGAATGTTGTAAATGCGAAAAACCATTAAAGTATTTGCATAATATTTCCATAAAAGTCTTTGATACGAAAATCCCTTTTTAAAAGAAATTACTTTAATAACTAAGTGCAGTCTAGGCCCATTGAAAAGGCTTCGTGCTCAAGTATTATAATACAAACGAAATCGAATATGGAGGATAATTTCCTTCGATTTTTCCAAAAAGTTTTGAATATTTGGAATATATGCAAATGTATTTATGGCACTCAATCTCGTCATGTATTCTCCCTTTGCGTTCGAAATTTGAATATAATTTTTCATGTAAAATAACCAATTTGCAAAGAAAATTTTATGTCAAAAACTGATTTTTTTATATCCTTATGTTATATATTATTCTGTTTCTCTGTGCTGCGTTCTAGTGTATCTACAGCACGTCAAAAAGCTTTTGCTGTATATCTAGCGCAAACAACATACCTAAAACAAGATGAATTATGGATATTTTGTTTGTATTGACTAATATATTAATGTATTATTGTTATTATTATATGTGATTTAATATTAGTAACGTTTAAAAAAACATTTATGTAATTGATTTGATGATGAATTTAAATAAAATGTAGCTCTATAAAATTGGTATTTCTATTTCAATTTCAATTTTATTGTTCTACAACATTTATATAATTCATGTAAAAGACATACATTAGGCGTAATAAAAGAATAGTGTACACTGTATGTATATGTCGAGCGGGTTTGCCGCTCGAACGTAGGAATTCGACGATGGGCCGAATCCAATTGAAGGGTCCCCTTGTTTGTAGACGGAAAGCTCGACAATGTCACTCTCGGAGTTATGGAACCAAAAACATCCTCGTTGATCCTCTCAGCTTTTTCAATTAATTTTGCTTTTCACCACTCTTATCTTGGGTAATTACCTCGTCTCGGAATGTTACTTTCGAGTAAAATGTCTGACTCTTTCGCGAACCAATACGTATAATTTCTATATACAGGGTGTCCCGTAAGTCTGGACCCATAGGGAAAAATAATAAAATTACAAAATAGTCCAAAAATTTATTACATAATCTGTTCAAAGTGTCCGCCGTTGTGTCGCACACATAGTTGAAGACGTAATCTCCACTGCGACAGCACTTTCTGAATCACAGTCGCAGAAATTTCTTGACACGCCTCCACAATGCGTGCTTTAAGGTGGAAAATGTTCTGAAGTTTGACCTCGTACACTTTGGCTTTCAAGTGGCCCCACAAATAAAACTCCAGCGGAGTAAGATCATAATAAAAAAATAATAAAAATAATAATAAAAATAATAAAAAAATATATTATAAATAAATTTTTGGACTATTTTGTAATTTTATTATTTTTCCCTATGGGTCCAGACTTACGGGACACCCTGTAGAATAGGGTTGTCAGGTTTTTCAAATGCCCATGCGGGACAAAAAAATTTCTGGTTTTTTTTAAGACCAAATTTTTTTTCAAATTGAAACGATTTCTTCAACGGTTACAACAGACAAAATTAGAAAAATTTTATTACAATAATATTTAACAATTAAACATCGTGAATAAATTTAAATTATTATACATAATATTGAAATTCTAAATCAATTCATCCCTAAAAAATTTGCTTAAAAAATATTTTTTGCGGGACATTGTGAACGCGGGATTTTGACGCGGGATTTTTGGATCAAATGCGGGACTGTCCCATAAAATACGGGACGTCTGGCAACCCGAAATTATAGAATAATGCTAGCCAAGTATTTACGGTGAATGGAAACACTAAAATTCACTTCTTCGATATAATTAATTTAGTCACATTTCACGAGTGATAATAAACAAATTTAATTTAAAAACTTTAAAGTTACTGGTTAATTCGATAATTTTTTTTTTAGAAGAAGTAAAGGGACTAGTATGTTTCATGGACTGCTCTCGATTTTCCTACGAAATTGCAAACAAGGGCAGTCGATGACCCTGATTTTGTTTCTGCAATCGGTTTTCTTTAGAAATGATAAAGAAAAATGTTATTGGATATTGAATAAATTTATTTACTGAAACTACGCAATACACTCCAACATCTTTTTGAATAAGTCCGAGCTGGTGTGACGCTTACGCCATACAAATTCATAAAGGTACGAGTAAAAGTTGGTCGCAAAAAACAACAGCATAAGAAACTTGACTAGGTTAGGTTAGGTTAGGTTAGGTTTCTCAAGAAAACCGATCGCAGAAACAAAATCAGGGTCATCAGTAGTATAGCCGCAAAAGGGGAGAGTGCAAGAATGTTGCAAGTTATTATGTAATGTTGCAAAGGGGGGTGGGGTTATTGCAAAGGGGGTGGGGGTGTTGCAAAAAAAAAAAAAAAAAAAAAAAAATACCCCAAAGGGGGGGCTGCAGGTGCAACAAGGAAAACTTGGAGGCGGCGTTATCCCCCAAGAGAAAGAAGGAGGAGAGAAAGGAGGAGGAGAGGTGTTCACCTGGCAGGAGCCAAGTGCATATTAAGACTTCAGCCGAGTAGGCGTTGTTTTATAGG
The DNA here is from genome assembly GCA_023014485.1 of Bathynomus jamesi. Taxonomy (NCBI): domain Eukaryota; kingdom Metazoa; phylum Arthropoda; class Malacostraca; order Isopoda; family Cirolanidae; genus Bathynomus; species Bathynomus jamesi. The sequence goes on along the minus strand of JAJOZX010000877.1, from coordinate 524,174 downwards.
CTCCTAATCAGCCAGTTGGCTGTAAATGGCTTGAGTTGCCAGATAGCGCCATGTATTCATTTAATTCTAATCGAAGACTGAGTTGCCAGATACCATTGTATACATTATTATAGACTCCTAATCAGCCAGTTGGCTGTAAATGGCTTGAGTTGCCAGATAGCGCCATGTATTCATTTAATTCTAATCGAAGACTGAGTTGCTAGATACCACTGTATACACTATTATAGACTCCTAATCAGCCAGTTGGCTTAGAAGGCTAAATTGCCAGATACCGCAATACCGTTGTATCATTATTATATTTCTTAAAAGTTGGTTTAGAAGGCGTAACATGATATAATTAAGTAAAACAACATTGCATCATTCTGTTTATTATAAATATATAGAAAATAAATATACATTTCAATTGAGGAATATGCATATAACAGTACAGGAAATATATACACACAATTATGGATATATATAAAATAAATATACATTTCAAATAGAAATAAATATACATTTCAATAGAAATATGTACATAAAGTACAGGGGAAATATCACGCAAAATATATATAAATACAATTCAATAGAAATATGTACATAATCGTACAGGAGAAATATCAAGCAAATATATATAAATACATTTCACTTTTTTTTCAAAATACTAAACTCGGTCTTAATCGAGTATATAAAATAAATATACATTTCAAATAGAAATAAATATACATTTCAATAGAAATATGCATATAATCGTACAGGGGAAATATCACGCAAAATATATATAAATACATTTCACTTTTTTTTCAAAATACTAAACTCGGTCTTAATCGAGTTTACAATTACATCATTATTGCTCTGCATTACGCAGTATATGCGGCCTAATAATATTTCACCGCTTAAAGTATAGGGAAACCTGTATTCGATATGAAGGGCTTTCATATCGTTCAGTACTATTTTTGTTCCCACTTTACAACCGGTTGGTAAGTCATCTTTAAATACGTCTAGAATACAATCAAAAGCACGCACAAAGAGTTCATCGTTAGCTACATTATTAAACACAAGTTTATAAACACGCTTTTCCAATCGAGGGTTTATTTCTACCGACTCGAGCTTTTCAATCGTGAACTCACTCAACATAGCGGCAATTGAAATAATCTTCTAAATCGTTACGACAACTGCGCGTTATATAAAGAAATAGTTCTTCAGGGTGAACGGTGTAGGTGAGCTCAGCCTTGTACCGATCAATTGCTTTGTACCAAAGTTCATGGTATTTCAAAGAGTCTAAACTTTTTAAATAAACGTCCAGCTCTAGACCATTCTCACCAGCCCTACACTCGGTAAACCCATCGAGCAGAGCGGTGTAGGCGTATTCAAGTACTGTATCAAAATAAAGCATATCCGTAACACGCGCGTCTAATATAGGTTTCAGCTTACGGAATCCGACGATTTCAAACATTCTGTCGAGGATGAAACGGTTTCGCGTAGGAACAAGAGCGTTATTATCAGAAGCATTCTTCCACATCAGCCGTATATCAATGCACGGCCGATCGTTATTTATACACAACGTACATACAACGGCGTATGAGGGTGCGTCACTAATCTGCTCTCTTCTTGTACCTACGTTAGCAGGTATTTTATAACGATCTTCACTCCACTTCTCAACTATCACGAAGATTCTATTCATCTCCTCGATACTTAAATAAACCCGTTTGTTTGTCGGTCTACATTCCGTTTCCAGTACATAGCTAATGGTACCGGAATTACGCCTGAACACGCGCAACGATTTCGTCACGGACACATCGTACGAGGCGTTGAGAATGCTGCTCAAAGGAAGTTCCATCGTATTCGAGGAGCGCACGTCCACTCGGTTCAAGCTCTGAGATAACTATGAGCCGTGTGAGGCACGCAGGTAGGTAGGAATGGTTCGACGGGCGGCTGACTCGATGATACGTGAATGGGCTTGTTCGTATGACCGCGAGTCGAATTGCTGTACATATTTCGGTACAAGAATTAATTTCATCACTACCAGCCTACGCACCAGACATTTTGGATAAGAACTAGGAACATTTTATGTTTTACTAAACATCTCCACACTCCGGCGCACTATTTGAGAGGAACATATGTTCATATTTTTCCTTTCTGCCCATCAAACGATACTCGTCTCTAAACTCTGTTAAAAATTCACGCAGGGCACTAGCCACAACCTCACTACGAACCTCATCATGATATACGTTAATATAGTGATAAAAATACTTAAGATTGTCCATGATCACGAGATTCACATTTTCAGTCGTAGGGTATGAGTAATCGACATGGTGTAGCATGACGTAATACCGCTTGTCACACCACCCATCAGCAAGACTCATTATCCATACCTGCTGCTTCTCTTCTGCACGCGTTGTTTCTTTTACTTCACGGTGTATGTGAGACTTTATAAAGTTTAGCTCTGCAGTATACTTCAGCACATCGTCTGTGCAACGAAAGCCTTCAACGGTCTCACCAGAACATCCGTAGAGTATTTGTACATCTTGGAACTTCGCACAATCCAATGTGTTTTTAAAAGAGGCATAGGAGGGAGGAATAGGAAGTTTTTCGGTATCCACCACATCCTGGCACTTTACTGAATACCATTTCGTAAACGTTGTGCAAGCAATATTAAAGGTAGCCATTTGAATACACGTCTGATCTGAATACACGTCTGATCTCTCGGGCTTACTGCGGTCGACTGACCACGCAGGGACTCCCAGATAGTAGCATGACTCACGGTCTTACAGTGGGCGGAGCTTAGAACTTTCACCTGCACACACACACACACACACAGGAGAAAGTGAAACGCTATTTGAAACATGATTTATTTAACAAACGATATTCAAGTTATATATATTTACAAATACGATTTAATAAACGAGATATTCAAGTTATATATATATATATACAAATACGTGTAATAAATCAATTTTACAAATACGATTTAATGAACGAGATATTCAAGTTATATATATATATATATATTTAAAATACGTGTAATAAATCAATAGATACGATTATATACAAGACGTGTGAGTTAACAATAGAAGCATCATTGGTATCCAAAGGGTACGGTATCATAGGTACCAGGTAACTGGTAACGTTTCCTATAGGTGTTACGGCACACCTTCGTACCCCTAAGTTCCTTCACGCCCCCCAGCTTCTGCGCCCGAAAATTGTGGGTGCCTACAATTAGTTGGGGAGGTTGTTCATCATCGTCCAAACATACTAGATCCTTCAACGACTCAAAGTTAACAACCTCCCGATTCGCATGGTTGAGCGTAATACCCTTTGCCTTCACGATATATTTCATTTCCTCCCCCACCCTGACCCGTACCCCATAAGTCTTAGGTCCTGTTGAGGCAAAAGAGTCGGCGTATGCGTTGTCCCCATACTCATCCTTGATCTCATCAGTGAGCTCGCCGAGGAACTCCCCAATAGTGGGCATGTATTCACCCTCCCTCTCTGTGAATATCACGCTATCTGTATCGGCATACAATACTCTCCGCCCAAGAGAATGCAATAGACCCCAAAGTTTTATACGGGCGTAGGCTGTTGTGAAGCTGGCCACAGGTATGTTTGTAACCCTTGAGGTATCTGTGGCAAATTCAGTGTTGTTGTACTTTATTACGTAAGTATTACCTACATTTACGATCTCCATGACCTCTTTATCGGGGGCATTGGCATAATCCCAGACATCGCTATAACTTTGTGCCAAATGAATGCTCCCTCTGCCGGTATTCTGCGCAAATTTTCCCCATAGACTGTTTAGACACTTTGCACTAAAGCGCTTGCCAGGATTCTTTACAATTTGGACACGATCAAGTTGTATACCTTCGCGGTCGCGGTAACGTTGAATATAGGCAGACTTTTCATCTTCGGTATCAACTCCTCGCGGATACCCTGATGCCTCAACCTTATCCTTCAAAAAGGTGTTTATATATGGTGTGAAAAGGTTGGGTAGCTTCTGAAACCTCCACACCTCATGTATCTTCAGTATTCTATAACCATGGCGTACGGCTAGGGCCAACTCAGGACTTGTATATACGCCTCTGATCTTACGCTGGTGGGGTATATGGTTACATTCGCCGTTATCCTCTTCCGCGCACTTCACGCACAGGGGAAACATGAGCTTGTCGTCGATAACGACAGGTAAGATCGGCATCCATAAATTGCGTGGGGGGAGTACGTCTACGAAAGAGAGCCCAAAGTAACGATCATTCAAATTTTTTGAAAATTCATTGATGGAGGGTAGGCTAGGTCCCACCAGTTTCTCAGGAGCGCCCACGGGGTACGGATTGCTCTTCATCACGTATGGGTATAAAGAACAGAAATCGTAGTAATGGAGCTTCACGCCCTCCGTAGGTGGAAAGTATAGTCTGAAAGGATTTGTACGTCCTCCAAACAAGCTATCACCACATTTGAGAGGATCCAGCACCATTGAACGCTTGATCGTTTTTTTTCCTCACGGTACACCTCGTCTGTCTCCATCCGTGCATCATATTCATGCTCCCACAAGACTTTGTGAGTGAACTGTGATCCTATAAGTTGATCGCGGGTGCGGGTTGATGCGAGACAGTCGGCAGGAGACCTACCGTGGATATCTCCGGTGATTCCGCACTCAGGACGGGGGCATCCATGCCACCAGCAACCGTTAAAGGAGTACACAGTCTTCACACCAGTGACACGGTTTTCACTTAACCCATCAACCCAAAAAACACGTCCATTAATCTTAATGGGTACTTCACCCGTGTTGCGGGCGTGCTTTATGTATACACCTGTCTGTTGCTGTAGGTGTATGAGCCAGTAAATAGCCTTGTGCCGTAACTGCGGGGGTTGTTTCGGTGAATAATGGCTAAGGTGTCTTTAGGCATGAAGTTATTCTTGAACACCGTAAAACATAATGATGCGATGGTGGTTGCGACTTGCAGTGGATCGCATTTGAAACGGGCTATGTACATCCTTCTAAAGGCCTGGAAACATACTCTAAGCACGCGCACATCATTCACGCAATAACGCTCACATTCATCAGCTATATTATAAGGGTTACTTTCATTAAAACTGTCGTAGTATCGATCAAAGTCTTCACGTTCATCCATACAGTCAAAATAATGTTTGGGGGGTGGTGGGCCTACGTAGTTTAAAGTCTCGCTGGTGAGGAAAGTGTAAGGGAAGTATCCTTTGGAAACTTCAGCTGCTACTCCCATCACCTTGGGTAGCTTTGCTAATTTACAAGGTGTGAATAATAAAGTATCTTTAAATTGTACATTGCCTCTTATCTGCATCTGTATTAATTTGTTGCCTCTTTTCAATGGATCACCTGTAAATATCTCAGAGGATTCGTGTTCAAGCAACTCCTTATAAAGGAACTGCGTGTCAAACTTTGCCCCGTTATGGGCGAGAATATACACAGTCATTTTTTTGAACTTGTCGGCTAACTTGACAATATAGGACACAAATAGTTTCACAGGACTATCGCGGACATTCGTTTTAAAAACGTTTGTCCGTTTACCACATTTGGGGCACTCGTCACATTCGATACCCATACACTCATCACAGATGGTCTGGCTCACAAGTAAATGTGGAATTACCTCTTTGGTTTCAGCGTTCGTATATGTTTCTATATCGTAGTATACAGTTATACAAGGGTTATTTTTAGGCTTAGCATCTTTCATATAACATACATGCTTTACTCCATCCGCCTTATATTCCTCCTGGCATGTAGGACAGTGAATTACGTCACACTTGTGCTTAAATTTCCCCCAATTATCCATTGTGTGAAACATACCACATTCACAGATTCTCATTTTCCTGCACGTGCCAATTGATTTATGGAAATCAAAACAGATATTATTGAAAAATGCGCGTCTACACACATCACAGTCTCTCTTCTCAGCTTCAACTACACGGCTTTCACATTTGGTGCTTTTACACTGCTCACATACCATGTGACATTCTTTACAATGTCTCACTATATCATCCGCAAACTCGAGGCACCCCTTACACAAATCATGATGTCTCCCATATTTTCGACTTTTGTCATAACTAGCGTAAAGCCCCCTTATATTACGGATGGGGAGATACGTTGTCCCTGACAATCCTAAAATAAGTAGGGGTCTTGTACGATCTCTCACACAGCTTTTAAAAACATACACAGTCCTACGACGATCATCCAACCCAAACACAACTATGCGGACATTCATTTCCTGTTCTACCCTTCTCAGCTCTTCAGGACCCATATTACAGTCAAATTCAAGTTCACAGTCTACAGCTAGTTTACGGGCACGCTCCACGACTGTAGGCAACCAAATTTTTTGAGTTCGTGTATTTTGTACAGTAAACATACGTGCTAAGAGTACTGCTATAAAGCCGCAACCACGATCGACGTTTATATGCTTTCGTAAAATCGAGAATTGAAGTTAAGAGTATACGGTATGGCACTATGACCCGCAACACGGTATACATGGTCAATATTTACCGTGAAGTTGTCCATATTGAAGGCTATACTACTTTGGGCGGCTTGCATTATACGCCCTAATATATATTCTACATCTTCAGCCGCCAAACGTCTAAATGGCACTATCACCCAATAATCGTCTACATCACCGTCATCTGACCCGAATCCAAAGGACAGACTCGTCCTGACTTCACGCTCGTCACGATTCTGAAGAGCAAACTCTATAATATGCTGTACAACCCGGCGTAACCCGCGCTCAATTCCATTGCTATACATGACTCTAGGGTCGACCCTGACTCTATACCGATTTCTAGTCAAGGCTGGGGTGGGGCTGCGGAGCGCACCAATTCCAGCGTTATAGCATCCTCAACAGAACGGGGGGCGGCGGATGAATTAGTGGATATATTAGCGGAAGGTGCTGCTGATGGGGGGCCTGTTGCGTAGGAGGTTGAGGGTTGGGGATCTATTATTGTAGACTTAACAGAACGGGGGGCGGCGGATGAATAAGGGGTATATTAGCGGGAGGTGCTGCTGGGGGTTGTTGCGTAAGAGGTTGAGGTTGGGGATCTATTACCGCTGCAACAGGTGCGTATTTCGGGCGCTTTATACCTGACGTGGGGTTCTCATACCTCCGCTTTGGACGTGCTACCGTATCGCTGGTGAGGGTTCGTTGGCAGGGGAGGAGATCACAACTACACTGTCGTCGAGGTCATCCGTAATGATGGGCTGCTCTACCTCATCGTCATTCACGGTTCTGTGGGAGAAAAATATAAGGAACAGCACTCAAAATTTGTAATATTTTGTAAATGACCCACTTAGGAGTGTGACGTGTTAGAAATGGACTCTGTAGAAAAATTCAGATTCACGAGCCCATCCACATGTATTATATCTGGACCTACAGGATGTGGTAAACTATGTTTATGCTTAAAATCATTAAAGAAAAGAGGAGAGTTCTCGAAATTTGTGCGTAAAGTTATATGGTGCTATTCGACGTATCAATCAGTGTTCAACGATTACCAAGATGATATTTTGTTCCACAAAGGCGTATATGACGTTAATTCGTTAAAGGGAAATGAACATACAATCATTGTAATTGACGATCTCATGTTGAGATGGATAAAACGTTTGCCGAGACATTTACAGTATTCTCCCACCATCTTAACATAAGCGTGTTCTTCATCAATCAGAATCTATTTTTCAAAAATAGATACATGCGCGATGTGTCGTTAAATACGCAATATCTAGTCTTATTCGCGCAACGTAGAGATGTATCACAAATTGGGGTATTAGCCAATCAAATGTTCCCGAATCAGCGTAAGGAGTTTTTGGAAGTTTATAAAGAAGCTACAAGCACGCGTTACGGATATTTGCTTTACGACATTCATCCACGAAACACGTTTAGAGTGCTTCTGCGAACGAATATATTTCCAAACGAGCCTGAAACGGTGTATATTCCAGAATGACAGAGAGACTAAAGAAATACCGTGAATTAATAAAAATCTATCATCGACTGCCCCGGGCATTGCAGCAGATGTTTATTAAAAATATCGATGCCGACTTTTTAAAATGCATCTGTGAAATCTGTCTTAACGTTATAAAAGCCAAACTGTAGCGAAGAAAAAACGAATTATTTACAAAGAGGAGGGTCATTTCTCCCCATCTTATTTTCAGTTTTGGGTCCTTTCCTGACTAGATTAATATAATGAAGAAATTGGTAGTGATTCCCCACGAGGTGTACGCTTCACTGCAAAGGAATCCAGACACGTATCTAGATCCCCGTAAAAGCAGACTTAAAAGAATGGAAAGCGAATTGTTAGCCCTATTAAACAGTGAAAAAACACCTGATGAGAAAAGAATCTTATACCAAGAAGCTCTGCAGAAATTTCTTCACGAGTACGAAAATTATAAGAGTCCTACAGAGATTCCTGTGGTTATTAGGCACATCACGGGGGACGATGGCGACATAGGATCTGTGCCCGACGATACAGCTGACCAACCAAAAAGATTAGCCACACAACATATCGAACATGTATTAAAAAATACCCTCCCACTTACATTGAGGAGTAAAGGCTTAAGTCTTTATAATCTATTGAATGAGGATCCCGCCATACAATGGACCGATACAGGGGAGATCATTGTGGAAGGATCAAAGGTACAGGGATCGAATATCGTAGACATTGTCCATGATCTGGTGAGAAAGTGGGATAGGCCATCACCATCAGGATGGAAGCATATTAAAGCAAGACTACAACAAATAAATGTCCCTAAAACGTTGATAGGAAATCTGAACAGGTTAAAAGACTTGGAACATGCAACGCCTGTGACACAATTGAAGGCGCCGTCACCCCCGGCGGTAACACCTTTGAAGAGGAGCAAGAAGAGGTTAAACCAACCCTACCCACGTGCCTCTAAAATACGCAAATGGCTAACGTATTAACTAAACGCTATTATGACATTTCTACCCCATCCTCTTACGGCGGCGTAGATAGACTTTACAGAAGTGTTTCCGGAGCAGGAAAAAAAGATGTTGAAAGATTTTTGAGGGAGCAGGACGCTTATACGCTTCATAAGCCTGTGAGAAAAAGGTTTAAAACAGCCAAGACAACGGCTTCCTCGATTGATTCTATTTGGCAAGCAGATTTAACAGACATGCAAAGATATTCTGTGTATAACGATGGTTACCGCTACATTCTATTCATAATAGACGTATTCTCTAGATATCTGTGGCTAGTTCCTCTGAAAAATAAATCACCTGAAACAGTTGCTAAAGCCACCAAAACGCTAATGTTAAAAGAAAACAGGGTTCCTGGCTATTTTTGTACGGATATGGGGAAGGAGTTTATAGGCCGTACTTTTCAGAACATGTTGACAGAGTTTAATATCAGCTATTACACAACCAATTCTATACATAAGGCTTCTTTAGCTGAAAGAGTTCAGCGCACCATAAAGGAACGCATGCACCGTTATTTTACACATAAAAACACATACAGATTTCTAGACATTCTGGAATCATTGGCATCATCCTACAACCGCTCGCACCATCGCACGATTGAGACAACACCTAACGAAGTTTTAGAAAGAGGTACGCTCCCGAGAAGAGATGGATCATCACCACCACCACACTCTGCGCGCTTCAAAATCAATGATTATGTAAGGCTGTCGCGTTCGGGGAATAAATTCGCAAAGGGTTTTGAGCAAGGATGGACACGCGAGATTTTTAAAGTTAGGGCTGTGAGACCTAAAGGTGAGATAATGATGTATTACATTGAAGATTTGAATGGGGAAGAAATCTCAGGAGGCTTTTACCGCGAGGAATTGCAGAAAGTTGCGTTTAATTTAGAAAAAAATGTGTTTAAAATTGAGAAAATTTTAGGAAGCAAAGGTTCAGGAAAGAGAAAAATGTACCGGTGAAATGGCTAGGGTACCCAGAAAGCTTCAACACCTATATAAAAACTGATGCAATAATGAAGCTTAAATAGTATGCAACATGGCTCCTAACCATTTCTAGGTCACACTCCCGTCCTCCTCGTCCCTGTCTGTACACCCTAACAACACACTAGCCAACTTTGTAACAGAACTCCATGGGCACATTGAATTGGGTCGTGATTCGTATGAGGTGGGGATATGTGAAATTCAGCTGGACACCGTCTTTTTAAATATTGAACATAAAGAAACCGTTTTTACGATTCTTAGAGACATTGACGAGTGTGAAAAAGCTGGGGTAGCTATGGATGAAACTATGCGCATCGCTCGGACTAAGATTGCACGGTATTACAGTACAGAAGTAAGACTAGGGCCGGGTCAATATGGTTCGGCCGAGGATGTTGTGAGAGGCTTAAACGTAAGTTTAAGAAACTCAAACCTTACGAATGATTTAGTATACGAAATCGTAAACAACCCTGCACATACACTAATCCTAAAATCAAAGACTAACAGACGTATTAAAGACCATAGAAAGTTCCAAATTCTAGCCAATGGCCGCTATAGCGCAGTCTTCCAAAGAGACACATTTCACGAGACACAGCATGACTTGTCCAGATTAATGTATCAATTGAAGATGGAGAAATTGGCTGAAAGGTCCCCAGACATCTGCTATATTTACAGTAATATAGTGGAGCACCAGTTTGTTGGGGATACCCAGGCACGCCTGCTGCGCATTGCTCACATCCCCAACCATAGAGGAAGGAGTTTGAGTATTACATATGACAGACCCCATTATGTGAATGTCGCAACTAATTTAATAACCAATATCTCAATATATATAAGAACGATTGAGGGCGAAAACTTCCCATTCGGTAACGGGAGCTTAACAGTGAAGCTACACTTTCGACGCTCTGAGTTATAATGGATAGAAAGCCTTTCACCGTCTATCGAGGGATGCGATACCAGCGCGGTAGTGGACTTGGATCCATTTTTTCATCCATACTACGTACGGCTGTTCCTTTGCTGAAGAGGGGTGCCAGATACCTTGGAAGGAAAGCGCTACAATCAGGCCTTAACACTGCAGAAGACATATTGGCCGGGGCTAAACCTAAAGAGGCTCTAAAAAAACATTTAAAGCGTAGACGGGACGAAATCATCAAAGATGCAAAGAGAAAAATGCGTGGTGGCGGGAAGAAGAAGAGGGCTCCCCGGAAGAAGAAGGGGTCACGTGGTATTAAACGTAAAAGGCTATCAAAAAAAGTGCTGTAAGCGAATGAAACCTATGGTTGACCACTTTTTTGACTGATATAAGCTAAGGACATTGATCTCATGAATCATAGTCTGTTTACCACTTGCCGAGAGAGGAGTCACTATTTCGTCATGGCACGCTTCATCCACCCATGTAGTTCACAATGCTGTAAATCGGAGCTGTCCCTTTTTGAGCTACCTCCAACCCAAGTTTCTATTGAGCACAGAGACTTTATTACAATTAACCCTTTAAACACAATTAGTTCCCCGAGTGCACCTATAGAATTCGTGATACCCAGCTCAGGCCCTTACTTTTTTGATCCAAGCTGTGTACACATTTACGCTAAGCTACGTATAGCCCATTCTGATGGAACGGTCTGCGATGACAAATATGCTGTATACCCTGAAACAAACTTTCTGCACTCCATATTCAACCAGTGTGACGTATATTTAAATCAGACCAACATATCGGCAGGCACGGGGTACTATCATCTACGAGCCTATCTGGAAAATGTCCTCAACTTTTCCAAAGAAGCGAAGGCTACCTTTTTAAGTGCGGAGGGATATTATCAAACTAAAGATGAAAATAGTATAAAGGACAAATTTAAAAATTCTAAAAAGAAAATATACGAGTGTTTTGGACGGTTGCACACAGATTTCACTTTCCAGGAGAAGTTGCTTGTGAACGGGGTGGATATGAAAATAAAGCCCACCCGCACGAGTCCTGAGATCTGCTTAAATCTGGATGCGGATCAAGAAGAGGGTGCAAAGCCCGTTGTGGTTCACATTATGGACACATACCTCCGCGTACGGCGAGTGAAATTAAGTTCACCAAAACAACTAGAAATTGAGAAAAATTTGCTAAACGCTACAGTGAAATATCCTATTAACAGAGTGCAGATCAAACTATATACGGTTCCTGCAGGGTTGGCATCGAAGCAGATAGAAAACATTGCCCTTGGAAATCTTCCTAAAAGGATATTAATCGGCATGCAGGACCACGCTTCGGTGAATGGAAAATATAGAAAGAGTGCCTTTAAATTCGAGAATTTCGGACTTAAAAATATAACTCTATACGTTAATGGCACTGCTTTGGGTGGAACAATGGGTACGGACTATTCATCAGACGCTGTGTTACCTCTTTGTGCCAGAGCCTATAGTAATCTGACCCATATTGCAGGTGATTGTGATGAGCTTGGTAATTGGGTAACGCAGGAAGAATTCATTGATCAATTTAACCTTTACCCGTTTGACATTACACCTGACTTATCTGCTAGCGTAAATACCCATTTAACCCCACAGCAGAGCGGAAACATCTCAGTGCGGCTGGAATTCGCCAAGCCTATAGACGCTCCTATTAGTGTACTAGTATATCTCGAATCGCAAGCCCTAATAGAAGTAGATAGATTTAGGAGCGTTATCACTGACTTTTAAAATGGATGCTAATACACTTCAGAAAGTAATGGAGCGAGTCACACGTTCCAAATTTATCGGCGTGTTTGCGAAGAATGAAACATTGAGTTTGCCAAGTACGCGAGAATGCGGTAGTCTTATTGTGAACACAGACATCATCGGTAATGAAGGGATTCACTGGATCGCTGTCTATTTTAAAAATAGACAGCGCCTGTACTATTTTGATTCACTCGGTACTCAACCCTGGAGTGACCCTATTATTGTAAAATTTCTCGCTCAGTTACATATTCCCGAAGTTGTATGGACCCCATTTCGCATGCAAGGATATTTTACTAATGTTTGCGGAATGTACTGCGTCTCATTTCTCATGCATATGTCAAATGATAAAGAATTTATAAATTTTTTAAATTTATTTGACCCGTGTCACACTCGCCGAAACGATGAAATGGTATGCAGACAGATAAAAAACCGTTTTCCAATTGTACGTACTCGTTGTATATTATAATGTTTTTGTTCGTATATTTGTAACGATATATTCTGTAGTTGTTTATTGTACTGATTTCTTTCATTTAATAAATTTATGAAAATATATTGTGTCTTATCCCAAAAAGATCGAAAAACACTTACATTATTTCGGTGTTGACTGATCAGTATATCCTCCCTATTCCGAGATTCTTCAAAAGATTGTATAACACGTGTCAAATCCTCATCGGACCTTAAAGGAATAATGTTCATTCTTTTAAAAAATATACAGAGTATACAGACAGATCCCCATTATGTGAAGATATCTTTGGTTCGAGGAATAACATTGAATGCCATAAAAATTTCGATTTTGGCATAATGGGGATAACCAAATAACATTGATTGACATAAAAAATTTTGGCGATTATCTATTTGACGAGATACTACAACTCTCCATATATATATAAAAATTATAATTATAGTCACTTACATTTCTATGGTAGTCCCTTGCGTCGGATTGTAAGGAGCGTCACTGCAAATATCTTCAACGGTTTGCGTTGGAAATAATTCGCCACGGTCAATCGCATTGAAAAGACTAATTGCGGTTAATGCTGCAGTATCACGTTCTTCATACAATTCCTGGGAGACGTACAGGTCCATGGTGGAGGGAATGATTAATCACTGACGCGAAAATAGCTACTGTTACTCCCAACTGAAAAATATCCCCTTTTATATGCACAATCGCCAAGCTCCGCCCAAAAGACCAGATGTTTGTAGTGATTGGCTGCCGATGTAGCTGGGTGGAGCTATGACGTGTACCAATCCGCTATAACGGGACCGGATGAGTAACATATATATAAAATCGTGTTTCTTGAATTATAGGCACTTACATTTCTATGGTAGTCCCTTATATTATATTTTTACTTACAAGTATTGTTTTCTTGTGTTAACATAATTGTTAACTTATTTTATAATAAAGAAATATAGCCTAATTATATTTTTAAAAATAGCATTCAGTTTCCACATTAAACTGTGGATCTAAGGTGACGTGAAAACTTTATCCGTTGTCACTCTTCGAGCTAGTTGTTATTATTACTAAAGAGAAAATCATGCATGCTTTTCGGTCATACTACTGACTCGTCAAATGATGCATTAACACGTTTTTCGGGCGTACTACTGACTGCCTCGGGTCAAATGATCCTGTTATTTTAAAGTTGATGACATGGGGAAATTGCTCTACAGCCTAACCAAGCGTACGCCTGACGTGGCAGAAGACTCACCCTGACTGATATAACATAATATGGGTATTGTTTTCGATTTGGATTTCCTTTCTCACTAGAAACAAACTCTGCCATTTTAAGGGTGGTATACTACTGCAGCACTATAAATGTTATAGTTTAAATGAAGAGGCTAACCTTCTTATTTACATCTTCGTATTTGCGTCTTGGCAACTAAGATTTTATTTAGTTGGTTGTTCATTCGAACAATTATAACGTCGAATAATTGCTGCTTCGAACTGTTTTTCGAACTATGGTTTTCGAACAATTGTGCTCGAACACAATGGCAAAAGATACAAGCATAGCCCGTTATTTGAACAAAACTCCTCTCTCTCTCTCTCTCTCTCTCTCTCTCTCTATATATATATATATATTATATATATATATATATATATATAATTGTGGGCATATCTAAGAAATGGAGTCGAGAGAGGTTTTGTTCAAGCTGTCTGGGAGAAAGGTCATTATGGTCAATCGAGTTGGGCAGATTCTCGGAATTCCTTTCCTCTAGCGGATTGTGTTTTGGTTAATTTCAACTTTTAATTGAATTGTTTCGTAAATTTTCATATTGTTTCGTTGTTCAAATATTTATAATAAAAATAAGTGTGTAAAAATTATTTATTTAATAAACAGAATTTAATAGGATTCATCCCACAGAACATTCGAAAAGTTTAACTAAGTTTAATGAAGTTCAAGTTAATGTTATATTTGATTCTAATCGTTAAACACTATATACATCTATTGTAAAACCCTATATACATCTATTGTAAAACCCTATATACATCTATACATCTATAGTGAAACACTATGTATATATATAGCTATTTTTGTACGGATATGGGGAAGGAATTTATACGCCGTGCTTTTCAGAACATGTTGAAAGAGTTTAATATCAGCTATTACACAACCAATTCTATACATAAGGCTTCTTTAGCTGAAAGAGTTCAGATATATATATATATATATATATATATATATATATATATATATATATGTATCATAAGCTGTTTAAAAGACTGTATATATATATATAGTAAACTTATGTCGAAATAAACTAGTTAACCATACAATTATTTATTTTCTATTATTAAGTTTTCTATGTTGAATTATGTGTGGTTAACTACGTTATTTGTTTCGAAAAGTTTAACTTCAAGTTTAATGAAGTTCAAGTTAATGTTAAATTTGCTTCTAAACGTTAAACACTAAACTAAAATTAAATGTTATAATATGAAAAATAAATATATATATATATATATATAATATATATATATATATATATATATTATATTTACATATACCTAACATAAGATGTTTAAAAGAATGTATATATATATATATATAAGCATAATAATATATATCTAGCAAGAGCAATCCGATCATTGCAAAAAAAAAAAACTGGAAAGGTATGCAATTCCATATAATAAAGATTGAGTGTGTAAAAATTATTTATTTAATAAACAGAATTTAATTGGATTCAATTGTGGTACACAATGGATGATTAATATATGGATTTCTGGGACACATGGCGCTATCTGGCAACTGAATACATTGCGCTATCTGGCAACTCAGCCAGAATAGAGGCTTATAAAAGACCGAGAAGTTGATGAAAGAATCATTCAAGCTCGGCTCCCAGCCGAGCAAGGACCTCTGGTCCTTCTCTTTCAGGCCCTTTGGTAAAACCCCTTAGAGGCCTCTTAGGTTAGGAAAACGAAAATAACTTGGGGGAGAACTCCTCTCTCTCCTTCAGGTGTCTCTCTCCTTCAGGTGTCTCTCTCTCTCTCTCAGGTGTCTCTCTCTCCTTCAGGTGTCCCCCTCCCCCTTGGCTCAGCCAACTGGCTGATTCTGGCTGATTAGGAGCCTATAAAACAACGCCTACTCGGCTGAAGTCTTAATATGCACTTGGCTCCTGCCAGGTGAACACCTCTCCTCCTTTCTCTCCTCCTTCTTTCTGGTCCTTTGGGGGGAATAGCTTGGGGGAGAACTCCGCCCCCAAGTTGCATGCCCCTTGCAACCCCGGTTGGCAACAAAGACCAGTACTCTTTTTTTTCTCTTTTTCCTTTTTTTCTTTTTTCTTTTGCAACCCCCCCACCCCCCTTGCAACAACCCCACCCCATTTGCAACAACCCCCACCCCCCTTTGAAACATTACATAATAACTTGCAACATTCTTGCACTCTCCCCTTTTTCGGCTATACTACTGTCATCGACTGCCATATCTTGCAAAAAACAATAGGATAAGAAACTCGATTAGGTCAGGTCAGGTTTCTCAAGAAATCGAAAATCAGAAACCGAAATCAGGGTCATCGACTGCCCTTGTTTGTAATTTCGTAGAAAAATCGAGAGCAGTTCATGAAACATACTAGGTCCGAAGTAATATATATATATATATATATATATATATATATAACTGCAAACACGCAGTATAATTAACGTAAAGAACGACGCTTGTATAGGAGAATATTCCACGCAATACGAGATAGAAAGAACGAAACAAATGAAAAAATGAGGTAACCACCCGGGAATCGAACCCGGGGTCTTCCGATTGCCGGTCAGATATGATACCACTACACCACGGGCCTCACTCAAACAAATGCCGTAATTCTTCTACATACGAGCAGAAACCAATGCCCCAAAGGGGCACCTCCCGCATGCCGTAACATTATATACATTTAACTGCAAACACGCAGTATAATTAACGTAAAGAACGACGCTTGTATAGGAGAATATTCCGCGCAATACGAGATAGAAAGAGCGAAACAAATGAAAAAATGTATATAATGTTACGGCATGCGGGAGGTGCCCCTTTGGGGCATTGGTTTCTGCTCGTATGTAGAAGAATTACGGCATTTGTTTGAGTGAGGCCCGTGGTGTAGTGGTATCATATCTGACCGGCAATCGGAAGACCCCAGGTTCGATTCCCGGGTGGTTACCTCATTTTTTCATTTGTTTCGTTCTTTCTATCTCGTATTGCGCGGAATATTCTCCTATACAAGCGTCGTTCTTTACGTTATATATATTATATATATATATATATATATATATATCTTTTAAGCTACGACTCAAAGTAAAACCTTAAAACTACGGATAACTATAAAGGTAACTGAATCAAATGACTAAATTAAATCAAGTTAAGGATCACCTGAAGATCAGGTCCCCCAGCCTTCTTTAGTTAACCTTATAAGGCTACTAACGAAAATATCCAGACTTAACCTAACTAATCGTCAAGGGCGTACAGTTGACCTAACGATTGGTTAGGTTAAGTCGTGGTATTTTCGTTAGTTAGCCTTATAAGGTTACAGATTTACTGTTCTTAAATTTACTATTGCAGTAGAGGTTCAATAAATTAGAGCAAGTGTAGTTTACGTCCCCCTGATGCAAAAGGGGACACAAACTACACTAGGTCAAAGTTGGGGAACGTAAACTACACTAGGATCTTCAGGAGACATTTTTAAAATGAATCCATTAAATAAAACGTTAAAACTGACGAAGATATTACGACTTAACCTAACCAATCGTGTGTGTATATATATATATAAATTATTTCACGAAAGTAACACGTGAAAAATATTTATGATGAATAAAACCACGAGTTTCCTTTCCTTCGTGGTTTTATTCATCTTATATATATATATATATATATATACATTTAACTGCAATGACCACGCAGTATATTAATGTATAGAAACGATGTAAGTATAGAGGAGTGTTCTGCACACGAGGAAGAGAAATAACAAACAAATGAAAAATGAGGCACCCGCCCGGGAATCGAACCCAGGATCTTCCAATTGCCGGTCAGACGTGCTAACCACTACACCACGGAACCACGATAGTCAGAAGTTGTAATTCTCCTACATAGGGCAGAAACCAATGCCTTGAGAGGGCATTGGTTTCTGCCCTATGTAGGAGAATTACAACTTCTGACTATCGCGGCTCCGTGGTGTAGTGGTTAGCACGTCTGACCGGCAATTGGAAGATCCTGGGTTCGATTCCCGGGCGGGTGCCTCATTTTTCATTTGTTTGTTATTTCTCTTCCTCGTGTGCAGAACACTCCTCTATACTTACGTCGTTTCTATACATTAATATACTGCGTGGTCATTGCAGTTAAATGTACATATTCACGATTTGCGAGGGTGCCCTCTCAAGGCATTGGTTTCTGCCCTATGTAGGAGAATTAGAACTTCTGACTATCGTGGCTCCGTGGTGTAGTGGTTAGCACGTCTGACCGGCAGTTGGAAGATCCTGGGTTCGATTCCCGGGCGGGTGCCTCATTTTTCATTTGTTTGTTATTTCTCTTCCTCGTGTGCAGAACACTCCTCTATACTTACGTCGTTTCTATACATATATATATATATATATATATCGACGATTGGTTAGGTTAAGTCGTAATATTTTCGTTAGTTTTAACGTTTTATTTGACTGGGTATACGCGGACAAAGTTGGGGAACGCAAACTACACTAGGATCATGTAGGGGAACGTAAACTACACTAGGCACCACACAGAGATGGGCAAGATACTTGGAAATTGTATCTGAGATACAGATACAAGATACCCAACAAAAATGTATCTGGGATACAGATACAAGATACTCGAAAAAACTGTATCTTCAAGATACAGATACACTGTATCTTCAAGATACAGATACAAGTTACAGATACAAGATAAATTTTTAAGATACAAGATACTTTTGAAAGAATAATTATTTGAGTTTAGTTTCACCTGGTGAGCCATGAGCGCACGAGTTGTCTCATTCAATTGTTTATTATTATATTTTCTGGATATAAATAAATGCCAAATCAATGGTACTTCATATCTCAGTATTCATATAGTGATATAACTAAAAGGAAAGCACAAAGTAAATATGTATAAATAATCCTGAAAATTTTTAGGTATAGAAAAATAAAATAAACCACACTTTTTCAATTTATGTATTTCAAATAAATTGTTAATACAGGTATGCTCAGTAGGGTGGATCGATTTTACATTTCTTTCGATTTCCATATTCTAATAGAGACAAAAACTTGCGCATGCATGAGAAAATAGCCTCTGCAAAATCTTAGCTTAATAGGTAATCATCTTCTGCCCCCGGCAGAGTGATGAAAATCATATTTTAGTAGTCAAAAACGTATTTTCAATATGCATGAAAATTATTCCTAATAACTATAAAGTCGATGAAAACGACCTCATATGATCGTTTTTCCAAGCGCGTTCTCCTACGTTAATATCTTTTGCCCCCGGCAACAACGTCAAATGTTGAAAAAATAGGTAATTTATATACATACTTTCAGATCGGCTCTTTGTCTTAAATAATGCATTTATATATTTCCCATAGCATTTATATCGTTGCTTAGGCATGAAATAACACACACGCATATTGAAATATTTTAAAAATTATAAGAAAAATACGTTTTTGACTACTAAAATATGATTTTCATCGCTCTGCCGGGGGTAGAAGATGATTACCTATTAAGCTAAGATTTTGCAGAGGCTATTTTCTCATGCCTGCGCAAGTTTTTGTCTCTATTAGAATATGGAAATCGAAAGAAATGTAAAATCGATCCACCCTAATGCTCAGTTACCTACTCACGAAGAAAAAATAAAGTTTTCCTCATAATAAATATATTTGCAGGAATAAGCAAATATATGTATAATTCCTGATTTTTAATCATGTTAAAACATGTTAAAACCGCGGGATACAAGATGAAACCTGAGTACGTCTGTGCCGAGACTGTGCGCGCAGCGCAACGGTAGTATTCATGTACAAACATGTAACAGCAATCGCTGGCCTGCTTCAACGTGCGTCAGATATGATCATATTTCATGAATAGTTATTAGCGTCTCTATTTAAAAAGTATCTTATGAAAGTATCTTTGAAAGTGTATCCCGGGATACAAGCTACATGACAAAATGTATCTTAGATACTTCTCAAGATCCTCCAAAAATAAAGTATCTAAGATACGTATCTCAGATACGTATCTTGTATCTTAAGATACAAGATACTGTCCATCTCTGGCACCACAGGGAGACGTAAACTACACTAGGCACCACAGGGGCACGTAAACTACACTTGCTCCAATAAATTTTCTAAAAGGATGTAACGTCACTGCATACGTAATCGATCACCGAGCCTGCGTTAATAAGAACAGGGGAAGGGCAAAGAACATCGTCGTCGACGCTCCTACTCCTAGGGTTTAAATAACCTCGGGGGTAGGCAGAAACGATGCGGCTTAAACGCTACCTCTTATCGGTACGAGCTTAACAGTAAGCGCCTACAACGGTATATTACATTAATAGAATTGTATGGAAATATATTTAAATTACAATCGTGATTGGAAAGTTTGACTCGGGAAACCTCTCGGGGGTAAACCAATAAGAATCGAAATAGTTTTTGTGTAGTCGGGATTTTTCTTTTTGATAATTTAACATAATTGTACAGCTTGGAGGCTCCTCAATTTTATAATAGGTTAAATACTGATCAGAGGAGGATAAAATTTAGTGTAAATGGGTCAGGATAAGAGAAGGGTAGTATAGCGGTTGAGACAATTATGCTTTACTTATGGGAATGGTAAAGTGTTTTAGTAAAATTTAATTAAACATACGGGAGAAATGCATTCTTGTGAACGCTTACTTCAGATGGCGCGATGCTAAACTGTGGAATGTTGTCTGCGTTGCAGCTAAACTTCCATGAAGGTGGGAAAACAAAGAATTTATGCAATGTATAAATACGAGGGTTATTCAATAAGTATCCGCACTTTTTATTTCCACAATTTTATTTTCACATCTGATAGATTACAAACACATCACTTCTCAACATTGTCTCCCTGTTTCTTAATACACTTAGTCCAGCGATCTACAAGCTTCCTAATGTCATCACAAAAGAATGTTTTTGGCTGTGTGCGTAGCCAGTCATGCACCGCTTCCTTCAGGTCATCATCGCCTTGGAATCGTTAACCTCTCAAAGCGTCTTTTAGTGGTTCAAACAGGTAAAAATCCGAAGGTACCAGGTCTGGACTGTAGGCTGGATGGTCGAGAACTTCAAATTTAAGTTCTTGAAGGCATTTTCTAGTCTGTGCAGCGGTATGAGGGCGCGCATTGTCGTGTAACAGAATAACACCTTCCGACAATAAGGTGTGTCAATTTTAGTAAAGTCAACAATTCAAAGACTACTAATGCTCAAATGATGTCATATTATCTAGCAAACTTAGAAATTTCTTTAGTGTTGTTTAAAAAAGCCATTTACCTACTTATATTTGACCATAAAGGTTTGAAATATAACCTAAATATGACTGCAGCATCGTATATCAATGTGCCATTGATATGTGTGGTCAACTTTGGTTATTTTTGGTGTGCAGTATGGTTTCTAAGTTTCACATAGTTACAAATGCTGGAGTTTTGATTGAATACATGTGTTTTCCCTCCTTTTTGACAATTTTGATTACTTCGTAATGTAAATATTGTGTAATTCAAATTATTCGAAATGTTATGTGTGACCCAAACTTTCTGTATATTTTGATATGATAGATATATGAAATTGTCATTACTTTGAATAATTAAGTCTTGTACCTATAACAACACAACCTTTTATCTGAGCTTATAGGAAGACATTAAGATTTTCAATTAACTTAATTTTATGTAATCATAATCAGCAGGCCTATCTAAATTTCAATGACATTTCTTTTATTCACAGGTCCACAGGATGAGTCAGAAAAAAATCAGAACCCGAAGCAAATCAAGTTGTCATCCAAGTCATTTGGTGGGGACTGGGAGGGAACTTCCCCCTGCTGAGCTGCCTACAGCCAGAGATCTGCTGAGGTATGGTTTGTTGAGGAGAGAGATGAGTGAGGAAGACAGGAGGAATTACCCAGTTAATGACCTGATTAACAAGGGCATTGTTCCAGGGCTACTGGCTCAGTGGAGAAAGGCCAACGCTCTATTCACAGGACCTGCAATCAACACTGAGGTCAGGATCAGGGCTAAAATGAAGGCACTGTGGGATGAGGCAGTGAAGGTGTCCATTGGCAATGTGAAGCTAGAGGTCAAAGATAGGTTCATGATGAAACTGGTCAAATTGGTGGACATCCTGACCTGTCACTGTGTGATCAGGAGCTGCAGTGAGCTTGGGTGCAACCCTGTCTGCCACAGTGAGGTTCACATTGACTGCAGCTGCAGGAGCGAGCAGAAGGTACCAGTGCAGGAGCTTGCCTTCATTAAAGGTCAGAGAGAAAAGGTGGGCAGTATGGGGGCACACCAGATGGGTCTAGCTGATCACCCTGAGACCAGGAAACAGGAAGCAGTGCTACAGAGACAGGAGCAGAGAAGGAAGGCCGAGGAGAAGAGGAGGAAGGCAGAGGAGTCAGCCAAGAAAGAAGAGGAGTTGAGGGAGGAGTCACTGCTAGAGATGGAGTTGGAGGAGACTGGAGATATACTGGAGGAGGCAGGGAGGAGAGAGGAGGACGAAGACTTCATACTAGGGGCTGCGACAACTTCTTCCTTGCCTGTGGCTAAGAAGAAATACAACACTGAAGATATCACCAACATAGCTCTGGCTAGCTTGAGACATCACATTAGGCTGAGAGAGACTGCAGAGATTGCCACTACTGCCTGGATTGATGTTGGTCTTATCACAGAGTTTGACACAGCACTGGTGATTGACCACAACAAGGTGAGGAGGGCTCAGGAGAGACTGACTAAGGAGCTGGTTAAGAAGTTTGATGAAGAGATTAGGGAAAATGGCATCACCTGTATCTTCTTTGATGGGAAAAGGGATGACACCAAAGTGATGATGGAAGCTGAGGGCAGTGACAGGCAGTTTCCTGGCCTCATTAAGGAAGAACACTACACAGTGTGCAATGAACCAGGTGGGAAATATTTGTGGCATTTTGTACCAGAGGAAGCTGCAGAGGAGAGAAGTCATGCTGAGGTCATTGCTGATCATCTGGTGAACTGGCTAAGAGAGAGAGGAGCAGACCAGACCCTTTTGGCCATAGGAGGTGATAGTACTAATGTAAATACTGGCTGGGAGGGAGGAGTAATGCATTATGTGGAGCCCAAGCTTAGCAGGAAGTTGGTGTGGATTGTCTGTGACTTGCACACTGGGTAGCTGAGTCTCAGACACCTGGTGACTGCACTGGATGACAAGACATTGAGCAACAACAAGTGGTCTGGGCCCCTAGGGAAGTTGTTAGGCACTGCCACTGAGCTGGAGATGAACCCAAACTTCACGAGGATCACTGTTGGTCCTTCTCTACCCCATCTCAGTCAGGAGGTAATCAAGGACCTCAGCACAGACCAATCATATGGCTACAGAATCATCACTGCCATCAGATCGGGAGAGGTACCTCAGAGTCTAGCTCTGCTGGAGATTGGGCCAGTCTGTCACAGTAGGTGGGTCACCACGGCTCTAAGGTTCTACAGATTGTGGATTTCCAAACATGGGCTGAAGGGTAGGAACCTGGAGAATCTGAGAATAATTGTGGAATTCATAGTGGGAGTCTACATGCCAAACTGGTTCAACATCAAGTTAAATCACAGCTGGGTGGAGGATCCCAGGCATGTACTGTACCAACTGGAGCTGTTCAGAAGTCAGAAGAAGGAGGTGATAGGAATAGTGATGCCTACAATGAAGAGAGAGATCAGCCTGGTATGCACACACTGAGGCTGTGCTCCAGGCCATGCTGTGCAGTGAGGTGGAGGAGGAGAGGAGGGAGGCAGTGAAGAGGATACTGGAAATAAGAGGTGAAGAAGATGAAGACACACAGGTAGGAGACTGCAGTGTCAGACCCAGGAAGACTCTCGGAGCTTATTGACTGGAACTCTGGCGTGACTGAACCTCCTCTGACCTGCTCCCTCACCACTGCTGCAATCAAGGAGTTTCTGGATAGACCAATGGAAGTTCCTGCATGGCCCTCACACACACAGTCAGTAGAGAGGTGTGTAAGGATGACAACTGAAGCAGCACAACATGTTTACTCACAAGAGAGGAGGGAAGCGTACATCAGTGGCCAGGTGGCCAGTCGGGAGCTCATGTCCAGGAACAAGAGCAAGGCAGACATGGCATCCTTGGCAAAGTTCAAGAAACCTATCTATATTTCTAAGTTTTAATATTGAAATACAATCAAAATGTCTTTAATTGTATGTATGTAAACTGTAGTTATATATGGCATCCTTGGCAAAGTTCAAGAAACCTATCTATAATTCTAAGTTTTAATATTGAAATACAATCAAAATGTCCTTAATTGTATGTAATGTATGTAAAATGTAGTTATATACAATAAAAAATACTTGCAAAAATTACTTATTTTTCATAAATTTCAACTTCAAATATAAGTAGCTATGTAAGAGTGGTCAAATCTGGATTTTAAAGCCATATTTCGATTTAGCACATAAAAATGCATCATTTGGTTACTAGTAGTCTTTGAAAATCTAAAGATTTCACTTTGCTCCCTAAAATTGACACACCCTATTCCGACAATCTCCCTCTCCGTTTTGTGCGAATTGCTTGCTTTAACCCATTCCGAAGCATGTCAGAATACGATGCACTTGTTACTGTAGTTCCACGCTCTAGATAATGTTCAAGGATAGGGCCTCGTGTGTCCCAAAACAGTGTTAGCATAACTTTACTTGCTGACGGCTGCGCTTTGAACTTCCTTGCAACGGGAGATGTTAGATGCTTCCATTGCATGCCCTGTCGTTTGCTTTCTGGTTCATAGTGATAGATCCAGGTTTCATCTCGAGTGATAATGCGCTCCAAAAAGTTTTAACCTTCATTATGATACCGCGCCAAAAGACGAGAGCAGACATCCATACGATTACGCTTGTGCTCTTCTGTCAACTGTTTGGGCACCCATCTTGCACAAACCTTGTGAAAGCGAAGAATGTCATGAACTATCGAATAGGCTGACCCTTGACTGATGTCTAATGAAGATGCAATTTCTTTTATTGTTAATCTTCTGTCATCGAAAATCATGGCTCTGGCTTCTTCCTGCTTGTCACCACTGGTTGATGTTGACGGTCGTCCTGAGCGCTGAGCATCTGTCACACATGTCCGACCTTTCTTGAACATTTGAATCCACTCGTATACACTTCGCCGTGGTAACACATTATTCCCATACTGAGCACATAAACGCGTGTGAATTTCAGCTCCTTTCACACCTTCTGCCCACAAAAAACGAACCACGGATCTCTGTTCTTCCAGAGTACAAACTGAAAGTGGCACAGCCATGCTCACTACTTGTACGATATGTGACAGCTACGAGTAGCCTAAATAAGCCTATACTGTTGCTAGCCTAAATAAGCCTATAGATCTCAGTTTGGCTAGTTATTACGAGTATATATTATATATACTATATTATCACTAAAATTAAAAGTGCGGATACTTATTGAAGTACCGTCGTATAATATTGCACATAATCATTATATGAGATTATTGAATTACAAGAGATTAATGATTGAGATGCAATAAATAAGAGAAAGAACTGCAACACGCTACGATGATATGACAAAGGAACTTTTGTTTAACACAGAGAAATACATCATGAACGAACTCGTTTTATCGTAGAATTGATGACTATGGGATATATATATATATATATATATATATATATATATATATATATACACAGGGTGTCCCAGAATTAACTATCTATTTCAATGAAATCGGACATATTTTTTAAAAACACTTTTATTTATGTTTATCATGTTTAATATGTGTTAAAAATGTATAAATTTCTAAATTTTTTTCATAATTTTATTTTCATAATTTTTTCATTATCTGGTCCAATGAAAGACCGTCTGAAGTCATAGAATGGCAGAGAGACTCTCCAAAAGTTAACGTGTGGCTTGGAATGACCAAATCCAAAATTTATGGCCCATTCTTCTTTGCGGAAGCAATTGTAACAGGTACCGTCTACCTTGATATGCTTCAGCAGTTTCAAGAACCCCAACTTCTTGATGATGGCATTCTTGATAATGTTGTGTTTCAACAAGATGGAGCACCATGTCATTATGCTCTAATTGTTCGAGAATACCTCAACAGACGCCTTCCGAATCGGTGGATTGGACGTGGAGGACCTCGACCTTGTCCTCCGCGTTCTCCGGATTTGACACCTCTGGATTTCTTTGCATGGGGTTTCATAAAAACAAAGGTTTATCGCCAAAAGATCAATGCTTTTTGTTGAAACACATTATCAAGAATGCCATCATCAAGAAGCTGTGGTTCGAGAAACTGCTGAAGCATATCAAGGTAGACGGTACCTGTTACAGTTGCTTCCGCAAAGAAGAATGGGCCATAAATTTTGGATTTGGTCATTCCAAGCCACACGCTAACTTTTGGAGAGTCTCTTTGCCATTCTATGACTTCAGACGGTCTTTCATTGGACCAGATAATGAAAAAATTATGAAAATAAAATTATGAAAAAAATTTAGAAATTTATACATTTTTAACACATATTAAACATGATAAACATAAATAAAAGTGTGTTTTTAAAAAATTTGTCCGATTTCATTGAAATAGATAGTTAATTCTGGGACACCCTGTATATATAGTTTAAAATAACCACGAAGGAAAAAGGGAACACAGATGGTGCTCAAGCGCTTTCGTCTAATGACATTCTCAGGAACACTGTCATTAGACGAAAGCGCTTGAGCACCATTCTGCTTTTCCTTTTTCTTTCGTGGTTATTTTCATCATAAATATTATTCCCGCGTTACTTTCGTGAAATAATTGTCATATATATATATATATATATATATACACGAGGGCTGATCAAAAAGTTCCGGGACAGATGTATTTATTGCAAAACTAAATGTCATATACCTAATCAAATTTGTCTCCTTCAAACTAGACTCCTTCTGATTGTAAACAGTGATTCCAGCGATCCAGCCATTTATTGAAGCACCTGTTATACTCTTCTTTCAGAATGTTCTTCAATTCTCGTGTCGCATTTTGTTCGATCTCTGGCACTTTCTTAAATCTTTTTCCTTTGAGGGTGTTTTTCAGCTTGGGGAACAAGAAAAAGTCATAGGGTACCAAATCCGCGGATACGTTGGTTGGGGAACCAGTATATGTTGTGCTTAGTTAAGAATTCCCTTATAGAAAGTGCAAAATGCCCTGCAAAATGGGCGTCGGGCTCGTGGATGTTGCATCACGACAATGAATTCCTCTCAGATAGCACTCTCCATAAGGGAATTCTTAACTAAGCACAACATTCCACTGGTTCCCCAACCACCGTATTCACCGGATTTGGCACCCTGTGACTTTCTCCTGTTGCCCGAGCTGAAAAACACCCTCAAGGGAAAAAGATTTAAGGAAGTACCAGAGATCGAACAAAATGCGACACGAGAATTGAAGAACATTCTGAAAGAAGAGTATAACAGATGTTTCAATAAATGGCTGGATCGCTGGAATCACTGTTTACAATCAGAAGGAGACTAGTTTGAAGGAGACAAATTTGATCAGGTATGTGACATTTAGCTTTGCAATAAATGCATCTGTCTCCGAACTTTTTGTCATATACTGTATATTATATAATATATATATATATATATATATATATATATATATATATATATATATCGGTTGGCCCCCCAAAAAACGCCTTAAGATTTCAACATCAATAACTTCAAAAATATGTAGTTCACACTTCCAAATTTTACACGGAATAGCAACGAGGTTAACGAGGTGTGTATATACAGGGTGTTTCAGGAAGAAAGGTCAATACTTCGGGAGGTCATTGTGAGAAAAAAAGTTTATATGAACATGTGTCTAATTCTGAATGGTTACGGAGATAGAGCTGTTTGAATCTGATGCGCGCGCAGCTCTTGCTCCCCCTTCCCTCTCCTATAACCTTGAACCATGTAAGCTGTAATGTATGCATGTAACATAAGCCAATCGAAAGCTGACTGTTGTGAGTGACATTCTTTGGTGTTTGAAGCAGTGTTAAGAATGCCACACACGTTCACACATGCCGAATATGCAGATATGGTGTATGTCTACGGTTTTTGCGAAGGAAGTGCAACAGCTGCTGTTGCAGAATATCGTCGACGGTTTCCGATCCGCAGAATTCCAGATCGAAGAGTGGGTGCTACTATAGCGTGATTCCTACCGGTGACTTCGATACTATAGGATGATTCCTACTCGTTTCGGTTCGAAACTACAGTACTGTAGAGTGTGATTCCTATCCAAGGTATAAATGAAAATATAATAAATATAAAATGCTATTTATTATTCAATTTTATTTATTTAAAAAATAGTTTCGGTGCTACTATAGTATCTGGTCTACCTACGATTGGTTAGGTTTAGTCACGATATTTTCGTTAAAACTAACGAAAATATCATGACTAAACCTAACCAATCGTCAAGGGCGATGGACATTGGAATGTAAACAAGCAATTAGTAAACAAGGTAAGAAGCTATAATTAAAAGGTAGACCGCCGAATCGAGGTAGGAATCCACGCTATAGTAGCACCGAAGTGTGTTTACCAGGGTTTTCAAAAATTGCGTGAGATTGGTACACTTCCCAGCGCTCATGTTTCATCTGAACGTGAAGGTCAACAAGATGTGGATGAAGTGGAAAACATTCTTCAATTGGTAGAGCGTAGTCCTACTACTGGCTCACGAAGAATTTCTACACGTCTCGGTGTACCACACAAGAATATGGCGAACATTACGTGAGGAAGGCTTGCATCCATATCATGACATCATGTACAGTGTGTACAACACCTTCAACCAGGAGACGCTGCTATGCGACTGGAATTTTGCCATTGGGTAAATGCTAATCGCCGATTGCTTCGATTAATACTGTTCACCGATGAAGCTACTTTCACCCGTGACGGTATCGACAACACTCGTAACTCTCATCGGTGGTCAGACGAAAATCCAAATGCCACTGTGGAAACAAATTTTCAACATCGCTTCCCTGCCAATGTGTGGTGCGGTATCATCGATGATCAGCTGATTGGCCCTGTTACTTTAGAGAATCGTCTTACAGGACAAAGTTACCTAGAATTTCTGCAAAATGAATTGCCAGGACTATTGGAGGATGTTCCTTTGGCTACACGCGCTGGTATGTACTTTCAGCATGACGGAGCTCCTCCAATTCTACCCGTCTGGTGATGCAATACCTAAATCAAACTTTCCCTGGTCGATAGATCGGCCGCGGTGGTCCCATTCAATGGCCACCAACGTCTCCAGGCCTCTCTCCGTAGATTATTGTTTGTGGGGGTGGATGAAAAGTCAAGTTTACAAAAGAAAGGTGGATACACGAGACGAATTGCTCGCGCGCATTTTGGATGTGCTGCCCGCATAAAGGAACGTCAAGATCAACTCAGACGAACAACACGCGATCTTCGCACACGAGTTGCAAAGTGCATTGAGGTTGACGGTGGGTTTAGTAGTATAGCCGCAAAAGGGGAGATTGCAAGAATGTTGCAGGTTATTATGTAATGTTGCAAAGGGGGATGGGGGTTGTTGCAAAGGGGGGTGGGGGTTTTGCAAAGGGGGTGGGGGTTGTTACAAAGGGGGGGGAACTTGGAGGTGGCGTTATCCCCCAAGAGAAAGAGGAGGAGAGAAAGGAGGAGAGGTGTTCACCTGGCAGGAGCCAAGTGCACATTAAGACTTCAGCCGAGTTGGCGTTGTTTTATAGGCTCCTAATCAGCCAGTTGGCGTAAATGGCTTGAGTTGCCAGATACCGCGATACCATTGTATACATTATTATAGACTCCTAATCAGCCAGTTGGCTGTAAATGGTTGTCAGATACCTCTTTTTAGCAGTATTATTGTATACATTATTATTATATACGCCTAATCAGCCAGTTGGCTGTAAATGAGTAGCCAGATAGCGCCATGTATTCCGAAGACAGAGTTGCCAGATACCATTGTATACACTATTATAGACTCCTAATCAGCCAGTTGGCTTAGAAGGCTTAAATATTGCCAGATACCGCAATACCGTTGTATACATTATTATATTTCGAATATCGGTAGTAGAAGGCATAACAATAAACAACATTGCATCATTCTTTTTATTATAAATATATAGAAAATAAATATACATTTGAGGAATATGCGTATAACAGAAATATATACACACAATTATGGATATATATATAAAATAAAATATACATTTCAAATAAATATACACTTCAATAGAAATATGTACATAACAGTACAGGAAAATATACACACACACACACAATTATGGTGATATATAAAATAAAATATACATTTCAAATAAATATACACTTCAATAGAAATATGTACATAACAGTACAGGAGAAATATCACGCAAAATATATATATATATATATATATATATATATAAACACAAATCAATAGAAATATGCGTATAATCGGGGAAATATCAAGCAAAATATATATACAATTCACTTTTTTTTCAAAATACTAAACTCGGTCTTAATCGAGTTTACAATTACATCATTATTGCTCTGCATTACGCAGTATATGCGGCTTAATAATATTTCACCGCTTAAAGTATAGGGAAACCTGTATTCGATATGAAGGGCTTTCATATCGTTCAGTACTATTTTTGTTCCCACTTTACAACCGGTTGGTAGGTCATCTTTAAATACGTCTAGAATACAATCAAAAGCACGCACAAAGAGTTCATCGTTAGCTACATTATTAAACACAAGTTTATAAGAACGCTTTTCCAATCGAGGGTTTATTTCTACCGACTCGAGCTTTTCAATCGTGAACTCACTCAACATAGCGGCAATTGAAATAATCTTCTAAATCGTTACGACAACTGCGCGTTATATAAAGAAATAGTTCTTCAGGGTGAACGGTGTAGGTGAGCTCAGCCTTGTACCGATCAATTGCTTTGTACCAAAGTTCATGGTATTTCAAAGAGTCTAAACTTTTTAAATAAACATCCAGCACTAGACCATTCTCACCAGCCCTACACTCGGTAAACCAATCGAGCAGAGCAGTGTATGCGTATTCAAGTACTGTATCAAAATAAAACATATCCGTAACACGCGCGTCTAATATAGGTTTCAGTTTACGGAATCCGACGATTTCAAACATTCTGTCGAGGATGAAACGGTTTCGCGTAGGAATAAGAGCGTTATTATCAGAAGCATTCTTCCACATCAGCCTTATATCAATGCACGGCCGATCGTTATTTATACACAACGTACATACAACGGCGTATGAGGGTGCGTCACTAATCTGCTCTCTTCTTGTACCTACGTTAGCAGGTATTTTATAACGATCTTCACTCCACTTCTCAACTATCACAAAGATTCTATTCATCTCCTCGATACTTAAATAAACCCGTTTGTTTGTCGGTCTACATTCCGTTTCCAGTACATAGCTAATGGTACCGGAATTACGCCTGAACACTCGCAACGATTTCGTCACGGACACATCGTACGAGGCGTTGAGAATGCTGCTCAAAGGAAGTTCCATCGTATTCGAAGAGCGCACGTCCACTCGGCTCAAGCTCTGAGATAACTATGAGCCGTGTGAGGCACGCAGGTAGGCAGGAATGGTTCGACGGGCGGCTGACTCGATAATACGTGAATGGGCTTGTTCCGCGAGTCGAATTGTTTTACCGGTACAAGAATATCACTACCAGCCTACGCACCAGACAGTTTGGATAAGAACTAGGAACATTTTACTAAACATCTCCACACTCCGGCGCACTATTTGAGAGGAACATATGTTCATATTTTTCCTTTCTGCCCATCAAACGATACTCGTCTCTAAACTCTGTTAAAAATTCACGCAGGGCACTAGCCACAACCTCACTACGAACCTCATCATGATATACGTTAATATAGTGATAAAAATACTTAAGATTGTCCATGATCACGAGATTCACACACATTTCCAGTCGTAGGGTATGAGTAATCGACATGGTGTAGCATGACGTAATACCGCTTGTCACACCACCCATCAGCAAGACTCATTATCCATACCTGCTGCTTCTCTTCTGCACGCGTTGTTTCTTTACTTCACGGTGTATGTGAGACTTTATAAAGTTTAGCTCTGCAGTATACTCAGCACATCGTCTGTGCAACGAAAGCCTTCAACGGTCTCACCAGAACATCCGTAGAGTATTTGTACATCTTGGAACTTCGCACAATCCAATGTGTTTTTAAAAGAGGCATAGGAGGGATGAATAGGAAGTTTTTCGGTATCCACCACATCCTGGCACTTTACTGAATACCATTTCGTAAACGTTGTACAAGCAATATAAAGGTAGCCATTTGAATACACGTCTGATCTGAATACACGTCTGATCTCTCGGGCTTACTGCGGTCGACTGACCACGCAGGGACTCCCAGATAGTAGCATGACTCACGGTCTTACAGTGGGCGGAGCTTAGAACTTTCACCTACACACACACACACACACACACACACCACACACACACACACACACACACAAAGGAGAAAGTGAAACGCTATTTGAAACATGATTTATTTAATAAACGAGATATTCAAGTTATATATATTTACAAATACGATTTAATAAACGAGATATTCAAGTTATATATATATATATATATACATATATTTACAAATAGATACGATTATATACAAGACGTGTGAGTTAGAAGCATCATTGGTATCCAAAGGGTACGGTATCATAGGTACCAGGTAACTGGTAACGTTTCCTATAGGTGTTACGGCACACCATCGTACCCCTAAGTTCCTTCACGCCTCCAGCTTCTGCGCCCGAAAATTGTGGGTGCCTACAATTAGTTGGTGAGGTTGTTCATCCAACATACTAGATCCTTCAACGACTCAAAGTTAACAACCTCCCGATTCGCATGGTTGAGCGTAATACCCTTTGCCTTCACGATATATTTCATTTCATCCCCCACCCTGACCCGTACCCCATAAGTCTTAGGTCCTGTTGAGGCAAAAGAGTCGGCGTATGCGTTGTCCCCATACTCATCCTTGATCTCATCAGTGAGCTCGCCGAGGAACTCCCCAATAGTGGGCATGTATTCACCCTCCCTCTCTGTGAATATCACGCTATCTGTATCGGCATACAATACTCTCCGCCCAAGAGAATGCATTAGACCCAAAGTTTTATACGGGCGTAGGCTGTTGTGAAGCTGGCCACAGGTATGTTTGTAACCCTTGAGGTATCTGTGGCAAATTCAGTGTTGTTGTACTTTATTACGTAAGTATTACCTACATTTACGATCTCCAAGAAATCTGTGTGCAACCGTCCAAAACACTCGTATATTTTCTTTTTAGAATTTTTAAATTTGTCCTTTATACTATTTTCATCTTTAGTTTGATAATATCCCTCCGCACTTAAAAAGGTAGCCTTCGCTTCTTTGGAAAAGTTGAGGACATTTTCCAAATAGGCTCGTAGATGATAGTACCCCGTGCCTGCCGATATGTTGGTCTGATTTAAATATACGTCACATTGGTTGAATATGGTGTGGTGCAGAAAGTTTGTTTCAGGGTATACAGCATATTTGTCATCGCAGGCCGTTCCATCAGAATGGGCTATACGTAGCTTAGCGTACATGTGCACACAGCTTGGATCAAAAAAGTAAGGACCTGAGCTGGGTATCACGAATTCTATAGGTGCACTCGGTGAACTAATTGTGTTTAAAGGGTTAATTGTAATAAAGTCACTGTGCTCAATAGAAACTTGGGTTGGCGGGAGCTCAAAAAAGGACAGCTCCGATTTACAGCATTGTGAACTACATGGGTGGATGAAGCGTGCCATGGCGAAATAGTGACTCCTCTCTCGACAAGTGGTAAACAAACTATGATTCATGAGATCAATATCCTTAGCTTATATCAGTCAAAAAAGTGGTCAACCATAGGTTTCATTCGCTTACAGCATTTCTTTTTTGATAGCCTTTTACGTTTAATACCACGTGACCCCTTCTTCTTCCGGGGAGCCGTACGTAGTATGGATGAAAAAATGGATCCAAGTCCACTACCGCGCTGGTATCGCATCCCTCGATAGACGGTGAAAGGCTTTCTATCCATTATAACTCAGTGCGTCGAAAGTGTAGCTTCACTGTTAAGCTCCCGTTACCGAATGGGAAGTTTTCGCCCTCAATCGTTCTTATATATATTGAGATATTGGTTATTAAATTAGTTGCGACATTCACATAATGGGGCCTGTCATATGTAATACTCAAACTCCTTCCTCTATGGTTAGGGATGTGAGCAATGCGCAGCAGGCGTGCCTGGGTATCCCCAACAAACTGGTGCTCCACTATATTACTGTAAATATAGCACATGTCTGGGGACCTTTCAGCCAATTTCTCCATCTTCAATTGATACATTAATCTGGACAAGTTATACTGTGTCTCGTGAAATGTGTCTCTTTGGAAGGCTGCGCTATATCGGCCGTTGGTTAGAATTTTGAACTTTCTATGTTCTTTAAGACGTCTGTTAGTCTTTGATTTTAGGATTAGTGTATGTGCAGGGTTGTTTACGATTTCATATACTAAATCATTCGTAAGGTTTGAGTTTCTTAAACTCACGTTTAAGCCTCTCACAACATCCTCGGCCGAACCATATTGACCCGGCCCTAGTCTTACTTCTGTACTGTAATACCGTGTAATCTTAGTCCGAGCGATGCGCATAGTTTCATCCATAGCTACCCCAGCTTTTTCACACTCGTCAATGTCTCTAAGAATCGTAAAAACGGTTTCTTTATGTTCAATATTTAAAAAGACGGTGTCCAGCTGAATTTCGCATATCCTCACCTCATACGAATCACGACCCAATTCAATGTGCCCATCGAGTTCTGTTACAAAGTTGGCTAGCGTGTTGTTAGGGTGTACAGACAGGGACGAGGAGGACGGGAGTGTGACGTAGAAATGGTTAGGAGCCATGTTGCATACTATTTAAGCTTCATTATTGCATCAGCTTTTATATAGGTGTTGAAGCTTTCTGGGTACCCTAGCCATTTCACCAGGTACATTTTTCTCCTTCCTGAACCTTTGCTTCCTAAAATTTTCTCAATTTTAAACACATTTTTTTCTAAATTAAACGCAACTTTCTGCAATTCTTCGCGGTAAAAGCCTCCTGAGATTTCTTCCCCATTCAAATCTTCAATGTAATACATCATTATCACACCTTTAGGTCTCACAGCCCTAACTTTAAAAATCTCGCGTGTCCATCCTTGCTCAAAACCCTTTGCGAATTTATTCCCCGAACGCGACAGCCTTACATAATCATTGATTTTGAAGCGCGCAGAGTGTGGTGGTGGTGATGATCCATCTCTTCTCGGGAGCGTACCTCTTTCTAAAACTTCGTTAGGTGTTGTCCCAATCGTGCGATGGTGCGAGCGGTTGTAGGATGATGCCAATGATTCCAGAATGTCTAGAAATCTGTATGTGTTTTTATGTGTAAAATAACGGTGCATGCGTTCCTTTATGGTGCGCTGAACTCTTTCAGCTAAAGAAGCCTTATGTATAGAATTGGTTGTGTAATAGCTGATATTAAACTCTGTCAACATGTTCTGAAAAGCACGGCCTATAAATTACTTCCCCATATCCGTACAAAAATAGCCAGGAACCCTGTTTTCTTTTAACATTAGCGTTTTGGTGGCTTTAGCAACTGTTTCAGGTGATTTATTTTTCAGAGGAACTAGCCACAGATATCTAGAGAATACGTCTATTATGAATAGAATGTAGCGGTAACCATCGTTATACACAGAATATCTTTGCATGTCTGTTAAATCTGCTTGCCAAATAGAATCAATCGAGGAAGCCGTTGTCTTGGCTGTTTTAAACCTTTTTCTCACAGGCTTATGAAGCGTATAAGCGTCCTGCTCCCTCAAAAATCTTTCAACATCTTTTTTTCCTACTCCGTAAACACTTCTGTAAAGTCTATCTACGCCGCCGTAAGAGGATGGGGTAGAAATGTCATAATAGCGTTTAGTTAATACGTTAGCCATTTGCGTATTTTAGAGGCACGTGGGTAGGGTTGGTTTAACCTCTTCTTGCTCCTCTTCAAAGGTGTTACCGCCGGGGGTGACGGCGCCTTCAATTGTGTCACAGGCGTTGCATGTTCCAAGTCTTTTAACCTGTTCAGATTTCCTATCAACGTTTTAGGGACATTTATTTGTTGTAGTCTTGCTTTAATATGCTTCCATCCTGATGGTGATGGCCTATCCCACTTTCTCACCAGATCATGGACAATGTCTACGATATTCGATCCCTGTACCTTTGATCCTTCCACAATGATCTCCCCTGTATCGGTCCATTGTATGGCCGGATCCTCATTCAATAGATTATAAAGACTTAAGCCTTTACTCCTCAATGTAAGTGGGAGGATATTTTTTAATACATGTTCGATATGTTGTATGGCTAATCTTTTTGGTTGGTCAGCTGTGTCGCCGGGTACAGATCCTATGTCGCCATCGTCCCCCGTGCTGTGCCTAATAACCACAGGAATCTCTATAGGGCTCTTATAATTTTCGTACTCG
The DNA here is from genome assembly GCA_023014485.1 of Bathynomus jamesi. NCBI lineage: Eukaryota > Metazoa > Arthropoda > Malacostraca > Isopoda > Cirolanidae > Bathynomus > Bathynomus jamesi. The sequence continues at coordinate 487,450 of JAJOZX010000877.1, read as the reverse complement.
TGAAGAAATTTCTGCAGAGCTTCTTGGTATAAGATTCTTTTCTCAGCAGGTGTTTTTTCACTGTTTAATACGGCTAACAATTCGCTTTCCATTCTTTTAAGTCTGCTTTTACGGGGATCTAGATCCGTGTCTCTTTGCAGTGAGGCGTACACCTCGTGGGGAATCACTACCACTTTCTTCATATATAATCTAGTCAGTAAAGGACCCAAAACTGAAAATAAGATGGGGAGAAATGACCCTCCTGTTTGTACAATAATTCGCTTTTTCTTCGCTACAGTTTGGCTTTTACGAGCGAGTGCACGTATTATGTTCTTGTAGCGGCGTAGGCGAGCCTTCTGATGGGTTTTCATTGATACATTGCAATTTATAACGTTAAGACAGATTTCACAGATGCATTTTAAAAAGTCGGCATCGATATTTTTAATAAACATCTGCTGCATTGCCCGAGGCAGTCGATGATAGATTTTATTAATTCACGGTATTTCTTTAGTCTCTTTGTCATTCTGGAATATACACCGTTTCAGGCTCGTTTGGAAATATATTCGTTCGCAGAAGCACTCTAAACGTGTTTCGTGGATGAAGGTCGCAAAGCAAATATCCGTAACGCGTGCTTGTAGCTTCTTTATAAACTTCCAAAAACTCCTTACGCTGATTCGGGAACATTTGATTGGCTAATACCCCAATTTGTGATACATCTCTACGTTGCGCGAATAAGACTAGATATTGCGTATTTAACGACACATCGCGCATGTATCTATTTTTGAAAAATAGATTCTGATTGATGAAGAACACGCTTATGTTAAGATGGTGGGAGAATACTGTAAATGTTCGGCAAACGTTTTATCCATCTCCAACATGAGATCGTCAATTACAATGACTGTATGTTCATTTCCCTTTAACGAATTAACGTCATATACGCCTTTGTGGAACAAAATATCATCTTGGTACTCGTTGAACACTGATTGGTACGTCGAATAGCACCATATAACTTTATGCACAAATTTCGAGAACATCTCCCCCTTTTCTTTAATGATTTTAAGCATAAACACAGTTTTACCACATCCTGTAGGTCCAGATATAATACATGTGGATGGGCTCGTGAATCTGAATTTTTCTACAGAGTCCATTTCTAACACGTCACACTCCTAAGTGAGTCATTTACAAAATATTACAAATTTTGAGTGCTGATCCTTATATTTCTTCTCCCACAGAACCGTGAATGACGATGAGGTAGAGCAGCCCATCATTACGGATGACCTCGACGACAGTGTAGTTGTGATCTCCCCCCCTGAACCCTCACCAGCGATACCGGTAACACGTCCAAAGCGGAGGTATGAGATACCCACGTCAGGTATAAAGCGACCGAAATACGCGTCTGTTGCAGCGGTAATAGATCCCCAACCCTCAACCTCTTACGCAACAACCCCCCCAGCAGCACCTCCCGCTAATATACCCCCTTATTCATCCGCCGCCCCCCGTTCTGTTAAGTCTACAATAATAGAGCCGGAACCCTCCTACGCAACAGGGCCCCCATCAGCAGCACCTAATATATCCACTAATTCAGCCCCCCGTTCTGTTGAGGATGGTATAACACTGGAATTGGTGCGATCCGCAGCCCCCACCCCAGCCTTGACTAGAAATCGGTATAGAGTCAGGGTCGACCCTAGAGTCATGTATAGCAATGGTATTGAGCGCGGACTACGCCGGGTTGTAGAGCGTATTATAGAGTTTGCTCTTCAGAATCGTGACGAGCGTGAAGTCAGGACGAGTCTGTCCTTTGGATTCGGGTCAGATGACGGTGATGTAGACGATTATTGGGTGATAGTGCCATTTAGACGTTTCGCGGCTGAAGATGTAGAATATATATTAGGGCGTATAATGCAAGCCGCCCAAAGTAGTATAGCCTTCAATATGGACAACTTCACGGTAAATATTGACCATGTATACCGTGTTACGGGTCATAGTGCCATACCGTATACTCTTAACTTCAATTCTCAAGCTATTTATAGACGGCATATAAACGTCGATCGTGGTTGCGGCTTTATAGCAGTACTCTTAGCACGTATGTTACTGTACAAAATACACGAACTCAAAAAATTTGGTTGCCTACAGTCGTGGAGCATGCCCGTAAACTAGCTGTAGACTGTGAACTTGAATTTGACTGTAATATTGGTCCTGAAGAGCTGAGAAGGGTAGAACAGGAAATGAATGTCCGCATAGTTGTGTTTGGGTTGGATGATCGTCGTAGGACTGTGTATGTTTTTAAAAGCTGTGTGAGAGATCGTACAAGGCCCCTAATTATTTTAGGATTGTCAGGGACAACGTATCTCCCCATCCGTAATATAAGGTGGCTTTACGCGAGTTATGACAAAAGTCGAAAATATGGGAGACATCATGATTTGTGTAAGGGGTGCCTCGAGTTTGCGGATGATATAGTGAGACATTGTAAAGAATGTCACATGGTATGTGAGCAGTGTAAAAGCACCAAATGTGAAAGCCGTGTAGTTGAAGCTGAGAAGAGAGACTGTGATGTGTGTAGACGCGCATTTTTCAATAATAGCTGTTTTGATTTCTATAAATCAATTGGCACGTGCAGGAAAATGAAAATCTGTGAATGTGGTATGTTTCACACAATGGATAATTGGGGAAAATTTAAGCACAAGTGTGACGTAATTCACTGTCCTACATGCCAGGAGGAATATAAGGCGGATGGAGTAAAGCATGTATGTTATATGAAAGATGCTAAGCCGAAAAATAACCCCTGTATAACTGTATACTACGATATAGAAACATATACGAACTCTGAAACCAAAGAGGTAATTCCACATTTACTTGTGAGCCAGACTATCTGTGATGAGTGTATGGATATCGAATGTGACGAGTGCCCCAAATGTGGTAAACGGACAAACGTTTTTAAAACGAATGTCAGCGATAGTCCTGTGAAACTATTTGTGTCCTATATTGTCAAGTTAGCCGACAAGTTCAAAAAAATGACTGTGTATATTCTCGCCCATAACGGGGCAAAGTTTGACACGCAGTTCCTTTATAAGGAGTTGCTTGAACACGAATCCTCTGAGATATTTACAGGTGATCCATTGAAAAGAGGCAACAAATTAATACAGATGCAGATAAGAGGCAATGTACAATTTAAAGATACTTTATTATTCACACCTTGTAAATTAGCAAAGCTACCCAAGGTGATGGGAGTAGCAGCTGAAGTTTCCAAAGGATACTTCCCATACACTTTCCTCACCAGCGAGACTTTAAACTACGTAGACCCACCACCCCCCAAACATTTTTTGACTGCATGGATGAACGTGAAGACTTTGATCGATACTACGACAGTTTTAATGAAAGTAACCCTTATAATATAGCTGATGAATGTGAGCGTTATTGCGTGAATGATGTGCGCGTGCTTAGAGTATGTTTCCAGGCCTTTAGAAGGATGTACATAGCCCGTTTCAAATGCGATCCACTGCAAGTCGCAACCACCATCGCATCATTATGTTTTACGGTGTTCAAGAATAACTTCATGCCGAAAGACACCTTAGCCATTATTCACCGAAACAATCCCCGCAGTTACGGGCACAAGGCTATTTACTGGGTCATACACCTACAGCAACAGACAGGTGTATACATAAAGCACGCCCGCAACACGGGTGAAGTACCCATTAAGATTAATGGACGTGTTTTTTGGGTTGATGGGTTAAGTGAAAACCGTGTCACTGGTGTGAAGACTGTGTACTCCTTTAACGGTTGCTGGTGGCATGGATGCCCCCGTCCTGAGTGCGGAGTCACCGGAGATATCAACGGTAGGTCTCCTGCCGACTGTCTTGCATCGACCCGCACCCGCGATCAACTTATAGGATCACAGTTCACTCACAAAGTCTTGTGGGAGCATGAATATGATGCACGGATGGAGACAGACGAGGTGTACCGTGAGGAAATAAAAGCGATCAAGCGTTCAATGGTGCTGGATCCTCTCAAATGTGGTGATAGCTTGTTTGAAGGACGTACAAATCCTTTCAGACTATACTTCCCACCTACGGAGGGCATGAAGCTCCATTACTACGATTTCTGTTCTTTATACCCATACGTGATGAAGAGCAATCCGTACCCCGTGGGCGCTCCTGAGAAACTGGTGGGGCCTAGCCTACCATCCATCAATGAATTTTCAAAAAATTTGAATGATCGTTACTTTGGGATCTCTTTCGTAGACGTACTCCCCCCACGCAATTTATGGATGCCGATCTTACCTGTCGTTATCGACGACAAGCTCATGTTTCCCCTGTGCGTGAAGTGCGCGGAAGAGGATAACGGCGAATGTAACCATATACCCCACCAGCGTAAGATCAGAGGCGTATATACAAGTCCTGAGTGGCCCTAGCCGTACGCCATGGTTATAGAATACTGAAGATACATGAGGTGTGGAGGTTTCAGAAGCTACCCAACCTTTTCACACCATATATAAACACCTTTTGAAGGATAAGGTTGAGGCATCAGGGTATCCGCGAGGAGTTGATACCGAAGATGAAAAGTCTGCCTATATTCAACGTTACCGCGACCGCGAAGGTATACAACTTGATCGTGTCCAAATTGTAAAGAATTCTGGCAAGCGCTTTAGTGCAAAGTTGTGTCTAAACAGTCTATGGGGAAAATTTGCGCAGAATACCGGCAGAGGGAGCATTCATTTGGCACAAAGTTATAGCGATGTCTGGGATTATGCCAATGCCCCCGATAAAGAGGTCATGGAGATCGTAAATGTAGGTAAAACTTACGTAATAAAGTACAACAACACTGAATTTGCCACAGATACCTCAAGGGTTACAAACATACCTGTGGCCAGCTTCACAACACCCTACGTCCGTATAAAACTTTGGGGTCTAATGCATTCTCTTGGGCGGAGAGTATTGTATGCCGATACAGATAGCGTGATATTCAGAGAGGGAGGGTGAATACATACCCACTATTGGGGAGTTCCTCGGCGAGCTCACTGATGAGATCAAGGATGAGTATGGGGACAACGCATACGCCGACTCTTTTGCCTCAACAGGACCTAAGACTTATGGGGTACGGGTCAGGGTGGGGGATGAAATGAAATATATCGTGAAGGCAAAGGGTATTACGCTCAACCATGCGAATCGGGAGGTTGTTAACTTTGAGTCGTTGAAGGATCTAGTATGTTTGGATGAACAACCTCACCAACTAATTGTAGGCACCCACAATTTTCGGGCGCAGAAGCTGGGAGGCGTGAAGGAACTTAGGGGTACGATGGTGTGCCGTAACACCTATCGGAAACGTTACCAGTTACCTGGTACCTATGATACCGTACCCTTTGGATACCAATGATGCTTCTAACTCACACGTCTTGTATATAATCGTATCTATTTGTAAATATATATATATATATATATATATATAACTTGAATATCTCGTTTATTAAATCGTATTTGTAAATATATATAACTTGAATATCTCGTTTATTAAATAAATCATGTTTCAAATAGCGTTTCACTTTCTCCTTTGTGTGTGTGTGTGTGTGTGTGTGTTGTGTGTGTGTGTGTGTGTGTGTGTGTGTGTAGGTGAAAGTTCTAAGCTCCGCCCACTGTAAGACCGTGAGTCATGCTACTATCTGGGAGTCCCTGCGTGGTCAGTCGACCGCAGTAAGCCCGAGAGATCAGACGTGTATTCAGATCAGACGTGTATTCAAATGGCTACCTTTAATATTGCTTGTACAACGTTTACGAAATGGTATTCAGTAAAGTGCCAGGATGTGGTGGATACCGAAAAACTTCCTATTCATCCCTCCTATGCCTCTTTTAAAAACACATTGGATTGTGCGAAGTTCCAAGATGTACAAATACTCTACGGATGTTCTGGTGAGACCGTTGAAGGCTTTCGTTGCACAGACGATGTGCTGAAGTATACTGCAGAGCTAAACTTTATAAAGTCTCACATACACCGTGAAGTAAAAGAAACAACGCGTGCAGAAGAGAAGCAGCAGGTATGGATAATGAGTCTTGCTGATGGGTGGTGTGACAAGCGGTATTACGTCATGCTACACCATGTCGATTACTCATACCCTACGACTGGAAATGTGTGTGAATCTCGTGATCATGGACAATCTTAAGTATTTTTATCACTATATTAACGTATATCATGATGAGGTTCGTAGTGAGGTTGTGGCTAGTGCCCTGCGTGAATTTTTAACAGAGTTTAGAGACGAGTATCGTTTGATGGGCAGAAAGGAAAAATATGAACATATGTTCCTCTCAAATAGTGCGCCGGAGTGTGGAGATGTTTAGTAAAATGTTCCTAGTTCTTATCCAAACTGTCTGGTGCGTAGGCTGGTAGTGATATTCTTGTACCGGTAAAACAATTCGACTCGCGGAACAAGCCCATTCACGTATTATCGAGTCAGCCGCCCGTCGAACCATTCCTGCCTACCTGCGTGCCTCACACGGCTCATAGTTATCTCAGAGCTTGAGCCGAGTGGACGTGCGCTCTTCGAATACGATGGAACTTCCTTTGAGCAGCATTCTCAACGCCTCGTACGATGTGTCCGTGACGAAATCGTTGCGAGTGTTCAGGCGTAATTCCGGTACCATTAGCTATGTACTGGAAACGGAATGTAGACCGACAAACAAACGGGTTTATTTAAGTATCGAGGAGATGAATAGAATCTTTGTGATAGTTGAGAAGTGGAGTGAAGATCGTTATAAAATACCTGCTAACGTAGGTACAAGAAGAGAGCAGATTAGTGACGCACCCTCATACGCCGTTGTATGTACGTTGTGTATAAATAACGATCGGCCGTGCATTGATATAAGGCTGATGTGGAAGAATGCTTCTGATAATAACGCTCTTATTCCTACGCGAAACCGTTTCATCCTCGACAGAATGTTTGAAATCGTCGGATTCCGTAAACTGAAACCTATATTAGACGCGCGTGTTACGGATATGTTTTATTTTGATACAGTACTTGAATACGCATACACTGCTCTGCTCGATTGGTTTACCGAGTGTAGGGCTGGTGAGAATGGTCTAGTGCTGGATGTTTATTTAAAAAGTTTAGACTCTTTGAAATACCATGAACTTTGGTACAAAGCAATTGATCGGTACAAGGCTGAGCTCACCTACACCGTTCACCCTGAAGAACTATTTCTTTATATAACGCGCAGTTGTCGTAACGATTTAGAAGATTATTTCAATTGCCGCTATGTTGAGTGAGTTCACGATTGAAAAGCTCGAGTCGGTAGAAATAAACCCTCGATTGGAAAAGCGTTCTTATAAACTTGTGTTTAATAATGTAGCTAACGATGAACTCTTTGTGCGTGCTTTTGATTGTATTCTAGACGTGTTTAAAGATGACTTACCAACCGGTTGTAAAGTGGGAACAAAAATAGTACTGAACGATATGAAAGCCCTTCATATCGAATACAGGTTTCCCTATACTTTAAGCGGTGAAATATTATTAAGCCGCATATACTGCGTAATGCAGAGCAATAATGATGTAATTGTAAACTCGATTAAGACCGAGTTTAGTATTTTGAAAAAAAAGTGAATTGTATATATATTTTGCTTGACATTTCCCCGATTATACGCATATTTCTATTGATTTGTGTTTATATATATACAACCCCCACCCCCCTTTGCAACAACCCCCCCTTTGCAACAACCCCCATCCCCCTTTGCAACATTACATAATAACCTGCAACATTCTTGCACTCTCCCCTTTTGCGGCTATACTACTGGTTTTACGAAAACGTATTTTAAACTGTAACAAATTTGCCATTTCTCTATCTGATACCATTCAAAATGCCAATGTTTAAACATTAAATGTTAGAAACAGTAACTGGTTTCTCTTGATTACCATTAACAATGCTTTTGTATTTGTAGATTCAAATAGCTCTATCTCCGTAACCATTTAGAATTAGACACATGTTCATATGAACTTTTTTTCTCACAATGACCGATACTATCACCTCCCGAAGTATTGACCTTTCCTCCTGAAACACCATGTGTGTATATATATATATATATATATATCAAAGCTATTGACTTCTCCTTAGGGAAACGGAGCTTACAGATGAAAAGAAGTGTCAACACAACGGCAAACATTTTCATTTATTTGTACTTCAGACGTTTCGACAAAACTTTTGTCATCATCAGTGAATTAAGTCTTAAAACCTTAAAACAAAAGTAAAAAGTGAAAATTACATCAATACAATATTAAAACCATTAAAATTAAAACCTTAAAGCAAAATGAAAATTGCATCAATACAAAATTAAAATCATTTAAATTTCATCACTATAAAAACTAAAATTAATTAAATAAATTACCTCAATAGGTAAATACACAATGTTTACATCCACCTCCATACTTGGCAAAGTCTAAGAGAACACTGGTTGGTCAGAGGATTAGAAAGGGTATGTGTGAGAGAATCGGTTGGTTAGTTAAAAGAGTTGTAATTTGTAGGATGAGCTATTATTATTAAGGGAGGGTTTGTTTCTATAGATGTACAAAGATTCTAAAATTCGGAGTTCTGTAAGGTTATTGGATCTAGTTAAAATTTCAAACTGAGTTTTGTGAAGGGGATGGTCGTTTTCATTACTATGGTTTCTAATTGCGGATTGTGGAGGGCTACTGAGGGGACGGTTGGTACGGACTGACAAGCCCAAATGTTGAGAAAGGCGCACCTCCAGTTGGAGTTGAGTGCTGCCAATATACGCAGCCTTACAGCTGTCGCACGTGTATTTGTAAACAACATTGGGGCATACAGTTTTGGGGAATTCATCTTTGAACTTTAAAAAATTTGATAATTTAAGTGGGTTGACGAAGGCGAATCTAAAATTTATTTGGGGATAACTAGACTTGAGCAGTTTGGACAATTCGCCTCGAATACGCAATGATAAATAACCATAAAAAGGTAATTTAATATATCTGTTTTCTTTTTGTACTGTAGTTATGGGGAGTTTAGTATCAAAAGTGTTATTTAAAAATTTCTTTAATTGGTTATCGAATAGATGAGAAGGGTAGTTATTGTTAATAAAGTACTGTTTTAAAAATTTAAATTCTTCGTTTAACGAAAAGTAATCCGAACAAATACGGTAACTTCTTGTTAATAATGTTACTATAGCACTAATCTTATATTATAAAACATACAACTTAAATAATTGGTTCCCAAGCCAGTAAAAGTTTGTTTTCGAAATAGTGAAGTATGGAACTTATTATGAGCCCGTTTAACTAAAACATCCAGGAAAGGTAAACTATTATTTGTTTCGTTTTCACACGTGTACTTAATATTACTATGTTGTTTATTAAGATAATCAAGAAAAAGTTTTACGTGTGAAGGATGGTTAAATATTAAGAAAGTGTCATCCACGTATCTTCTGTAATATATGGGTTTAAAACTACTAGGACAACTTTTCAACCAAATTTCTTCGTAATGGCAAAGAAATGCATTTGCTAGTGTTGGGCTTAACGGGGAACCCATAGCTACCCCATCAATTTGGCTGTAAAGGTTGCTATTAAATAAGAAAAGATTATCAAAACACACTATTTCGAGAAGGTTTTTAAATTGAGTCTAAGTGAGGCCATTAATAAGAGTATTATCAGTAGTGAATAACTTATTTAGTATGATATTTAATGTTTCTTTTAACGGGACATTAGTAAACAATGACGATACATCAAAACTGGCCATAGTAAGAGAACTCTTTTAACTAACCAACCGATTCTCTCACACATACCCTTTCTAATCCTCTGACCATCCAGTGTTCTCTTAGACTTTTCCAAGTATGGAGGTGGATGTAAACATTGTGTATTTACCTATTGAGGTAATTTAATTTAATTTTAGTTTTTATAGTGATGAAATTTAAATGATTTTAATTTTGTATTGATGCAATTTTCATTTTGCTTTAAGGTTTTAATTTTAATGGTTTTAATATTGTATTGATGTAATTTTCACTTTTTACTTTTGTTTTAAGGTTTTAAGACTTAATTCACTGATGATGACAAAAGTTTTGTCGAAACGTCTGAAGTACAAATAAATGAAAATGTTTGCCGTTGTGTTGATCCTTCTTTTCATATATATATATATATATATATATATATATATATTTTTTCTTTTCAGATTTACCGCCGATTCGTACCTAAAGAGCGTACATATCTCGGCGAGGCAGTGAGTGGGTGATGTCACTGTGCTGGGGGTAGACTAGGGGAATGAGTAAGGGTCAGTCGATGGATAGTGGGTAGGAGGGGTACGGTTTCAGATGCGATGGAGCAGATGGGAGTGAGTAAGGAAGAGGAGAACGGCTTCCGCTGAAAAGTGGGGGCCGTCGGCGAGTATGATCGTAGGCAGTTGGGTATGGGGTTTTCGGCCGAGAGAGGGAAACACCTGCGACGGAGAGCGGCAACTTTGAGCATTCCACCAGAAGGTGTAAGACAGTGATAGGGGTATGGCAGGTAGGCAAAGCGGGGCTGGCGATTTCGCCATAAGGTGTCCGTGGGTGATGCGGGTGTGACCTATGCGGAGACGGGCTAGGATTACTTCTTTATGGCGGGACCGGTGGAATGAAGAGCCCAGTATCCTATTTGCGGTTTGATCGTGTGGAGTTTATTTTGTGTGGCCTGGTCCCATTCCCGCTGCCATATGGAGCGGAAGTGGGAGCGGAAAGCCGGGAAGAAGTCGGAGAAGGGGAGGGGTCGGGAGGCCGGCAGCAGCAGGCCGTCTTTGCTGTGCGGTCCGCCGCCTCGTTACCCTGGATGCCGACATGAGCCGGGACCCAACAGAATGCGATTGTCTTGTGTTGGAAGGTCGTTAAAAGTGGAAGGTTGCTGGATGGTACAGACGAGCGGGTGAGGGGAGTTAAATCTTTCTAGGGAGAGAAGTGCACTTTGGGAATCCGAATAAATGACAAAGAGCTGGCAGAGTGGGTGCGCACAATATCGAGGGCCTCCGTATGGCGAAAAGTTCCGCCGAAAAAACGGAGGCCTCGCGGGGCAGGCCGACGCCCGGGAGAGCGGCTGGGACAGAATCACCGCTGAGGAGGCCACACCAGCTTCCGAGCGGGAACCATCCGTGTAAATGGCGATTGCGTCCGGGTGTTGGGTTGCGTGTTCGCGGAAAGTGACCTGTATATCATGGCGCTCGTGGTAGTCTTCGGTAGGGAACACAGATCTTTGCAAACTTGATAGGGGTTAGGATCCAGGGGGGGTAGATGCTGAATGAAATGGGGATAACTGAGGGGGCGGGCATGTTGAAAAGATCAAGGAAAGAGCGGACCGCTTCAGTGAAGTGCCAGCTCCGTCCCTGAGGTGGTAGTTCTAAAACCGCCGTGCCCAGAAGCGAAGAAGGTAGCCTCTGTGCACGGAGGTATGTCCGCATGAGGAGTAGACCCCGTCGGAGGGCGAGAGGGAGATGATCACATTCCACATGGAGGCTGGAGGCTGGGGAGGAGCGGAAAGCACCGGTGGCGAGGCGGAGGCCTCTATTAAGTACCGGGTCCAGGATACGGAGGCGGGCGTTGGAGGCTGAACCGTAAACTGCGCTACCATAGTCCAGCTTCGACTGTACTATGGAAGTATAAAGGCGAAGAAGAGAGCGTCGATCTGCACCCCATGTGGTGTGAGAGAGGTGATCCAGGAGAGCGAGGGGGCGTCGAAGGGATTGCTTTAGGTGCTTGAGATGGGGAACCCAATTGAGCCGTCGGTCTAGGGTCATGCCCAGAAAACGCGTGGAGGGTACCACCTCAAGAGGACTGCCGTATAATGTACAGAGGGTAGAGGAAGGGTTGTGGGTCTTCTTCTACTGAAGACCATACACTTGGACTTAGGGATGGAGAGGCGGAAACCCACCGACGTCGCCCACCTTTCCACCCGGTAGATGGCGAGCTGCATTTGCCGTTGAACGACAGACGGTTCTCGCCCTGCGAAGTAGATTGCAAGGTCATCCGCGTAAATGGAAGAGCGGATTGTGGGTGGAAGGCATTGTGAGACCGTGTTCATCACGACAGAGAAGCAGAGAACACTGAGGATGCTTCCCTGTGGGACCCCGTCCTCCTGCACAAAGGTGTCAGAGAGGACTGAGCCCACCCGGACTTTAAAGGTCCGAGAAGTAAGGAAGCCCCTGATGAAGGTAGGCATGGCTCCGACAGGCCCAGATGTCGGAGCTGACCGAGGATCATTGCTCGACGGGTGGTGTCATAGGCCTTCTGGATGTCAAAAAAATGACAGTACGAACTGTCTATTGTCGAAGGCATCCTGTATGTCTCGGCTGAGAAGCAGGAGGGGATCAGTGGTGGAGCGGAATTGTCTGAAGCCGGACTGGGTAGACGGGAAGGAATTGGTACGTTCAAGGACGAACGATAATCGCGTAGCGACCATTTTTTCGAGGATCTTGCAGGCACAACACGTCAGGGCGATTGGTCTGTAGTTTGTGGGGTCCAGGGAATCTTTGCCGGGCTTGGGGATAGGGATGACGTGGGCCTCCTTCCACCTAAAGGGGAAGGCACCCTCTATCCATATGCGATTGTATAGGTCTAGCAGGAAAATTTGTAAGGTAGAGTGGAGGTGTTGGATCATGCCGTACGGAATACCGTCCGGCCGGGACAAGGGGATCGTCGAGAGGCCAGTGCCGTCTGTAGTTCACGCATGGTAAACAATCGGTTGTAGGTGCTGTCTATGGACGGTGGGAGAGGGGCTATCGTCAGGGGCGGGTACGGATTGGCTGCAGAGGAAGAAACGGCGGCGAAGGTAGAAGCAAGGTGGTCTGCCACCGACTTGGGCTCACATAGGAGTCCGTCGTTAGTCCGGAGGACCGGGGGTCGGGAGGGGACATGTCGCCTCTCGACGCCCCGCACCTTCTTCCAGATGGTAGCCGAAGGTGTGTTGGCGGTGATGCCGGACACAAAGGCACGCCAAGAGGCTCGGCGCGCTGTCTTCATTGTGCGGCGGGCGATGGCCCTGACCCGCTGCATCTCCGTGCGATGGATGGGGAGTCGCGTCCGGTAGAAGCGCCGAGTTGCCTTCTTCTTGGCGCGCACGGCCTCCGCGCACTCCGGGGTCCACCAAGGAACCCGTCGGGCGCGGGGGTAGGCGGAGGATTGTGGTACGCTTGTGCTTGCGGCCGTTAGAACGACGGACTCGAAGTATGCGACACTCGTCGATGGATGGGAAGTGGGCAGTTGTAAGGTGGTATATGTGTTGTCGCGGAAGCGGGCCCAATTCGCGTTGGTGGTAACCCACCTTACCGGTACCCGTACGTCTGGTCGGGTCGATTGAGGGTGAGTAGAATGGGGAGATGGTCACTGCCATGTCCTCTCGGAGGACTTGCCACGTGAAGTCTAGGAGGGCATCAGTTGAACGAGGGACAGGTCTATACAGGATGGAGTGCAGGTGGTGGCATGGTAGAATGTAGGAGAGCCATCGTTGAGGCACTCGAAGGAGAGCTCGGTCATGACGGATATCAGGGTTGGGGCCATATAGGTGGAGTGTGTGTCGCCCCACAAGGGGTGACGACTATTGAAATCGCCCAGTAGTAGGAAGGGCCTGGGGAGTTGTTCCACGACTTCCACCAGGTCGTCGCGGGAGACTTGAGCGTGGGGGGGAAGGTAGATTGAACAAATGGTGTACTGTCTATCCAGGGAGAGCCGGACGGCAGTCACCTGTAGCGGGGACCGGATGGAGAGATTGTAGAAGGGGACTGCGTGGTGGACGAGGATGGCAGCTCCCCTTCGAGTGCAGGTAGGAGGCGGGGTGGCGACGCAAAATAACCAGTGGGGCAGGGCATGGGCCTGGTCCCCAGGATTAGCTCCTGGAGACAGACACACACCGGACGGGAAGTGGCAATCAAGGAGTTAAGGCCTTCATAGTTTGCAAATATTCCTCGACAGTTCCAGTGAACTATTGTGGTTTTCGGGGGATCCATTAGTTGATGAAGGGGGATGAGTAAAGGTGTAGGCGCTAGGAGGTTGGAGTGTGATGGGAAATCTGGAGTTCGCGAAATTGAAGGCTGGGTCGGGAGCATGGCTGGCTATCTACCGTTCACCAGGGAAGGAATCGGTCGGCCTGTCGAACCCCGCGGAGGTTGCGGGGTCGAGTCGGCCGAGCGAAACCGGAGGCGTGGATCACGGCAGGCAGAGGAACATTGTGGGCTGAGCGGGTCAGAAGTGCCTTGACGGGCTTCTATGGTCGGGCCAGTGGGGAGCACGTTAACCCCACGATGGGGAGAGATGGACATAGTAGACGTGGTGGGTGGGCGGTGTGAGGGTCCGAGCCGTCTTCTTGGTCCTAGGGGAAGAGGGAGAGAGACGTTGGAAGGCCGGAGGGTCTGGCGACACGCTCCGGCGTCTCCGCCTCGACGGCTTGCTCCGGGTGGCAGGTTCGGGCGTGTACAGGGAGTACTGGGAAGGCAGGGTTTGAGGTGGCTGGGACCTGGGTGCCCTGGTCCCAGACTCCTGGGGGATTCGTGGCAGATGAGGTGCGGGAAGAAGAGGAACGGTGGGGGGACAGGGGACCGTCGGGTCCTGCGAGGATTTGCTTTGTGGGGAACAGGGAGCAGTGGCTGGGGGGGGGGTTCGGCGGCAGGCCAGGGCGGCGTGCCGAGATGATAGAGCCGAGAGCAGCGGCATAGGACACCCCCGGCCTCACCTCCTGACTCCGCACCCTGTCTCGTGCCTCACGGGGGCTAAGGAAGTCCGACACTTGTAGGCCGCGGACCTCCTTCTCGAACTTAAAGAAAAGGCATTCGTGGGATGAAGAGGGGTGTGCGCCTTCACAGTTGGAGCATTTGGGTGTGTTGGGGCACCTGTCAGGGTGAGCGAGTCGTCCACAGTGCACACACAATTGATGCGGCTTTCGACAAACGGAGCTAACGTGTCCAAACTTATTGCATTTAAAGCAACGGGTCGGGTCCTGGATGTATGGGCGGATAGAAAACTCGCATGACGCGCGGTCTCCCATACCCCATACAATGCAGCCGGGGGGGATTAGTGTATTGAAAGTAAGGAGCAGACGTGGGGTGGGGGAGGGGGTGCCTCCCTGTCGGGATGTGAAACGATAGATCTTGGTGACTCCTTGGGGTGCGAGGTCATCCAGGAGCTCGTTCACTGCGATCGACAATAGGCGGGTGGCGTAAATAGTGCCCTGACTCTGATTCAGGCGAGGGTGTGGGGAAACGGACACCGAGCATCCAAGGACCTCAGTGACGGAGAGTAGGGCTTTTGTCTCTGCGGCTGAGCGTGATTTTACGAGGAGGGAGCCATCCCTCTGTGGGCGTACGTCATAGCGGCTGGAGTTGCTGTGGGTTCGGATCGCCTGGAACGTCCGTTCAGAGTTGGTCGGGAGGGACCCAGATGTAGGCCGAATCACCAGGAATTTGTGGATACTTGGAAGGGAGAGGGAGGCTGTAGAGTCGAAATGGACTGGGATATTCAACGGTCGATAGGACGGCCGCGAATGCCGGCTCCCCCGTCCGCCGCGAGGCTCTCTCCGTGGGGAGGTGGGCTGACGGCGGGTGAGGGGGGCATATGGGGAGAGCAAGAAGCCGGGTTGTGGGGGCAAGTCCTCGGTGGAACTTGACTTGCCCGTAGGTTGCTGAAGTGGGCTGGGGCGAGACCCCTGCTCCAGAGAGTGTAGGTCCAAGGGCATAGTCGAGGGACGGACTGGGGTCGGCAACGGAAAAGGAGAGTGCAAGCGTTCCGCTTCCACAGGGGGGTCAACCCCATTAGGTTGCGGTCTTCCAGTGGTAAAGGACTCGAGGGCCTGGTTGCCCACCACCCGAGTGTTGAGAGTAGTAGTAGTCCGAGAGTGAAAAGCAGTAGTCGTAAGCCGAGGGGGAGAAGTGTCCATAGCGAAACAAAAAATAACTTCATCCCCCGCGCGCATCCAGCCACCACCGACTCCAACAAGGGAAAGGCGAAGCGTGGGCACACTTGGTCCCACCGCCGATAGATGTCACGCAGGGGAGATACACCCGCACCCAGTCCCTGTGCCCTAAAGGCGGCCACTCTCATCCAACGCGCGGTGAAAAGCGGCAGGGACAGGGTTTGGGTTTGGTTGGAAAGCGACAAGGGTGCAGGGCAACCACCTCCCACACCCAAGGGCCAAGGAAGGGGTCAAAATCAAGGTCCAAAGAACGATGCCAAAAAACAGAGAGAAGCCAGAAAGAATGGGTTAAAGGAGAAAGAAAGAAAAAGCAGGAGATCAGCCGGGTCCCCAAACGGGCCCAATGGTCCACGAGGGCAGAGAAAGTCCTTACACCGAAGAAAGTGTATTCCACATTCGCCACAGAGGGACGCGCCCTATCGCTCCGGACAAAGCAAAGGGATATATATATATTACTTCAGTGTTCCTGAGGATGTCATTAGACGAAAGTGCTTGAGCACCATTCTGTTTCCTTTCCTTCGTGGTTTTATTCATCATAAATATTTTTCACGTGTTACTTTCGTGAAATAATTTTCATATAATATATATATATATATATATATATGTATCGGGTGGTCCGAAAAAAAGACGCATTTTTTAAAAATTAATATCTCAGTAACCCCCTTCCTTATCATGACAATTTTTATATGCAAGATACTTTCAAACTTCTTTTTTTGAATGCAAGAAACGGAATTCTGATATCTTTTATAGTTTTCTCGCAATTAACAAAAGTAACAACATGGGTCAAAAAAACGAATATCATGAGAAAGGAAAAATTTAATCAGAAATTTAACTAATTAATTTACAGTAAATGATCGATTGGACCACCACTCTGTTGACACACTAATCTAAGTCTTTTCTTCCACACAAAAATAATACTTCTTACTTCATTAATGCCAATTTCTTGCCAAGATTCAAGTATTTTACTTTTTAATTCTGATTCGGTGAATTTTTCTCGTTGACCTCGGTAAACCTTCTCTTTAGTAACTCCCAAATTGAGTAGTCCATAGGATTACAATCTGGGCTTTGTGGTGGCCACTCATTTTTCGTTATTAATTTTGGTGTATTGCTAATCAGAAACGACTGTGTGGCGTAGCTTGTATGCGACGGTGCTCCATCTTGTTGAAATATGAAATCATTTTCTTGATACAGGCGACGACAATCCGGCAACAATTTTGTTCTTAAAAGTTCAATGTAATTTGCAGAATTCACCTTTGTCTTTTCAGTTTCAATAAAATGAACATCTGTCTTGCCATTCCAAGAGACCCCTGCAGATATCATAACCTTTTTGGAGAATCTTGACGTTTCATGATACAATCTGTTTATTGAAATGTCACACTTTTTACCACGCCCGTAGACAACATCATTTTGACGGTTTCGCGGAATTTCTAGAGTGAAATCTTTTTCATCCGTGAAGACTATCTTTTTAATATCAACGACAGAGAAATTATCAAGTAACTTTCTGCACCTTGTTTTTCTTTTATCCTTAACAGTATCACTTTTTCTAGAAGATACTATTCTTTTGAAGGCTTTTAGTTTCTGTGCTTTAATTATTCGGTGTACAGAAGTCTTTCCAATATTCAAATGTTTAGCAATTGTTCTTTGTGACAAATGACTTCCTGGTTTATCTTCTTGAGAGCAGATTTTATCGTTGATGTAATCCACATTTTCTGGAACCGAAGCTGTTTTAGGTCTACCGCTTCCTGGTTTTCTGGCAGTACTTCCCGATTCGCGAATCTTCTTTAAGAGTCTTTCCACTGCACGCCTTTTCCACTTTTTGCCGGGAAACTCTTGCAATAACCTTCCAGTCTTCCATCCTTTTTCACAGTTACAATTTTTAATGAGAATATGATCTTCCTCTGACAACATCATTAAGGGTACTGACGAATTGTTAAAAAATAAAAATATCCACAATTTGACTTGTTCATTCCTGTAGAGTTTTGTAATAACTTGCAAAAATATCGCATGATATCGTATAAAAATGATATCGTATAAAAAACGGATATTATATTGCGATTTTTGTTTTTTTGACCCATGTTGTTACTTTTGTTAATTGCGAGAAAACTATAAAAGATATCAGAATTCCGTTTCTTGCATTCAAAAAAAGAAGTTTGAAAGTATCTTGCATATAAAAATTGTCATGATAAGGAAGGGGGTTACTGAGATATTAATTTTTAAAAAATGCGTCATTTTTTTCGGACCACCCGATATATATATATATATATATATATATATATATATATATATATATATATATATATATATATATATATATATATATTATATATATATATAATATTCATATATAATTTTGGTAG
Organism: Bathynomus jamesi; assembly: GCA_023014485.1. Classification (NCBI taxonomy): domain Eukaryota; kingdom Metazoa; phylum Arthropoda; class Malacostraca; order Isopoda; family Cirolanidae; genus Bathynomus; species Bathynomus jamesi. The sequence goes on along the minus strand of JAJOZX010000877.1, from coordinate 469,207 downwards.
CGGGGCTGAGGGGGATGTTAAAACACTATCATGATGTTGAATGCTATGTTGCAAGTTGCAATGTTGCATTGCAAGTACACTTTCCCATTTTGCGGGCATACTACTGCCCTACCAAGGTACGTATCGAAAGATCGCGGAATGAGTGGAATATTGGAAACGAGGTTGGCTCGCATTTCGGTGAAAAATTCGTGAAAATATTTAAAATTTATTTTAAATACTTTAAATATTCGAGTATTTATTTTTTTTGTCCGTAATGGGCTCATTATTTATTAATAGTTTTTCAGGGGTAGAGGGTTTTGTTTGTTCTTTATTCATCGCTTTGTTAAGTAGGTTTCAGTGTTGTTTGGGATCAACCTTGCATTTTTCGAATTTATGTTTACAATTAACTTTTGCTTTGAGTATTAATGAATTGAGTCTGTTTCGATGGTAAGTGTATGCATCTTTTGGGAGTAAACCTTCCTTCACATTTTGATATATTTTATGTTTCTGTTTAGTGGATGTCTCTGGACCTGGGGTTAACCAGGGATTGTTGATTCTAACAGAAGGAATATTTTAGTCAATGACGAGGCAGAATTCATTATAAGCATGCCATAGTGCTACCTGAGACTTTTCAAATTTGGTGTTTATATCTGTATGTGGGTTGGCAATGAAGTTGACATGTGTTTCGCCTAATTTCGTTCTGAATTTACTAAGCTGATTATGCCTTTTTTTCTTAATTTAACATTTGTGCATTTAGGGTGTTTGCCGTTGTTTTAATTGTGACGCAATTTGAGAGGTGGTCAGTTATGTTTGCAAGGAATATCCCTGCATCATGTATGTATTGTGGATCTATGTCTGACCATATATGGTTGATAAGAGAAGATTTGGTAAGGTCAGTATGGGGGCGTGTTGGCCTTGTTACGTAGGCCTTATATCCTTGGCTGATCATTGTGTTCCATAATGATTTGTTAGTGCATTATCTCTCTATTTTCATTAAATCGGTATTAACATCTTACGATGAAAGAGCGAGAGCTACTTTGGGACTGATGTCTGATCAACTCCTGTTAGGTACTAATATAGTTATTTTTGTTTCGGTTAGGTGGTATGAAAACAAATCTTTAATCTCCAAGCTGCCCTCCTTCGGTTTCCATCCTCCTCTTTGTGCCTTCATCTCTGATTTCATTTCTGGCCGATGTATAGTTACGGTTGTAGATGGCCACTGTTCTTCTGCTAAAGCTATTAATAGCGGTGTTCCTCAGGGTTCTGTCCTGTCACCCATTTTTTTCCTTTTATTTATCAATGATCTATAAAGTCGCACTTCCTGTCCTATCCATTCCTATGTCGATGATTCCACTCTTCACTTCTCCACCCGCTTCACAAAGCATCATTCTGAACAGTCACTTCATGATTCGCGTAAGACAGCTATGGTACACCTGACCTCTGATCTTTCTGCTATCTCTGACTGGGTCAGAGAAAACCTTGTGGCTTTCAATATCTCAAAAACTCAGTTTCTTCAGCTCTGTAATCGTCACAATCTTCCACAGGTCTATCTCCTTACCTTCAACAACACACAACGCAATCCTTCCTCTTTTCTTAACATTCTTGACGTTTCGTTTTCTTGTGATCTTTCCTGGAAAAATCGCATATATTCCCTTTCCAAAACAGCTTCTATGAGGTTGTGTGTGTTGTCCCCGCTCCGCAGTTTCTTCACCCCCACTCAGTTGCTGTCTCTGTGCAGGGGTCTTGTTCGCCCCTGTTTGGAGTATGTTTATCGTGTGTGAGATAGATCAACCCACACAGCTCTTCTTGACCAGGTGGAATCAAAGGCTTTTTGTTTCATCATTTTCCTGCCTCTTACCGACTCTCTTTAATCTATCGCTACTATAACGAACACTGTTCTTCACATTGTTCTTCTGAACTCTCTGACTGTATGCCTCATCCTTTAAGGAGAACACGCAGTACCAGACTTTCGACACATTCTCATGCTTTTTCTGTCCAACTCTCTAACGCAAAGTATAATCGGTATTTTCAATTTTTCATCTACTCAATTGGCCAACTCTGGAACAATCTTCCTCAATCCATCTTTCTCCCTGTTTATGACCTCCAATCTTTCAAATAGAGAGTATCCAGGCATCTCGAAAACCCTGGACATTGATTTTGGCTTTCTTCCTCTTGTGTAGGAGGGGTGTTTTTGCGGTTATTCCCTCTTGTCCCCTCCTTCCTTCATAAGAAATGTATACTGCCAGTATGTTGGTCGTGGTTTGGTCAAAAGTAAGATTTATCGCGCATGTTTCGATGTGGGCTTCTACAACATAGAGTGGGTAAATTTTTGTGCATTTCATGTTTTTTTAAGTAATTTCGGATGCCGCTTTCTCTTCTTTCCGTGCAGAAACTGTCAAAAAATGTATATACATCTAAGGGAAAAGAGGTGCTTATACAGTAGGGCGGAGTGAAAAACTCATTTTTCGAATTTTCAAATTGGCTAGTGTAGAAAATGTGTGGAGTAGTGAAGAAATAAGCTGGTATAAATTTAAAATCATAACATTAATATCTTCAGGTGCCACAATGACCTTCAATATTGAAAAAAATTGAAAAAAGCAGATTTTAACCAATAATTACAGAAGAGTCCACGATGCACAATAGACAAGAATTTATTCACACTTGTATAAAAATAGCTCAGTCAACCTTTAAAAAAAGTTTCTATTCTCTAAAAACAGTTTTCTATAGTCAGCTCACTCAGCTGTCACGTGAGTACCTCGGTTCAGTGTAGCTGTCGCTCTCGTAGCAGGTGGGTGTTCTGTTGTTGGCGTTACTCAGATAGTCTAAACTATATTTCTTATATATTTTGCATTTCTGTATTGTGTTGCCCTAAGTTTGCCATGTACTATTAACTGAAATTAACGTATAATTGATATTAGCTCTTTCTTTTTCAGATTTGTATACTTTCAAAATGTCTTGAGTTTGTGCAAAATCAACCAGGGCCTCAACTGAGTGCCCCATGTTTGGTATGAGGGAAGATTTGTGGCACAGGAATCTTCCTACAGACGAAGGAGTTTTTAAATATCACTTGTTTGTAAGAAACGATTCGAAACAGAATACTAATAAAGATCCTTCAATATCTCAAATATTAGAACAAGTGCAAAGTACTAACACAATGTTCTTGTCCCAAAGAAAAAACGGTTCCAAAGGAAGAAGTGACGTTCCTCTTAGATCAAAGGAGTGAAAGAAAACTGTTTATTGATAGAGTAGATATTACACTCTCAAAGAGAAAAGCATCTACGTTGCTAAGAAAGCAAAAAGAAGCTGTGAGGCTCACCAAAGAATCTTCACAGGAGAAATTGCAGGATACAAATGTTGAATTATCATCATCGACATCAAATAGTGAAAGTGAATCTGGCGAAATATCAGACGATACATTTCCAGAGCCAGTTAGCTCGAAGAGAAAGCTCGAACAACCTGAAGAACAATTATTCAAGAAAAGGAAAACTACAAATCTACCTTCAGTGGCTACTGCTTGTGACAGGACTGCAGTTTCAGATCGAGCTGCAGCATTCATTGTTAGTGCAGTATTGCAAGATATTGGAGAAGTTTCTATTGACAATACATCTGAAGTAGTGGATAGGAGTAAAATCAGAAGAGAAAGACAAAAGAAGAGATCAGAAATTATGAAAGATCAAAATCAGGTCCCGATCAGAGGAATCTATTTTGATGGTCGAAAAGTTTCTACACTCTTCCAAGAAAAAAAAGAGTCCAAAGTATATCAGAAGAAGGTAACAGAAGAACATATCACTTTAGTGAGAGAACCTGGTTCAGATTATTTGGGCCATTATTCTGTGAATTCTGGGTCAGCTGAAGAAATATGTAAAGGAATGTTTGAGTATATTGGAAATAATGACATGAACCTGGAAAACCTTGTTGCCATTGAATGCCATGGTGCAGCAGTCAACACTGGAGAAAAGGGAGGCGTTATAAGGCTTATAGAATTGAAGCTGAAGAAGCCAGTTCAACATTTAGTGTGCCAGCTCCATGCCAATGAATTGCCATTACGCCATTTAGTTGCAAAGCTGGATGGAAAAACATCTGGCCCCGCGGATTCACCGGTCCTATTGGCAGGGAATTAGAGAACTGTGAGAGTCTTCCTATTGTCGAGTTTGAAAGGATTGATGCTGAGGAACCAACTGTAGACTGTGAAGATCTTAGCACCGACCAAAAATATCTAATTGATATT